>CAUIVZ010000001.1:14583026-15826776 GCA_961763995.1 Juglans cinerea | reverse complement strand
TAAAGCTACCACAACTGATGATTCTAAAGTTGTTACAGATTTTATCAAGTCTAACATATTCTCCAGGTTTGGAATTCCAAGAGCTCTAATAAGTGATTAAGGCACTCACTTTTGCAATCGAACTGTGAAGACTTTGCTGAGAAAATACCATGTGCCCCACAAGGTATCAACTGACTATCATCCGCAAACTAGTGGATAAGCACAAGTGTCAAATCGAGAGATCAAGTCCATCATTAAAAAGACGGTCAATCCAAGTAGAAAATATTAGAGTTTACGCTTTGATGATACCTTGTGGGCGTATTGGACTGCATATAAGACGCCCATTGGTATGTCACCTTATTGGTTGGTGTTTGGGAAACCATGCCACCTTCCAGTTGAGTTAAAACACAAGGCTTATTGGGCTATCAAGAGTTTCAACATGAAGATGGATGGAAGTGGAGAACACAGGAAGTTGAAACTACAAGAGTTAGAGGAAATTCACAATGATGCCTGTGAGAGTGCAAGGATTTATAAGGAAAAGACGATGGCTTTTCACGACAAGATGATCTCTAGGAAGGAGTTTAAAGTTGCTCAAAAAGTCATTCTATACCATTCACTGCCTCGTTTGTTTCCGGGTAAGTTGCATTCTCGTTGGATTGGACCTTCTGTTGTTACTAATGTTTTTCCTCATGGTGCAGTTGAAATTCAAAATTTAGCAACTTCCAAAGTGTTCAAGGTAAATGGCCATAGACTTAAGACTTTCTATGAAGGTTTCCAAGTAGAGAATGTGGCAAAATTGGACCTTGAGGATCCGATTTATACTGATTAAAGAAGAAAGCCTTGAGTCGAGCCAACGACAATAAACAAAGGCGCTGCTTGGGAGGCAACCCAAGGGGCATTTGTTTTCTTATTCTCGCATTTATATTTTGCTTATTTTTGTCTTATGTTTGCATTTCACCATACATTGGGGACAATGTAAGTTTTAAGTGTGGGGAAGGGGATTTAAGTTGTGTTTTAATTTGTTTAAAAAAAAAAAAAAAGGAGTTTTGCTTTTTGTTTTTGTGGTTTTCAGCGATTTTTGGTTGTGTATGCCATGAGCAAGATTCAATTAAGTTTGAAAAATTCATAACGTGATTGAATAAGTAATCTTCCAACTTAGAATTAATTAGTCTAGTTATCTTCCTTAAGAATGGTAGTAACTAAATTTGGTAGACAAAAGCTGGTGAGATTTTGAGCCTTTAGACTGACACATCCATATTAGTCTCACTATTTTCTTTCATGTGAGATATTCTTCTATGGATTTATTTATCTAAAACTTGCCTTGATTCTCTTCGAGTTCATATTGACACATGCATGAATGAACATGATTAAGGCCTTCTTTGTTATAAGCTACATAAGCCAAATAACCTACCTTGTAATTAATTTCTCCCTTTGTTGAACCCATTTACCCAAGTCGTAAAGCTAGTGGAGCATTATTCATCATTATGATATGTATGGGTGTGCAAGAAATAAGTGTGGGGGTGTCTGATTTGTGGTATGGCTATGACTGCTGAAATGAAACATGTTCTCATTCTCAATTTGTGAGTTCCATTGTTGATGTAATTTTGGTGAAAAAAAAAAGAAAAGAAGAAAGGAAGTGATGGAGGAAATTGCTTTTGATATTACAAACTATCTATGTTCATAATTCCTCATAAAATTCCAATAAAGGGGTCTGTTTATACGTGATATATACAAGGTAGAAGTTGTTGTGAAGGATTGTTCCCTACTGCAAACGAAAAGTGTTCCTTTTGAACGATCTCTTTTTCAATGCAAGAGTTTTACATGGTTTAAATGCTTTAAAGCCTAATTGAAGAAGCTGCTGAATGGAGTGATTGGTTTTACATATCTTATATATTCGAGCTTGGGTTGATTCATTTTTGCTCCACTAGTTTCGATGGCTTTTGAGCTACACTCTCAAATATTTCCCACCTTGATCCTAAACCCTGTTACAATTCTTGAAAAGTCCTTATGATCCGTGTTATGCATGTGATCCCAGTGGTGGAGAATGAGAAGATATGCAAGCCTATGGTAGATCATTTCCATTGGAATGAATTTGAGCGAAACACATATCCATCAAACACATGAGAGTCGAGTGTTTATTTCTATAAGGGTCTACGTATTTAGTTTACTTCATCTTCGAGTGAAGATGCTTACTAAGTAATTGTAAAGAATGTTTGTTCATGATATGTTATGATTTTTGAAGAGCTTGATTGTTCTTTGTTGATGGCGTTGCAACTTTAGTGTTCTTGGGAAAGTGAATTTGAGTTTTGCCCGATGACGAGCAAAAGTTAAGTGTGAGGGAATTTGATGAGAATGTAAAATGTCATATTTTTCTCCCTTAATGTCTAGTATTTTATACTTATTTGGTGCCTAAATGTACTCTATTATTATTTTATTTTGATTTAGGATGCAAATGGAGGAGTTAAACGCAAAACGAAGCTAATTGGGCAATTTTGGACAGTTTCAACATTGCTTTGTAATCTGGATATAACTCTCTCATCCGGGCTCCGATTGAGATGATTCAAGATGTTATAGAACAACAAAACAAAGCTCTACAACTTTGATGTTTTGAATTTTGAGAGATACTGGCTGCATCAAGGTCGAAATCGGATTTGAAGCTGCTGAACCTATTGACATTTTGGAACGTTCCTTAGCATGCAATTCTAATATGCGGATCTGACATGATTTATTTTAGGAAGTTTTCAGATCTGGTGCACGAAAGTTCCAGCTGAAAACACCACTTTCTTAATTGTATTAGGACTTTATTTTATTTTTAATATTTTTCTTAATTAGTCAGATTTAGATATTGTTATTTTAAGATAATATTTAGAATATTTTTAAGAGATTTTGTATGCTTCTAATACTGGGCATGAATGTGTAAAAAGGGGGGGGGGGTGTTGACTTAGACCAATGTTTGTTCTTTTAATTGATTTCGATACTTTAATTTGAATTGTTCCTTAGTTATTCTTCTTAAAATTGTTTTCGTTATACTCAACCCCCCCCCCCCCCCCAATTGTTGTTCACGTAGCATAAAACTAGGCTAAATACTTTTCGTGAGAATGATCCTTACTTGCACCACTACAAATATTTTTAAGAGTATAGGTTTTATTTTTGGTTGCCTGTGACATCACACCAATGAGCATTCCATGGTTGATAATGCCCTTTAGGTAACGAAAAACTCGCATAGTTGTTGTCCAATGCGTGGTAGTAGGATTATTATGACACAATTGATTGCAAGAGAATAAGATATTTGGTCTAGTCAAAGTACAGTAGTGTAATACTCTTACCAGCTGCCTAAACCAGACATATGGTCAATAGGATCACCATCACGCTGAGATAACTTGGAGCATGTAAGGAGTGGTGTCTTGGCTAGTTTAACTCCTGTCATTTTAGCTTTACCAAGTAAATCTATCACATATTTTGATAGAGATAAGTATAATCCCTAATTTGTGTGCTGAACTTGTATACACAAGGAAAAGTGTAGATTCCCAAGGTCTTTCAAGGCAAAAGTAGTTTTCAAACGAGCAATGAGATTCATGATTGCAGGCAGATTATAAATTATTATTCCCAGAATATCATCCATGTAGATAAAGAGAAATAGGTGGATGTTGGGCTTGTGAAGAATGAAGAGTGAGTAGTCAACTTGGGATTCTTCAAACTCAACTGAGAAGAGTTGAAGTAAGTATGTTGAACCAAGATCTACAAACCTGTTCCTGACGAAAGATGATTTTTGAAACTTGCACACACGTTTGGGGTACCAATGGCCTATAAAACCTTGTGGTTGTTCCATATACACCTCATCTTCTAGTGTCCAATGGAGGAATGCATTAGAGACATCTAGTTGTCTCATAGGTCAATTGTAGCTCTCAACTCCCAACACTATTTGGCTCTCAGACGAGAAGTTCTAGTTCCATTGAGATTGACATGCAAACAACAATGCAGAGAAAAAAATTGATGATGCCAAACTTGAAATGACAAAGTATTGACAGGAAAGCCTGCACTCTAAATAACAAAAGTGAAGAGCATGCTGACACATACATCCATACCTAGTCTGATTCAACATTGTCGATGTCGCCCTGGATCTTCCTAAGCTCGGATCTTCCTTCTTCCAAACATCCATGCTCAACGAGCCTATAACCCCATATCTGATCTCCGTTTTGTTTTTTCCCTTCAACAAATTACAACTTTGATTCATGAACGCCAAATGCAAAACCCAAAGCATCTCAGGACAATGTAGAAAATATGATAACCTTTTCATTTCCTCCAAAGAGGTTGAGGCTAGGCAGGGACAAAGTTTGGATTATAAGTTTGGAGGGGTTGGCTACTTAAAGGTATAGAATAAATAATTGAATTAAAAATTTTTAGGAACACCTTTAACAAATTGATTAAAAAAAATAAAAAAAAAACAAGTAAAAGATAAGAAAGAAAAAAATAAATTTTAAACTTGCATTCTTCCATAAATACTGGTAATTTTACATCTAATCTTTTCATATATTACAATTAAGAGAAGATGTTGAACTATGGAAACGATCTATATATGAATTATAAAAAATAGGTAATATATATACACCATAAACTAAGATTTGTATTTGTTGAATAATGTAAAGTAGTAATGTCTTATATTTAAAATTTTTTAAGTAGCACAATTACATACTATGTAGTTTGTTTCACCCAAATAATTACAAACTTTAAAAGAAAAATAATCTAATGTGAATATTATTGAAATGAATGTTTAGGTCCCATGGCAATAAGCCCATGATTAGAGGACAGATTCAATCTAAGGGCCCAAGACTGGGAGACTCATGGCTCAAGAACCCATGGCATGAACCGCGTGATATGATAACGTCGATAGATTAGAGTGGTTATCTCGTCCACTTATTAAGGGAATATTTGTGATGAACAATTAGATTTAATAGTTGGAGGTTAACTTAGGCATCGGAGCTCCTCTGGGCACCCAGTGCTGCCCTCTTATATGTTGCAGGTTATTCGAGTAGTCGGTGGTGTGAAACACGTCATTTCTAGTGGCGCCTTTTGTGGGATATTTACAGACTTCAGCGTGATTTTCACATTCCCACTACTACGCGATCTCAAGCAACCCGCGATCAAGAGATGAATGCAGTGGAGGTAGAGGCAAGGCTGATAGAAGTCGAGGAGAAGTTGAAAAAGGCCATGACGGTGGTTGAGCAATTACAGAAGGAAAATGAAGAGTTGAAGCGACAGAATGCCACTACACCACTTGTCCAGAATGGGCAAGTGGAAGGAGATGCACACAGTGCATGATGCATGAATGGTGAAGAGTTGGAAAGGAAGAGGTTACACGACGAACTGCGTAGCCTCATTGACAAATATGAGGAGATGGCAAGAAGGATGGGACGGTCATCTTCCGTTGAACAACTAAAGTTCCTCAGATTGACATGTATGACGGCCGAGGGACCCTGTAGATCATCTGGATAACTTTAAAGCGCACATGACTCTCCACGACTTTCTCGAAGATGTGGCTTGTCGTGCTTTCCCATTAACATTAACAGGGATAGCATAGGGGCTAGTTCAGGACTTTGCGTCCAGGGTCCATTGGCAGCTTCAAGGAATTATCCAAGCAGTTCCTAACATAGTTCATGGCAAGTAGGAGACGCCGAAGACCAACCGCCTATCTGCTTACCATTAAACAAAGAGAAGGAAAGAGCCTAAAAGCATATTTGACCCGCTTCAACAACGAGAGGTTGACCACGGATGATCAAGATGAAAAGATCACGTTAGCCGCCCTTCTAGGGGGCATATGTCCTTGGAGCCTGTTCATGACTGAGCTGGCCAAGAAAACTCCCTCCACCTTGAGGGAGTTCATGGATAGGGAAGACGACTTCGTTAATGTCGAGGACACGTTGCAGGCTCTTCCGGAGCCCAGGAAGCAGAAAGTAAAGTCGGAGACTAGGAACTCAAATGGCGCTAAAGACAAGAAAACCAGGCAGGGTCATCAAGATGGGAGGTGTGAAAGGCACTTCAATCAAAGAGAGTAGGGGCACTGCCTCATCCACAATAATATAAGTGTGTAGGAAAATGACCAGGCAGCGAGGAAGGAAGCGCACCCGGCAGCGAGAGGGCAGCGCTATTACACGTACCACCAGTCATACACTCATTGGACAGAAGATTTTTCAACGTTGAGAAAGCGGGTTGCCAGCTTGGCAGGAAGCGGGGAGCTCGAGCGAATGTTGGTCGAGTATCTCAAGCCATAGAGAAAAGAAGGTCATGAGCGTGAACCAAGACAAAGCGTAAGTCCCAAATGAAAAAAAAAAGAGGGAACAAAGACACAACACCCCCCGACAGCCACGTGATCAAGACCAAGCTCCTCTTGGAGAGATTCGTACCATAGTGGGAGGGTTCGCCGGCAGGGGTGTAACAACATCCAGCAGAACGGTTCACGCTCGCCGAACAAGGTATCACGAGGTATATATGGCGGATAAGTCTCCTAAACACCCCGGACTAAATACCACCCCTACCATCTCATTCGGAGATGAAGACTACCAAGGGGTCTTGTACCCCTACGACGACGCCTTGGTTTTCACCCTGCTGATAGCCAACGACACTACCAGGCAGATTCTAGTCGACAATGGGAGCTCAGCCGACATCTTATTCTGGGATGCTTTCACCAAGATGGGCATCAACCCTGATAGGCTACGCCCGTCGTCATCCCCCCTAAAGGGGTTCTCGGGAGAAATTGTCCAACCTATGGGCACCATCACACTACCAGTCATAGTTGGCCAAGGCGCCCACATGGTTACCACAATGACATTTTTATTGGTGGTCAAGGCTCCGTTGTCCTCCAACGCCATATTGGGAAGACCAATTCTGAACGACTAAAAGGTAGCCACCTCTACCAACCACTTGAAAATGAAGTTCCCAAAGGAAGTAGGCGTTGGCGAGGTTTGAGGAGAACAAATCTTGGCACAGGAGTGTTATGTTCAAGAGCTGAAGGCAGGGGCGCCTGTCGTGTGTCGCAGACAGTCAGGACAGAAGACCGCCACCCTCGCCCTTGGTTGAAACCAGCCAAGATATGGAATCAAGAGATGAAAACAACCTGATGTAGGTTAAGGCCAATGAGCCTTTAGAGATAATAGCCTTACACTTGGATTGCCCAAACGCCACGACGAGGGTTGGGATGAGGCTCCCACCAGAACACAAAGAGGCGTTGACGCAGTTATTGGTCGAACACCGAGATGTGTTCGCTTGGAGCCATGAAGATACGCCAGGGATAACAACGCCATCATAGAACACAAGTTATGTGTCAACCTGGAGGCAAAAAAGATACGCCAAAAGAGAAGATCGTTCAGTATGGAGAAGTGCACGACCATAGTTGAGGAGGTAAATCGTCTCCTGGCAACGGTATTTATAAGAGAAACGTACTATCTAGAGTGGCTCTCCAACGTGGTACTAGTAAAAAAAACTAACGGGAAGTGGATGATGTGTGTAGACTTCACTGACCTCAACAAAGCCTGCCCCAAATACAGTTTCTCATTGCCACGAATTGATGTCATCGTAAAAGCCACGATAGGGCACAAAGTCTTGAGCTTCATGGATGCATATTCAATCAAATCTAAATGAATAAAGTGGATGAGGAGAAGACATCGTTCATCACCGACATAGGTCTTTATTGTTACCGAGTGATGCCCTTTGGGTTGAAGAAGGACGGGGCAACCTACCAAAGGCTGGTCAATCGGATGTTCAAACATCAAATTGACAAAACTATGGAAGTATATGCCGACGACTTGCTAGTGAAGAGCAAGGAACCTGCCCATAGCAAACCTCAGAGAATCTTTTGCGGTGCTACGCAAATACAGGATGAAGTTGAACCCAATGAAATGTGCCTTTAGGGTCAACTCTGGAAATTTTTTGGGCTTTATCATCTAGGAGAGTGGCATTGAAGCAAACACCAAGAAGATCGACGACATTCTGAACATGGCGCCGCACAAAAACATTAACGACGTCCAAGGCTTGGCGGGTAGAGTAGCAGCCTTGAATAGGTTTGTGTCAAGGTCAACAGACAAATGTCTTCCCTTTTTTAGGGTCTTACAAAAGGTACACCAATGGAACGAAGAGTGCGATTAGGCTTTCCAAGAGTTGAAGCAATATCTGGCTAACCTGCCTCTACTAAAGCAGCCCAACCAAGGGGACACCTTATATGTATATCTGGTGGTATCCCCTCACGCCGTCTCAGTAGTCCTAGTCAAAGAAGAGGAAGCAACACAAGTTCCAGTATATTACACGGGTCATGCACTAAGAGGCGTCGAAACCAGATATCCGCAAATAAAGATGTTGGCATTCGCGCTAGTAACAGATGCCAGGAGACTGCGACCGTATTTTCAGGCCCACCCAATGAAAATACTAACGGAGCACCCCCTTGAAAAAATACTACAAAAACCAGATAGTTCGGGAAGATTGGTCGTATGGTCAATGGAGTTCAGCGAGTTTGACATCGAATATGTGCCCAAGAGTACAGTAATGGGGCAAGTCCTAGCAGATTTTGTTGCCGAATTCACTGGTTTTCCTGCGGATACCGAAGTGGCATCTCCCAACCGACCCTGGATAGTATTCGTTGACAGATCCGCTTGCCAAACTGGAAGAGGTATAGGGATCTACATTATCGGAGAGGCGGGACAAGAGCACTACTATATGGCCGCGCTTACTTTCAAAACCACCAATAATAAAACGAATAAATGTGCATGAACAGTTACGTGGGCCACGTTTTTGGGGTACAGTGAGAAGTTTAGACCCATACCTTAGTTAACATGGACCCTCAACGGGGGTATAAGAAAAGAAAATCTGAGTGGCCGCATACTTGCCCCAAGCTAGCAGGGTAAAGTATTCTCACGCAAATTAAAAGGATATAAAACAAATTAATTTCTTATGTGCTGACACAAACAAAATTAGTGGGGTAACTGGAATGGATGTTTAGGTCCCATGGCAATAAACCCACAACTAGGGTACATATTCAACCCACGGGCCCAAGACTAGGAGACTCACGGCCCCAAAGCCCATGGCATGAACCGCGTGATATGATAATGCCGATAAATCATGATGGTTATTTCGTCCACTTATTAAGGGATTATTCATGATGAACCCTTGGATTTAATAGTTATATACATCCTCAACATCTCTATAAATAACACCTGAAGGTAACAACTAATTATTATTACTTACACACTTATATTGAGACTACATCTCTCTAACTTAGGCATCGGAGCTCCTCTGAGCACCCAGTGCCGCCCTCTCATATGTTGCAGGTTATCCAAGTAGTTGGTGGTTTGAAACACGTCATTTACAATTATATTCTAATTTAATTTCTTAAAATAAAATAGGAAAACAAAATGTAGTTACCATAAGATTTTAAATGAGAGTTGATCATAATAAGAAATATCAATTAATAAATTGTTGACAATTTGCAAGATACCCTTTAAAATTAATTGGCTATGGCCAATTTCAATTATAAATTATGGATACAAAAACAAAAATATAAAAAACTAAAGGATATATATAAATATTGTGGCTTAGAGACGCTAAAGACGAATAAAGATAAAAGGAAGCCTTTTATGCATAGAGTCATGATCTCGTACGCTGATATGCATATGCATTGAGATCATGACTTTATGCATAAAAGGCTTCCTTTTATCTTTGATTCGTCTTTAACGTCCCTACACAGTCTGTGTTCATATTGTTGCAATACAACGCCATTTAACTTTATTTGAATGCACAGTACCGTAAGAAATTAATTAGCTTTTAGGGAGAACGGGATCAGCTAGTCTCTAAAAATTGAATTCTGATCACAAACACATTTTTGTGGTGAAAAACATTTGCCGTAATATCATCGCATGTATGTTAAAAATCCAATCATTGATCTAAAAGTCTTAAAATTGTTAGATACTTAATTCAAACTATAAGTCGCTCTCTCAATGATTTGAACTCGTAACGTAGTTCTTGCTCTGATACCAATCGTAAAAACTCTTCCAATGATAAAGAAAATTATACTCATATTCAAAGTGACACAAGAAGAAGAAGATGAAACGAAAAATATATTGTCATAAGATTGGAGATTAATTCGAGGTAATCCAGCCTCCACTAGTTCAATGTTCTACAAGATAATTTACATGTCTTTTTCTTCATATGAATCAACTTATCGCTGTAAGTTTTCTTGTTGTTGTTTGGATTGGGTAGCTTAAGCCATTGGGACCGATCAACTCTAGATATCAATTGTTAAAGAACTAACTATTGATCTAAAAGTTAGCTTTAAAACTGTTAGATACCAATTTAGTTAAACTTTTAACCCTCAGATCATAACAATGTATTCTACCACAATAAACTAAAAGCAAAGGCCGATTTTAAATATGTCGCGCGTATTTTTTCATGTGAAGAGAAGTATTCTTGCCTACAAATTTGTGACCAAAAGAAAGGTTTTTCCTTTCCAAATATACTGAACAAAGTTTTAACCGGCAAGGGTGCATTAAAAGGTGGCCAAGTTAGGTAAGCTCTTGCTGTCTAAATTTCATCACCCTGAACATGTCTGACTTGGAATATTTATGTATTCTCAGTAACACGTACTTATTCATTTCCTTTCTTGCATCTATCTTACTCGTATACATAATTACATTTTGTACGGATTTTGGGTAAAAAAAATAAATATAAAATACTAAATAGCAGTATCTCGAGGAGATTATAAATTGATAATCTAATATTGGAGGGAAGGCCAGAAAGTCACATTTGTCACCATCCTAAAATTCAACATTATGGTAATATAGAGAGCATCCATCCACGTGACCTTAACCCAACTGCATCGTAGCACACCATGCAATATTAATTGTTTCAAAAAAAGAGAGAGAATCTTAACATGTTTTGGTAAGATGATTTTTTTGATGGAAACAAACTCATTTAATTAATGAACTGAAGTAACAACTGTAATTTATCAATACATGAAAAAATCATACTATAAGTCAAACTACGTATAAGCACTGGAGCTTCCCCACACACAAATTCCTTTGTGGCGGACATTGTCTTAACTTCTCAACAGACTCTCTCGTAACAGAGAAAACGCTCTATAAAACAGAACTTAAAAACCCCTTCTGTCCTTCCTGGGAGAAAGAATACGGGACACTGCTATGGACACTAAATCCAATAGCCTATTTTTATTGTATTAATAACTAAAATGACAAAAAAACTACAAATAAAACACATTAACAACTACCAACTACAGAACCACAAGCACCAGTGTGATCTCAGACGTCACGCCTACCGCAAGCATCGACATCTCGAGCCCTGACGGCACGAGGACCCAGCTCACGAACGGACAAAACAGCCTCCACTGCACAGCAACACCTGCACGCGAGCATTGGATGTACGATCACCAGCCGTAGCATCGCCCACCACTCTCGAACAGCTCTTGTCCCATATTGCGCCATATCCATCACTTAATGTTATGTCCTGTTTCGTATGGTTTCCCATAATGTTTCATCTCTCTTTAAAAAAAAAAAGGCTAAAAACCGATGATTTGCACTGATGGAATGTTCCGGCAGTGTGTATATATATATATATATATAAATGCACCATGCAGCATATATATAAATTTGGGTCCCTTGGCTGGCGACATCATTTTCATGTCATGGCCATATCATGATAATAAGAATTATTGAATTTCAGATTGTGATTATATATATTAATGTCCATTATTGTTGCAAAACCAACGCCAAGTACTCTTTCTATGCGTGGTAGATGGGCTAGCGGTAGCCACCCAACCATTTTCAGTCACAATGTCCCTTTTTTGTTTTTTTTTGGTGTCTCCAGCCCATACTTTGGACTGGCAATTTTCATGACCTGACCTCACTTTCTTCGTGCAGCCCACTATCTACTTTGACCATATGAATTTTTATAAGGCTTTCGTACAGAGGTTGAATTAGTGATCCTTGTGGCATGCATTCTCTTATTGTTGTATATTTGTAGATTTTCCACTTATCAATGTGAAATCATTTCCTATGAAATTATACTGATTGGCAATATTAGAGTTCCAATTACTCGCACTCTTTCTTGTCATTGAATTAAGAGTTCCAGTTTATATACATTAATTCATAGTGATAATGTAATTTATGATACTATAATCTATACATGATATGACTTTAATTTATTGTTCTGATCGTAATAATAGTTATGTTAGAGTTGTTGTTATTATTTTTAATTTATATCCATGACCAGATACATGCAATGATATTTCCATATCAACCATCTGGAGCTCCACCAGTACACTATTGGACTAGTCTGAACTTTACTGTTGTTGATACTCTCTACAGAAAAGGTCCAAGAGACAATACTCTGCCTAAATAGAAATTAAACCTCTACGAACAAACTGTCTAATATACGAACTCCTTTTTTTTTTTTTTACTATACAATAAAGAAAACAAGAATGAAAAATTATGAATTACAGTTTAGATCAACTCCGGTAGATTTTCAAGGCGCGTGAAGGCAACGAGCTTGTCTCTTTTCAATCACAAAGTTAGATCTAAAAAGTCTGGTAGTGACGATTCTGGTGACCCAACGCGTGTGGCGAGAAGAGCTGATAGAATGAGTGGTGTGTGAGCACCACACGCAGTTGTGAGCGGCGCGTGCGGACCACGCACGGTGATTTCAGCAAAACTGTCACTATTCTCCGAACGATTTGCGGCCTAGGATATATGTATGTCCGTAAAGATATGACATTATATGATATGATGATTAGAAGTTGTGGTTTCATTCATATATATATATATATATATTCAATTTTATCATGCATCTATACGAAACCTGCTTGCATCTCATTAAAATGACAAAAAGAAATTAAAGGAGGAAAATAAAATAAACTTCTCACCGCACACATCTAAAATTTGCATGAACTCAATGTAAATTCCGCACCAAATAGGGATGACTGTATAGAAAGAAAATAGCAGCTGCATAAGTTTATGATATGAAGGATGGATATAAAGGTAAGAAGCTTTTCTTTAAATAAAAAAAAATATATATATTTACATTATCCCATGCAAAGAGACTTTAATTTAAAATTATACCTAGCGATCGAAACAGTGAAGTATGAGAAAGCAAGATGCCAATGCCCTTTTGATTTTGATTCATTACTTGAAAGTGATACGATAACGGCCACAGTGTTGATCACCACCTTCCACTTTTCCCAAACGTCGCACGTGGGATCTTTTCCACGTGGCGTATAACACGCGCGGTTCCTTGACATTTTCTCAGCAATATATATATATATATATATAAGAATTATTTTGTCGCTTCGATCTTTCGACTTTAATGCAAAGATAATCATATTTTTATCCCCCGCCCCCCTTTCTTTTAGTAGGCGGAGAGGAGAGGACTTGTCGTGAGCCATTACCACAATACATGGGTTTTTAAATCAATTAAAAAAATACTCTAATAAACATATTAAAATCTATAAGATGAATAAATAATTATTTGTATGGCAATGTTAGGTCAAAATAATGGAATTTCCATTAGAATAAACAAACAAAGCAGATAGCTTTTCTTTGAGTTGTTTTTTTATTTTTATTTTTATTTTAAATTATAATAATAATAATAATAATAATAATAATAAAGCAAAAGGAAGGATAGGTCCACTTTGTAGGCCCGAGGTTTGGATGGATTCACACGTATATCGGGGGCATTAGAGAATTAAATTTAACAAGGTCGGGGTAAAAGTCTGTGTGATATTGCACGCATTGTCCCACTTTGTGGACATTTATCGTACGATTTTTTTTTTTTTTTTTTTTATCGAAAACTATTTCAAAAACTTTGGTCTAAATTTATTTATTTATTATTATTATTATTATTATTATTATTATTATTATTATATAAAACTTAAGAGGCACGGATGCTGTAAAGTAATACTTCTGAGCTGTTTTGCAAATATAGGTGTATGAATATTTTAAGAAAAATTCTTTAATCAGTTATTCATTATCCACATCCGATATCTTATAAAAAAATATCTCATATTTTATAAAAAATTATAAATAAAAAATATAAAAATAAATAGTAATTGATATATATAAATCTCATATTTTAATAACATCGTATTATTTTTATTATCAAATAAATGTCGCTGAGATTTAAAACAAAAAAGAAAGAAGCTCTAGGTTATTGCTAGGGCGTCTGACATGGCACACTGCCGGTAAACGTGGCAGCCAAAATGGATTTAGTGACTGGGGAGGAATTAATAAGTAATATTATTGTTATTGTAGAAAAATATAGTTTTTGAGACAGGAGAGGGAATGAAAACCTCCTCAGTCCTCCCTGGCAAGCGACAAAGCAAGGAGAAAGGGACCCACTTTATTGCGGGTCAACCATTTAAAGGTGGGCCTTTGTCTAACGTGGACACACCAGTCTCCCAGAATCTATATCTTTATTTTATCTATTAAACATAAAACGACTCGGGGCGGGCCTCACCCTTCCAAATATTTATTTATCACCACGCAACTTGCACTTGCTTGTTATCCTGTTATCTTCTCTTTCTTTGCTTTTTTTAATATAAATATATAAATAAATAAATAATTTGGTAATTCGCTGACACGTGAAGCAATAGTACCGCCTGTCTCCTTCAACTTTTTCAGTGGCATCGTAAGATTATCCCCCCCCTTTCTTAAGTAAAAGATATTTACTGCCTTGTGATGAAAGTGGGAAGCGTAGCCAATAATATTAGCAGGATCCAAAGCGATGAACGGAATAAGCAAGGGAAGAGACCGCATAAGCACGTGTCCATTTTTTGCGAGGACACGTAAAGAAAATGACATCGCCACGCTGTACAACTTTATGGGGCCAGTGCTATAAATGGAATACAAATGTGAAATACGCCATAAGCGCGTGGAGTAAAAGCCGGAACCCAGAGGGACTGCTCTCTACAGTTGATTGCTTTCTTTTTTTAAAAAAAATAAAATAAAATCTCTTTAAACTGCGCTGTAATATTTGACCTGGCGAGTAGGTTTAGGTTTCCTTTTAAAAGAAAAATAAAAAAAAAATCGTGGAACACAGTACACGTCACCTTCCGCATCCACATCTTGCGAACGTGACAATAGGCCAACGCGAGGAAATAATTTCTCTCTCTCTCTCTCTCTCTCTCTCTCTCGATCGGCAGCTAATGCGGGACCCACAACACTCGGAAGTTCCGTGACCGCGACTCGAGTTCGCTCCCCGTCTCGACCGTCAGATGCGACATAAACGAGGGTCAGGATCAGGCGCGCTATTCGACACGAACGAGCCGCTTGGTTCGGTGCCAGCTCGGACTTACACTCGTTCATTGGAATATGGTCGCTTAGTTTTGGTTTGTTTATCAGGGCCACGTCGGATCCATCGACGGCGGATAAAGTTCAAATGACTGATAACGGGAAGACCTGGTGCGTCGGATGGAAAATTTGGATCCTTTCAGGTGGGCCCACGAGTAAATTTCTAGAAATATATCATCCGTAATAATTGTGAATATATATAAAAAATAATAATAATAATAATAATAAATATAATAAACGTGGAACCGAATGAATAATGAATTTTGACCAGTTTGGGAACGATATTTTCTGAGGTGACCTAGATTCCCTTGTGATCGTCATGTAGCTTTTACCAAGGTCTCTCTGCAACCGGAGATAACCGGTCACAACATCTCACAGAGGGGGGCGTGGCTTCCATACTATTTATTTCATTTTTTAATTATTATTACCAAATCGGTGGTGCAGTAAACATGGAACCTTGTGGAGAAAGAAAAGAAATAGAAATGTCGCTGACACGTGGCAGTAAGGCCCGGAAAAGGTTATACGCCTCTCGAGATAAATTAGTTGGACGCTACAGATTTTGCCATGTTGGTTTTCGCAATTTAGAACCGCTGGATATGTCTCGGATTCAACGGTTTAGATTGGAGAATGTACTGTCGGGTCTGAATCGTGGCCGTTCACGAGGCTTTGAAGTGGGTTATTAGCGAATTGATGATGAGATTGAGCGCACAAAGAGAGAGGACAGAAAGGGTTAAGAGAGAGCAACGCAGAGTAGGCGGAGAGAAAAAAGAGTGAGAGAAAGATAGGAGGAACTAGATAAAGGGAAAACTGAGATCTTTTTCTGTCTCTGTTAATACAGCTTCGAGGAACTCGAAGATAGTGAATCGGTTTGTAGCCGGAGATTGCTTCGTACCTCAAATTCTCACCGGTCGTGACACCATTTTCAGCGAATTATGGCTGGTTTCGCTTGATGAGTTGCGTGATTAACCTTCTGGGTGTAGCTGATTTGGCGAAAACAGATCGACGCACTGATGGATAGAAATAGAGAAGTTAGAAGGGCAACCATGGCGGCTACGAACGGTTTATCCAGGCGTAGACATAGAAGTAGCAGTCTCAGAGACTCCCCAGGTGTGTGAATTTCTATCAGATCTACCGCTTTTCACCTGTACCCACTTCTTCGAGTCAAACAACTTTGTTTCCTTTGATTTCTTCACGACTCTTCTTATCTTGTGGTGCACTTGTTGCAGAAGAAGATGGACCGGTGGAGCTGCAAGAGACGGCGAGGCTAAGAGATCGAGGAGGGAGCGGAAAGAAAGATCGCGATCGGGATCGAGACCGCGACCGCGACCGTGATAGGGATCGGCTGAACCGGAACAAGAGGAGGAGAGGTGATAGATTATTGCACGGCAACAACAGAGAAGATGGTGGCGACGAGAGCTCGGAGGAGAGCGTGAATGACGAAGAAGAAGACGAGGATGAAGACGGAGCCGCCTCGGTGAGGATGATTCCCCCAAACCCGGCATCTATATCGTCATCAACGTCGATGTCCAATCATCGGAAGAGTTTTCCTCCTCTGGCCAAAGTTTTTAGGGCAGCGCCGACTTGGAAGGCCGCAGACGAGATGATTGGCGTGTCGGTACCCAGAAAAGCACGGTCAGGTAGAGCGGTGGAGGAGACGATTAGCGTTCAGGATTTAGTTTTTCTTTTCTGTCGTAATATTTTTTCCAAGTTTGGCGGATATCCCATTTTTGATGTTCGGTTTTTTTTTTGGCTCTGTTTTTCTTCCCTTTCAGCATCTACGAAGAGGTCGCACGAATGTTGGGTTAGTGGCGGAGTTGGTGGGGAGCAAATTAATCGGCAGGCGTCGACATCGCCGGTGAGACCGGGCCTCGTTTCGATGGCCGCGGTCGCTTCGCCAGCTCCGGCCTCACCGACATCTTCCAATGCTTCGATGCGGAAGAAGATGGTGGGCCTGGTTTCCAGTCTTCCCTTTGATTCCCATGTTCTTTTTCATTCATTTTGTGGTTTATTAACGAGGTTCTCTGCCGTTGTAGAAGCCTAATGGTCCCAAACCACGGCCACCGAAATCGTCTTCCAAGTCGCCCTCCTCAGCTCAGGATGAGATCGAGATAGAGATAGCCGAGGTGTTGTACGGGATGGGGAGGCAGCCCCAAGGCCCTTGTAAGCCGGAGATCCTGGGCGCCGATTCCATGAAGTTCGACCCACGAGAAGCCAATAAATCCTCATGTGACGCCAAATCAAGGGTCTCGTCGCCAATCTCAAACTCACCGTCTGCAGTACCCCAGTCATCGTCTATTTTGCCTCAGAATTCTAGCTCCTCTGTCGCTCCTATATCCACTGTTGGTGGGTAGTCTGGGCCTTGATGGCTTACTGCATTTTTTTAGTACTCTTTTGCATTACTTTCTTTTTCTCGGAGCTGAAATTCTTTCCTTCCTCGAGTGACTGATCAAAATTTGTGTCTTTGTTTCGAATCAGTTGCACCAAAGAGGAAAAAACCGCGAGCGGTCAAGTACGACGACGAGAACGCTTCTATTTTCACAGTCAGGAACGCTCCCATTTCGGCCACCACGAAAGCCGAGACCGATCAGCCGGCAAAAACTGAAACTTCCTCATCCCGTAACTTGGAGAAGAGCTCAGGATCCGCTGCTGAAAATGGCGGAACATCGTACGATTTGGCCAACCCCCAAGCGGCGGTACTGGCGTCGTCTGTGGCCCAACCGGAATCAGCAATGAAACCGGAAAGGAATCATATATCGGATTCGAAGGCTTTGACCGAGGAATCGGAGGAGGACGTGGCAGTGAGTAAAGAGGAGCCTCCTCAATCGCCCAAGAAGGAATCGTCTGTGCTCAGATTGGATGATAATTACGACGATGCGAAAGCGAAAAAAGCGTGAGCATTTTGGATTTTTATTTTTGAACTTTCCTGTCCAGAGCTTGTAAAGCTGTGAACTGTTATCTGATTTTATTTATTTATTTTTTTTGTGGGTGGGGATGTTATGCAGGAATTCAACGATCTCCGTGGTTGAGAGTTACAAAGAAGAAAAGTACCAGATAGATCTGATGGTGATGAGCTTATAAAGACCCCTTTCTTCACCGAAATCTTCATCTGAAATTTAACGTTTTTTCTTTGGTTTGGTTTTGCAGGCTCCTCCTCCTGCTTTAAGATCATCACCAGAAAGAGTTGGTGAGATTGAATATGTGACCGCAGATGCGGATACGGTGAGTGGGACAGCCTCTTGTCGCTTTTTCTCATTTTCCTCTATCTGGTATGTAATGGGTTCTGGGTAGATTTTCATATATTAGCATTGTGTTCTGATTGTATATGTGCAGGAAATTAAGCCTGCGGTGAAGGAAGATGAAAAGGCAGTTAAAATAGGCAAGGTAGAGGCGGTGAATGTTGATAACGAGAGGACGAAAACTGTAGCAGCTGAAGAAACCGAGTCTCAGAAGCCGGTTCTTGCGCACAAGGAGAGGAACATCGACCTCCAGCTTGACTTGGAGAAGACCGATAGGGATAGCGGCACCTGTAGTGTTAGCGGAAACAACAAGTTACACCACCATGTTCAGAAGCACCACCACCAGCAGTCACAGCATGCTAACACCGATAGAAATGGTAATTTAACTTAAATAATTCATCTTTACTTCCGCAACATCCTTCTGGCTCAATTGTGTTCCTGATTTTGTCTTCCTTTTTTTCGCAGCCCAAAGGAGCTCTCTACCTTTGCCAATGCCCGTTCCTGGCTGGCCAGGCGGTCTTACTCCCATGGGGTATGGTCGTGTTAATTTGTTAAGGGTTCCTTACTCTTTTGGTTATCCCCTGTATGCGGGTGTTTATGATAATCTTATCTGGGGACGTGACACTTTTCTCTTCGGCAGATATATGGCACCTCTACAAGGAGTTGTATCCGTGGATGGGAGCACAGTATCTCCTGCTGCTATACAAGTATGCCAATTGTGTTTTTCTTGGGTTATGGTTAGGCTCTTCAATTCTCCTTATTTGCTAACGAAGTTTCCAATTTCTGTAGCCCCCCCATTTGCTTTTTGCTCAACCAAGGCCAAAGAGGTGTGCAACGCATTATTACATTGCTCGGAATATACTGTATCACCAACAACTCGCAAGGATGAATCCTTTCTGGCCTGCGGCAGCTGGATCTGCATCACTGTACGGGGCTAAGCCCTGCAATCTCAATGCGGCACCTTCTACAGAATTACACGGAAACTTTCCAGGTAGGGGGGTGAACTCTGCACAGGACAAGGGGCAGGCGCTTACTGTGTTTCCTGGTCATTCCGGGAAGGATAAAGGTTCTCAGGCGGCAGCCAACATTGTGGACGTCGCCCAGAGAAAGCAAAATTTGCTTCAGCAAGCTCTGCCTCCAGGAGCACCTAGTAATATCTTGGTACGTTCTCTTTTTCAATTTGTATTTCATTATATTATTATTTGTGATACTTTTGTGGATGGTTTCCGAGAGTTTGTGTTGTGCATTAAATTTCAGCATGCCCCTGCTTTCATCTTCCCTCTGAGCCAGCAACCAGCAGCAGCAGCTGCTCATGTCCGATCTGGCTCTGTAAAGTCTCCTCCTGCTGCCGGTGGTGCTGCTTCATCAAGTACATCTAGTTCTGCTGCTGTGATTGCCTCAGCAGCCCCAGCAGTGAGCTTCAACTACCCAAATATGCCTGGGAACGAAACTCAGTATTTGGCAATTTTGCAGAACAATGCATATCCGTTCCCAATTCCTGCTCATGTTGGAGCACCACCAGCTTATAGAGGAAACCATGCTCAGGCAGTGCCATTCTTCAATGGGTCCTTCTATTCTTCTCAAATGCTCCATCCTTCACAGATTCAGCAGCAGCAGCAGCAGCCGCCTGCTCAGTCGCAGCAAGGTCTACAAGCTCATCAAAATGCAAGCATTTCCAGCAGTTCCTCATCGTCTCAGAAGCAACACTTGCAGAATCATCAGCAGAGGGCACATGGAAATGGTGTCAACGGCAGCAGTGGAACATTGCAAGGGTTCCCTGCTCTAAAAAACCAGTCTTCACAGCCACACCAGCTGCAGCACCAGCGGCAGCACCTCCCTCACCAGGCTCGTCAACTTGAGTCTGAGATGGGAGGAGAAGATAGTCCGTCAACTGCAGATAGCCGTGTTTCTCGCGCAAACACGAATATGTATGGCCAGAATTTTGCAATGCCGATACACCCTCAAAACTTTGCTTTGATGACTCCTGCAGCATTGGGCAGTGCCAGTGGTAATCATAGTGAGAAAAAACAACAGCAACAACAGCCGGGCTCAAAGCCTGGAGTGGAACTTCTACCATCTCAACCTTTTGCATTATCTTTTGCTTCGATTAATGGTGCTACTACAACTTCTGGACTTGACATATCTCAGAGTAACGCGTTTCTCCAGAGTCTTCCTGAGGGTTCAAGGCAAAGTTATCATCAGATTATGGCCGCCGCCGCCGCCCAAGTGGCCCAGCAGAATAAGAATTTCCGTGTTTCTGAAGAAGGGAAAACTGGAGGCGGTGATTCTTCCAATATGGAAGAAGAAAGAAAGGCCATGCCAGGGAAGGTTCCTGCAACAGTCGGACAGTCTATTACCTTCTCTAGGCAAGATTTGGCTGACAGCTCAGCTACCACAATAAAAGGCAACAATGTTGTTGATAGCTCTGCACGAGCTCTTAACCTTGGGTCTGCTCCTGGTCGGAATTCTGGTTCTGTTGTCCCTGCTGCTATCAGCAATGCCAATGCTCCTGGTTCTCAGCAGCAACTGTTGCGGAATCAACAGCAGCAGCCAATGATTCCACTTCAGAAGCATAATCAATTTGCTGTGGCAGCTGCATCCAGTGCAGCTCGAAGCAAGACCCCTGCAACGAGCAATGGGAGTGTTTACTCAGATCACCTTCCTTCATCTTCTTCTATTGCCGCAAAATTTACTAATGCTCTCCCCACTTTTCCCCAAAACATGGTCCAAACAAGCAGCAACAGCCCAGCTCAGTCTCCTCAGTGGAAGAATTCTGGACGTACAACCACTTCACAAGTTCCTTCTCCATCTCTATCCTCCTCATCCCTTAAAAACCTTCCCCAACACCAAGGTAGGACCCAACAAAGCCACACGCAGATATCTTTTGTAGCTAATGCAAAATCGTCAACAGCAGTTCAAGGGCAACAACCTCCTAGCAGTAACCAGTCTGCACCTCCGGTAATGGTTGGTTCGCCTACAACATCCTCGATGTCAAAGAGTGCTGGTGGAAGCCCAAGGACCACTGCTTCCACTTCCACAGCCAACAAAGCTGGCCAAGGTTCTACAATGTCATCTCAGCCAGCGAAGAACTCACCTTCAGTGCCCAGCAGGAAGTCATCTCCAGTTGGGGGAAGGAATGTTACGTCAATCCTTGGAAACCCTCATGTCGCCTCTACTTCAAGCACTGCAACAAAGTCTCAATTGCCGCAGCAGCAGCAGCCGCCACCACAGCATTTACCAAAACAAGCGATGCAGCAAGCTCAGCTGTTCTTCTCTAATCCCTACATGCAAGCACCAACTGGTACTACCTCTGGACCCAGTGTTGGTGGATATTATCTTCAAAGAAACCGTCGAGAGCAACAGCAGCAGCCACTGGGATCATCGGGTACATCCTCAACTGGGATGTTGTCGTTGTGCCCTCCAGTAACACTTGCTAACACGAGCACTTCTGATTCTGCGAAGGCAGTTACTGCTGCTAGCAACATGATAGGTGGCAGTTTACCCTCACAGGGAATTCTACATGTTACCCAGTTTGGTGGTGCCCAGTCCTCCGGGAATCCACATCAGCTTTTGCCAGCTGGCTTCTCCTATGTTCATGCTGTTCCCACTCCGGTTCAGGTGAAGCCGGCAGAGCAGAAACAACCTGCTGGTGAGTGAAACAACGCCCCTTGGTGATTCCCCCCCCCCCCAACAATATTATGGGAAACGAGTGTAAATTGTAAAAAGAATTAATTTAGGCTAGTTTGTGCGAGGCTTTTTGCCTAGAAAATGACAATTTGCATACCTTCTGGCAGCCTGAGAAGAAAGGGAAGATGCTAACATTCGAGAAGTCACGGCCGTGGACGCATGCCCGTGTTGGTCCAACACAATTTTGGGAAGGACGTTGAGCTGAGTGGGGAAAGATAGTCCTCCGTTCAGTGTGATTGGGATGTCTATTCATCTGTACACACTTCTGTTGATATCCTGACAGGGTTGATCGTGGATGCTAATTAAAAAAGTTCTATTGATTCTGATGGGGTGAGGTTGGCAATGCCATGGAAAAGGACGTAGATTGATATTTTGTAAGAAAGAGAGGAAAGAATGGTGTAGAAGAGGGAGGAGGGAAGAGCAAGACCTTTTCTCTTCTTTTGGGGCTGTAATGGAGGTTCCTCTTTACTGAATTGTTTCCGTTTGTTTTTTGGGTTCTAGTTTTCCAGGAAGAGCAGTAAAACAGTAATCTTTTGGCATCATATATATGCTATGCAATGGAGGTTGTATATGCATGTCTGGCACATATAAGAGTTAGTAAATTTTTTTATTTAAAATTCGCGAGCAAATCTCTGCTGCCTTTGCGTGATGATGGGGTGCCGCCTCCTATTTCTTTCTTGAAGTCTCTATGCCCTTACTCGTTCATATGCTATTTTGTTCTTAGAGAGAGAGAGAGAGAGAGAGAGAGAGAGAGAGAGTCTATTTGTGGAACTGTCAAACAAATGAAAAGAAGATGCTGAGAGATTTGTGGCCTTGGCGCTGGGTTTGTCATGTTTATTTAGTGATGTGTAAGTAAGAAAAAGATGGGATTTTGTGCACACAGTGAAAGTTGAGGTGGACGGATAAGTAGAGCCTAGGGAAGTTGGTACGTGAATGAGCTCCATTTTTGGATTCTTGCTCGGCTTTTTATGGAGGGTTGGCGTGGGCCATACTCTGCCCCCACCTCCACCACTCTGATTTGCCCAAATTTAATACCACAAAATGCTCTGTAGGTTGTTCAGAAGGGCGCGTCTCTTCATTGTCAGTATCTGACACGTGGCTCGTTACCCATTTTGCAGACTGATATCATGACTTTCATCTGTTATATGATTATTATGTTTAGGATATCATATTAAAATCAAATGACAGTTTTTCCAAGGTTGGATTCCAATCTTGCCCTTCCTTTGTGGTCCCCATGAAAGTATCCCCCCCTAATTCATGGCAGTTGGACTTGGACCTTCCAGAACCCTACTCAAAGTAGGACATGAAGTTCTGAGCTCCTGACATCCTGCCTGTACCGTAGAGTTCCTTTGATCCATCATAAATAATTGAATTTATGCAGTCAGGTATCCGTGTATGGATGTCTTTTTTAGCTGCATCTTTAACCACACGTGTTTACACCTCTTTCTATTTTTTTGTCCAATGTTTGAATGAAGAAAGAAAGAAAAGGGCAGCCTCAGTTGAACCACCTTTTTTTAAATAAAAAAAATTAAAACAAAAAAAGTTACAGAGATACAAGAAAATAGGCTGCATGCACGTCGTCAATGCCTGAACTTTGCTGGAACGAGGAGGTGGGGAATAATATTTAGACTGGTTCCAAGTCACATATCTTCCCACTTGAAATTTCCTTTTTTCTCTCACTTTTGATGCCCAGAAAGGCAAAAGTTATTTTCTTTTACTTTCCCTTTCCTATTTAGCGAAAGAGGACCCCACGAGGGAATATCGATCTTCGAAATGTGCTTGGTTTGCCCGCATTTATTTGCCTAATGTATGTATCAGCAATTCAAACCCTATATTCCAAAACTCATGTTATAGCTTAAGCTATTTTCACAACCACCGCCCAACAAGGCAAAACCATGCAAACCCCCCGATACTCAAAAGTCCATTGTCCTCGAGTTCCCTCCCACAATCCAAAAACACTAACGAAGGTCGTGGTCCAGGTCACTCCGATAATGTTTGACAAGTGATACCTCCTGACATCGACACTTTTGGATGATGGGTTTGAACATTACTTGCAAGCCACACCTTGGAACTGTTCCAGCTAGCACCATTAATATTATCATCGACACTTCTGTTTGGCTTGACATAGTGAATAGATTTTGTGCGTTAAATTTGACTCCCAAATATCTGTATCTCCTTTTCTTTATCAAAAAGAATTTCTTTATGAAAAAGAAAAAGAGAGAGAATGAAATGTGACGAATATAATTACCACTGCTGATGTATCTTTCGTCCTAATAGTATGGCTAGAGGAATCTTTTTCTCTTGTTTTTTCCTTTTATTATTTCTCCATCTTTGCATTTATGAAAAATTCTATTCATCATTCCTATACACTACATTTTTCTTTTTTCTTATCAAATGTATGATATATAAATGATGAGTAGAAGAATTAATAAATTTAAGAAGAATAAAATTTAAAAAATTAAAAATTAAAAAAAAAAATAGTGCGTGGAGATGATAAATAGCATACTCCCAACAACCACGGGTAACACGCATGTGCTACAAAAAAATATGATGTGCTAGACATGAGTACAATGTACATCCTTAACATGTTACAATATGCTTGTAAATGTCATTTGTCAAATTGGAAAAAAAAAAAAAAAAAAAAAAAAAGACCAGAAGATTATTCTGTATAACAAGCAAATATGTAGATGGAAATTAGGAAAAAGATGACGCAAAAATGTTGGCAATACCCGGAGGCGGAGTATGTGACCTAATTGGAGGGCCAAGCAGGGGTTTTCAGTATCTATTTTTAGGTAAGTCTGTCCACGTAGACTGCAATGGCATTGTTCCCTGGTGTAGATTATTCAAGAATAATGCTAGAGCTCTCGTTGGAGCTCCGGCTCTAGCATGTATTTTTTTTTTTATATAGATTTTTTTAATCATTTGAAATATTTTAAAAAAATAAAAAATTTATTAAATTATTAAAAAATAATTTTTTAATCACGAAGCAAAATAAAAAATATTAAATAATATTTAATATTTTTTATTTTACTTCGTGATTATGGAAGTGTTTTTTAATAATTTTTTTTACTTTCTAATTAAGAAAGTGTTTTTAATGATGTTTTAAATTTATTTTATTTTTTAAAAATATTAAAAAGTATTAAAAACATCTATATAAAAAATAACTTAGAAAAAACATATGAAGGAAGTGTTTTTTAATACTTTTTTTTTTACTTTCTGATTAAGAAAGTGTTTTTTAATAATGTTTTAAATTTATTTTATTTTTTTAAAATATTTAAAAGTATTAAAAACATCTATATAAAAAATAACTTAAAAAAACACATAAAAAAACACTATATTAGAGTCAGCGGGAACCCAGTGGTGGCTCTAGCATCATCCATTATTCAAAGTGCGATTGCCGATTGGATAAGTAGACATTGATGTTAAAATTTCTACAAGTTGAGTAAAAAAATTATACCGATGTACAAGAAAACAAACCAAATTAAAAAACTATCGATAATATGTGTAGATCTAATCTAAACAACAAAATAAGATATTCCTCAGATTTCCGTGCGTGGTGGGTGAACATCATACCCAGTCAAATTTGTACAAAAAACCATTACAAAAAATACCAGTTCGATTTTTCTCACACCATTACAAAAAATACCACTCGGATTTGTACCAAACAAATCTATTCAAATTTGTAAGGATTCACAAAGAAAATTTCTAATAAAGAAACCGACAAAGAGAGAGGGAGAGATGAAAGGAAATCAGAAAAAAATTCATTTTGATGACTCTATACAGAGATATGTTTAGATATAAAAAAAAAAACGCAGATCCAAAAAATATCGCTTCAAATTTATATAAACTCACTACATATATCATACCCATTTACACTGACGTACCAATGTACACCAAAACAAACCAAATTGAAAAACCATCGGTAATATGTGTAGATCTAAGACATTTTTGTCGTCTATGTTGAAATCAGAGGCTGTTTTCTTTGATTTTCTGCAGGCTTTCGGTTGTTATTCGTCGAGAACTAAGTGACGCAGTGGAAGGGCTCGGGATAATTTTGATCTTCTAGCTTTCGGTAAGGAGAGGGAGACAGAGACGGAGGGAGGGAGGGAGAGAGATGTTGTAGAAAATGGTGAGAGTCGGTGTCGAAGGAGAAAAAGGAAAAAGAGAAAGAAGAGAAAAAAAGTTAAGGTTAAGTGAAATTTGGATGAAATCTTAAAAGGTAGTAATATTTACTATTTACTATTTTTTTAATAATATTTAAAACTATTTACTATTTATTTTATTTTTTTTAATTTCTTTCTTTGCATATCAGGACTTCAGTGCTATGTGCATGGACATACATGCCTTGCACGTAGCTCCTTACTAGTATATATTTATATATATATATATATATATATTCTCATGTATATATATAGTGAATGGTGTATAGAATTTTACATATATATATATATATATATATATATATACAGAGCCAAAGAATCATGAAATCATCATCTTTAACTCAGCACAGATGAGAAAGCCAGCGAGAGCTCAAAACGACATATCTCCACTACTCTTAAAACTAATTAAGGAGCTTCCGACGGTCGTTCCCAGCACTCTCACTCTCCGTCAACGTCAATCCAACACAAGTAAAACGTACGTACCCGACTTGTTATCGATCTTTGCTAGCTAGCCATTCCATTAATTCCATCGTAATTTGTCATCCATTTCATTGCAATATTCATCCTCCTCGCAGTCTGCAATATTCTCATGTACTAAACTAAAGTTGCGTTTGGATGATGAGTTGAGTTGAGTTGAGTTCTTTATGAATAATAGTGAGTTGAATAGTAGAAAGAGTTATATAAGACCCATCTAAACTGAGTTTAAAGTGTGTTTGAATGTTAAGATGAGTTTAGTACTTTTTATGGAAAATTAAAAAAGGTTGTAGGTCTCACGTATAAAGATGTTTTAAGTTGAAAAATATTGTGAGTCCCACGTATAAAAAGGTTTTGAGTTGAAATGAGTTTAATAATTTGAAAGTAATGTATTTAAATATTAGATTTAATTTAAAATTAAACTAAATTCAAGTTTAATTGAGTTTAGAAACTAAACGCAACGCAAGTGGAGGGGGAAGAGAATTAGTTTAATTATGGAGTTGGGGCATTGGTTACTGGAGAAATGTCCAAAAAAATAAAGGTGAGTTGTCTTGCTTACTATTATTGGTGTTCGTGAGGGTCCATGAGATCAATTAAGTAAGATCTGGCCAAACATCTTTTCAAGATTTCATTGAATATTGCCAACCAAGTTGAAATATTTGTGATGAAAACTAGTTAAGAAGGAACCAATGATCTGTCTGTCACCTAATTTGCTTAGAATAAAACGAGGTTAATTTATTTCATAGGGGTGAAAACCGATTCCTTCGGTGTGGTTTTTGGACAAAATTGATACCGACCGATGTGTGAAAAACAGGCGGAGCAACCGACCGTAACCAGTCAATGGAGAGTGGTAAAACTGACCAGCATAATTTCAGCCGGTTATCATCGGTTCATCGGCGTGAATATCGATTCCAACACTCAACAATATAGATTCAACAACAGACATCAACTATACAAATCCAAACAATAAGCATCAAATTGATTTCATCAACTATCCCATGAGAGAGAGAGAGAGGAAAGGGAGATGAGAGACGGAGACCTGAGAGGTTGACAAAGGCTTTGAGAGGTCGAGAGGGAGATGAGAGGGAAAGGGAGATGGCATCACCGCATCGGAGAGGAGATGGCATCACTGCAGCGGAAAGGGAGTTGGCATCGCCGCATCGGAGAGGTAGGTTGGGGGGGTAGCTGCCGCTGGGGAGAATTTGAGTGAGAGAAAAAGCTTTCGAAATGAAGAATGAGGAAGAAGGCTTGCATGGGTCTTTTACCCTAATTCAAAACGACGTCGTTTGCCTTACGTTGCATTCTTATTTTTTTTTTAAGAATCTATATTGCATTCTCAAATGAGTGAAACGGCGTCGTTTCTTATACGTATATTTGAAAAAAAAAAGGAAGATAGTTGACGTTAGCCGGTTCAACGGTTTTGCCCTGGGTCGAACCGGAACTGAACCGACCAACGTCGGTTTTGCTTAAATCCTACTGCCAGCCGACCGGTTCCGTGCTCCGGCGGCCGGTATGAGTCGGTTCCGACTGGTTTAACGGTTTCTTGTACAACCTTAGTATTTGACCCTGTTTTATGAAATGAAGTTCCGAATTTCTGATATGAGTAATAATATGCGTCTAGAAACTTTGGTGTCTTTCCAAAATTAGTCGGGGCCTTTTATGCTAATTGCTAGGGATAAGTTCAACTAATTTGGTCCATAAAACAATGCTTCCAAGGTTTTGTTTTGTTTTGGTTAATGTATTTATTCAATTTTTCTTTTGACAGAGACAACGTTACGATACTTATTTTATCAATTTAGATCATTTTTTTATCCATCAATTAAAGGATCTAAGCATACTTATTTCTTCATATTTCAACTCCTTTAGATTTTTTTTATTTAACCAACTATTCTATTTTCCAATCCAAAGTGAAGAAATGAATGAAAAAAAAAAAATAAGAACACTGTCAATCAATGAAAGATGGCAACATTACCCAGCAGTGTCGATACCAAGGGTGCTACCCGCAACACCTCCCCCCCCCCCCCCCCCCCCAGCACATGGGAGGAGGGGGGTTTTCGCTCGTCGGCGAGGTCCCTTGTTTGTTTGCCAGAATGCGTGAGCAGACCACTAGTCCATCCACCGCCCACCCACAGAATCGGGAAAAAAGATTTCAAAGAAAATAGAAAATACACAACAAAATACAAATCCACGACAAAATTAAATCCACGACACAATACACAACAAATCGGAAACAACGAAAAAAACCTAAACTAGTAAAAACTTGGAGCAAACACACAATGGAGGAGGGAGCCGAGGAGGAGGAGGAGACGAGGAAGTGAGCCGTGCCGCCGCATTGACTGCAAGAGAGAGAGAGGTCTAAGAGGGTATCACCTTAGCGAAGAGAGAGAGAGAGATACTGTTAGAGGGAAATTAGGTTTAACTTAATTAAAAAAACGACCTCGTTGTAAAACAAATTTATATCTATATATATTTATATATTTGTTTCGACTGGGTTCAAACTCAACCCAAGAGTGTGGGGTGCAGAAGGAGGCGAGATTGGGTCCGAGCCCACCCCCCTCTGCCCTGCACCTCTCAAGTGAGCCGTGGAGGTGGATGCGGGGTGGCGGGGTCAGTGCCTTCCAACACTAGTCGGTCCATGCAATATATATTACATATCATGAGAGAGAGAGAGAGAGAGAGAGAGAGAGAGGGGGGGGGGTGGTTCCTTTTTCTCCCCATCCAAACAGTATCCAGAAGTCTGTAAATGTGGGAAAAGGGTGGGGGAGGAAGGAAAAGGGCAGTAGGGCCCATGTCACAGAAACGTGTCCAAAAAGCAGACAGCAATGTTACATATTAGATCGCAACCAGAAAATCGGGGGGAGGGGGTTGTGGGACCGACCCCATCACCGTTGTCAGTGGTGTCAGCCTTTCCCTAAAATTCCACAAACCCCTTAGCTCCACTCTAACATACATTGTGTTTTTATTGTTCTCTCTCGTAACAAAGTCTACAATCCCTACATTTTACTATTTTTCTTCTTTTAAAATATAGGCGCCCCACCACCATTTAAATGTGGCCCCCCACTACGTGGACAAATGCTTTGATTCTTTTATTTTTTTTGCCGGTGGGGTCCACTATTGTACCACCTTGTTGGAGTAAGTTTTAGTCACGGTCACTGCCCTGTCGCTTTAGCACATGATGAGTGTCGGTCTTGGCGCGGGGAGAAGCACTGTAATTTTGACTAACTTCTTCTTTAAAACGGAAAACGTCCAAACCAATTTTCCTGTTTTTGATTGGTTAACAATAACACATTCTGTGTTTATTGTGTGATTTATTATAATTATATTAATTATTCAAAAATTTACGATATTAATATTTTGTTTTCAAATTAATGTTATAGGCTTTCCATCAATTATACATTTCATATGTCAATAAATCTTTTTATCTGAATTAATACTAAATTCATTTAATTAAGTGTTCTATAATTTAGACCTTAAATTGTTGGAACCAACGCATTAAGATTCAAACTGCTAAATAATTACAAAATGCACATTTTTTTGTGATACATTTGTCAAATTTGTGTCAAATCATTTATTTTTCAATAATTCTTTTTATCAGTCACTATTCATTATCTTACACCTAAAAAAAACTATCAAGTTTAGAGTGTGTGGATAAATAGTAACTGATATATAACAAAATCCTTTATTTTTACAAAATTTCATCAATCTAAATACCAAAATTGATGATATGTAAAGATATGTGTTATCAACATCAAATCACTAAGGGAGTCAGCCCTAGCATTCTTCTAGAGAGAGAACCTCACTCCTCCCCCTCCCTCCTTTCCAGCCTAGTGTTTCCTCTCCCTTCCTCTTCTTATGTTTGTTTTCTCTATTTTTTTTTCAGGTCAAATAAAGGAGATGGTTATCTCTGTGTTTTTACAGAGAATGGTACTCTCGAATAAACCAGTTTTGTCAGTAGAGAGTTCATAGAAGTTAAGACAATGACCGTCTCAAAGAAATTTGTGTGCAGAGAAGCTCCCACATATGAGTAGTTTAGCTTGTAATCTGAGGTTTTTCTCTGTATTGACCAGTCACAACTGTAACTTCGATTTCATAAATGAAATGATGTCTATTTTCAATAAAAAAGAAAAAGGTACCAAAATTGAATCATAGTACTATTTATTCATTTTTTTTAATTGGCCATTACAATATGTCATTTTTAATGAACTGGTGTTCTAATTAAATTAAATGGCTTACAGTTCAAAGGGCTGAAACTATATTTTGGCAAGAGAAATATAGTAAAATCAGATAAATATGGGGAATAAATTTCTGACCCAAAATTATATGTGGGTTAAAATGTCATTAATTATGAAGAAACGGATGCACTGTTCATATGATTATGAGGATGTGGTCAGGTTATATAAATTCATATATCTTGTAATATAATAATAATAATAATAATAATAATAATAATAATAATAATGTGCGAACAATATTTAAGGATATATGATGATGACCAAGATCACTAAAATGTAATATAAAAAAGAAAAAGAAACCTCCAGCAGACGAACAAGAACGACCTCATGTTATTTATATATATAGCCACTGCACACCCATTAACTCATATGATTAATTATTCTATTTGTTTAATAAATTATTAAAAGGGTACTTTATTTTGAAACCACTTCATTATTTTATTTGATCGTAATCATTTCTTTAATCAGTTGCCACCTCATTATTATGATTATTTTTTGATGATTTAATCATTGAAGCTCATTTGGGTCGGGGCTTTGATAATCTGAAGTGACTCCATCAGTTATATATAAAACTGATTTTTTAAGTTAAGTTATTATACTTTATATAAAAGAATGTTAGGGTTCGGTAAACTCATTTCCAGATGCCATTTTGCATCCACTAAAAACTTGTTTAGTGGATAATCCTTTTGACTTAATGCCTGATTTCGAGTATTAATTAAGTAAGGCAACAGCTATGAGGTTACCATAAACGGTGAGCCTGTGACTCACTTTTAAATGTCCTTTATGAGGGAAAGATGGAAAACAAACCATCATTTATCTCTAAAAATGATGTATAAAAAAACTATGACCTGATTCGTGGGATGCGTTTTTGGGTAGGTGATTTTTCTCTGAATACATACTATTGCATTGGGGATTACTTTCATCAGCATCTTTAAACAGGAGAGAGAGAGAGAGAGAGAGAGAGAGAGAGAGAGAGAGAGAGACTCTGTTTACTCAGATGTGTTGAAAGCTCACTTGTTTATGAGCTTATAGGATCTGTTTGCATTGCAAAAGAATAATAAGATTCCAGTTTCTAATTTCCAAAGTAGTCAACAATAAGCTAAAACTACCCAAAACAATGCTTTCCCCCAGCACTAGACAGAAAAATGAACTATTTCCTGTTGTCCATTGTGTTCCTAATTCTATACAGGCTTCTCATAGGAACTTCTGCCGCAGAGTTCTTCGTCGGCACTGATGAGAGCCTTTGTTTAAAATTCCATTAATTCTACTTGTTGGGGGCAGTAAGGCTGACACTTCATCCTAAATTAAAGGGTTGGATTCAATTTGAATGTGCAGATGTAGATGACCCAGTTGCCGATGCATTTACCTCATTTTCCTGTTGTTCCTTGAGATACGCTTGGGCAGTGCTCGTCACAAATTTGATTGCAAAATTAATGAGCATGAGCCACACAACAGTATTCCAGATTGAAGCAAATGAGAGATCCCACTTCTTCACCTGAAAAGGTTTTAAAAGATAATTAAATATAGAAAAGAAAAAGGTTAGATGAGTCTGTAAATGATAGTGTAATATGACCCTATATCGTCAAAACCATTCCTTGTATGCCATGATTTTACCTTGATATTCGATGCCCCTGGAGGAGGCGCTGTCAGATACTTATCTTTGACACCATTGAGTTTGACAACAAGGGCAGGCAAGACAGAAGCAAAACCCGGAATAAGGCTGAGCATCCATATCAACTCGTTTTCAATCCAGTTTAGGAGTTGATTATTGCAAACTGAGATGATGAAAACTGTCTGCACAGAAAACAAAAAAAAACAAAAAAAAAAACCCAAAACATATTAGGGCTAATGAAATTAACACCATGCATCTAGCTTACTTTGCAGAGATAGCGACAGCCTTATATTTTTACTTCACTGACACAAATTCACACACACACACCCTTTCATATATACATTTATACACGTATGCTATAAATGGCAGTATGATTATCCAACTGTTGTAAAGATGTGAACAATACACTCGGCAAGGCCATACGAAAATAGAAAAAGAAACATTAAACAAGCTACAAACTATAACTAGAGAATTCACAAACCTGTATGTGAGTTTTGATGATTGCCTTTCCAATCAATGTGGCAAAAAAAAATTTCCAAAAGGGAATCCCAAATTGTCCACACATGATGCCAGCAAGGTCAAATAGAGGATTTGGCACCTGAAAATTACTACATTTAATTGACAGCTTATATAATAAAAAACGACAACTTTGCTCTTGAAGGATCATATAAAAGTTTACAAGAGAACCTGAATTCTCAGAATTCGACATGAGAAATATTAATATAAGTATTACAACCAATAAATAACATGTGATATGATCAAGATACAGGAAAAAATAGTTTCAAATTAAACTTGGAAGCTAGTCAAATTTATGAATGGAACAGTAGACGTCAACACAGAACACAGATTCAGGTCACAGAATTTCTTTTGTTCTTTTCAAGTAAGAAAACTTCAGTAAAAAGATGTTTTACAATTCCAAGAAAAGTAAATTCTAAAACAGTAAAGTCAGCGATATATATTAATGGATTTATTAATAGATATTTCACAAGGATTAAAAGTCCACTATATATGTTCTTTTCATGATTATTTAGGATTCTAAGGGAAATAAATAATTGCAAATAGAGCATTACTTATCAAAAGGTTCCAACAATCCTATTCATAAAGAGTTCCAGTAACAAAGCCAAAGAAACTCCAAACTAACCGAAGCGAGAACTAAAATTGTAAAGAAGTTCAAGTGCTGCGCGTGTGATAACAGCCAGTGTTTGATTTGATTTAGTCGAGTAGCAATGACTCCTTCGCCTTCAGTTGAGGAGGCATCCAATTCTTCCATAGCCTCCAATTTGCCACCTGACATGCTTGAAAATGAGTAAAGCCCATGGCAATGCACTCATTTTAATTAGATTGCAGGGTTTCATCCTTTTTTTTTCATGGGTAAAGAAGAGGTAAGGGTCTCGTCCTCTTCTCGAAAATAGAGAAAAAAAAAGGAGTAAAGCCCATAGGCTGGCTCAATAATCACAATTAAGGTTTTAACTTTGGCTCCAGATTGTCTATTAGACGCTAAGTATTCGTTTTAATAAGAAGAATAATGCAGAATGGAGTCCTCCAAAACAAGCATAACTCTCTCTCTCTCTCTCTCTCTCTCTCTCTCTCTCTCACACACACACACACACACAAATGAGGCCCTGACCACAGAAATTAAAGTTACTCCCAGAAGTATAACTTTAAAAGTAAAATATGTCTCACAAATATCAGTTTGGTAGGAAAATATACTACCAAAACTATATTCCTCATACCTGCTCTTGAGATAAAGTATGGAGGAAGCTCTCCAATAGCAGTCCCAAGACCCCATAAAATGGCCTCAATCTGAACCTGTGGCAATATGCTGCTAATTGGAACGCGCAAACCATGTAATGATGGGAATAATGGGGGCCCAAATTCAGAGCAGTCCTTATCAAGCCATGAAGGACCTCTTCTCAACTGAGTTGTATCATATGGAGCACTTTTTAAATCCACACGGCCACACTGCATTGCTTTTATAGTGAAAAATGCAATGTGGGGACCCAGATAAAGGACAAAAGTATGCAAACCAGATCCTGAAGAAAAATAAATGGAAGAATAAGTTGATGTTAGAACTTCAGTAACACAGGGCTGGTCAAGACATGAGATGTCTCGAGAAAGAAGTTGAAGAAAGGCTTAATCAAGATTCAAGTTATATGCTATCTACATATTTTCAAGCTACTATAAAAAGTTAATGCTTTTCCTACACCAAATATAATAGCTATGACAACTATGAAAAATTGCCTCCTGGGATCAATTATTTATGTGATCCATTATTTACATAAGCACAAAAATTCATCCAACCACCAAAACGTATGGCTTCCATGCGCAAAATTTTTCCTTACCAAGCCCAATCGAAGATGCAACTCCAAGAGCAATCCACCATAGTCCAAACTGGATATATCTTGAAAGCTCCTCAACATGCTGCGGAAACATGGCATTAACATCATTATGGCCGAGTGAAAACAACATGAATACAACTACCAAGAACAAAATAAAGGCTAAAAACATCCACCACAAGATGCTAAAACAAAACTCACATCACATGGACTTTATCATCTTAATCATAAAAAGTAAAGAGCTTTAAGCTTATAACAGGTTGTACAACCTTAGAATGTGCAAGGAAATCGAGGACAAGTCAGAAACATAATGACTATATGGGCAGAAATTTAGGGTGTTAACGAGTCATTATGAACTTAACACATTTAGGAAGGTGATGGGAAGTCAACATGAATTCTTAACCAATTTATGTTGACTACTTGATTGAAAACATTTTCAGTGAGATATTCCCAGCATTTTGAGATGCTTGGTGAGAGAGAAAATATTGGCAAACGAAAAGCAATATTTTTCCAGAAACAAGAAATTCTTTCCTTTGCTCCATTTCATTCCCTCCTAACTTGTCACTTGTCAGTGGTGGAGAAAAGATTGGGGGGGGGGGGGGGGGGGGGGTATGGATTGATGGATTACAAAACAAGAGAACAATACACAAAGTTCAGTCCAATCTGGTCCGGGTGCCCATTTAGTTTAGGTTCCAAATAAATTGAACCCATCATAGGAAAATCCTATTGATTGCAGGTTTCTCACCTTAGGGAAAAGCATGAAAAAAAGGCTCCATGTCTATCTTGTAGGAATTAATACAAAAAAAGGGGGGCGGGGGCACTTTTTTTAATAGACAAAACAAAGTTTTATTAATACAGAAAATAGGCATAACCAAAGTACATAGGATGTATACAAGAAAAATGCACCCGATTAGGAGCTAGAGATAGATACCAGGAAGTCATGAAAACTAAGCCCATTGAAGTCTATCACTATAACCCAAAGAAATAAGGTATTGAAGAAAGAAACTTTAAGCTAATATAGAGCCTATGTTTGTTATAATATAGAAAACAAAACTCACTGTTGCACAAAGGCATGGATATGGCTGCCAATAAAAATATTTACTCACAATTTGAAATTAATAATCACAAATTCATTCGGTATCTGCAATGGTTGATTCTTGCTCCTTAGCAAACCAAGTGACGGACGAGGAAAAACATTGAGTACTAAATAAACGCACAATTCATTGGGTGAGGCCTGAGGAAAGCAAGCTAGAAAGAAAATAAAAGAAAAGAAAAGCTAAAAGGGGGCATAGATTGAATGTATCATACATCTAGCAGATGCTTTTTTAAAAAACTTATTTTCTGAGAGAGGCAGTTGGGTAAAATATATTTTAATTTTTTTTCGGACCCGGACATTTGTCAATCGTTCTTGGGAGATTTCCAAACAGGCTTGGGCTAAAAAGCATTCTAAGGATTGTTTTAAACTTATATTTTCGGAGAGCAGGAGCAGCGGACCTTGCCCACCCTCTGATCCGCCAAAACAAATTGCAATATTGGTCTGTGCTATCGCGACGCACTGGATGGTGAACTCAATCTCTTTTGAGAACAGGGCAGGCCATGTTCTTCAGGTCTGAGTGGATTCTCTCCATCCACCCACACAAGAACACATAATAGTATCTCAACTTCTCGGTCAGTTCAATGACATCAGCCCTAGCCTTAGACATCAACGACAACATCTCAAAGGACTTCTCCCTTCAATTATTCGGGACTTTGTTCCTAGATACCCAGTGCCAATTAGGGAAAAAAAAAGATCTCCCTGTCCCAAACATCACTATAGTTGGCAAAGAGCAGCTCGCCTTGATAGGGAGTGATTGCACAGAGGACAAGGCAGCTTCCTGGTGGTGGTGGAGCTTCTGGTTGGTGTCCCCCTTCTTGATAGCTTACTAGCAATGAGATTAGGAGGATTCATCCTCTCCTCGTTTTTGTTGTTGTTATTTTGGTTGAGTTTTGACATCAAAGAAATAATAGGGTAAGGAGGCTTGCAGTCTAGAAGTGTAGGGTGAGTTCAAGGATAATATTGGTCAGTGGTGGGGTTTAGTGTGTAGGGAATGTGGAGAAGAGGTGGTCAAGGGAGGGGTTACAAGGGGGCTTGGTTGGAGACTGACCAACCATGTAAGCTGAAGGGGAGTGCAAAATGAGTAATGCTAGATATTGTTCTAGAGTGTGCAAGCCCCGCGTAGTTATTTAAAAAACAAGTGGGAAAATTGGGATTTTTCATGTCAGTCTCAAGTTTTGCCCATTTGCTTTCAAATGGACTGTGGCTTACACACCCTAAGACTATGCAAATCTTTTCTGTGCAAGATTTATGATTTGTGAGGTGAAGAAGATTGTATGCCAACATGGACGATGTGCATGGTCAAGATCTCCTTCTGGTTAGTTTTCAATTTTTGGTTGCTTTGGGTGCCAGGAGTGCACGTGGTAGAGAATGATCTCCTGTACAATAGAAAAGCTAGAAGTGTTTTTGACATCATTTCAGAATTTTGGGAAAACTTAGCGATTCTCCAAAACAAAAGCTCCCACTTAAAATATGTATTCAGAGAAACCTTTTATGCCAAACATACATAGTCTCACATAGATTCTGTCATCTATTCACAAAAAAGAACATGCTACTGAAAATGGAGCTACAAAGATAATGAAGCAACAATGGCAATGCACAAAGCCAAATACCTTCTCATGAGGGCCATCAATGGCAACAACAAGAATTGCACTAGCTGCTGCCACTGTGCTCAAAAGCATTAACCATCCACCTTTTGCTAGCAGATATAATATTAACTGCTTAACATACTGAAGACTAGCCAAAATGAAGAACTTCAAAGTTTTCAAGGGTTGTGTTCTGAGTGTCAGATTTTCTACTTCCTGTTGATGCCGCCTCCCATGGAGTTCTGCAAAATACAACACCTCTATCAGCCAATAAGATTTGGTAGGACCCTTAAACTTGTACCAGAGGTGGATATTCTGCCTTTTCTTTATGAGTAAGAATAAAATATTCTACTTATTTTTAATTAGCACTAACGTAGATTCATTCATAATAAGTACCGCTATTGAAGAACATACTGAAATTTTTCTGATAAGTTATGTACAGAAAATCCCAGTATCTTTGCAAAAGTAGTTTCTACCCTAAAAACAACGGAAAAAATAAAAGAGAGAGAGAGAGAGAGAGAGAGATTAAAACCCATCCCAGTAACTAATTTTCACACTCCTGAAAGGAGGCCATTTCATTAGCAGAGGCAAGGTAAAAATACAACACGTGGATCTATAAGAAGGGATCTTTTGTAGTTCAAAAACAATTCCCAGCACAATCCTGTTGCATATCACACGCTTGGGAAACCCTCTGAATCGTGCATTACAAAGCGATAGAATTGCTTTTTGTTCACTATTACTTAGCCCAAATCATATACAAATACAAGTGCTTAAAGATTCTGAACATTTCATATGTTCAAATAATAACCCAATACACTTTTCGCTTCAGAAATCAGCTCGAAGATAGTTCTGGGCATTACCTAGTACTACCCATGCTAATTCAGGAATAAGTTCAAACAAAAATTCGTGCAGATACGAAAACTTTTAGGCCTAGGTTTTACTACACAATCTACGACCTAATACCCATAAACAGAATGAATGAAAGGCTAAAATATATGAAAGCAAAGATTCGAAGTGAATCAAATTTTAAATTTTAAATAACGAAACTTTAGAGAAAACACAATATGAAAGATATCAATTAACAATGAAAAAATTAGAATCAGAATCGCCTGCCTGAGATCGCAACGTCACCACGTTGAGCGGAGGGAGGAGGAGCAGCAGCAGCAGCAACAGAAGTTGATCCTCTGCGCGAACCCATTACGCTGGACATGCCAGAATCAGAAACTCCTTTTTCAGCTATATTAATTTATTTTGTTAGAAGAAATTACGAAATAATTTCTGTGGGTGCAAGTGTATTGCTCCGATTGGTCGGAGAAAATGGAGGACATGAATCAATTTTATGAATGTCAAACACCAAAAATCTCTGTTTTGGATTTTTTCCGCATATTTGAATTTGTTTTGAACAAAATTGGCAGAGATCTACGAAACGGGAAAAAAAAAAAAACAGATACGAGGACTTGGAACAGTTGGAAGGGGAGTTTGGTGGGAGATCCCCCTGCGTCGATTTTATCCCCTCTTTTGCACAGCGACTCAAATGAGTCTTCAAAAATTAAAATTTAATAACGCGTCAGCAGAATAGTGATTTTTTCCACTCCGAAATATTGAAAAAAAATTGCAGCAATACCTCCAATTATATTAATAACATATTCCATAAAGATGCATAATAATTAATATCTATAATTTGGAGTTAATAATGTTTAACATTATTGATTATATAGATATATTAAATTTAATATAAATAAATTATTCACCATGCAAAGCAATATATATTAGAATAATACTTGAGTTACCATAATTTTTTTTTATTTAATAATTAAGAAAGTATTTTTTAAAAAACATTTTTTAAAAAAATCTTGATGGAAATGATAGCTATGGCAGGATACTATATAATATTCACTAGCTAGCTAGGGTATGAGAGTACAATTTTAGAACTCAAGGAATACCATTATTCATTTAAGAAATATGTGGATGTTAAGTACAGTTTCTATTTTGAAGACCGTAACGTAAGTTTAAATAATTTTATCTTGAAAATTTTTTAAAATTATAAAATTATTTCTCTTAAAATAATATTTTTTTCCTTATTTAATAAAATGCATGCAAATATAATCTTCAAGTAAGAACTATAAATAGAATTTCACAAGAAATATATCATAAATATTGTCATTCAATCATGATTTATAGCATTCAATTCGATCATTTTCAGTCAAAGAAAATGTAGAGGAGACATACTTGTCAGTTGTCACCTTCCTAGAAGGTGTCTTTCTAATAATAAGTTACAAGGATTTTTTGGACGTTATACTTCCATCTGTTCAAGGAAATGAGTAACTGTTTCTATTTTAGTTTAAATAATTAAAAAATAACAAAATCGGAAATGCTGTTGGCGATCTATTTTAAAAAGGAATTATTTTCTTATGTCTCTATTTTTCTCGATCGTAAATTAAAGGACAAATGGATTCCTTGTACTTATTTTTAGAAACAATTTTTTTTTATTTTTTTATGCTTTTGAAAGTAAGATCTAATTGTAAGATATAATATAATATGCATTTTTATGCGATCGCAACCAACAGGGACAGAATATGTAAGGTATAAGTTCCAAGCTCCACTCTAAGGGTTGATTTGAAGACACGCTTTATGTCTATTTATCATTCTTTCCTTGCTTCCTTCCTTCCATTGGTTTTCTTTTCTTTTTGGTCGGTCCACCACAATCACAATTTCTACTTGCTTTTCTTTTCTTCCTTCGTCTATATATATAGGATATAAGATGGACCAATTATCATCCGTAAAGACATGTCTAACATTAATAATTCTTCTCATCAACTTATATTAACTCCAAGGGATTAGCCCAAGTGGTGAATGCATTTGTCTTGAGATATCACTCACTTTAAGATCTAAGGTTCAACACCTCATGAGTACAAACAATCATTTAGGGTCACACCTCCTAGTGAAGAGTCAGCGATTAAACCACTTCCATGTAGGGAAACTTTTGAAGGTGTGGTGCATGAGACCGAGATTCACCTTACACTATAAAAAAAAAAAAAAAAAAATTGACAAATGTAGGAATGAATCGTGACTGATGTATAATAAAACTCGTTTAACATATATAAAGTAGACGAGAAAGTGTTATTGATTTTAAATTATTGGAAAGTATAATGAAAATATGACTTAAAAGAAAATTATTAATGGTATTTTTCTATAACAGAGATAACTTAGGCAGAGATCATCTTTAGAGATAGGATCTCGAATTTTAATTATCTGTATGTGAACGAGTTAATAAATTTAGAAAATAAAGAAGTACTGTCACCTACTATTCTTTTAATTAATATTATCTTATCAAAAGAAACATTAAATAATTAGAAAACTATTTATGGTTATCTACTTTTTTTTTTAATAATTTAATATCATATAAGGAAATAATGAGAAAATGATAATTAAGAAGATAATAAATAATATTTTTGATGGGTCATTTTCAGGTAAGCGGCTAAGCTGGATAAGTTGCTTTGCCAATTCACACGTTTTGTTTTTCAGATGCGTGTGGGGTTAATTATTATATGCAAGGAAGAAGGAAAAACAAGCAAATAAGAAGGAAAAAATAAGGAAAGAAAGGAAGTCATTGTCAAGGAAACAAGCAAATCAGATGCGTTTATGGGCCTGAAGATCAAAATGTGTAAGCGTAAAGGGCCAATGTAAACAATTTTGAGACGACGGCATCAACATCCAATAAGATGTAAAGACATGATGAGAATATATATGCCCATGGGTCCAAGTATTTCTCCAGCATATTTTTAAGACAAAAATGATTTACTCATTATATTTTTTACAATACTTTATACAATTATATTTTAAATGAAGAATATTTTTATAAAAAAATCTTATATAAATAACATCATTTTATAAAAATATTCTCATCTTATAATATTATTATAAAATGTATTATGAACATATGTTGTATGTAAATCATTACTCTTTTTAAGATTAAATACATGAGAATATGCCGAAGAATATGGCCTATCAAATTATGACATGTCGTAATCATCTCGTGATAGAATGAAAATATCATATAATTTATATTTTAAATTATTTAATATTTTTTGGGTATTGAATACGAAATAAAGAAAGTTCAATAAACATAAGGATAAAGAGTGGAGTCACATAATTGGACAAGAAAAGAGACTTGAGTCCTGATTTGGATAATGAAATGAGATGAGATAAGTTGAATAAAATATTTTTGGCCTAATTTTAGAGCCCACTACCCCAACACCGATCGAAAACGTACTACAATTATCTTGTCCTCATGATAATTATTAAAGCAATTGGTGTGTTTCGCGTGGGACAAAAGCAATTGTCCTCATGATAATTTTAGAACTATATCTATCATTATTAAACCAATCTATTTCTTTGATTTGGTTATCTCCATGTGCTTTGATTTGGCTCGATCCCATCTGTGTCCAGCTTACACCTATTTCTTTATTGACTAATTCCCACTTTCAAATAAAACCATTTTTTATTTCAGGCCTCATCATGTCCCAATTCTACCTAATGACAATCTGTCTCTGTGTGTACCCATATAACATGCCTAAAACAAATTGTATACATACACATACATACACACATACATATATTTGTGTCAAGTATGCATGCATGTGCATATATATATATATATATATATATATATATATATATTGTGTCATGATGTATATATATCATGTAGAATTAATGCTACTGCAAGTTGCAACTACTTCATTATGTCTTAAATATATATCTTCAAGCCACGATAAAAGATCTATAATACTTTCAGTTGTGGCAAAAACCTTTGTCAACGAAAGTTACAAAAATTGTAGCTTGAAATGTTTTATTTGCCATAGCATACACACTCCAGATGGCAGATAGTTGGGCATTGATAAAAAAGAAATGCTCTACTTATAAAAAGAAATGTTTTAGGTGCGGTTTAGATAGTGAGTTGAAATGAAAGTTGAAAGTCGAATAAAATATTATTATAATATTATTTTTTAATATTATTATTGTTTTAAAATTTGAAAAAATTGAATTGTTTATTATATTTTGTATAGAAAATTGAAAAAATTGTAATGATTAGATAAGATGAAACACTTTCACTATCCAAACGAGATTTCTTGTTCTCGTTTGTTTTCAAAGATAAGATGAGATTTTACGAGATTAGGCTGTGTTTGGATGTTAAACTGAGTTGAGTTGAGTTGAGTTTAGATGATAAAATATTATTAGAATATTATTTTTTAATATTATTATTATTTTGAGATTTGAAAAAGTTGAATTGTTTATTATATTTTGTATTGGAATTTGAAAAAGTTGTAATGATGAGTTGAGATGATTTTAGGAAGCAAACGAAGCCTAAAGTTAAAAAGTTGAATAAAATATTGTTAGAATATATTTTTTAATATTATTTTTGTTTTGGGATTTGAAAAAGTTGAATTGTTTATTTTATTTTGTATTGGAAGTTGGGAAAGTTGTAATGATTAGATGAGATGAGATAATATGATATGAGATGTTTTCTATAAACAAGCGAGATTTAAATCTCCCACATTATATATTTAATAAGTGTAATGCTACATACAGTCGTGGAATACGCAAACGTCGTGCAGTCGCTTTGAAAAAGAGTGGGGTCTATTATTAAAAAAATAATTTCTTTTCATGTGAGTCCCATATTTATTTACTTTTTTTAAAACGACTGCACGACGCTTGCACACTCATATATAATTTCTCTTTTAATAAATGTTGTTCTATCTCCCTGTAAGTCAAGTTCCCACTACAAGATAAAAAACTTTTTATAAAAAATGTCAGGACATATGGCCGGCAAAATCAATTCCGAGCAAAGATGAAAGTACCGAACCAATTGCATTATTTGCAAATCAAACGGGTAAAAAGTTAAAAACAAGAGCATCCCGACATGAAAGAAAAACCACTCGAAGATCATGAGGAAGGTGGTGAATTAAATTATGTCAAAACAACATATTTTTCGGTTTAGGATAAAGTAATTCCATATGCATGGAAGCTCCAAAGTCCAAGCAATGGATCTCTTTAAGAACAAGCTAGCTGACATGGAAGGTCTTTTTATTTACATTTCCCCCCACCTTTCAGGGCATAACAAACTAGCTGTGTTTGGCCCTTTTTCTAAATTCTTGTAGCACACATATGCCCAACGAGAAGATTTTGCTCACCGAAAGATCGATGCATGTTATTTTATTACCATTTCCTTTTTAATTCATTGATCAAGAACAGTCATCTCATTACCATCCACTTTCTGTGATATCTTTCGGCTGCCTCTGATCTCTGATTATCCAAGCCCCCCCCACCACCCCTTGCTATCTGATCGAATTAAACTTCGGCTCCAACTAAATTCTTTGTTTAAATTTGTGGTACACCGTACACAAAGGGATCGGAACTATTCGTACTAACTACTTCTGCGTTAATGGCCTTATGTCAAATAGGAGTGTGGAATATATCTCTCATCTCTCACTTTTCAAAGAGTTGGGCAAAAGTCATCTGCCACTTAATTAATTCTCTTAAGAGTAAGAAAGGTCCATTTCCAAATTTAAACAACTGTACTGTATGATTCTCTTACTACTAAAATATTAAATGTATGATTTTTAATAAAAATCCTAAATTCAATTTTAGGATGTATAAGTTTCGCACAATCTCTTTAAAAAAATTATTTTTACCATGCAGTCACATATTTACCTTTTTTTTTTTAAATAAAGTGCGTCAGACTTCACGTCTTAGAAACGTAAATATCACTTCTCTTTTCAAAATTAATTTCACTTTTGTGAACTTTTAACTTTGTAACAAAGAAATTCTAGATTAATGCAATGTATATCATGCTTAGCATATATAAATCCCACTAATTAATGTAATTATTTTACGTACATCATACCTTTCCATTAGACGTACAGACATAACCCGAACTTCTTGATTAATGTTAATTTATCGTATGTTTAGAAAACGCAAGTTGCTTTAGATTGCATTTTTCAATTAAAAGGTGAGGCCAGCTTGATGTATATATACAACTACTACAACATGACTTGCCATATACATGATAGTTAGTTGGTACATGCAGCAAAATCTATAAACTAGTAATGATTATTAAATATTTTCTAATATTTTAATTTTAAGTTATATTTTATTTGTCAAATTGTAGACCCCTATATATACAAAAAACATATCGATATTTTTCTTAAATTATTATCATTTAACCATCACATGCATTGAGAATTTGAAAGAGAAAAAATAAAAATAAAAAATGAGACCCATGATTTCTCTGTCATTGACTCAGATATTTTAATCATACATGTTGCAGTATGTATCAATATGGCCCCCACCCTTATCTATTAAACTGATTTTTATATTATACACCGAATGAACACGCACAGAACATGGTTTGGAAGACCCTGATTTTTGTATTTATTATTTATTCTTATGGGAGAGTGAGAGAGTAAGGAGAAGATATATGTATATATATACAAAATGTTTTAGGTACAAATAATTTTATAAAAATAAATTTATAAATTGACGTACTTTAATATAATATATAATAAAAATAATTTATTACATAAAATTATGTCAATTTATAAATTTATTTATGTATAATCTCTTTATAATTATAATAATTTATAATTAAATTCCGAACTTCCTACTATTAATAAATTGTCATCTAACAAACTCAAAGGCAAGTGTGAATCATACACACACCTATAAAAAATAAAAAATATTCATACATACACCTATAAAAAATAATATTCCGAATCCGAGCTATATTTTATTTCTTCGTATAAAACAAAGTATAGGATAACAGGTCGGTCGTACGACATTTTTTTCTCTCTCTCTCTCTGTGTTTTTTTTATTTTTTATTTTGGATTTTGGAGTTCTTAACGAGGTTTCGAATGTGGAATCAGGTCCTTTAATTATTCTTCAATAAAAAAGAGATAAAGATTAAAAATTCCTTTTAGGACCCCATGCTACAGTTGGCGTCATCAATTTTTATAGAACTGCGTAACCTGAGTTACAATTTCAGGAATACGGAAGGAAGCCTTCTTTCTAGTTTCTACAAGTCAAGAACTAGAGAGAGAGAGAGAGAGAGAGAGAGGGAATAATACTACTAGAACTGAAAAAACCACTCATGCAGTACTGAAGCTTTCCCTAGCTCCTAGCCAAATCTTCCTCAAGATCTTGTCTATATATAGATATAGTCCACTCCTTTTCTAGATCACATTAAGCTTCCGATTCAAGTCTCGAGCTCTCGGTCCTTTTTTGTTGATGGCAATCTGTTCCAGTTCAGAGATCATAAAGCAAATAATGGAGAAGTTCTGTGGGAAGAGTAAAAAGAAGCAAGGTCCCCAGGTAGTTGAGAGCAAGAAGATCAAAGGTACAGTTGTGTTAATGAAGAAAAACGTGTTGGACTTCCATGATATTAAAGCTTCATTGCTTGATCGGATTCACGAGTTGTTTGGCAAGGGCGTCTCCCTGCAGCTCATCAGTTCCATTCATCCCGACCAAGGTCACTCCTCTCTCTCTCTCTCTCTCTTAAAATTGTCTTTTTTGGGGTACTGAGTGTATTTATCAAGGTTCGTCTATGGAGGAAGACAAAAGCACTTTTAAATCAAACCTTCAGGCATCAGATGCCTTCTTCTCCAAGTATCCTTCCTCATCCACTTGTTTCTGGCTAACCATCAGCTTTAATATAAAGAAAGTGTGGCTTTTATTATTATATAAAAAAAAAATATCAACATCAAAACCAATTAAGTTTACTTGGAAAAATTAATTTTAATTTCTTGGATTATAGTCTCATGTTATATTAATACGTCTAATTTGATGAAACTATTAGGTAGACTCTGATCATATATATGTATCAACTGTAATATTACTGAGAAATTTCATTAATCTGGTAGCTTTTGAACAACTTTCTAGCATTGTTTCTGAGTAATTAAGATGCAACGATAGAGATGGAAAGAGCTAATTATAAGGATCTAACATTTCTTGTTGGGTAATTGTTTAGCGAATGGATTAAGAGGGAAGCATGGCAAGGCGGCCTACTTGGAGAAATGGATCACAGCAATTACTCCATTAACAGCAGGAGAAACTGCATTCACTGTTACATTTGACTGGGACGAGTCCATGGGTGTTCCTGGGGCTTTAATCGTCAAAAACCACCACCACAGCCAGTTTTACCTTAAGACGATCACCTTGGAAGATGTTCGTGGGCACGGTCGTGTGCATTTCGTCTGCAATTCTTGGGTTTACCCTGCACATCGTTACAAATACCACCGCGTCTTCTTCTCAAACAAGGTACGTAATTTTTGAGTTTGGATTTAACGTTAAAAAATAAAATAAAAAAAGGTGAAAGACAGTGACTTTGTCCCTGCCGACACACATTCCCTCCATAAAAGATCTAATAGGAGTAGTGAGATAACTTCTAATAAACACATGTGAGTTTGTTCCTAAGTCGTATGAGACTTTTCAACACGCCTCTTCATGTGTGGGCCGGTATTTCCGGTACCATCATCGTAGATAGGTCGTAGGAGTTCTTCATCGGTCATAGGTTAACCTGCCTCTAATATCATATAAAGACATATATTTTCTCCCCATAAAAGGTCTAATAGGAGGAGTGAGGTAACTCCTTATAAAGACTAGGATGAGTTTATTCTTAAACCATGTGGCTCCCTAGGTTTGAGTACCAAAAGTATCTCAAGTATTCTCAACATTCTCCACTACTATTTATTACTTTATTATTACTTTTCACATACTTTTTATTACTAATCATTACTTTTCACTATTATTCAATATTTTATTATTATTTTTTTATTACTATTTACAAATATTCTCAATACCTCTCAAGTATTCTCACTACACAAACGTATACGTGACGCTGTAATTAGGGTAATTTTAAAAGTTGCCATCATGATATTATGGGTGTTTCGAGTTGGTGCCATCAGATTTGGCCCATCTGTGGGGTCTTTTCTCCAGGGATTGTTCCTTCTGGCCCCAATTATTGCAAGTTTACTGCTCATCATTCTTCTCTCATCATGTTTGCCAAAATTTCCTATTCCGCTGATTCTACAGCTAGATCAACAGTTTGTTTCATTCCCTTTTTTTTTTTTTAATCAAATAGGCTTAAAAGTTAATATTCGTACCAAAAGGCCTAATGGAAGCTTTGCCAAAAGGTCGGACCAAATAAATATAGAAATGAACTTTTGGATTTTTGTTTTTCTCTAAGAGGACTTACGTCAAATGAAAATGCAGTAACAACAACTATATTACTTTTTTGCTAGACCTACCTTCCATGTCAAACACCTGAGCTGTTAAGGAAGTACAGGGAAGAAGAGCTAGTAAATCTGCGAGGAAATGGATCAGGGGAGCTCAAGGAGTGGGACAGAGTTTATGACTATGCTTACTATAATGATTTGGGAAGTCCAGACAAAGGTCCAGACTATGCACGCCCTGTTCTTGGTGGATCAAAGGATTATCCCTATCCCAGAAGAGGAAGAACTGGTCGAAAACCAACAAAAACTGGTTAGAATTTTAAATGTAGTCAATTTTCAGGTGTTAAAAGCTGCTATGACATATCAAAATTGGTGATTGCTCATTAATGCTTTCAGAATTTCAATGGCACAAAGCATATTATGATTGATCATGGTAACGATGATCTGTTTCTCATCGTAACAGATCCCAATTATGAGAGCAGATTGCCACTGCTAAGCCTTGACATTTATGTTCCAAGAGATGAGCGGTTTGGCCACGTGAAATTCTCAGATTTTCTAGCCTATGCTCTCAAGTCCCTTGTTCAGATATTGCTCCCAGAGCTTAAATCTCTATGTGACAAAACCATTAACGAGTTTGACACCTTTGAAGATGTACTTAATCTCTATGAGGGGGGTGTCAAGCTGCCCAATGGACCTACACTGGGTAAAATAAGGGAGCGCATTCCTTGGGAGCTGTTGAGGGAACTCGTACGTAATGACGGTGAGCGATTCCTCAAATTCCCAATTCCCGACGTGATCAAAGGTATGCGTAAAGTTCCTCCCTGTTTCTCTTTGCATTTAATACTTCAAAATCATAGACACTTCATTGTTTCTCGACTTTTCCAGTATAAATTACTAAGTTTTTATGGTATAATTGCAGAGGACAGGTCTGCTTGGAGGACAGATGAAGAGTTTGGACGAGAAATGCTAGCTGGAGTGAACCCTGTCATCATCAGCCGCCTCCGGGTAAAATAAGACACTGACTAGCTATCAAAGATGATGAATAATGTCAAATGCATTTTCTTTCTTTCTTTTTTTGGCTTCAGCTAGCATACTGAAATGCCTGTCCACAGGAATTTCCCCCAACCAGCGAGCTGGACCCTAAAATGTTTGGGAATCAGAACAGTACAATAAGAGAAGAAGACATAGAGAAGAACCTCAATGGGCTCACTGTAGATCAAGTATTCATCATACTTAGTATATTTCCTGACTATATCTACGTATCAAACCGATATGACAACTAATTTTCTATTCTCTTGTTACAGGCAATAAAAAACAACAGGCTGTTTATATTAGATCATCATGATGCATTGATGCCATACCTGACGAAAATAAACTCAACGACCACAAAGACCTATGCCACGAGAACGCTCCTTTTACTTCAAGATGATGGGACCTTGAAGCCACTGGCAATTGAGTTAAGCTTGCCACATTCACAAGGGGAGAATCACGGTGCAGTTAGCAAAGTTTTCACTCCTGCAGAAGAAGGAGTTGAAGGTACGGTGTGGCAGCTCGCCAAAGCCTACGCTGCTGTAAATGATTCTGGCTACCATCAGCTTATTAGCCACTGGTACGATGCGTAAGAATAATACTGAATGGTAGCAGAAAGTAGAAGATTTGGTTCTAACCTAAAATACATACCAAACTGCTTCTGATTATATTTTCAGGTTGAATACCCATGCCATCATAGAGCCTTTCGTGATTGCGACAAACAGACAGCTGAGTGTGCTTCACCCGATTCACAAGCTTTTGCAACCCCATTTCCGAGACACAATGAACATAAATGCCTTGGCACGGCAGATCCTCATCAATGCTGGAGGCGTGGTTGAGAGGACAGTCTTCCCGGCTAAATACGCCCTGGAAATGTCCGCTGTTTTATACAAGGACTGGGTGTTCACTGAACAGGCATTACCTGCTGATCTGCTCAAGAGGTCAGCATGCTTTGTTATTAAATAATAATTTCAATAGTTAAGAATCTTGATCTTTATTCTTTAACAGAAATAATTTGGATCCATTTTTTGCTTCTCTTTAGAGGAATCGCAGTTCCAGACTCAAGCTACCCACATGGCCTGAGACTTCTTATAGAGGATTATCCCTTCGCTGTTGATGGGCTGGAGATCTGGTCAGCAATTGAGAATTGGGTGAGTGAATATTGCTCTTTCTACTACCCAACAGATGAAATGGTCCAAGAAGATTCTGAACTCCAATTATGGTGGATGGAGATCCGTAATGAGGGTCATGGTGACAAGAAAGATGAGCCATGGTGGCCTGAGATTCAGACACGGGCGGAGCTTGTCCACTCCTGCACCATAATTATATGGGTGGCTTCGGCCCTCCATGCTGCTGTCAATTTCGGGCAATACCCTTATGCTGGCTACCTCCCTAATCGCCCAACGGTAAGCCGCCGCTTCATGCCTGAGCCAGGCACACCTGAGTATACCGAGCTTCAGTCAAACCCTGACGTAGCCTACCTGAAAACAATAACAGCCCAGTTCCAAACCCTCCTGGGTGTATCACTGATAGAAATTCTGTCCCGGCATTCATCTGATGAGATTTATCTTGGGCAGAGAGATACTCTTGAGTGGACTTCGGATGCCGAACCACTGGCAGCATTAGAGAGTTTTCGAAACAAGCTGATGGAAATCGAAAACAGGATTATAGAAATGAACAATGACAGTAGATGGAAGAATAGGGTTGGGCCAGTCAAGGTACCTTACACCTTGCTCTATCCTAATACCTCAGATTACTCTAGAGAAGGCGGCCTCACTGGCAAGGGAATTCCCAACAGCATCTCAATCTAGAAATCTTTTGGTTTGAAAGTAAAAATGGCTATTTTTGAAGCATTTACTTTCTAGTAAGTTGTGTTAAAGTGAGAGATTGTCAGAAATGTTTCTGTATCCTCAATTATCTCTCTCTCTCTCTCTCTCTCTTCATCTAGCATTAATGCAGTCAAGTAGTTGTGCATTGTGTTAACATTTAACAATGTCGTGATTGTATTGTGCAGATTTGCAGAAATTATCCCCAAATGTATATATTTTGAACCGTATAATGGTCGAAATTCATATGGGTAAAGTGCTCCAACGGTTATGCAGGAGCAAGCAAAAGTTTGGACGCCATACTAACATAGGACCATAGTACCCATGAGACCATTTCATATAATAGAGATGCCTACTAGAAACCAGGTTTGTCGACGATATTGCTCACCGATGATCGATATTATTTTACCAATTTTTTTAACTTCCCACTACCTCATTATTTTTTTTAACTTCTCACTACCTCTTTACAATCCAAGCCTACATGGCTTTATTTTTTTTTCTTCTCCTCCCTTCTCAACTTTGCTAAATTTGACATTTCAACAAGAAGCCCCACATTTCTCCCTCGCGCCTTAGCTGAGTGCGAACTCCCTCCCTGCCGATGGCGAGCCATTATAAACAGCGCCCTTTACTCTCTCTCTCTGTGTGAAGCCCCCTTTGCGTCGCTTTCTTCTTTCGGTGGCCTAAGTGATCATCGCCAATAACACCATAATCTATGAAGGAGGATCAAAATTAGTAATCAAGATTGTCTGTCTAGGCGCGGCCAAAGAAAAAGTTCTCCATGCCACACCACTAATGAAAAGAAGCACTGGTGGCTTACCAACATAAAGGTAAAACTTTGGTCCTCCATATATCTTTATGATTTATGGTGTTGGGTTCTTTGTTTGTAATCCATGATTATGTCAGTCAAAATGAGTATTTTTCATCTCAAAATCTTTCTTTCTACACGCAAGTTTAACTCATTCACACTCTTGCCAATATTGATAACCCATTCCAAAAATCCCTCAAAGAGATAAACAAATAACAAGTCAACATTACACTACAGAAAGCACTAAAGAAATTGGGCCAAAATTGAGAGGAGAGGGCCGAAATCGAGTCTGCGATTGAGATTGTAGTTTTGAATTTCAAAAGGAAAAAACGAAATACTTTTTGAGGAAAGACTGTCAGAAGCTCAATCAAATCTCGGACAAAGCAGAGCAAAAGGCAGAGAGGAGCACAAGGGAGAAGTAGAGGATAAAGGGAAAAAAATAAAGCCATGTAGGCTTGAGTAGTAAAGGAGTAGTGGGAAGTATTAAGGAAAGTTTGTATATTGAATTGAGTTGAAATGAGATGAGATCAAATTGAGATTTGAATAAAATATTATTAAAATATTATTTTTATTTTATGATTTGAAAAATGTTGAATTGTTTATTATGTTTTATTTAAAAATTTGAAAAAAATTATTATGATTAGATGAGATGAGATTAGATGAATTGAGATGATTTTTGAATCCAAACTATGCTTAATTAGGATATAATTACCTTATAGGGTATCATTACCTTATTTTAATCGATAGAAAACAGTCATGTCATTACCATTTTCTGTGATACTACTAGACTTTCGGTTGCATCTAATTACCCCATTCACGCCTGGCCGGTAGAAAGCCTGAAACTAAATTCTGTCTTGATACTAACAACTTTTGCATGAATGGCCTTGTGCCAAATAAGAATGTGGAACCTCTCCGTTCTTAAATTGACTACAAAAAGGGAGGATGTATTCGAGCTTTTATATATAGACAGTTCATTCTGCACACTTTTCACTCATTACTTAATTGCCTATGCAAAGTACGTATGAAATATTACTGCACAAAGGAAAAAACAAATCTCGGTTTTCTTCGAATTAGAACATAGCACTCATAATTGATCACATTTCATCTTTTGCCAAGTACTATTGCGTCTCTCTCTTTTAAAATTGAATAATTCAATTAGAGGAAAGATGTCCTCTATATATAGTACGGAGTATCTACAGTACAAAATCTATATATAAACCAAACAAGAAATCAAGTCAAATTAGTTTATAGATTTTTATTTTTATCAAAAAGGTTTAAAAAAACCCTTGAAGTCGATTACTTCTTCAATCTTCACTATCAAATCAGAAAGGATTTGTCAAGTAGAGACGCAGAAAAAATAAAAAAAATGAAAGAAAGAGTACAGGCTCTTTCCTTTGTCGTGAAGTGCTAAGATATTGCTGAGGACCGATCGGTACGTATCAAAAGCAGACATCCTAATTGGTCCAAGGCATATCACCTTATCAACACCAAATTCCCACCACCCATCCAAAATCCTACAAACTCCCCCCCCATACTAACATCCCCAACCTTATTGATCCCACACAACCATCATCCCCGTTATCAAGCAGCTTGCACCCACCATTATCCCCTTATCACTAGCCCTTCATGGCCATGGCAACCCAAGCCTCCCTCTTCACCCCTCCTCTCTCAGCCTCAAAGTCCGGGGACCGTGTCACCGTGCCATGGAAACAATCCTCAACCCTCTCCTTCACCAGTCCCAAGCAACTCAAATTCTGTGTCTCCCAGCGCACAATCAAGGCAGCTGCTGGGGAAGCCGCCGAGGCACCCACCAAGGAAGCTCCGGTGGGATTCACTCCACCTGAGTTGGACCCAAGCACTCCCTCGCCGATTTTCGCCGGCAGCACTGGTGGCCTGCTGCGGAAGGCTCAAGTTGAAGAGTTTTATGTGATCACTTGGGACTCTCCCAAAGAACAAATCTTTGAGATGCCCACCGGAGGTGCAGCCATAATGAGGCAGGGTCCTAACCTGCTCAAACTGGCCAGGAAGGAGCAGTGCTTGGCTCTGGGGACTAGGCTGAGGTCTAAGTACAAGATCAAGTACCAGTTTTACAGGGTGTTCCCAAATGGAGAGGTCCAATATTTGCACCCAAAGGACGGTGTCTACCCTGAGAAGGTGAACCCCGGCCGTCAAGGTGTCGGAGTGAACTTCAGGTCAATTGGAAAGAATGTGAACCCGATCGAGGTCAAGTTCACCGGCAAGCAAGTGTATGACTTGTGAGGTGTTGGATTCTTATGTTGTTTGTGATGTATTTATTATTTACGTGACTGTACGTTGTTAATGTTTGAACCACCTTCATTTTGTTTTTCCCAAGTTGCTACATCAAAAGGGTATATGTTGTATTATTGTTTGTTTATGCTGCTAATTAGCTTAGATATATCAGTACCTGAAAAACAACCTAGAATTAATGTGACATCTGAAGACGCTACTGAAAATTGAATTGAAATGAGATTTTTCTTTGAAAAAATAGGACCAGATCGATGAACTCAATTCGTCCTCTAGAAAACGCCGGAGAGAGAGAGTATTGGAAACTCTTTAACCAAGGGCTGTAACTTACATGGATCCTCAAATGATCATTAATTGTGGATAAATCTCGAAAACTCATTCTTGTACGATATGCTCCCACGATTGAAATTCATGACCCTGATTCTAATACCAGCTATCAACTCATTTAAAACCAATATTATTAGAAGAGACACACTCAAATCTTCTAGTCATTTGATATTGCATTCCCCAAGACTATTTTAGAGTGATTCTGACGTAGCGGAAGACGTGAAAGACGAAAACAGAGGAAATGGACTAAAAAATATGGAGGAACTGTGTCTTCCTTCCGATAGTTGACGCAAAATGCAGAAAAATAAAATACCGACTGTTCTTATTCCAAACTTTCATCCTCCTCCTCTTACAATGATAACCAAATATATAAGGAGATCACAAAAGGAAAGTAGACAATTGATAAAGGAAATACTTAGGAAAGGAAACAATAAATTAAGATCAGGCAAATCAAAGTAGATCATCGGTGAAAACAGAAATATTTAAAAGGCACTGATGCATGGCTGGAACTCTGCTTTTCCCACCGCTTAATTGGATCTTCCAAAATCATAGCATGCAGCTGCCACATTTGGTTGCATCTACGTCCTGCATCTGCATGCCACATTTGGTTGAGGATCTTTTATATTTTCTCACATTTTTAATTTTATCTTGGAAAACAAATCAGCTATCACAATTGCAAAAGGAAAAATTCTCCAATACCAGGCGAGTGTCAAGTTCATATGAATTAATAAAAAAATTCTATTCAGCCGTCCTAAAATCCAGCCACAAGTCTTTATTTTCATGATTTTTCCATGTGAAGAATTTTCTGGTGCAATTAGTTTTATTAAGCAGTTGGGCTTATGATTCTCTTTAACAACTGAGATACGTTGATGATTGGGCTTTTGGGCCGATCCAAATCCCCTGAGTCCTCTAATCCTGATCCCAAATAATTGTTACTACAAATCCTTCCTAATGCTCTCCGTTAAAATATGATTAGAAAATTTAAAAAAAAAAAAAAAATCAAAAGCCCATCAATATTTAAGCATATAAAAGATCGTCCGGTGTATAATGTATATATATTTAAGGAAGGAAAAAGGAACATCGATGTTTTCCCCAACCACCATCATTTGCGACATATGCATATAAATAAAATAAACCAGAGGTATCGCACACATATTAGCCATCTTTTCAAGACAACAACAACGCACGTCTCCAAACCCATATTTTTTTAATTCACACGACAAGTTGGTGGTGCACATCTTTTGTTGATGCCCTTTTATGCAACATCCAAGATAAGATCATGATCATAGCTTAAATTAATACTCTTCTCCAACACATCATGCTAACGCGTGGAGTTAAAGAACAATAGTTTAATAGTTGAAATGGCCAAATCATTCTTTGGTTTTTTATATTAACAAAGGAAAGCAGCATTATTGGTGTATTACATCCCTACAATTGGGTGAATACGCTTCATTATTTGGACAACCCATTTTCATATATTATGAACACTAATGCGCATTTACATGTACATACATACATACATGTATATATCTACACATGATTACAATATATAGTTGTGGACAACAGGATCCAACCCAACACTTGGAAGAAGGTCTTGACCGTGAATCAATTAAGCACCAACGGCCGTGATTGCAAGAATGGAATCGATTTCGCTTTTCGTACGGCTGATCCTTTCATCATCACCACCATCCATTCCGCTTACCCAAATCTCAGGAATTGCATGTGCCAGGTCTTTGACATTCTCAACTGCATAATCGGCTTCTTTGCTTTTCACGCTCTTTCCGACCTTCACACAAACAAAAAAGTATAAATCGAATGAAACTCAATTCATAACTTTATTGGGTGGCACTTCAGCCACCGAGAGGGATTCTCTGACAAGGCAAACTGTATTTTTTTATTATTATTATTTTTAATCTTTTGAATGTAAAAAATATTTTACAACATCAATAAAAAAATATTTACTTAATCACTAAACAAAAACAAATTTAAAAAAAAAACTAACAAGAAAAATGTCGGACTATTATCGGATGAGTAATGCTAGAGATAAGCCACTATAACAGCGCATACTTTGCACTCACTGCGTGGCTACTTCTAGTTGATTGTTTCCAATACTTACTTGGGGAGATGTGTGATCTAAATGATGCCACATCATATGTGCAAAATGAATATTCCTAATAGTGACTTCTATCTATATTTATTCTTATCGGATACCAAGTATTTCTCAATTTTATAATCAATCTGGGATTATTCTAATATTAAACTTGTTTGGAGATGGCGTCATTGTGTTTATGCTGAAGGACCATCTTCGTATTTATTGCAACCCTTTCATATGTTTTGGCTTCGTGTGAGACTTTGATTGCAAGGATTAGACAGCCACTATTCCCTATCTTTCGGCCCCAAAATGAGGCTTTAAATGTAAGGATGAAAAACATACGTTCCACTTAGGTGCATTTCGACAGTGATGAAATGAAATTAATTTTCTTTATTGTTTAGAGAAATGCTGGTCCACCAATTGTTTATAGCTGAATCTCCAAAGGCTTTCATGCATTATCAAGAAAACGACATATTTTATTGGAAGAGAGAGCGTACAGGTGGAACAAGACAATCTAGACCATCGCAGCGTGTCCGTGTACGCTAACAACTACTGATTTGATATAAAGTTAATTTAGTTAAAATGTCAAACAACGTGTAATTACCAGAACGGTTCGGAGGCCCAAGGCTTTCCCGGCAGCGACGTTGCGAACGTTGTCGTCGAGAAACAACTGCAATAAAGAAGAACAAAAAACAACGGCACGCGTTGCGTTTTGTTAAAAACACGTTCGCCTCACATCCATTGAACGACAAGGACTTCATTAATGAGAAAACCGTAGTCTGTTTCGCGGGCGTACCGTTCGACGGGGATCAACATCGGCAACATCCAGCGCGATCTTCATGGCGTCCATAGATGGCTTGAGAAGCACAGGGAACTCCTCGGGCCGGGTCGACTTAGAGAGGTTAGGGTTCATTGTCTCGAAGCATATGATTTGCTCAAAGCAGTCTTTTAATCCGAGCCGATCCAAGACCTTAACCGCGTGATTCCTATCCGAGTTCGTGAAAATCTAAGATAGATTTAAAATACAAATTAGGATAAATTTAGTCAAAATCAAAATATTGAATGTGTGAGAATCAAGGTTTTCGGCGCATACGATTTTTCGTTGAGTAAAGTTACATAGGAGGTTTCGCAACTGAGAATCCGGTTTGATCAAATCATATGGCAATCTTCCGTGTACAAAGCTGTTGTAAAACAGTCTAAAGTTAGCAGCCAGAAGTTTCTAAAAAGTGAAAATTTTTTGAATGTTCAAAAGGGTAATTAGTGGGATAAAGCACTACTAACCCATGGTAATCATCGGCGTCAATGTCATACCCCAAAACCTGCGACAAATACAAAAGTACACAACAAGTAAATTTTAGGAAGAGCAAATTGTCCCAAAGAAAGATAAAACAAAGTTTCTTTGTTTAGTATTTCTCAGTTTTCTTGGGGGCGAGAGTCTAAAGGGGGGTGAATTACCCGCAAGCCAGCAAGGGAGCTGCCGTATGTTTTGAAAAGCTCATATCGGAGATTTGAGGCCTTGCTCTCTGGGAATCCGCATTTCTCAACAAGATAATCTGCAGAAACAATCAGACACAAGAAATTTTCAATCTCTGTTTTTTTTTTAAGAAACAAAATAGCAGTGAAATGTAGTAGAAGACGAATATAAGATTTCGCACCGTCAATATTTTTCCTGAGAGATTCGGCAAGTCCAATCTTGGAAGAGTATAGAGTGTCATCCAAATCTGTCTCAGAGAAAATTTCAACACAATAAATAACCTGGCATTTCCAAGGAAAAAAGAAATTTCATGGACACAGAGAGAGAGAGAGAGAGATTACCGAAGATAAGGCAGTCAAAAGGAGAGCTAGAATCCATGACTTAAGAGAAGGTAGAGAAGCTAAGGGTGCTGTGAAACAGGAAACGAAGAAAACAAAGAAAGTTGAGCAGGAATGGAGGTTAGCTAAGAAAGTTGAGCAGAAATGGAGGGGCCTTAGACTCAGGGAAAGGTGGAGAAGAGAGGTAATTATAAGGGAGGTAAAGGCAATAGACGTGGACGGATAGGGACATAGCTGACTCAGACAAGTCGTTCTAAAGAGTGGATTTGTTAGCCGAGTAGATTGTCGGGTCCACACGCAATACCCCAGTCAGAATTATTCTCATTGTCGATAATACCCTTCTCCGTTATAAAAATATAATTACTCTTTATCTAGAGATTTTATTAAGATAAATTTATAAACTCACGTACTATTTTGTTGTTAAAATATATATTTATTTTTATTATAAAATAAATTTAATAAATTATATAAAATCACATCAATTTATAAATTTTTTTTATGAATTTTTTTTTTATAATTATAATTAACTCTGACTTTCCACAATGCCTAAAGATGTACTTTTAACTAGTTTCAGGTCTCAAGTTTGTTTAATATAAGATGACAGTTAGAAGTAACGGTGTTTTCTATTGCAATTAAAAAAATATAGATCAATTGAAGTTTTACCAACCTTAGTTTTGGTATGATTTTCTTTGAAAGTGGTGTTATTTAAGGAAATATAAACTAAATATTCGAATATGTACTCTTTTTTTAATTGATTTATTAATTCACAATTAATTGCTTTATACCGATTGACCAAACACATTGTTCTTAGTCAATTAGAATTTTCTCACGCATAAAAGATTAAAAAGAGAAGAATATTACCGTGTCCACCGACTAATCACTCAGCTACGTACCGTTCCTACTTTTTCTTTTTCTTTTTCTTTTTCTTCTCCTTTTTCTTCTTTCCTTCTCGGTCTCGATTTAACAAAACCTAATCTCCTTCTTTCTTTTCAACGAAAGTGATTGATCTATTTTTTAGGTCCATCTACGCAATCTGTTAGGTTTTTTTATTGATTTTAATTCATTTTTCTTTTGATTTTATTAGCATCAGAATCTCAAGCATATGAACAAAAGTCTTGATCTTGACGGTTAAAGTTTTAATTAAATTAGTATTCAACAGTTTTAAGACTTTTAGATCAATAGTTGGGTCTTTAATAACATGTTGATATTTTAAAAAAAAAGTTAAAGTTTTTTGAGTTTTTTTGTACTTTAATGTTAGTTTTGGACGGAGGTATAAATGAGTATTGCTATTCTATGACTTTAATTATATCGTTCATTTTATTTTATTGACATGGTATAGTGTCACGTATTTTATTTTAAAAATAAAAAATAAATATTTAAAATAAAATGATTTATAAAAATATAAAGAATGAAAGACTGAAATCTTAGCAGCCTCAATAATAAGAATTAAATTCATATTTTCGTCAAGGTAAAGAAATGGGACGTTTGTACTTTCTTCCTTTGCAATGGAAGCAACATAATTATAATTTATCGAGTAATGTTATACACCACACTTTTATCATATTTTGATAATATTAAATATTATGTGACACATTCATTACTATTACATGATAAAGAAATATGTAATAAATGATCATTTAATGGTGATAAATATGTCACATCATATTTAATGGAATGAAAGTTTATTTTGATCATACTAAATAGTATGTGGCACATTCATCACTATTACATGATAAAGAAACATATAATAAATGATCATTTAATAGTGAAAAATATGTCACATCATATTTAGTGGAATGAAAGTGAAATGGTAGTACAGTGTATAGAATTTTTCTTAATTTATCACATTGATTAAGGGCATTCAAGTAAATGCGTGTTGGCAGCACGTGAAAACATGCATAAGCACCGACCTAATTTTCAAGCATTTCTAGGCATGTGAAAGGCGTGGTGATTTTTAGTAGAAAAATAAATAAGTAAAAGAATCTCACAACCGAAAGCGCTCTTTTGGGGTCAACACCCTACACACTATGCGAAACTTAATACAATCACATTGGTAATTTCTTTCAAAATATGTGTAGATGAATAATACTACAGACAAATATTTTTTATAGTCATATTTTAATATACAAATATATATTTTTTTTATAAAATAAAATTTAAAATAATTATAAAAATATTACTTTTTTATAAAAATGCTCTCCATTCAAAATAAAGTTGTAATAATAATTATCTCAGTACAATTTTTGAAGTTAAGATAATTTTCTTTATTATTGTATAATGTTTAGTTTATAAGTGTGTATATTCCTCACGCGAGCTGTTAGTCTGACACGACATCACACTGTAACAAAAATTTATTTTTTGGACGATTTTTGTTTGGGACAAAATAAAAAATCGTTCTAAAAAATTAGATATAGGGATAAAATAAAGAAACGACAGAAGGTGTTTACCGTTCGAACATCACCAAAAAACGTTCAAATAAAATAAAATAAACATTTGAACGGATATTATATATAATCGAATGAGAATTTGGCACGTTAAGTGATACAATTTAGTAGAACATTGACTTACAGTTTGAACAACATACAACAACATTCAAACGTCAAAGTTAATCAATGTTCGAACATATATTATATATGATCGAATAGGAAATTGACATGTTAAGTCAATAAATTTAGTGAGACATTGACTTATCGTTCGAACAAATTATTATCCCATTTGAACGAATTCGTTAATCAATGTTTGAACGTAAAATAAAGAGTTCGAACGGATATTTATTGCGGAAATATCTAGAGGGATACTGAATTTTTACAATTATTGATGGCAACAAAATACCTTTCTTAATTATGGATAAATATTTAATTTATATAAAAATTAGCAATTAAATAATAGGAATAATAGAAATCAATAATTAATTTAAAAAACACAAAAATGATTTAATTCATAATTAAATTAAATTTACAAACCACCAATTAAATATTGTCCATACCAAAAAAAAAATGTAAATAAAAGATACAAACTACTAAGATCTCAACTCTCTGCACACATCCTCGACTGCAGCTATATGTGTCTCTAGTTGTGTCAGTCGAGTATTAATCGTGACCTGAGTCGCAGACATGGCATCAATCTCTGTACGTAAATCAAAGATGTGAACATTAATCTCTGTATGTAAGTCAGAGATGCTAACATTAATCTATGTACATAAATCAAACATGGCAGTATGGATCTCCGTACGCACTGCATCAATCACCGCTGATGTGTGTCCGCTGATCTATGCACGCCCTATATCTACCATCTCCTCACGATTAGCTGTGCGTGATGCCTCAGCCTGCATGGATGTCTCACCGACCGATACTCCAAAATCTCCCGAGTGTGCATCTCTCTAAGTATTGACCGAGACTATAATAGGACCACGAAGACGAAGTCGTGAGTGTCTTGTGCTTCGTGACAAGATGGAGGAGTTGATCGGTCCCATCAACTCCCGGGCATGCTCAGCAATATCTGGCAGGACCCCGGCATGTAGTAGAAATCGTGTGATCAGGATCCCGAATTACAATATATCCGTCGTAATGTACCGGACTTTTGATCGAATGCTATCGAATATATAACCCACTAGGTCGATAGGAACCCCACGAGCAATGCGATCACAAACTTCTCCCGATCCATGCCAACCTCTATCTTGTGTTGCCGAGAATTAATGTTGTTGATGATGATCAAGTTCATGATCTTGAAGAAACTAGATAGATCTACCTGTTTGATGCTCTTTGTCCCATCATAAGGATGAGCATCTGGACCAACAACCAACTGCCTCGGCTCATGATCAAAGAGGTCATTGAGTTCATCTGTATAAGATCCTTCATCCTTAGTCATCTCCCCATCACCCGAAACTAGAGACTCTCTGGGCACAACGTTCGAATATGCAGTGCGCAATCGAGGAATACAATCAAATTAATGAGCTTATCCACTAAAAATATAATTGAAGCTTCTCGGATTGAGATCGTGTATGTCATTTCATTATCTAGGTTGGCACCACCGAGCTCTTTATAGAACTCAGAGACGATGTCAATATAAGAAATGAGGTCTCATGCTTCGTCCTTCTGGTTGAGGATTGGTATCCAACCAAGATTAATGAAGATTGATGTCAAGGAATGACCTTCCCAGATAAGAGTCAGAAAGTCAGAAATCTTCACCTGACGCTCTAATAAAATAGTCATCTCTTGAACTGTTTCGATGGAACATTGCCCTAATATGTCACGCTTGCGTCCCCTATAAGACATTATCAACCTGAAATTTAAAAAATAAAATATATATGCAACATTAGTTATAAAATATAATATATGAATATTCACAAAATTATATACTAATTAAAATCATGAGAAACTATTTTCTGTTATACCGTTCGAACGTGAGACATATATGTTTGAATGCTAAATTTAAATTCAGTTTAAACATATCGTGAACCGATCAACCGTTTGACGAATGCATAAAAACTCGTTCGAATGGTATATGGATTGAATTCAGCCATGGTTGAGTCAACTCAGTAGCTATGAAAATGAAATTGATTCCTTTCGTTCTTCCACAAATAACAAGTACACAACACTCATTTAACAGTCTACGGTGGATTCCCGATGACCTATGGTGGCCATTGACGGAAAAACCAAGTTTTCCTATTTTTTACAAATAGTTTAACAAAATCTATATAAATAAACTATTATTCGAATGTAAGGATTGTACCTATATAAATAAACTATTATGATATGTAAGGATTGTACCTATTTAGGTAGTGAGAATACTTTAGAAGTGTTGAGAATGTTTGTGAATAGTTATGAGTAGAGATTGAAGTGGGTTTGTCGGTCCCATTGAGAGTATTTTGAGTTGTTTGGATGTATGAAGTATGTTGAGTTGTTGACTTTTGGATAGATAGTTGAAAAAGATGTGGGTCTCATCTATGATTGATTTTTTTTTAATGATGTTTTTATTTATATATAATAGTGATAAATATTATAGTGATTTTATTTTTTATTTATATATAATAGTGATAAATATTATAGTGATGTTATTTTTTATTTATATATAATAGTGATAAATATTATAGTGATTTTATTTTATTTTTATATTTAATAGTGATAAATATTATAGTGATTTTATTTTTTATTTATATATAATAGTGATAAATATTATAGAATGTTTGTGAATAGTTATGAGAAGAGATTGAAGTGGGTTTGTGGGTCCCATTGAGAGTATTTTGAATTGTTTGGATGTATGAAGTATGTTGAATTGTTGACGGTAGTGGTGACGACAGTTGCAACGACGGGGTTCTACTGAGTTGGGTTACATTTGAAATTTTGAATGGTTGTTATGGGGGCAACGACGGCGTTCAAAAGCCTCCTCCGATACCTTATATGTATAGATTCGTTCAAATGCTATGGTATACGTTCGAACTGTTCGAACAATAGTATATACCGTTCGAATTGTGCTTATTTCAAATTTAATAAATTAATTGATTTTCTATATTTAATATATCATATAGTATATATCATTATATGATATTATATGTATGATATATCATATAGTGATTTCATATATAAATACTATAATATATAGTAATAGTATATGCTAATTATAATATCATATATGATATTATAATTAGCATATACTAATAATATATAATAATATCATATAGTATATTAGTATATACTATACACTATATAACTTGTTATATATAATAGTATAGCTTGTTATATATATAATACTATATCATCACTATAGTATATATTTTTATATCATATGACTATATCATAATAATAAACAGTAATAATAGTACAATATTAATAAGGATAATAGGTGGTATAACCAGAGCCATTGGTGATTATTTTGTTGTATTTTATTATTTTACATTTTATATTGCTATTTTACTTGCTGTTTAATTTTGAATTACATATTTTATGATGGATAATTATTATGCTCATTGTACTGATTTTCGTGATTTATATGAGTTAAGATGTCTAGATTATAATCTAAGACTTGAATTAGAAATATTAATGAATAAAATAAGAGATCTTAAGAGACAACAACAATTGATGAGACAAGATTATATACTAATGATGACTAAATATCATGTATATCAAAGTAGACAAGCGGCAATAGAATATTATGAAGCTGACTGCAACTTCTTAAAAAACGAAATTAAAAGTGTAAGAAATCATTTAAGGATTTTTGCTTTATAATATCTTATATATAATAAGTGTCAATAAGCAGGCAGCTGTTGTCCACTATTTCTTCCCATTTTGTCCATGTTTTTCAGTTCATTTTCCTTCCCGCTCTGTCTTGATTTCTCCTAGTTCTGGATTCCGCTTCTGCCAATTTCTATTCCAGTTATCTTATTTTCTATCACCGCCTACACCGACTGGATTTAAGTATAAATTCAAGCCTTTTTGCCAGCTTCCTATAAAAGCCTCGAACTTATGAAATTCTGATTTCTTTTTATTTTCCACCGCTTCCGCAGTTCTTATCGGATTCAATTTTTAATTTTTTTTCACTGCTTGCGACTTAGTATAAAAGTGATTGTCATCCTTCAGTTTCCCCAAATTTTGTTCTCTGCTTGTCAGTCTCAGCATCGCTAGGTATGTTTTCTTTACTTCTTCTTGCCAGTTAAATATTTTTTTATTATTTATTAGGTAATTTCTTTAGACGCAGTGCTTCAATGTAAAAACAATAATACATAAACTCCTACGGAATGTTGTTTGAGACAATTCCAAAAAGGGAACGAAATGCAAACAACGAAGAAAGCGAAAAACAACACTTGAATTTATACAAAAGTAGAGTCGATCAATGTTTGTTGGAATTTGTGAAGATTAAAAAGATATATATATATATACCATCAATAATCATATGGAAAGAACAGAGCAGATGAAATTCACTCGAGAAGGCATGAGGAAAATCGAGGTTCAAGTCTTTTTATCAAACACTTGGTGTGTACTGCCATTGCTCCCTCTTCCACCTTCGATGGCCCATATTACATCAGCAAGTGCGAACTGCTAACATAAACAATATCTCAAAAAAAAAAAAAACTTCAGATGTAAAAGAAAATTATATTGAAAATCGGAGGAGGAAGAAATTTGTATAATTTATTTACTTGTTTTAAAAAAATAGATAACAAACAAAATAATAGAAAAAGAAAATCAAACAGATTGAATAAGAACTTTGAACTTAGTAAAAAAATCAAACAAAAATTCGGAATATATATAATGAATGTGTGCATCTAAAAAAATTGTTAATACAAGGAAAAAAAAACCAATATATAGAAAGAAAAAAGGTTTGCCAATTTTTCCAGATCTAAAGAATAAACCTTCGAATCTGCGAGGACACGCAAGAAAAAAAATTCATCCAAAAGAACGATAACAAAATCTGAATATACAGAAAGAAGAATAGGAGAATAAAAAATCCTCCAGATCTGAAAAATAAACCTTCAAATTTGTAAGGATTCGCAAAAAAGAATTCTAACAAATCAAGAAACAGAGAGAGAGATTAAAGAGATGGAGAAGTAGAGAAAGAGAGGAGGTGAAGAATAATCAGGAACGTCGGGCTTATGGCAGAGAACATTTGTGAGGAAAAAAAAATTTCAACTCAGTAAAGAAATAAACAACATCGGAATATATAATGAATGTGTACATCTAAAAAAATCCTTAATACGAGGACAAAAAACAATATATAGAAAGAAAAAAAAATAAAACATCTGCAGATCTGAAGAATAAACTTTCGGATCTGTAAGGACTCTCAAAAAAGGAATTTATCGAAAAAAGGAGAACAAAATCTTAATATATAGAAAGAAGAACTAGAAAATAAAAAGAAACCATCAGATCTGATAAATAAACCTTTAGATTTGTGGGGATTCGCAAAAAAAATCAAGAAACACACAAAGAAACCAAGATTAAAGAGATGGAGAGGCAGAGAAACAGAGAGGAGGTGAAGAAAACTCTGGACCGCTGGGATTATACTACAGAACATTTTGTGAGAAAATAAAATAAAAATTGCAACTCAACAACAAAATAAAAAAAAACATCTAAATATATAATACATGTGTAGATCTAAAAAAACTCATAATACGAGGACATAAAACCAATATGCAGGAAAAAAATCACAATTTTTCCAGATTTGAAGAATAAGCCTTCGGGAAACAAGCACAAGAGAAAAATCACAGAAATAAAATGATTTTAAAAAAATTACAAATTAACGAAAAAGTTAAAAAAAAAACATGCAGATGGAACAAAGAGCTCTAGAGAGAGAGAGAGAGATGAAAGAGACAAAGAAGTGAGGTGGTTGTCTGAAGTGTTATGGTGAGGGTAGGAGACAGAGGAGAGAAAATGAAACGAAAAAGATAGAGAAGGGGAAGAAGGCTCTTGAAGATGAATGTTTGGAGAGAGAGAGTTTTCAGAGAATAATAGGGTGTCGGTGTCGAGAAGAAAAAAAATTGAGTAGAAAAAAAGGGTTTTTTTTTCTTTTTCCTTTAAACGGTGGGTCCCTCCATATGCCCTTGACTTATATCATCTGGGCATACGTGCCCACCCAACATCTGTACATCTTTCTTATTTTTATCATCCTTTATTTGTATTTTTTTCCCGTTTATATCCCTCCCACCCTCGGTTTGTTTTGTTTTATTCATGATTTTACGTTTCTGCCCCTCATTTTCATGAACAGTGCCTTTATATCAAAGGGCTTTATGTCAGAGGTCTGCTACTCGTTCTTTCCAAATATGTCTCTGCTTTTCTCATTCTTTCTTACGCTTAGCCTATTACTTTTTTTTTTTCGAATTTCAGTCTATTACTTCTTTCTTCTTTTACTCCTGATGTTATAACCAAATTTAATTCTTTTTACTTTTTGATTTTCCTTTGCAGACTAACAATATTGTCTTCCTACATGAAATCATACTGAACTATGATCTTTGAATTGTTGCACTATGATCAAATAGATCATACAAATATACATGACAGGAAATAAAACCCAAACAGACTCAACAATTTTATTCAAAAAAAAAAAACAGACTCAACAATACCTTTGCGTTTCTATAACTTCAGTAATAAAATCATGCTCATAGACAATGAACCAAACCAAATTCAAACACAATTTTTAATACATTATCCCTTTCTTAGCTTTTTTCTCACTTTTGCTTCCGTTTATAATAATATCGTTGGGATACTCGACCATTATAAAAATCGGTCGCATGCATCTCAAAATTGTGACTTGGTTCTCATAAGTTGTTATATTATTGTTATAAATATTATGCATATCACGTGTATAATATATATTGTAAACAAGAAATTTTTTTAAAAAATATAGATATAAATCTATCAATTTATCGTTAAAGTTTCTATGTTATGTTTATCAATATTTTGCACAACATATGTTATATTTTTTATTATCAGAAATAAAATTTTAAAATATAGATGAAACTCTATCTATTGATATTTTAAATTAAAAAATTGTATGAATTTAAATTGTCATTTTGTTGTTCATTGTGATTGACAGTAGCAGATTTTTCATATTTTTTCAATTGGGCACACGTGCAATGCACGTGTCTGCCCTTACTAGTATATATATATATATATATATATATATATATAAAGAGTAAGAAATCACTAATACAGATTCTTACAAAAATAACCCATTACAAAAGAGAATGAAGTATATATAGGGAAGCTTGTGTTGGTAAGCCATGAAAAACCGATGGTCAGCCCATTCATGCTGGAAGGCTTTAAGGGTGGTCCCGGTGATGTTCCCTCAAATTTTTAATTTACATATTTCTCTTTGGATATAGGAAATCTTTGTTTAAAAATCTGTCTCAATGAATTCCTTATTCAAACCTAATGAATCCACTACTAGTATCTCCATAGAACATGATAACATCAACCAGGAAGATTATAGTATAATAGATATTTGAAAGAAATCTACAAGATTGGACAATTCCTAATGTTCCAAAAAATCAAATATACAAACATTCTACTTTTTCTTCTAAATTATCATTTCTCACAAATTATACAATTAAAACAGTAGAAAAAACCATTAGTTTAGATAATGATTATGAATTGTTACAATTATTAACAAAATAAGCAATTAAACATCACAAAGAATAGAAATATTCTTTCATACATATTGGACTAGTACAAGCAGCTATAAAACCACTCACTAGAAGTGGATTAAACAGTTCAGTATTACTCTGTTTAAGAGACGAAAGACATTATAATTTTCATAGTTCATTACTTGGAATGGTAGAATCAAGCCTGTTCAAATGACCAGTTTATTTTAATTGTTATCTCAATTATTCTATTTCTTTATTCGATCCTAATATTTTACATGTTTTAACATTAAATATTAAAACAAACTGTTATCAGATGATGAAATGATCACATTCTTACAGTAGTTTATAGGATCCATTATAAATTAATGAAAACAACATTAGAACCACAAGCCCTTATTACCAGTCCAAAATGATATACATTATTATTACAATCTAGTACACAAAACTCTAGTGTACAAATCCCTAAACAAATCAATTGAAATCAAATTACTCTTCCTAATGAATGGCAATTAGAGAATATTACTCCATTACCTAAGATGTAAAATAATTCTAAAGATGATCTTGAATATATAGATAAAAAAGCGGATGGAACAGTCCAAATAGATTTTCAACCCTTTAAAAGATCTTTTTCACATTATTCTTCTCCAGCACCCTCTAGTTATCATACACCCAGATCTGTTCTTACATCAATCTCTCGGAATAAATCTCAAAATTTTGACACCAGATCTTTTGACACTAGATCCCAGAATCTTAACACACAGATTCGGAGAATTATTCCCAGAAATATTATTGATACACCAGTATATACTGTTAGCCATCCTGATAAAGCATTCACCTCTCATAATCCTGAAAATGAACATTATTCTCCAACATATTCACAAGTAGTTGGAGATGATACCCAAATATATACCTTGAATAAAGAAGAATTTAAAATTAACAAAGAATATCTCAAACAAAATTATATGAAAGAAGAAAATAGTCACAAAAGATTAATATTTTTCTCAACTTTTACAAAAATAGAAAAATATTATATTCAAGAAAAATATTACGAGTATTTAGAGAAAATAAAGATTAATATACATTTCTTTAAATGGTTTGAAATATATAAATTAAATCAATTTTCTACTATAAACAGGACTACTAATCAATGGATTAAATGAGAAAATAATCAAATTATTTATGAAGAATACTCCCCTTTTGAAGTTATCAAGTTCAATCAGAGAAATACTCAAATTTTGTCTTCACCAATAAAAAAACATAATATTACAAACACTGATGAAATCTTGATAATATAATCCAACAAAACAATTATACCAATTTATATATAAAAACCATGAGTAAACAATTAGAAAGAATTGAAACCCAAATATCTCTTATAAAACCCACTATTAAAAAAGTAAACGAAACTCATTTATTTGTTCCCCATGAAATTCTATCTCATTTAAAAACTATTTTTTTCAAAAACAAAAATGATTTATTGGAACAAATCTCTAGTAAATTAGAAAAATTAACTATTAGTAATACTGCATCTACCTCAAAAAACCCCATATAAATGTATTAAGTAAGACAGACTCACCCGTATTATCTGACTTTGAAATTAATAATATTGAAAATCAATTTAAAAATCTAGATTTACAAATAAATAAGATTAGAGGAGATCATGTTAATAGCATTTCAGTTAGAGATTCTAAACATCATATTTCCATTACTCGTAATTGGTATCCGAGACCTACTCCACCGGATATGCAATTTGAAGAGAGAGAACATATAGTAAGATCTGTATTTGCACCAGATGTATTATATGAATGGAATATAGAAGGATTATCTGAGTATGAAATATTCAATCATTTTCAAGAAATTATTATGGTTGCTAACGTCTATAAAATTAATAGAAAAACTGATCACCAAGTAACACATATTATTGTCACAGGGTTTACTGGCCAATTAAAAGGCTGGTGGGATCACTACCTTTCATATGAACAAAGGTCACAAATATTAACTGCTTATAAATATGATGAAAACATGCAAGTGATTAAAACAGAAAACGATTTACCTTTAGAAGATGTTGTAAATACTTTAATATATGTATTAACTAAACACTTTGTTGGTGATCATGTTCAATTCAAAGAAAGAACTAGTTATTTATTAATTAATTTAAAATGCCCTCAATTATCTGATTTCCGTTGATATAAAGATATATTTCTAACTAAAATTATGATCAGAAATGATTGCCAACAGCCATACTGGAAGGAAAAGTTCATAGCCGAACTTCCATATTACTTCGCCCAAAAGGTACGAAAATCATTAACAAAATTAGATGGTACTATTGACTTTCATAATCTCACATATGCTAATATAATAAGTAATATTAATATAACTGGTTTAACTATGTGTAATGATTTAAGATTAAAAAAGCAAATGAAGAAAGAAAAGAAATTTGCTAGAAAAGAATTAGGTACCTTTTGTGAACAGTTTGGTTATACTTCATTATTAGCCACTTCAAGAAGACACAAAAAAGGGAAAAGAATTTATAATAATTATTCTAACAAAAAACGAAAATGCAGAAAACTCTATAAAAAGATAAAAGATAAACAAACATATAATAAACCACTAAAAAGTCCTAAAAAGACTAATAAAAAGAAAAAATAAATTGTTTGTTATAAATGCAGAAAATTTAGACATTATAAATCAAATTGTAAAGTCAAACAATAGATTAATGAACTAGATATATCTGAAGCATTAAAAGAAAAATTATTAGACATTTTTATGATACATTCAAGTGAAGATGAAGATAATTCTTCAGAAGAAGAAGAAATCTATCAATTAAAAGAATTAAGTCTTTCAGAACAATCTTCTGATAGTGAATCTGAAGAAGATGAAGTACAGATTTGTAATTGTTTAGATAAGAATAATTGTATTTGTAATAAAATCATTAATGTACTTTCAAAACAAAAAGATATTATATTAGAATTAATAGACATAATTAGTAACCCTCAAGAAAGAAAAGATTATTTAGAAAAGTTAAAAGATACTTTTAATAACCAAAACACTTCGGTAACGTCACCCTTAACACCTTACAATTTTTCAGAAATAATAGGAAGGTTTAAAATAGATAAACAAAAAATTACGATACAAGATATACAACAAGAAATCAATGAGATAAAATAAGAGATTATAAATTTGAAAACATCCAATCTTAAATTTGAAGTTTCAAATGAACAATTATTACAAGAAATTATATTATTAAAAATAGAGAAAAACAGAAATAATTTTCATGATAAAGAACATAATAAAGAACAAGGAGAGTGTTCAACATTAGTTATAAAAGATGAAACAGATAATTTCATTAATATTCATGATAAGATAAATTTTTAAAAATGATATGATGAAGTAACATTTTCAATTAATCATGAATGTTCTTTCACTACAATTGCCCTATTAGATACATGAGCAGATTTAAATTGTATACAAGAAGGCTTAATACCTTCTAAATATTTTGAAAAAATAAAAGAAACATCATCCCAAGCTAATGGAACAAAACTAAACATAAATTATAAATTATCTAATGCTCATTTTTGTAATAATGGAATTTGTTTTAAAACAACATTTATTTTAGTAAAAAATATTAATACTAAAGTAATATTAGGAAATCCCTTCAGAATTATAAGAAACGAAAACCAGATAAGTTTTTTAAAATAAGAATTAAAATATAAGAAAATTCAAGAACAATTAAAAGACCCATTATTAACCCAAAAAATTAATAATTTTAAAACTATAATTGAAAATGAAGTATGCTCTAACCTGCCTAATGCCTTCTGGAACAGAAAACAACATATAGTTGAATTACCCTATGAAAAAAGATTTTCTGAGAAAGATATTCCGACTAAGGCTAGACCTATTCAAATGAATAATGAATTATTAGAATACTGCAAACAGGAAATTAATGATTTAAGAACAAAATAATTAATAAGGAAAAGTAAATCACTATGGAGTTGTGCTGCCTTTTATGTTAAAAAACATGCAGAATTAGAAAGGAATTTCTCGTTTAGTCATCAATTAAAGTATTACAATGGATTAGATACTCAATTCCTAATAAAAAAGATTTATTATCTCGACTATATAATGCTACAATATTTTCAAAATTTGATATGAAAAATGGATTTTGGCAAATCCAAATTGCTGAAAAATACCGTTATAAAACAACATTGACAGTTCCCTTTAGACATTTTGAATGGAATGTTATACTCTTTGGATTAAAAAATGCTCATAGTGAATTTCAAAATATTATAAATGAGATATTTACCCCATTTTACTCATTTTTCGATAGTTTATATAGATGATGTATTAATATTTTCTTCATCTATTGAACAATATTGAAAACATTTAAATATTTTCGTTCAAATTATCAAACAAAATGGATTAGTCGTTTCATCACCTAAAATAAAATTATTTCAAGATAAAATTAGATTTCTTGGACATGAAATTTATTAAGGAACTATTACACCAATTAGCAGAACAATAAAATTTGTCGATAAATTTTCAGATGAAATAAAAGATAAGCAACATTTACAAAAAATTTTAGGAAGCCTCAATTATGTTGCAGACTTTATCAATCTCTCAAGCCATTATGTAAATCATTATTTAAAAGATTAAAAAAGAATCCACCTCTTTGGACAGAAAAACATACAAATATTATAAAACAAATTAAGGCTCATGTTAAGAAATTACCATGCTTAGGACTTCCATCTCCTCATACTTTTAAAATCGTTGAAACAGATGCCTCTGATCTTGGATATGGAGGAATTATGAAACAAAAACTATCAACTGATCTGGAACAGATTGTTCGATTCCATTCAGGATGTTGGAATCCTGCCCAAAAGAATTACAGTACTATTAAAAAAGGAATTTTAGCTATTTTATTATGTATTTCTAAATTTCAAGATGATTTATTGAACCAAAAGTTTTTTATTGTAAATCAACCAATGAAGTTTTAATTAAAGATGTGAAAAACCTGGCTGCTAAACAAATATTTGCTAGATGGTAAGCTATATTAAGTATTTTTTATTTTGATATTGAACATATTAAAGGAGAATCTATTCCTGATTTTTTATCCCGAGAATTCTTACAGGGAAAACCATGTCAACTTCAAAGTCAAATGTAAAGTCCAAATCTTCATATGTACGGCCACCATCTCCTCCCTATCCTTCACCTCGTCCTTCTACAACTCCAAGATCATATACGGTATTGGGGTCATTACCACAAAACATTAGACCATCCTACAATTCATTTTCACCATTAGCTCCTCCAAAATTACTAATTTATTCCAAAATTGTTTCCCCTTCTTTCTCTTCTCATTCCCAAATTATTAATTTTTCATTACTATCTCAGCATTTTTCATCTCCCATTATCATCAAATCTCATTGGCACACAGTCTTCCCAATCGAATTTGAAATTCAACACCTGTTTAACCCCCATAAATTACTTGATGCATTTCTTTTACCAGACTGGCATTATGTTTCGCAAAATATTAAGAAAACCCAGTATTTTTATAAATTCATATTACTAGATACCGACTCAATTATTCTCTCTAAAATTTCTTGTTCTCTTCAAACTCAACCTTCTCCACCTGCATCTCCTATTATTGCTTTTCACAAAATTACCATTAAACAGGTTCTCACTTTAGAACAATGGGGAAAAAAAATCCTTATTTAACAAGAAAGCTTTCTCATCCTTATGATCCGCCTTATTATGATTATTATGATTATCAGCAAGCATGAACAAAAATGTTTCTAAAACAAAATAAAAATTTGCGTCATTCGTGATTCCTTCATTTTAACAAATTACAACAGATCAAAACACTCCCTAAATGATTTTCACTATGGTAGAAATATTATGGACCCGAACCTCTTCTCCTTCCTCTTCCTCTCTAAGAAAGTCTTCGAATTTTTACTTCACAAGATGACAGTCTTCCAACATTAAACCATTGTTCACTACTCCTTCTTTTCTTCCTCAAAACAAAATTAAATTGGATTATGAAATGAGAATATGTTATCAAACCTCATTTCTCTCTCAAAACTATTATGTTTCTAACTCGCCAAGTTTCTGTCAAATGGTGGGAAAAATACAATTATGACTATGTCTTAAAAATGTTTTCAAACGTTACAAAGACTCTAGAAGTTCTAGTCCAACGAAGCAGATTTCAAGCGCAACTAGCATCCATTACTAACATGAAGGATTTGAAAAAATTAGCCAAGACAATGTCACAAGTTTCAGATGGTGACGATGAAGAAGAAGCACAACATCTCGCCAGATTATCTTCATTATAGCAACCTGCATTATCACCAGCCCATCAGGCCTCTCCTTGTCAACAGGCCTCTCATTCTCAGGGCAACTCAGCAGCCTTTCCTTCTCAAGATTACTCACCCTACATGGAATTTCAAGATCCGTTTGATCTGGAATTAGCAAATTATGATATCCAGATTATGTGATTCCAGAATATTATTTTCATGTCAGATTATTGTTCAGAAAGACAACAAATGACTTTGTACATATCAGTTCACGTGTCCTGTACTGTGTTAGTTTGTTTTTAGTGTCGGTTGATACTGTTCTTGTTTTTAGTGTCGGCTGATACTGTTCATGTATAATTAGAATTATTGTGTTGTACTGTTCTAGTATCTATATAAAGGGATTCGCGAAGGAAGAAAGGCATTCAGAATTTTCCATCTGAAGCCTCTTCCTCTCTTGCTCAAACCACTCCACTCTAGTCCTCCTCACTTTGTAAATCTTAATTTCTTCATATCTATGTTTTTAATGAAAAAGCTTATTTTGTATATCTTTTCTATATTATTTACTCCCTCATGCATATGGTCGGTTATACCGCTTACTCTATCTGCTATCATGCATATGGTTAGTTATACTGCCTATTATCCTTATTAATATTGTACTATTATTACTGTTTATTATTATTACATGGGATTTACGCCTTTAGTATCAGAGCCATTGGTGATTATATTGTTGTATTTTATTATTTTACATTTTAAATATATATATATATATATAAAGATATCATCACTATATATATGATTTTACCTTTTATATATATAGTATAACTTGTTATATATATAATACTATATCATCACTATAGTATATATTTTTATATCATATGACTATATCATAATATACAATGATATGATATACTATATATATATATATATATATATATATATATATATATATAAGATATCATCACTATATATATGATATCCATGTATAATATCGGTATATATCATTGATATATATATATATATATATATATATATATATATATCTATATAGTATATATATATGTATCACGATATAATATAGTGTAATATATATTATAATATATTATAGTATTATACTATATTAGTATTAATATATATTGTATACTATATAGTTTATAACTATATATAGTAATAAATTATAACGCATAGTGTAGATATTATACTATAATAAAATATTTAGTAAGATACGTTCGAATGGTATGGCCTAGTGTTCGAATGCTATATTAGTGATTGAACCTTTTTAGCAATGAATAAGCACATTCGAATGGTTTCTAAGGTTTTTGGTGCCCCTTGAAATAGTGGTGGGAATATCTCTCGCCAATTCTTGAGCAGCGAAATTACGTTCGAGTGGTATTTTATTACTGTTTGAACGCAGACACGAAAATTTATCAAGCGGGAAAACTTGCGTGCTGAATTTATTTTCACGTTCGAATGTATAATATTTGTATTTGAATGGTTAACAACTTAAGAGGACACGCAAGTGACAACTTTTTTCCCCTTAATAAAAGAAGTTTTAAATGGAACAACGACGTTTCGTGCCAGGAACTTATTACAACGACATTTTTCATCATTATAACTTCAAAAATTCTACCCCCATTTAAATACCCAACAACACCCATCAACGCCGCATACTATTTCATCCCTTATTCTCCTTCAACCCAGCGCCGCACTCCCTCATTCTTCTCCCCACACTCATTCGTTCTTCTCCCATTTTGATTAGAGAAAGACAAAGAGTGACATAAAGATAGAAATAGAGTGAGTGAGATTGAACTCGCATTGGAAAGATGGCTACACACGAATTTTTGAAGGTATGTTCTTTGTTAGATATCTATGCACAGTTAACTCGTATTCTTCACTGCACATGAATTTTATTAATACTGATTTTATTGCTACATGTTGTGTATGTGTTTTATTGTTTATTGAGTTGTTTGGAATTGCATTGAAGGTAAAATTTGTGTTTTCTAGTCTATAGTTTATTCATTATAATTTATGTATTTGTGAGTTTGTCTCTTTTATGCATGATTTGTGAGGTTGTGTTTGAGGATTGTATTTCTTGATGTTGTTCTGGGTTTGCATCTGGAATCTGGATTGAGTCCGTTTGAACAATATATGTTATCATTCGAACGGTATTGTTGCGTTCGAACACAAGTTTTATACGTTCGAACGTTAACTTGCATTAATACAGATTACATATAGCAAATATATTTATAAAAAATACATATTTACAAGAATGTATTTACAAGAAAATCATATAATACATAAGAATAGTATAAAAAAGTGCTTATTAAAAAATATTTAAAAAATAATTCATACTTATCATAAGAATAGTATAAAAAATGCTTAAAAAAATACTTAATACTTAACATAGGGATAGTATAAAAAAGTACTTACAAAATAATTAATACTTAAAATAAGGATAGTATAAAAAAAATATTAAAAAATACTTAATATTTAAAATAAGGATAGTATAAGAAGAATATTAAAAAATACTTAATACTTAACATAAGGATAGTATAAAAAAAAGTATTAAAAAATACTTAATATTTAATATAAGAATAGTATAAAAGAAATATTAAAAAAATTCTAAATACTTAAAATAAGGATAGTATAAAAGATAAAAAAAATACTTAATACTTAACATACAGATGGTATAAAAAAATACCTAATACTTAAAATAAGAATATTATTAAAAAAATTAAAAAAGACTTCATACTTAACATACGGATAGAATATAAAAAGTATTAAAAATACTTAATACTTGGGCTCCTTTGTTTTCGCAGATGAGATGAGATGAGATGAGATGAGTTGAGTTGAGATTAAAGTTAAAAAGTTGAATAAAGTATTGTTAGAATATATTTTTTAATATTATTTTTGTTTTGAGATTTTAAAAAAATTGAATTGTTTATTTTATTTTGTATTGAAAAGTTGGAAAAGTTGTAATGATTATATGATATGAGATGCGATGTTTTCTGAAAACGAACAAGGCCTTAAATAAGGATTGTATAAAAAAGTATTAAAAAGTATTTAATACTTAACATAATTTTTAATACTCAGAATATTAAAATATACTTAAAATAGGACGAGGACAAAAAAGGATAAAATTTAATAATTCTTAGAATAAGTTATAACTTATTAACTTATTCAAATAATAATAATCATAATTACAAGAAAATCATAGAAAATTAAATATTTAATAATAATTAGAATAAGTTAAAATCTTAATTAATTATTAAATTTAATATAACAATCAGAAAGTTTTTTAGCTACTGTTTGATATATTCTTGTATCTTGCATTGTTGTAACATGTTTGAGGATCTATCATATAAGATAAATTAAATGAATTTTTTATGTATCCTATTTATAATTTTCGCTTCCTAATATTTACAACTTCTCTGCTGGAGCAAAGTTCTATAAACAAAACAAATAGATCGAAGTTGAAGATTCATCATCATGCAAGCTCAAGATCTTTCTATTGCCTCTCTAATAGATTGGTAATGCTATTTTTTTTTTATTATATAGTTTGTTATTGGAGGTATTCTAAGGACTTTATATCTCAACAAATGTCTCTTGTAACAAGCGTCAGATACTAATATGACCTGACAAAATTATAGGTTACATCAGATACTGATCATAATGGAGAGTGAACTTATCCCGATGCCCGTGAAAATTATGTAAGTATTATAATATGTTTTAATTAAACATGTTTGAATATTTGTGATAATATTAATTATTTCTCTTGTGTGTAGGATAAAATAGTTATCCTATGTGTTAAATTTGCATCAGATCAAAACTCATCAACAAGTGATGTTGAAATTTTTACACAAGTTCTAAATCAACATTCGGGATATTTGAGGGGGTTGGGTCGCTGTGTAAAGCCGTCTAGCTCTTCCTCATCGTTCAAATTTACCTCTAACACCGCTATAGCATTAGAGAAAGCGAATTCCTAGATCTTAGAATTGATTACAATGCAGCATGAGTTAAAGACAACATGAGTTAGAGACTCAATTAACGATACAAGCAGACATGAAGATGCGCATGAAACAACAAGAACAACAACAACAAGAGTTCAAGAGAGAGGTGCAACTCTAAATCCATATGCTTATGCAACAGTTCAGGCCTCCAAGCAATTGATTTACATTATACGTACAGATTTTGAGATATATTTTTGTACGAAAAATGCTAGTACTACTGTTTTATTTATTTAGTTCGTACTTATTAGACTATTTTTATGGGTATTGAACAAATTGTAATATATTTTTTTAAAAATTATGTATGTTTATTTGGTTTTTTATTATTGGATAAATTAAAATAGTTATCGTTCGAATAACCAAAAACCGTTCTAACAAGATAAGCAAAATCATTCAAACATTGCTACAGAACGCTCTAATGCAATCGGAATTAAACGTTCGAACAATACTTGAAACCATTTGAACACATGATGCTGGCCGAAGCACACATGATGATCTCCAAACAAATTATTCCATACCAAACACGATTGATTTCTTTAAGAGTAATTCTACATACAACCGTGAAATGCGTAATCGCCGCGTAATTGCTTTGAAAAAGAGTGGGGTCCACTATTAAAAAATTAATTTTTTTCATGTGGGTCCCATGTTTTATTCATTTTTTTCAAAGCGATTACGCGGCGATTACACAAATCACGGTTGTAAGTATATTTTCTCTTTCTTTAATTAATAGTTGATTATGACATTGTTTGTGATACACCGCCACGTGGGCTGGGATGTGTGTCACCCACCATATATATATATATATATATATATATATATATATATATATAGCCCAGGGTCGGGCTTCTCTACCGCCAGAGTATAGCCCACTAAATTGACCGTTTGTTGCTTTTTGATTTTTTTTTCTTTTCATATTTTTTTAATATATTTAAATATTTTTAAAAAAATAAAAAATTATCTTAATATATTTAAAATCACTTCTTTAATCATTAAATAAAAAAAAATTATCAAATTAAACTGTACAATTGAGAGGTAAAGCAGTTTTTTTCATACAGCCCATTCTACTAATAATGCAACTTTTTCAAAAAATAAAAATAAAAAACTAATAATGCAACATTTTCTCTTTCTATAATAACTTATTCTATTTCTAAAATAAATTATTCGATCGTGGATTCTGTCATCACAAATGTGTACGTATCATCTATTTTTATACTATATATATTAATTAATGATAGTTTAGATATCTTAGGACAAATTTAAACAAATTAAAAATAAACAATATTAATAACATGTGATAGCTGCATTTTCTAGTTGATTATATTGGCGGAAAATGACATCAATTTGGGCCAATAAATCAAGACCAAATAATTATAATTTATAATGCTTCCTCAACGTCAACCACCACAACCCACTTTCAGAGCGATAGACAGATGACAACTCAGTGTGCAAAAAAAAAAAAACATGTTCTGCATGGCTTGTTCTAAATTATTCCATGTGTATATGCATGCATGCCCACTAAATATGGATAAATGGCCTAGCAAAAGAAAAAAAAAAAAAAAACATTGATTTCAACTTATAAATAAGCTAAGCTAGCTAGCTGGGAAAATAGCTTCATTTTAATCTACATGAATAGAGAATAGCTAGATCGGATCGGTGTAATTGCCCCAATAGAAAATCATCAAAACGCATGCGAATGAGAAATCAATCTGCTTTTGGGTTTCCTTTAATTTCTTTGTTCAATCAAGTGGCTACAAGCCAATCAAATATCTTCTAGGGACGGACAGAAAGTACTGATACTAAACTTCTTGCTCTAGGTTGATTTTCGAAAGAATTTTAGCACCGACCAACGGTTTGGATTGGTGATGACGTCCCAATATATATATATATATATATAGGCTATAGCTAGGCTAGTAATTTTGTCCAGAGTCTCTCGCACCAGCTTGCTTTGATGTTTGTAAGCAAGCAACCCCTAATTATTTCAACACTTGGCCGGGGAATCTTTGAAAAACATGTGCATATATATTAATAAAAGTGAAATAATGCGATGGTTTTCATAAAACTTTGGGCTTTTGATCACCCGATATGTGGTAATTAATTAGTTTGCTGTACATGGTGTAAATAACCAACCCATAAATCAATGGATCCAGAGGGTGACCCTGTTCTTCAAACCACTGTAAATTAATACCAAAACAATCACCTTTCTTTTTGTTTTAAATGTTGCTCCTAGCTAGCTATGTGCATCTTTTTCTTTTTAAAATGTTGGAACATGGTCAATCGCATGAAGTTCTATCCATGCCAGTTAGAACAAATTTAGTTTCATCCAAGCTAGTGGTTAATGATTTCCTGTTAATGTAAGTTGCATGCATTTTTGTTTGTATTTTTTTCTCAATGATCGTAATATATATCTTGGTCGTTCTTCTCATAATCTGCACAAACTACTCAGAATGGTGAAGGCTAATCAAGGTACACAAAATGAGTAGTAATTGGCGATCCGTGTTCCATATTCATAATATAGGTTACACAAAACCACGGAAAAGAGGAACACAAAGCAATACATTAATTATATCATACCTTTCAAGTAAGTACAGAATGCAAAAAGAAAGAAAGAAAGAGAAAAGAAATAATATAAGATAAGATAAAACCCCCAAGAAAGATATATGTTCTACTGCAGTCTCATGTTTCCCTTTGGTTTTTGATAGAGCTTTTGTTCTGGCTCCATTTCTCATTCTTGAGCTTTTTTGTAGGCACTACCATGACCATAAATGAACCTTGCTGTTCCCTCTGTGTAAACATGAGTCTCGTTGTCCAGCCTGTTAAATGCTCCTCTCAAATCAGTTGCTGCTTAAAATATATTCAGAACTGGTAATAACATATATATAAGGTAAATACTATCATCCTTACGACTTCCGCACGGCTTTGCTCAAGGTGGATGCCGATGAAAATGTTTTCCCATCAAGATATCTGTTCTCCCCTTTGATCCTCTGTTTCATCCTGAGGTCCAACTCCTCAACACTCAGCACAAAGGGAGTATCAGAAGCCTGCCGTTTAATTTCAACAATTCTTTAGACCACCAAATGAATTTCAAGGAGTTTGTCTAATACTTGCATTGTCAGATAAACAAATCATTTATAAACTATCCTATTTTCTAGAGAGAAAGTAAAAAGGATCTCAAGAAAGATTGAAATTCATAGGATTTTGTACAGGGATTGGCACATAGAAGGTGTTAATTTTTCATACCATGACCCATCCCCAAGTATCAGCAAAAGAAGGAATGTGAGCTGAGTAAGGCACAACATCTGCAAGGAGTAAAGTGAACCGTCGGATCTTTACGATAAGCTCCGAAATGCAAACAATCAATGCTATTCAAGGTTACTTACATTTGAAAACCTGTTTTAAAGTGTTGTAAATGCAAGAGAATACTTCCGTATGGCTGAATATCCCAGCAGGCCCTGCCTATATTGATTAAGACATATAATCTGGTTAAAATGTTTTCCTCCGTTGTCTCTCCACACACCTCAACAAGCGTACAAAGACACAGACAGACACACCTGTGTGACAAAGATGCCACCCTGATTAAGTCTAGGCTTGACAGTAAAGTCGTAGAAGGATTTGGTGTAGAGTTTATAACATGGGCCTCCCTCAATTGGGTCAGCAAGGTCTCCTATGATCACATCATAACTCTCCTCTCTGTTTACTAGCTCAGCCCTGCAGCAAACCACGAGAACACATGGTGGTTATAATATTAAGACAAATAACGATAACAAGAAGAAGAATGGCAGCCATGAGATGTAGGTAGAGAGTGGGACCTGGCATCATTGATAACTAGCTCAAGTCTTGGATCACAGAAAGCATCCCTGTTCACAATTAAGTATGACTTGCAAAACTCTACCACCTCCTGCCCCATTGAAGACAAATTGCAGAATTACTTTTTTGTTTTTGGATTTTTTGTGGGATGTTATGAAACTTCTATATATGTTAATCACATCTATTTACGGCTTGAAAAGTGTCTTCTTTGTCTAAACACTTTGTAAAAAGGTCAGACAAATGTTAAGAATTTTCTATCCAAAAGGTTTTGTTGGCTGCTTTCGCTAATCCTCTTCTTGTCTTTTGTGTTGACAAGACAAGAGAGCTTTAGCAACAGCAATACAGAGAAGACAAACACAATTCACGTTCACATTATATATATATATATATGGAAAAACTGAAAGACAAACTTGTTGATAGCCGTTTTATTTAGAAATGACTTTAAGAAAATGATCCTAATGGTAGAAATAAGATCAAAATCCTAAAAAAAACAAAAAATCTGATGTCGTGAAAGGGCCTAGAAGAAAACCTAAATTACAACATATAACAAATAAGAGAATAAGGGGGTTTTACCTCATCAATGTCACACATGATAACCTTCTTTGCAGTGTTATGTCTCAGAATTTCTCTTGCTGTGGAGCCTTCACCTCCTCCCATAATAAAGATGGTGCTTGGACTAGAATCAAATACAAATATTAGATTTCAATGGCGCCGTTACACACCTTCCAACCCAAAAGTAATGACAACTAATAAGAGGTAAAGGTACTTGGGATGATGAAGAAGTGCTGGATGAACAAGGGACTCATGGTAGATGAATTCATCTGTCTCTGCACTTTGAAGCTTTCCATCAATGACTAGAGCCTATTTACAAAACAACGTTAAGCACAACAAAACTCGGAACTTCTGCAAAAGAAATATTGCATCTACATTTTCTAAATTAGATTTTTGTCGATTAACCTTTCCAAAAGGTTTTGTGTCCAAAAGCGCGATGTCCTGGTACGGCGAAGCTCCTGTATGCAAAATACTGTATATATATAAAGAAGAAAGTAATCAGTGTTTAGTTAAAATCTTGTCTGGTTTTTTCATGACATCCACGTTGAGCTGAAAGACTTTTATGCTTTGTAAGAATGCGGCCCTTTTTTAACTTGAGAAAAAGCGTTGCTTTATTAAATTAGTTCCCACTTCCCAGTGTGGCATCTTCAAAAGAAAGAAATACTCCAAAATGCAGAATATCGACCCAGCAGATCACTGCTTGGACTGTGACCTACTAAGTTAAAGATGTTTGGCTTTTTTTTTTTTTACCATCTTGAAGGTGCCCGATCATGATTATGTCCATGAATCTTGAAGGTGCCCGATCTTACAGTTACACTGGTGTTTTGAATGCGCCAGTTTATATTAATTGTATCCCTTACCGGAAAGGAAACAAAACTACCTTGACGCCACCTTTCATAAGTTATTCTATCTACTTGCATTTGCTTTATAAATAAATAAAATAAAATCAAAGAACTGAAAAAAATTAAAAAAAAAAACCGAACGAAGACCTTGTAGAGTTGTATATATATATATATATGATCTTAAAGTAAATATAAATGAGATGGCGTAAGTTAAACTATAAGCAACAATGTCAAGCTGCTTGCATATACCTAATGAGAGCAAAGGACCATCTCAGATTCTCTTCAATCTCTTCCTCGTACCAACAGCTCTTCCTATACCCATTTAGAGGAAAGACTTTTCCATGAACTCCATTACCATTGGAAATACCATTGGAACAAGAAATATCTCCCATCTTCCTATAGCTGATCAGAAAGAACCTCAACCGAGAGAGAGAGAGAGAGAGAGAGAGAGAGAGAGGCAAGTGATGGGGAAGTTTAGAAGGCTTGGTGCACAATATAAATGGGAGGGTGTCTGCAGACCTGGGAATCGAAAAGGACTATGATATGCTTTTGGTATGGATGAGTAGGGAGATTTATCGAAGTGTGTGTGCTCGAGAGTTTAAAGGAACAAAAATCCTCATGGATTTTCGTGACGGGAAAAAATACAGTGCGTGTGTGATTTCTAAGGTTGATTTGCTCGCGTGGTTGTAGTATCCTTATTGTCTTCGTCCTCTTTTATCCATAATATTCATCATATTGGACATACGTGATAATCTTTTCCATGTGCATGCGCAGCCATGGAAGCAAAGAAACCAATTGATTTAACGTGTATGATTTTGTAGGGTTAAAGATTGTCTAGGAACCTACCTAGCTATGCTCTAGATACGGGACCCTTGTGATTTTTCCAATGCGCAATCGACGAGTGGGATACTCAGTATGATCATATATGGACAAAGACCATAGCATGGATAATGCTGAGATGGCGAACAATGTACGAAGAGTTTTATTAGCGGAAGGAAAAAAAGATAAAAAGAATGATGATTGAGGGGGTGACATTTACCGGAAATTTTGGCTATTCCTTTCTTCAGAAAATGTGTGCAAAATCTTGGTTGGAGAGAGAGACAGAGAGGAATAGGAAGTTGGGGAGAGCGTGCAGCAGAAACCATCATCATATTCTCTTTGTTGCCTCAAAAGATTGGGGGAGAGCGTGCTGTGCCAGGGCGCACCACTCATAATCACCATCACAATCAAAGCATCAATCCTCTCCACCCCCACCATCATAGAAACAAAGAATAACGACACCCATTAGAACTGTTCCGAGTTCAACTATATATAATATATATATATATATATATTTTTATCATGCTTGTCTTGCCACGTGTCAGAGTGAGATCCCATCTTTTGATCCACTTTGTGGGTCCAGTGGGACCCCGATGCCAGGTTCTAGTTGTGATGTAAGGTGGGCATCAGCCTGATATGCCTCTCTGGACCATTGGTGGACAGGGAGGGTTCCATAGAGGAGTGGTGTTTTTCTTCAGTCACGCACGCCAACCATGAATACAAAGGCAATCATACTTGTAGGGTTTCGGGGGGAGTGATAATGGATTGCACAGTGATCATGGCCTGGTTCCGAATTAAGACCCTCTTTACTTTCCCTCTTATGTTCCCTAGCTTAGATATCTTTTACTTGCTGGATATTTCTCTGCTCCTATTCGTGACCTGTAAAAATCATGACAAATATATATGCCTATCTACTACTTTATGTAAGTTTAATTACCAGATCGTTGCTGCCATGCACCTACTTTACATAATTTATAAAATCTTATCGTTCTGTTTTTGCACCTAATCTTGTGACTCATTTAGACTTCTGAACATATCATGATTTTATCCTAATTAATCTCCCGGCCTTTTAATACTACTGTTGGGGCTTAATTAATTTGCACGTTGTACGTGTACAGTACTATACGAGACGTATACCATTAAAACATGAAAATATTTTCAATTTTCATATACAAAAACTGTATCTAACATTACTCTTTTTCTAAACAAATCTTATAAACATCATGAATTAATGCGTTGTGATTAATGTTGAAAGAAAGATAGCTAGTTGAAAAGGAAAAAATACAAATTGTATGGATTCTTAGATACCTTAAGCTTGACATACGCAACATCCATATATAAGATAAATCAAAGTTGCATTTGTTATACCTAACCTCACATGCTACGCATCTTTTAAGGAATTTTATACCTTATTAACTATTTTCCTTTACTAGTAAGGTGTTTCATATTTATAGTTCTTGTAATGCTGGCCTTAATTTAAGCCGCATGTGCAATCCACTGATCATCTCACGTACGGTACAAAAGGAGGAACAAAAGGAGTATAAATAAGAAGAACTTGTTTGGATGTTGAGATGAGATGAGAAGTTTGTAAATAGTAATGAAATAATTTACGAATAATAATGAAATAATTTGAGTTAAGATATTTTATGGAGTTTTAAGAAAATAAAAAGTTAAAATATTGTTAGAATATAAGTTTTTAATATTATTTTTATTTTGAAATTTACAAAAATTGAATTATTTTTTTTATTTTATTTGAAAGTTTAAAAAAATTATAATAATTAGATGAAAAATTAAAAAATATTTATATTTATAATATTTAAAAATTGAGACGAGATGAAATAAAATAAAGTAAGATAAAATAGATAGTACCATCTTGCAACAAACGGGCCTAAAACATGAGTGCGCTATGTCATGAAACAAAAATTGCGAATTCCAGGTAGAGTTGGACTTTGTCTCCTAGGGTTCCGTGCAAGCACGTGACCCAACTTTTCCTTTCCTTTCCACTATGATGAACGAGAATGTATTCATACAAAAAGCAAAGGAAAGAGTATAATAAGTGCATGCATTAGTTTAACTTATACTCGGAATTCATATGAACGAAGAAATTAATGAACACCATATGGCAGCTCATTGCCTTGTCCGGAATGCTTGGAATGTTGAAAATATTAAGATGTAATGAGACTTATTCCAGACTTTATTTCTCAAATCATTTAATTTGATAAAAGTATTTAATCTTTATCATTAATGATATTGTTTGTTTCTTATAAAAAAAAAACACCATATTTTGATTTAATAAATGTTACGTAATAAAATAATTACATAAAAATAAATTTATAAATTAAAATAGTTTCATATGTACTTTTTACAATAAAAATAATTTTACAATCTAATGTACCACATTAAATCACGTTAATTTATTAATTTATTTTTATGTATTTTTTAATGATTAAAATATTTCTCTTTTACTTTTAGTGACTCACATATATATTATGATAACCTAACATATATAGGCCAATAAATAACTACTTTGTCACATAAGTGGGTGTAACACTTCTCCAATTCAATTGAGTGACTCACATAAGTAGCTACTTTGTCATTTTCATGGTAATGTAACATGTATTTTACAGCACAAGTCAAACGTAATTTCAACTAATAGATATGCTAATAAGATTTGCCTACAAAATGCAACGGGAGCTTAAATTCAGAGTATTAGCATTAGTTTAGACAAATTTTGAATATAGATGTCACTTTTTGAATGTTAGCTAATAAATTCAAAATTAAACACACGTCGGGTTGGTTGACATTCTCTCCATAATAATAAAATCTTATTATTATCTTTATTTATTTTTAAATATGTTTTAAGTGCATATGTTAAATACATCAAATTAGCTTCATTTTCAAAAGAGTAATTATACATACAACCGTGAAATACGTAAACGTCGCGTAATCGCTTTGAAAAAGAGTGGGTCTACTATTAAATTTTTTTTTTCCATGTGGGTCTCATGTTTTATTAATTTTTTTCAAAACGATTACGCGGCGGTTGTATAATTCACGGTTGTAAATATATTTTTCCTTTTCAAAAACAATATCCTATATATACATCAAAATACATCAAATAAAATAAAATTGAGATCCTCCTCAAAATTACTTGAAGAAAAAATGTTAAAACGAAGGAAATAATATAAACAAAAGGATTGGCTAAGTTACTGTGCATAGACAAAATTTGTTGAAGTTCTGTAGGTCATGACCAAAGTTGTAATGCCAAGGCCCAAGTTACAAGGTCTATATTCTAAAACGACTAATCAATGATCTAATTGGAGCCCTCGTTAGAATATTATAAAGAACAATAATTTTTCATTTCTAAATAGAGAAATACTATAGCCACAAAGAAATTACATAAATTAATCTCATAAATTAATGTGGTTTGATGTGACTCATCAGATTATAAAATTATTTTTATTATATAATAGATCTAACAGATCAGATAAAATTACATTAATTTATAGAATTACTTTTGTTTAACTATTTGTCACTCTAACACTACCCTTTTAAATAATATGGGACCCCATAATTGTGCAACCGAATGGGCTAGGGTTTAAACGGTTCAGCCTTAATGAAGCCCAACACACTATAATGTCGGTCTTTTCTTTCCTTCTTTCTTTCTTTTTCTTTTTCTTTTTCTTTCAGCCCAACAAACTGATGCATGGAGTTGCACGCTGATCGGACGGACGCATGGATTTTAAAACCTATCACAAATTTTTATATAAAAATATAATAAATAATTCAATTTTTTAAAATTTTAAAATAAAAATATTATTTTATTTAATTTTTAACAAACTATATATTTTTTTTATGCTAGAGAAAATTAATGCAACCTCGTAATAAAATTAAAGGTCAGGCCTCAAGGGTCACATATGCAAAGTAGACGTGGTCAAAGCCCTCCTTTGTTTGGGCTTATATTTCCTGCGTATGACTCTCTTCAACTTTGGCCCAATTTCTGGCATGGGCCTAAACCTTTCGCATCGGCTATTGGTTCTCTCAATGATGAGATCCAATATAGACTATACTAAACATGAAATTTAGATGCAATCAGTTGGGCCAACTGGGTCTTCCACCTAGGACTGGATGTTCGAGTGAGTCCAATAATATCTCTAGCATTAATTATTAATTAATGACCTGGAGAAGGAAATGTATCACCGAGTGCTGTAGTTGTACCAGGGATTTATATCCGAGCTATTTGGGCCTTACATGGACTTTTTTGATTTCGGGGTATTTGGGTTGGGCTAATTTACAGTGTCACTCGAGCCCCTCATACTATCAAACCTGAGAACGGTCATGCCCTCGACATGATCATGTTTGAACTGGATTAAGTATGTAAAGGACGTGTCCCACCACCGGTCATGATCTTTAACCTGCAAATCGTTAAGTGGGCGGTGTGGTGTGTTTGTGATACCTCCAATTCTTAAGTCTAGGGGTGAAAAACTGACCCCCTCGGTTTGGTTTTGTGCAAAAACCAAAACCGACCGAAGATTGCTATTTTGGAAAGAAAACTGGCCGTAAACCGGCCGTGTAAGGGATAAAACCGACCTTCTCGGTTGCCAGCCGGTTCACGATCAGTTTGTCGGTTTGTCGGAAATCAGTTCTTCCCTATTGAAGACCAACTCTTACCAAACTCAAAGGATGCTGACTCACTTGCTAAAGTTGTTCCTATCACGTAAGAGTAGGATATGGGATCTTACGATCAAGTGATTGAACTTTAAATATTATAGTTATCTCATGTCAACAAATATTTAATTTTTGAATACTTGATGAGAGCCTAACGATAGCAATAAATAAGGCTCTCTGTTACTAGTGATGTATATAAAAACACGCCTATGTATACGTTCAAGTAATAGTGGAAAATACATTTCACATACAATCTCTATTATCTTTTTCTACATGGTATCAGATATAGCCATTTGACCTACGTCCTTCCATGTCCTCTCCTTCCTCAACTATGTCAAGCCACTCTTCCCCTGCTCTTTCCTCTCTTATAACCCCTCCAACCATTAATGTCACCAAACTTTCCCATGATAATTACCATGTATGGAAAGCTCAACTCATTCATTTCTTCTATGGCCAAGGTCTCTTCGGTTATCTTGATGGCACTGCCGCAATCCCTTCTAAAGACATTGCCGTTACCAACCCCGAATCTAATGCCATTTTATTTATCCCTAACCCTCTCTATCATCACTGGCTAAGGCAAGACGCTATTGTTCTTGTTGTCCTCTTCTCTGCAATTTTCGAAACCATCTTAGTTCAAGTTGTTTCCCACACAACCTCTGCTAAAGTTTGGCAAGCACTTGAAACTTCCTTCTCTTCTCAGTCACGAGCTCGTATCATTCAGTTATGTACTAATCTTGCGAATGCCCGCAAAGGTGCCCTTTCTATTAGTGATTATTTTATGCAAATTAAACGCTACACTGATGAACTGGCCATTGTTAGGCACTTGCTTAGCTGTGATGAAATCGTCACCTACCTTCTTGCTGGTTTCGGTCATAATTACAACCCCTTTGTGACTACCATTTATGTGCGCAAATGCCTTGTTATGCTGGAGGAAGTTTACTCTCTTCTTCTCACTACGGAGTCCCGCATGTCTCAATATAGTCAACCGATGCCACAAGCATATGTCAATGTTGCTACACAACAGTCTCCACAAAATTTTGCTTGTGGTCGTGGTGGATATCGAGGCAGGGGGCGCGGTTTCCATGGGGGTTCTCAGCAGTTTTCTTCTTCTGGTTTTGGTCAATCCACTCGAGATTCTGTTATTTGTCAAGTATGTGGTAAGCTCGGCCACACAAAGAAGAAATGTTTTCACAGGTTTGATATTACCTACTCTGCTAATACTGACCAGCACAATCCCTTGGCCTTGGTTGCCTCTAGCTCCTCACAGTCCGAACCCGATTGGCACCTTGACACTGGCGCCACCCATCACCTCACCAACAATTTCGCCAACCTCAATCTAAGGAGTGAAGATTATGATGGTACTGACAAATTCATGTAGGCAATGGTGTAGGTTTGCAAATCTCCAAAACTGGTTCTTCTTCCATTTCTAATTCTGCCAAACCATTCATCTTAAATCAAGTTCTACTTGTTCCTGAAATTCAAAAAAATCTAGTTTCAGTCCAACAGTTTTGTAAAGACAATAATGTTTATTTTGAGTTTCGCCATGATTTTTTTTATGTCAAGGATTACTTGGGGAGACTCCTTCATCGCGGACTGTTTAGGGATGGATTATATTCATTCTCTAGCTCTGCCCACTACATTCATCCTCGTTGTTTTTCTGCCATTCGTGCTCCATACCAACTATGGCATCAACGACTCGGTCATGCGTCTACTCCTGTCGTCCAACTAGATGTGTCTAATTTCACTCTTCCTCATTCCAATAAAAGAACTCCAGTGTGCTCGGATTGCCAACGTGCTAAGAGCTGTTCTCTACCGTTTCGTTCACATCATCATTCATCCAAGTTTCCTCTTGATTTAATTCCTTACATTCGAAGATTCTGATTTGCCAAGGGAAGGCGGCGAGGTCAACGTTGATATGGATGTCGCCTTCTCCTTGAGCCTTGCCAACCAGGTAGAGCATGAGGGAAATCAGGGCAGTGGAGATGGTGCCCTAAGTGACCGTGGTGTCTAGGGCGGCGACATTCATATTTGTGAAGAATTGGAAGAAGAAAGTGAAAGCAAAAGTTCAACGCTCCACTCTTTGCATACTACTATCTCGGGGGAGAGACCCCTCCACTCGACCTAGGGGCTGGTGGCGATCACGTTTCTACTCCCATTACCTTTCTCTCCTCATTTGGAGATGACGCTGAGTCTTATCCCTTAGAGGAGGGTGTTCCTCTAGGTGGTTTTGCGAGTGAGAATATCAGTCTTGGGGAGGTTGAACTTGCTTACAGCAACACTGTTAGCCCAGGGGGAGATTTGGATAAGGCCCTTGAGATTGGAGCATACTCAGCAACGGTGCCTCCTAAGGCTTTCCCCCTTGGTCCCTACTATAGGTCTGAGGTGAGGTATGATGGGGAGGTGCAGAGAGGTACTTCCACCTCCTCTGGTCCTGCTATAGATGACGCCGTCAACAACATGGCTAATCGACTAAGAAATTTTTTCTCTAGGATACCTCTGACTCTGCTTCTCTCACTTCTCTCTCTTTTTGTTTTTTAAACTTCTTCTCGATTTTATTTTTGTAGGGTGTCAACGATTTGGCGGCCTGAATCATGGCTAATCGTGTCGACTTGGAGGATGAATTTTGCTCTAGGTATGTCTTTTCTTTCTACGCCAAGAGTGAATTTGAGAGATGGAATGGCAAGAGGGTGGAGTTGAAGATCTCTCTTGCAGGTAACTTGGATATTCTTCGCGACGAAATTTTTTACATTCGCGATGAACTCTGTTGTGCCACAGAGGTGAAGGCTCAGGACAACTTCTTTTTGGGACTGCTAGAGTCAAAGTGTGATTCCGCTAGGGCTCATCTTTCCCTTGTCTGGGGGGAGTTGGATTCAGAGCAGTGTCGTGCTCACTCTAAGATCTTCGCCCTCCAGGAGGAGCTAAACTCTGTCCGCTAGGAGCTGTCAAGTTCTCAGCGGCACTTTACTGAACTCGGGGAGGTGTTGGCAGTTTCAAAGAAGAGTAAGCGACAAGTTAATCTTAACCTCTTTGAAGCCCGCGACGCTCTGGAGGCAATGACCAAATGGCATGAGGAATACAAGAAAGTTCGCGCTGACACAGACGAACAACAAAGGAAGCTTAACGAAATGCTTCTTCATAAGGATAAACGACTAAAGGAAAAGACCCAGCTAGTGAAGACGTTGGAGTCTGACTTGGCGCCTTCATCCTCAATTGGCGTCGGCGCATGGCATTAGGGATCGTGCTTTTGGTTATAGGTATGGGGCCGGCGTGCTGCGACTTAGATTGCACTAGTTGGTCAATCCCAGTACTGACTTGAGGCGTTTAGATTTGGGAATGTTTAAACTTAATGCCGCCTCGCGTCAATTTGTTGACGCCTTTGGTAAGGACACTATGCCCGATGCCTTTGACAGTCCTCGTCCACCTTCAGCTTCCGGTGGTCTTAGTACTTAGCCTTTTGTGAGCATCTGTCTCCTCCTGTTATATTTGTAACAGCTTTTTGTAAACAATAAAACATTTTTGTACTTGCCTTTTGTACTTGTGTATGTTGGGAATACTTAGCCGGTTTTGGATTTTTGTTATGCCACACTTTGTGTCGATTTTACGAGGCTATTTCTTTCTACTCTGCGAGTGGCTTGTTTTTTTATATTTGTCATTGTTGTTTTCCACGCCCTTTTCCTCTGAATTGTGAGTCTTTTTACTTGACGTTGGTGTTTAAGGATCGCGTGGTCTGCTGACCTCCGCATCCTTTTTACATGGCATCGCGAGTCTTTGTACTCGTCATTGATGTTTAAGGATCGTGTGGTTAGTTGACTTTCGTGCCCTTTTTACATGGCACCACGAGTCTTTGTACTCGTCATTTGTGTTTAAAGGTCATGTGATCTGCTGACCTTCACGCCATTTTTACATGGCAATGAGGGTGAGTTGGCACTAGCTCAGAACGAACGCTTTATTTATAACGAAACATAATCAAGAATTTAATAGTAGATTTCTGACAAATCAAGAAATTAACATAATCAGGGCTAGAATTTCTTCAAGTGTTCTGCATTCCAAGGGCATTGTAGCTCTTTTCCTTGGCTATCCTTCAAGCGGTACGACCCAGGCCTATGGTTGGCCACTACCACGAATGGTCCTTCCCATTGGGGTCCGAGCTTGCCCTCTTCCTTGGTGGTGGCCCTGCTTTCTCTCAGCACCAGATGTCCCATTTGAATGTCCTGGGTCTGACTCTCTTGTTGTAATAGTGTTCTGCCTTTTTCTTGTTGAATATCATCTTGAGTTTGACTGCCTCTCTCTCTTCCTCTAGAAGGTCGAGGTGCTCTTCTATAGCTTCATCATTTTTGGGCGCCGAAAAATAGTGGGTTTGGTAACTTAGCAGATCAACTTCCACGAGGGGTACTGCTTCACTCCTAGGTGAATGAGGTTTCCCCTGTAGGGGTCTTCATTGTGGTCTTGTAGGCCCACAATACTCTTGGTAGTTCCTCCGCCCATTCCCCTTTTTTGCCCGCCGGTTTCTTCTTCAGAATTCCCGCAATGTTTTGTTTGTAGCTTTTGCCTGTCCATTCACTCGCGGTATTGCTCTGAATCAAATTGTCGCCTATTATCCAAGACTATACATTGCAGAATCTCGTACCGACAAATAAATTTTTCCATAAGAACTTCGTCACGGCTTTGGTCATGATGGTCGTTAGGGGTTCTGCTTCTGCCCACTTTATAAAGTATTCCACTGCTACGATCATGAACTTGACTCCACCTTTCCCGGGCAGAAAGGGCCAACTAGGTCGACCCCCCACTGGGCGAATGGCTAGGGGGCGATCATAGAAGTTAGCTCCTCTAGGGGGCATGTGATATCGGTGCGTATACCTGACATTTAACGTACATTTTTGCAAATTCTTTGGAGTCCCTGAGTGCATTGGGCCAATAGTATCCTGCCCTTACCACCTTTCTGGCCAATGCCTTTCCCCCAGAGTGGTTCTCGCATACCCCTTCATGTATTTTAGCTAAAACGTATTGTGCTACTTGCGATGAGATACATCGTAGTAGAGGGGGTGGATAAGCCCCTCTTATAAAGGATCCCGTCCACCTTTACGAATCTAGCTACTCTTCTTTTTACCTTCCTTGCCTCCTCTTTCCCCTCGGGGAGTTCACCTACATCTAGATACTTGATGATGTCGCCTACCCACTCGGGTTCATTGCCGCTTATCATGTAGCTTTCTGGTCCTATCGCGGAGACTTCTAGTATCTTTCTCTTGACTTCCTAGGGGAGAGGGGAGTCCTACATCCCCAAGGATGTACGCGCCAGCCTATCCGCCACTACGTTACTTTCTCTAGGCACTTGTGATATGCTAAAATAGAAAAATCGGTTGCGCACCTTCTAGACTCGACTTGGGTATTTCTTTAGTTTTTGTCCCTTGGTGGCGTATGTTCCCAACACCTGGTTAACTACTACCTGTGAGTCTAACTTCACCTATACTTCGGTCGCCCCTAATGCTTCAGCCACTAAGAGCCCTGCTACGAGTGCCTCATATTCTGCTTCATTATTAGTGGTTTTGAACATGAGCCTCGCCGTGTAGCGATGCTCATGCCCTTCGTCGTTGATTATGTGGACTCATTTCCCTCCACCAGCATAACAAGAAAGGCCATCCACAAAAAGGACCCAGGGTTTTCCTATCGGAGCGACGACCATTTCAGGCAAGAAACCTGATAATTCGACAATAAAGTCTGCCAATGCCTGCCCTTTCACGGCCTTCCTTGGTAAGTACTCGATGTCAAACTCACTGAGTTCGATTGAACACCTGACTAGCATTCCCTAGCTTTCTAGTCTCTACAACACTTTTACCAGTGGGCTTTGTGTAAGTACTTTGATTGAGTGTGGTTGGAAGTACTGGCGTAACCTCTTGGCTGCTGCCACCAAGGCAAACGCCATCATCTCTATTCGCGAATACCTGACTTTTGCTCCCCTTAGGGCGAGACTTGTGTAATACATAGGTAGTTGCGCTGCCCCTTCTTCCTTGACAAATCCGACTGAAACGGTGTGGGGGGATGCCGCTAGGTACGCATAGAGTGTGTCTTCTTCTATAGGCTACCTCAGAACTGGCGGATTGGTTAAATGTTGCTTCAGCTTTTGGAAAGTTTCGTCGCAACACCCTAGAGAAAGGGAGGCATCTGTCCGTGGATCTAGATACGAACCTGTTTAAAGCTACTATTCTTCTCGCCAGCCATTGCATGTCATTTAGGGGCGGCTTCATGTTCATGATTGCTTCAATTTTTTCTGGGAGAGGTTTCGATTTCTCTTTTCGACACGATGAACCCTAGAAATTTACCCAACCCTACTACAAATATGCACTTTGTTGGGTTCAGCTTCATCTTGTACTGTCGCAGTACTATGAACGCTTTCCTTAGGTCGACTAGATGTTGGGTGGACTCTTTGATTTTAACCAACAGATCATCCACGTAAACTATGGTCCGTCCTATTTGGTTCTTAAACATCCGATTGATCGTTGCCCCTGCGTTCTTTAGGTCGAATGGCATGACTTGGTAGTAATAAAACTAGGGGTGAAAAAAAAACGGATGAACCGGTAAACCAGACCGGACCAAACCGTTGGGTTCGGTCCGGTCCGATACTGGTTCAATTTTTCTCAAAATCGGTCGAAATCGATCCGATTTTTCTTCTTCTAATACCGAACCGAACCGGTTCATATATATATATATATTAATTTTTTATATTTTATAAAAAAAATTATATGACTTTTTATATTAAATATAATTTTTATATATAATTATATATAAAATAATTTTGTATTATATGATAAACTACTAATTAATATAATATTAAATTTTAAATTCCTATATAAATAACTATATATTATCATTAAAGTCTATTGTATTAGTAGTTATACTAATACTATAACATTATATATTATAATATACTATAATATATCACTACATTATATATTATAATATATCACTATAGTCTATAATATAATTATAATATATATTATAATATACTACAATATATTATCACTATATTATTATATACTATAATATATAAAAAAAAATTGGATTGAACCGGACCGAAACCCGTAAAACTAAAAGTACCGGTTTAGGGGTGTAACTAGTGTGGTATCGATTTTTCAAATCAAAACCAGTATATACCGGTTCGGTTCTAAAATATGTACAAAACCGGACTGAACTGGACCGGATGTACCACTAAATACAACCACGGTCTGTGATAAATGAGGTCTTTTCTTCGTCTGCTGAGTACATTTAGATTTGATTATAGTTTGAATAGGCATCCAAAAAGCTCAACATCTTGTGTCCTGCAGTGGCGTCCACGATGACATCGATTCGTGGTAGGGGAAAATTATCTTTTAGGCAGGCTTTATTTAGGTCGGTCAAGTCCACGCACATCATCCACTTCCGGTTTACTTTCTTTACCAGGACAACATTGGTTAGCCATTCGAGATGATGGGCTTCCTTGATGAACCCTGCAGCGAGCAGGTGTTCTACTTCCTCAGAGATGGCTATGTATTTCTCTGTGTCGAACAATCTTCTCTTTTGTCACACCTTTTTGTGATGGGGTCCATGCATAGTCGGTGTTCGATAATGTTGTTATCAATCTCAGGCATATCTTCGTGACTCCAGGCCAAAACATCACGGTGCTCTACTAACAATTGCTTTAGGGTCTCTCAGTCTTCTAGGGGGATCTTAGTTCCAATCCTCATCGTTGCGTTGGGGCGATTTGGGTATAATGTTATGATCTCCAATGGCTCATTCGCCTCTGCTTGCTGTAGGTTTTGTTCATCCCTCACCTCTACGCCCTTGTTCAGAAGGACCGTGGGGGTGGGAACAATGTGCTCTGATCGTCCTTCTAGGCGGCCTGATCGTCGCCGCCTTTGATAGTGCATAGTTCTCCCCCTTTGCTCCTCAGTTCCTACACAACACTCTCGTGTTAGGGCTTGCTTGCCTCATGCTTTCCCACTTCGCCTTGAATTGAAAACTTCATCTTGAGGTGGTACGTGGACGTAACTGCCCTAACTGGGAGGAGGGCGCCTTCATGACTAAGAAATCGGTCATGGTGGTCGCGGTATGCATCCTTTTTCCCGCTGTGACCGGGAGGATAATGGCGCCTACCGATTGGATCAGATTCCCATAAAAGCCCTTCAGTGGTGTCGGCAAGGGTCTCAGCTTAGTGGCGTCTATGCCCATCTTTATAAAGGCCTCCCAAAATAATATGTTTGCGGAGCTCCCATTGTCATTGAGGATATGTCTGGTAGTGTAATTAGCGACCAGAAGGGTTACCACTAGCGCGTCATCATGAGGGTACAATACTCTTTCACAATCTTCTTCTCCGAAAGAGATAGTTACTGATGTGTCAAGTTTTTGGTGCTTGGGCGACCTATCCGCTACATAAATTTCCTCGTATCTTGCCTTTTTACTAGACAAGGATGCGCGGGCTCCAGCGAATCTGTCTGCTATTGTTCTGATTTCACCTAGGGGACCTTGTCCCTATCGTTATTCTGAGGCGCCCTGTCTCTGTCATTATTACGGGCGTCTTCCCTTGATGGGCGTCACCTATCCAGGCTTCTACTTCTACGGGGGTTGTGTCCTCTCTCAAATCGTCGTTTGGATTTTGCATGCTCCGCGACCATTCGTTGAAGCTCTCCAGTGCCCGCTAGCTCGGTCACTCTCTTCTTGATGGTTATGCAATCCTCTGTCCATTGTGAGCTTGTTTGATGGAATTTGCAGTAGCGCCTGCCAGTTCTAGGCTGGCGGTATTCTCTTCCTGGCTCTTCCTTTTCTTGCACTTTCAAATTATTGTGGATGAGTCGAGTGTTATGCTCTTGTCGCCTTTCCTGCCTCCTCCTATCTTGGTGGTTCGGTGCATCTTTCTTGTCTCCCAAAATGCCTTTGCGTTTCGCTTTCGACTCCCCTTTCCTTGGTTCTACAAGAACCTATAATGTATCTTCGGTGTTGACGAAGTCATCTGCCTTATCCATGAACTCTCTCAGGGTAAATAGGGTCTTTCTAGCCAATTCAGCCATGAACGGGCTGCGTGGCCAAAACTCTCTCCTAACAGGACGGCTAGAGTGATCTTCTTGTCTTGATCATTTGTTGTCAACCTTTCTTTATTAAAGCGGGTGAGGTATGTCTTTAGGCCCTCCTTTTCCCTCTGTTTGATGGTCAGGAGGTACATTGCAGGGCGCCACGCCTCCTGTTGGGCATAAATTGTGTTAAGAATTGCTTGGCTAACTCTTCAAAGCTATCAATCAACCACGGCTGGAGCGTTCCAAACCATCCTCTCGCCATTCCCCTCAAAGTTAGGGGAAAAGATCGGTAGGCAATTTCTCCTGGGAAATCGTGAAGTGTGATATGCACCTTGAAGTTCTCCAAGTGATCTACTGGATCCTTGGACCCATCATACATCTCTATCTGTGGCATTTTAAATTTCGACGGGAGCGGCACGGCCATTACTTCCGCGCTATTAGACAAATCCGTGCGGCTCAACAATTGTTCCATCGAGGAGGATCCTCCCATCTTCTTCTCCATCTCCTCGTACTTGTCGATGAGGCTGCGTAGCTCATCATGCAACTTCTTCTTTTCCACTTCCTCCACGTCCACTCCTTTATTGCTATGTGCTTCTCCTTCTCCTTGTTCGCTATGGCCGAGTATGATAGCATCACCGAGCTCAATGTTGTGGTACTTGAGTTCCTCGTTCTCTTTCTTTAGGTTTTTTATGGCATCTAATGCCATCTTCAACTTTTCTTTAGTTGCTGCTAATCGTGTTTCCATGTATGCAAGTGCCGCTTCCAGTTCACGAGTTGCTTGATATCGTGTCACGGTCAGTATGAGGGAACCAGGTTGAAGTCCAATGAAAAATTAAAATCACAATTATCCCATAGACGGCGCCACTGTAAAAGGACGTGTCCCACCACTGATCGTGATCGTTAACCTGTAAATCGTTAAGTGGGTGGCATGGTGCGCTTGTAACACCTTTGATGCTTAAGTCAGTAATGAGTGAGAGATAATAATTTAAGAATGCTTAATCAGATCGATCAAAAGTTACCGATTGACTCTATATATAGGCATGGAGAATATTAGATGAATACTATGAACTTATTAACTTTGCATAATGCTTAACCATTAGGAGGCTCATATGTGATGTATCGAAATTATCTAACCACCATGTGGTCCATATTCATAATGTGAGGTTTTATCCCTCCCTAGTCCCTAATAAATAGGGCGTCTAGGGTCTTCATTAAGCTACACGACTCCTTTGAGTCTTTTATGGATGATGGGCCCCAGTTTGGGCTAGACCAATATTAACTCCTCCAAAATTATTCGAATTATTTCCAATAAACTCAATTTTTAGACCTTTGTTGAACTTTTAAATGATCATTGTGTTCATCATATTCATTATCTTCTTCAAACATATTTACATAGTCATATTTCACCAAGAAAAGAAAGACTATTTTGTTCTATTTTGTTTCAGATATTATTGGACCATGTCGCTAAAGACTAGGACTTTGTCTTTTCAGCCAAAATATGGGTAGTGAAAGAGAAACTAAGCCAAGCCCACCATGAGACCGGAAAGAAACGGATCCAAGTCAGTCACCCGAGCCCAAATAGCTGACTTGTCACTGGACGGTGACATCTGTCAGCACAGGCCGCCACGCAGTTCTGTGTTCTTTTTCTCGACACTTCTCGCGGGCACCCAAAAAATGTTGTGATGTATGCGGTTTCGGATCGTGCGCGACTCCTATGATGCACATCTGACCTCACATCATAATCTGTGAGACGTTGCGTGAATCAGACGGCTATGCTTTTGAAATGAAATCATAGAGAATGCTCGTGTACATCGTTAACGTGGTCTGCGTCTGAGTGCTCACATATTGCAGTTTTCACTTCTGTACAAAATAAAGCTCACTATTTTTCCCACTCTCTCCGGGAAACTCTAGAAGTTGAGCGACTTTCCTATTTAGTTCCTCGGCAATCTCTCAAGTCTTCACCACGCAGTGTCTCGCAGCTTCCAATCCAATTCCCCCGTCTTTTCTCTAGAGCTCCTCTCACTTTCTATCTCTCCTCGTCGACTCTCAGAGCAGTAAGTACCTCATTTCCTTTTTTGTCTCATTTTGCTTTGCTATTACGGGCTCCCACGGCTAGTAACTCTCTGTTCTCTGATATGCTTCCTTCTTCTTTTCTAGTCGTTCTTGGTATGGGAGGATCCTTCTTTTACGCTCTGTTTTGCTATTAAAGTTTAAGTTTATTTTAGTTCATGAGGAAATGGGTCGGTTTTGTTTTGGCAGGTTTGAGCAGTGAGATGAGAATTTTATGTTTTGTTTTAGTGTTTAAAATATTATGTTTTAGTATTATTATTGTATTAGTATTTGAAAAAGTTGAATTGGTATTTAAAAAAGTTGAATTGAATATTATATTTTGTATGGAAATTTGAAAAAGGTGTAATGCATGTGGTCTTGTGGGGTTCACATCAATTGATTGGGAGTTGAAAGACCTTGAAGGTGTTTGTGGGAAGACCTACACGGACTTTATTTTTACAATTCGTTACTCTGGAAAGCCATTTAGACCTTAGAGGTTTTAATGTTCTAGAAGGGTTGTGGCTTGTTGCTTAATGCTGATTCATTGCCTCTTCAGCTTAAGTGTGGCTTAAGAACCGTGCTTACTAGAAATATCCGAAGGCATCATCATCCTGAGAATTGAAAATAAACATCATTAAGTCCAAATATTAGTTGTGAAGAAGTTGGTCATGTCCTATTAGGTGACAGCTCCACATTAATAACCTAGGAATTTGATGCTTTTAGCTGTGTCTCATTCAAGGAACCTGCAATCAATGTGACTCGGTCACTCGAGTCATTTCTGGGCATAACTAGTTCTCATAATTACTGCGGTAAAAATCAATGTCATGTTTAGGAAGAAATAAGCTTGAACATACCATATTCTTAAACTTAAAAGACCAATAAGCATACGTTCCAACAATGAAAGGATTGTCCTCTTAGATATGAAACAACATTTTGGGGGTATAACATGTTGGAATAACCCCTTAACCAATAGCTTGAGCCTGGTTTTGGCCGTCACCCAACGTGGGACTTATCCACTCATGGTCCCATGTATATTGCAACAATTGTTTAATGCACATTCTCTCACTCCATAAGACCATATATTGCATTTGTTTTGAGACTTCGCGTTAACTTTTTGTTGAAAATTCTTATTAATTGGAAGTCGCCAAGAAATTGGCCTCTTGTGAGGAGTTTGATCACGAATCTATACTGCACTGGGCTGATAAAGGAATCAAATATATTGTCATCAGGTGGAATAGTGCTTTTTGAGTAGACAAACGGAATCAACGCTGTTTAGCGTGTGAATTGAGTTTGTAGGCACTCATATAAGGTTAAAAAAGCATTTGTTTTTTGCTCAATTTATGATTTTATTTGAGAATGTTGTGATTCATTGCAACTAACGTGGAAGGTTATTGGTTGCTCCTAAAGAAAGATAAAAGTCAACAGTTCAATATTAGGATTTTTTCTGTTGGTACAGATTACACTCGAGAGGACTTGCTGACAATATTATTTCTACTACACTGAATCTCTCTCGTGTTGTTAGGACACGGTATCTATTACAAGCTTTTTCTTCCAGTGCCACGTTTTTTGTAACTTTTTTCCAGAAAATTTCTCATCCTTGATTGAAAAGCCTGGAAAGTGTAGTCATCTCTCTATTTTCCCCTCCCATCTAATTCTATTTGAACAAATTTTAATGTTGTATGGCTAGTTTGTGTTTCTTACATCAGATGAAGAATCTGATATTTCTCGTGTTCTGTCATTTATATTCCCATATAGCTATGTCTGCAATGGTTGTCCGCTGACAACTTTGTTCGCTAAGTGTTGAGTGATATCTTCAGCCCTTCTGAAATTTGTCAAAATGCAGGAATGGCTGAACCAGAATACACCGTAGCATCAGATAGTGAAACCACAGGAGAGGAGAAATCATCTTCTGCTTTTCCAGAAATTGCAATAGGAATTGATATCGGCACTTCACAATGTAGTGTTGCAGTCTGGAATGGCTCCCAAGTTGAGCTCCTTAAAAACAGTAGAAACCAAAAGGTGATGCGATCATATGTAACTTTCAAAGATGATGCCCCTTCAGGGGGAGTCAGTAATCAGCACACCCATGAGCTTGAAATGTTATCAGGAGCTTCAATCTTCAACATGAAACGCTTAATTGGAAGAGTTGATACTGATCCAGTTGTTCATGCGAGCAAAAGCCTTCCGTTTTTGGTACAAACATTGGACATTGGTGTCCGCCCTTTCATTGCAGCCTTGGTTAACAATGTCTGGAGATCCACCACTCCTGAAGAAGTCTTGGCAATATTTCTGGTGGAATTAAGAGCAATGGCTGAGATTGCACTAAAGCGGTCCATAAGAAATGTCGTTCTCACCATTCCAGTTTCATTTAGTCGCTTCCAGGTGACCCGTATCGAAAGAGCCTGTGCCATGGCTGGCCTTCATGTCCTAAGACTGATGCCTGAACCAACAGCTGTGGCACTGTTATATGCACAGCAGCAGCAACAGACAATACATGAGAATATGGGAAGTGGATGCGAGAAGATTGCACTGATATTTAATATGGGTGCTGGCTATTCTGATGTCGCTGTTAGTGCTACAGCTGGAGGAGTTTCGCAAATAAAAGCTCTGGCAGGAAGTGCTATAGGAGGAGAAGACATGCTTCAGAATATGATGCGACATTTGTTGCCTGATTCAGAGATCATCTTCTCAAACCATGGGATCAATGAGATTAAATCAATGGGCTTGCTTCGAGTAGCAACCCAGGATGCAATCCATAGGCTCTCCTTCGAGACCAGTGTACAAATTGATGTTGACCTGGGAAACGGGTCAAAAATATGTAAGGTCGTGAACCAGGAGGAATTTCAGGAAGTCAACAGAGAGGTGTTCGAGAAGTGTGAGAGCCTCATAATCCAATGCCTGCGTGATGCCAAGATAGAACCCGATGATGTGACTGACATAATTGCCGTGGGAGGTTGCTCATTTATTCCAAAGATAAAGAATCTTATTATGACTATATGTAAAAGACAGGAGCTTTACAAAGGGATAAACCCAATGGAAGCTGCTGTCTGTGGGGCAGCACTAGAAGGAGCAGTGGCTTCAGGTATAAATGATCCCTTCGGAAGTTTGGACTTATTGACCATTCAAGTTACACCCCTTGCTATTGGGATTCAGGCCGATGGAAACAATTTTGTACCCATTATACCTAGAAACACTACAATGCCAGCACGGAAAGAGTTAGCTTTCACAACTGTTCATGATAATCAAACTGAAGCGTTGATTGTTGTATATGAAGGTGAAGGGAAGAAGGTGGAAGAGAATCATCTTCTGGGATATTTCAAGCTCGTGGGTATTCCTCCAGCCCCCAAGGGAGTTCCAGATATAAATGTGTGCATGGACATTGATGCCTCGGATGTGCTGAGAGTACTGGCTGGGGTTGTGGTGCCAGGATCTCAACAGCCTGCAATTCCTGTCATGGAAGTTAGGATGCCAACAATTGATGATGGGCATGGCTGGTGTGCTGAAGCTCTGCACAGAACTTTTGGGTCTAGACTGAACTTAGTTACCGTTCAGAAGAAGATATAGCGGTGGGATGTAAATGTTCAGTTTCATTACAACTTAAGTTGCTATGGTTTTTCAGGTTTCCGGTGATCCTGGACATATCGATTCTGTAAGAACTCTGTTGAAAGGTTATACTTGGTTTACATACTTAAATAATAAATGTGGACTTCATGTACTTTAATTGGCTACTTTTATGCCGAGTTTGTTCATGTTATGATTTCTGTGTCAGCTACATTTTGTGTAATACAGTTTCGGGGTTGGCATTTTGTTATTACTTTATGATGCACTGGAATCTGGATGGTTAATAAATGTAAATTTTTAGCTGCTGAAAGTCACAATAACGGATTATTTTGCAATTACAGAAAGGAATTAAAAAGTAGGGCCTTTCTATTATTTAGGTAGTATTTAATTATTAGATATGCAATTAATGTAGAGATGTGGAGGACTTGCTTGTGATGGACCCGTTCAGTCACTATTCGAGATTTCAATCTCCAAGAATGAGAAGAGACGAGAGAGAGAATAGGAAGAAAAAGAATCAGATAGAAGGAATGATCAATAAACTTTTGCATACATTTTCTCTTTATTCATACGGTATTTATATTTATCTTTGTGTTATACGATACCGTTTCATTATTCTCACTTAAGACCTCTACTTACAACTTAAACGACACCGTTCTATTAAATTGTACTCAATGACAGACGTTTAGTAAATCAACTAATCTAACTGTATTAAATCCTGTCGTTTAACACTACATTGCTCTTTCTTTCACACAGTTTCTTTCTCAGGTCTTCATAACAGCAGCACCTTACTTTGCTTCAGTTGCTTGCTAGTAAAGAACAGCGAGATAAGTTACGGTTCACTAATGGCAAAGGTGTTGGTTTGTTCATTGTTTGTTAGAAGTCGGGGTAATATTTTATTGAGCATTCGATGCATATGAAGGAGTCTTGCAAGAAAGATAAGTTCATTACATAGTGGTATTCATCATGAGGATTTTTTTCTTTCACTAGTTATTTTGACAATAATAGCGAATATAGAACAGGGCACCTCTCTCTTTATTCATTTTTATTTCCCCATTATCTTCTACTTCTGCTTTCTCGCAATGTTAATGCAACAGTCCTTTTTCAAGGTGTAATTTTAAGTTTTATGGTGTGGCTTCGGTCCCGTTAGAATTGGATTCATTGGATTTAGAGACACGTGTCTTTTGTCCGAGCCTTGCCCTTTAGCATAAGACTTACCTTCGATCCACTTTCTGTTAGAACTGGATTGTGATTCGTGAATGAGAGATGTGCCCCACAAGGGTACTTAGAGACTTTTTCTCTCTGTTCTTTCTATACATGAATGAGAGACAGTACTGTAAAGACAAACACACAAGACAATGTAAATAACAAGAAAATGGGGTTCTTATGGTGCCCCCTCCCACAATCTCACAAGAATTCTGTTTTTCCTTTCCAGTATGAACTTTAATTTAATCTGCATTCTTTTAAATCCTTGAGCACAAATGTTAATATTTTCTTTCTTTCATTTGTGGTTTTTGGATTTGTTGGGAGTTTACCTCCACTATTATAGTTGGGCTGATTTGATCTAACTACATGTTCATGCGTTTTTAGGATTCATAGACAGTCACTAGATGAAGCGGGTCCCTACATCAACATTATTAATGATAGTTGTATTATCATTAAGATTATAGATGAAGAGAATTCCAACATCATGGACGAAGTGTCAAAAGATTTTATATTATTTGGGTCTCCACTTCAGATCAATGTACCCTCTACTTTGCCCTTGTCTTGGACCCTATCCATATATCATCGGACTATATATGCTCTTTTTCAATCTCAAACACCAAACTTATAGATGGTGGTTACAAGTACTACAATTTCCACTTTGATGCTACGGTAGATGCTTTTGTAGCGGCGATGGTGAGAGCGGTGGGCGAGGATGTCAAAATTGTGGTGTCTGAAACCGGCTGGCCTACTGAGGGCAATGAGCCTTACACAACCATAGCTAATGCCAACATCTACAACCTAAAGAAGCATGTGACGAGTATGGGAGGCACTCCGAAAAGGGCAGAGTACTTGAATTTGGAGGCCTGCATATTTGCTATGTTCAATGAGAACCAAAACTTAATACGGTTGAACACAACTATATATGGTACTTTTTACCCCAACCTTACTGAAGTATACCGATTATGGCGTTGAAGACAACAATTTTTTCCCTTTTTGGAGTATAATTATGACGAATACTTGAGAAATATGACATTTTTAGTGGATTGCTTACTTATAGTATTTACCCATTTGGGCATGTAAATGAGGTACAGACCCTCAATCAAGCCCATTCAATTCACTTCATTCTGCAAATCATCAAATCACCCATGGGGATGGCTATATATCATGCAGATTAATTGGGCAGCACTTGGAATTTGGATTCTAAAATGTTTTGTTTGGATATATCAAAACGATGAACAAGATTAACTTTGCCATCCGACGGATGATGTTCCAGGAGTTTCACATTGGGATAGGTCTGAATGCCATCTATTCTATGTACAAGAGAACTATAGTTGGGGAACCTTATGTCAAATCCCAGTCATTGTCATCATCACTAGTTCACAACCCTTGTCCATATTCACCTGATCAGAGAGGTACTCCAAAAAACCATGAAAAAGACACCTTCAGACTCACAAACAACAAAGAATAAACTCCAAACTCTTTAACAGTATATTATAGCAGTACAAAGCACTGCCTGCTGAATGAACCCTACACTCTGAACTCTTGAGGGTAAAATACAAGGACCAAGCTAGGAAGTAGTGAAACAACAGTAGACTCCAAATGGAAGGATCCCAAATCTCTTACGTCACTACATAAGTAAAAGAACCTTGATGCCTAAACGACACCAGCTTCACGACAAAACACCATCCTCAGAACCAGATGTATATGTGTGTACAGGCAGTGTCGATCTGTATAGTATCATGTCAATTTCAATTCCCAATGTTATGCAACAGTACTGTTTTATTTTTATCGTATTCTTAGAATATAAAACGTAGAGACTCCATTTTGACTTCTCAAACAACAAAACCCGACACATATTCCTACTAAAACTCTGCTACAACGTTGAAACCAACGCATTAAAATATGAGATATCAGCAAAATAATACAAGAACAACGTTACAAAATGAAAGTATTCAAATCTGAGTTATTTATTACTATTATTATTATAATTATAAACAAAGTCCAACCATGCAACCACATAATATAAGTCCAAAAGATTCTATTACCTAAAAAAAAAAAAAAAAAGCTCGTTTTCACAAACAACAAAAAATAAGATTTATATATCAACTTTGAATCGAAACAGAGGCATTCCTTTCAAGTACTCTTTGGTGCTTCTAGTACAGTTCTATTTCCCACCATATGATTTCCAAAGCAAAATGTTCTCCGTCTCGACCACGCTGTCTTGTTCCCATGCATGATGAAAATGCTTTGCCCCCAAAACGTAGACTTTGTGAAGCCACAAACCTCAAAATGGGACAGGGTGCACACCTTCTCACACCCCACCTAGCACGTCGTCGTCGCTGTGACTTTTCTTTTTTCCTCGAAGTTGAAGGCAGAAATAATTAATCAAATTATTAGCAGTAGTGTCATGGAGATTGTTAATTCATTATGTACTTTTTTTTTCTTTCCCTTTTTCTCGGGTTCCATGCTCGATCAGAACCGTTGCGATACGGACACGTGGCGGCGTCTTAGGTGGGGAGAAACGATGGAGATTAGTCCACCAAGTGGGGGCCTCATCTTTGACCTGTAAATCATCTCATCGTATGGCCTCCTGTAGAACTTCAAAAATGGCAAGAACGACTCCCGAGACCTGTCGTTACGGCTGACGTGGCAATCCTTGCGGAAAAACATGGCCGGTGATTGGAGGAACGAGGGCCGTGGGGTGCGAGGCTGGGAGACTTTGCTAGGTTCACTGTTGGTGGTACGCTGTGGCAACGGGGTTGAAGGGAACAGAGATTTCCTCGTTGGCCTAGTCATGTTGCTTCCACCGTAGATGCTCGCAGGTGGAGTTCTCGCAGCCGGTGATGCGAACGAGAAGGATCGAGCGTTGAGTGGGGAAATTAGTGCGGGGCCCAAAGAAGATGGTGTCGTGGGACCTACTTTCGAAGCTGACGTGTCAGTTAAGCTTAGGTACCAAGGTTTCAGCGAGTCAAAGTGGTGCGAGACCGTGAACGAGAAGCGGGAGGATGAGCATGAGCCGATCTTGGCCGTTGATTTCAAAGACGAAGGGTCAAACCGAAGGGACGATGCTCGTGGTCGTGGGTAGGTTGAGAAATCGTTGAAGTCCAGGGATTCTTCAAAATCTAGTGACGATACAACAATCGTGGCCGTTGATAACTCAACGAACGGCCTAGCACCCTGCATCCATAGAATATAATAGATGGTCAAGATTTTACTCAACTCCTTGTCAAATTTCTAATCAATTTGAAAATAATGTATGATCAGACATGATCTTCTGCATTTTCAATGCTGGAAACAAAAAATGTCAGCAGACCACATCTAATCTAGACAATTGACTTTTGAATCTTTGATCAAAGAAAAGAAAAACCTCAACAATTCAGCTGAATTTCAACTAGTTTATCCTACTAAAATATGAATTTTAAATTAGGGTTCAATAATCTATGGCAGGATTGTCGAAACCCAAAAAAGGAATGTGAAACGGGGCCGTTTTAGAATTGACTAAGGATGATATAATGGTGGCTTAAGTACTTAGAAAACTAAAGAGCAATTATATAAAGGTGGTCCACTCAAACACTAAGAAACAATGCAATATCCAAATTCAACGGTAATATTGGTACAAACTGGATTCCATGGAGAGCTGCATGCCCTCAACAGGGCATGGGTTTAAACACTTTTACCTTCCATAGATAAGAGAATAGAGATGGAGGATCAATGATAAAAGCCTTGTGCAGCCTGCCTGGGTAGTACTCTGCCACAATTTTCAGTGTAGCCAGCAATAAATTCATAAAACCCGATGCAGACCTGAAAAAGCCTGCATTGCATCATGCTTTCAAAGTAAGCTCGATGCTTAATGCTTATATATCCCTTAAATAAGATTTGCTCAATGAAATTAAAAAAAAAAAAAAAAAAAAAAAAAAAACTTTATTTTTATTATCTGTACTGGCAAAGCAAAAAGTAGAATCCTGGGTACGTATTTCTGCTGGAGATCATTTATTTAAGGAAGCTACAGCTTTGAAATTGACCAAATCTAGGAGAGTACAAGCTCCAATTCCCAATAATACCCCTACACTGCCGAACCATTATTCGGACCTCGACCATGACAGTTCAGGGGCACTCCAGACACTTTTTTGAGAATATCTCAGAGACTGCCGGTGCTCCGACATGGTGGCGTGCCGGGAGCCATTGACCAGGTTGCCACGTACAGTAGCATGCGTACAGATTTGAAGTCAATATTCTAAAATGGCTAAAAGCCTAAAACTAGACATGAATTTCGAACCTATATATATGAACTTCAAAAGGATGGTGTAGTTATTCTGAGTAAACTTACTCGCGTCGAGAAGAAGAACGAAGTGCTCGACGTTTTTTGGCATGGTTTGGATGGCAACCTCCAGCGTAAACACCAGCAAACGAGTAAACCTAAAAGAATTAAAATTAACAAGAAAGAAGAATTATTATGAGTAATATTGTGAGACTAGCTTGTTACAACGTCGTCGTTTACGACAAAAACTTCCAGTTTCATGTCTGGATACTCACAGTTTTTGGGAATGGAATTTCTGGTAATCTTGCTTAATCCGGAAAATCTGTAACAAAGGTAGAACAATTTTTTCTGAGTACGATCTCGACCATTTTCAACAAAAAACACAAGAGCAAGTAATTGGGGAGTTACCAAAATAGGTCTGGATTCTTCATCATGACCGGCCACATAAGCAACGCCTTCGGCGATCTCAGCTGAGAACTCATCTGCTATCAAGTGATCTATGTCCAAAATGAAACAAGCGAACAGAAAATTACAAAACAACCATAGACTTAATTCAATTTTGAATTATTATTATTTTTCTTTTTTTGGTGTCGTGAGGAAGTGACTTTAATCATTACGGGGAATTTAACTTTAACGCTTAATTCAAAGTGGAAAAGCAAGATTCTTAATTTGCTCATTGAGACAAAAAGAAACGAAACCGGCAACGAAAAGGCTGGTTGCAAAGACGGGTGGGAGTAGCTTTTGAGGAGTAGAAGAAGGAAACGTTTAATTACCTGTGCCAATACCATCTCTCCAGGCAAGGCAAGCTCTTAAGTTCTTCGCAGCTTTCTTCACACTATCTCCTTTTGCTTTCAGAAACCGTTCTACGCAAGCCTTGTTGCAGAACTTCTCCTGTCAACAATAGTGCCACATATTAGTGTAAAGCCATGACAAAACTCATAACGGAGCTCCAGAAAAAATGATTAGCTTTTCTATCTCAAGTACATGGAACAAACTTGAAGAATTTAACGAAGAAAGATACTTTTAGCTGAACAGGCTAGCTACTATTTACTCTCTATAGAATGAGCTTTCTATACAGTTAAGCAAACCACGAGATCATGCACGATGGTTCTTTGATAAAATAAAAATACACAGAGAGAGAGATCAGAGAGAGAGAGAAGTAGCAACAGTAACACGTACAGATCTTTCAAACAGAGATGCTCATTGTTTCAAAGACGTAGCAATTTAAGTTTGGTGACAAATAGCGTATAGTAAGAAAGAGAACCCAGCTCCCACCTGCTTTACTGTAAGGGGGGCTTGTTTTCTGAGAAGCTCCAGAACAGCTTCAACCCTGTCATCGTCTCTCTGATCCTTCTGCTCTTTCTTTCCCATTTCAAGAAAACTTACGAGTCTCCAAGAAAACACGAATATACCAGACTTCTGCTTCACGCAACCATAAAAAAACTCCCAACTTGTAGCAGAAAGAGATGGAGAGAGACAGAGATATTGATATTGAGATATAGAGTTCAATAAAAAGTGAGGGCTAAGAGCCCGTATTTATAGCAAACGACGGCTAATAACGCCGTTATAAGCTCGCACATGCAGGCATTAAATAAAATGCACTCTCAACCTCACAACATTATGGCTTCGGTCAATGCCAATATGTCATCGCAAAGACGGTACGATGGCGATTCGTAACGGAAAACGTCACGGGCCCGACCCTACTGGGACCATCGATCAGTCATGGCTTCCTTAGTACTTTCCACTCTTGCCCCTCCTCTCCGTTTAATCCTCCTTGGTTTTGGAAAATGGAGTTTCCATTTTTAGATTCCTATGTTATATATATGAGATGCGTCAGAGGGGTGTTACAATTTACAACCCCATTTTCACGAAGGAGACATGAAATTGGATTGTCGTGTGAAAAAAGCATGCAGAAAATGGCATTTGATGTAAATATTACACGAGAGAGAACGTTCTGTGTTGGTAAATTTAAATAGGGTTAATATTATGATAATTTGCTGACTAAGCACTTTGTGCGAGTAATAATGGGACCAATAAAAAATCGAACACGTGAAGGGATATACATACGGGGATAAAAAAAAATTAATTAATTAATTAAATTAAGGGTCACATTCACACACATGAATCACATGATACACAGTAGTAGTATAGTTTTCAGGTACTTGGGTTGGACAGAGTTTTGTACGTTCTGATTTATTTGTAGGCTAGGCAATTTGCTTTGCTTTTACGGTTTACCTATATATATCTTTTTCTTGCTACTTTTGGACGTCAAAAATGAGTTTAATTTAATTGTGAACAATAATATTTTATGAATTTTATTAAAATAAGTTTAATTTTATTAAAATTAATATCAGTTTAAAATGTATCAAGTAAGTTGAGATAGATTTAATTTTTTATATAAAATTAAAAAAATAATAAATCTCATCAATAATTTAAGATGAGTTTAAATAAATTGAGTTTGTTTCAACAACAAAATCAAAATAGTGTCAATATAACAGTAGTGTACGTTGCTGTATATATAATTCATATCAACTCATTTTATTTTATTCTGTTTTGTAGAATTTATTTGACTCAAAGGTATAAGTATATATATTTTTAAACATATTCTTTCTATTTGAATAGATAAACAATTGGTGCTGATCATTAATTAATGTAGAATTATTACATGTTCAAAGCTGTGCAAACACGAGGCATTGTACATGCATTAACATAACACGTAGTCCCATAAGTCAAAACATCGATATTTGTCGTCCATTATATTATATATTCGTTCTTTGTTTTCCACAAGTCCGTGGTTGTCACGGCGAAGACCCGGCCTCCGTGTTTGCATGGCAATTAAATTAAAGAGCTACTAGCTAGAAAGTCCAGGACATTCTCCACGTGTCCAGTACTTTTTAATAATATACAAGTACATTGTACAAATTATTTAAAAAAGAAAATTCTACGCAGCACATTTTTATTTAAAATTTAACATATTTATTATTATTAAATAATAAAATAAAAATTTAGTATATATCATTAATAAAAGCAAAATATCGACGCTTTAAGTACTGAAGGAGGGATTTTGTAGAGGCAGAGGATGATCATAAATAGGCCAGGTAAGGCATAGGCATAGGCATAGATGGCAATAGGTATATGGCCAAAGCGTAGTTTAAGGATGAAGCATTGACATTGACTTCATCAAAAGTCTAGTTAAATGTAAAATATGATAAATTTCATTAAAATAAAGCTGCATTGAATTAGTTAAAAAGATAAGTGTGAAGTTTTGAGCTACAGTTAATGGATGGCTTTCTTCAAATTAATTTGAAGGGTTACTATTCACTCATCAAATCTATTTTTTATTCACTTTGAATCTGCAAAGGTATTTTTTATTCACGTTTAATCAGCTTCTACCGTCTTGTAATAATAATATAAGAATCAAATTAAATTATTAATTAACATATAATTAGTGTAATTGTAAAATATGAAAAAAAAAATACTTTTATTAAAACTCTGATAAATTCAATGTGAGATTATAGCTAGAGAGATTTTGGATTTATAGAAATCATATACTTTTCATGAAGTTAATGTTAATGCTAAGTCCAATTTCCCAAAGCCAAAGTTGTAAGCAGCTTTATGCCGAGGGGGGCAAAAAAAAAAAAAATTAACGATTTGTTCCAATTGTCCTCATTCAAATGTGGGAGAGATTCTCTCTTTACCTAAGCTTCTTCCTTTTTATTTTTCTTTTTTTTTCTTACGTAAAATCATTAAAAAAAAAAACTCTCTCTGATCTGATGTGCGTGTGAATATCCAAAGCATTTTTCTTTGAGATATGATGATAAGAGAGTTGGGCGAGAGATGAGGACTTTGGGGGATATGATACTGTTGGTTCGCAGACCTCCCACGTGGCCTCAGTGTCCTAAAGTTGCATCCTTATTCCCCAGTTCTCACCTACCCTTGAAATCTTATTTCTTTTTTATTTTTTCTAGTTTTTTAGTACTGAATTCAAAATTTGAAACATTACCCTCCCTTCTCTTTTTTCTAAACTGTATCATTATCATCGTTGAATCATGTTCTTTTTAAATTCAAATAACCTATTCCTATTGCTTTCCCCTCTCTCTCTCTCTCTTCCCCTATTAAAAACAAATTAAGGTGAAACAGTGACTTCGTTAAATATTAAATGGAGTATATTATAAAATATGGGAAGCTTCTGTCTGTTGTTGTAACTTTATATGGTTACGTACATGTAATAGCTATTAGCTAGGGGATGTTGTCAACATGAGAGACGTGCCAGCTGGGCATGCAGGCATTTCAGAATTTGTGAGCAACTGACTGGCTAGCTAGTTATTCATGTATAATAACGCGCGTACATATATACGAAAAAAGCTAGCATTAGTTAAAAAAATGCTTCGTTGTTTTGCCCATTTGGGAACTATTTCTGTGAAGCTTGCATTGTATGAGAGTCATTTTTAGGCAACTACTCCGCTTTCAACACGTACGTACGTACATTAATGTAATTAACGAGTTATAATTACCATGCCATTATTTTTAGCTTAATGGTGATGATGATAAGGAATTCCTCACGTTGCACAAGGTTTTCTTTAAATTAATTAGGTAATTGAAATATTTCTTCCTGCAGCCATATATATATATATAATTAATTAAATCATTACAAGTCCTTTAATTAACACAGGCAGGAGACCGGCAGTGCATGTTTTTTTTTAAAAAAAAAATAAAGATTAATGGTTTAGAATGTCTGATTTTGACGCAATTTTCTCTGACTCAGATAGGGATTAATTAATTATTATGTTTGTTCCATGTATTAATTTATAAAACTAATTAAATGGTGTGAGCTAGATAAAATGTGGCAGCAATCATCACACAGAAAGTTGCCCTGTCACACTTTTTTTCATGATCTCTCTCGTCCCTACCAAATGACCACACATGATCATTACGTTGTCGATCCGTCTTCATCGATCTCTTATTGGGGATTTTCTTAATTAAATTGTGTCGCCACCTCTCGTGGTCCTCTGTATTTTAAGTTGGTCATCATGCCTCTTTTATTATTATTTTGAAATTTAAAAAAATTTAATTAAAATTTAAAAAAATTGAATTAATTTATTATATTTTATGTAAAAATTTAAAAAAATTATAATAATAAGATGATATAAAAATTTGGTATCTCATCCGGTTGCCAAACCTGCCGCACCTAGCCATGCATATATTCAAATCAAGATGGAAACAGGACAGAACCATGCAAACTTCATTAATACGCCATGGTACGACGTCGTTGCATGCATGTTGTTCCTTATATATATAATGCTAGCATGTGGATCATACGATATATTGCGTATTAATCTATGCATAAAATGAGTGACCGAAAGTCAAAAAAGGATCAGTACTGCCGAATGTTTGAAAAGAGATTCAAATGAGTAATGTACAGTCAATACGCAAACGTCATACTGTCGTTTTAAAAAAGTGTGAAGTTTATTATTAAAAAATTAATTTATTTTCATGTGAATCTTATATTTATTTATTTTTTTTAAAGTGACTGTACTGCATTTACACACTTACGATTATAAATATCATTTCTCTTGAAAAATTGACATTTATATGCTTATATTTATTTTGAATATATATATTATTGTGTGGTTAACCTTAACCCTTTCAAATCGGAAAGGGAGAAGTAGTACTACTGGTACTACGTAAAGTTGAGGAGGGAGTTCTGTCTGTCTGTTAACGTTGTGAAAAGGCAAAGAACGTGTGTGCAAGTTGCGAATGGAATCAACCATCATTTCGGATTGGACATTTGCGACACAACCGAACAAAACATTGTATCTTTAAGGAACCGTTACAAAGACAACTAAACAATGTTGACTCCAACCTCAGGCGCACATGATACCACGATGCTTTTTCTTTGCTTGGGGTGGGGGGTAGGGGTCCCCGTTGCCTTTGTGACTGAAAGCCCCCCACCATTGAGGAAAAAGGTTTGGTGCCCCCACAGCTTTGGCCTCGCTCCTTAATTTCTTGTTGATATTTATAGAAACTTTAATGGTTATTAAGTTGCTAGCTAATTACCTTTTTTAGGTAGCTAGTTAACTAGGCTGACTCAGATTTTAGAACAAACCAAAAAAGAAAGTGAAATTCAGTTAGAAAAATAGGAGAAATATTCATTACCAAATAGACAAAGGAAATTAAACTTGATCCGTGACTTTTGATTCCAAATCTTGTGACAAAACCAAATGATCCCTCACTAATAAGCATGTCTACCAAAATGTTCAGCCTAACAATCAATTTATAACCGGATGTTTCAATGGACGGCCCATGGATTAATAGCATTGTCTAATTTGGATGATATCTTATATACAAATATCGATTCTATTTCTTATAAGAGAAATGATATTTACAATCCTAAAATATGTAAGTCACACTTATTCTCTTTAAAAAAAAAAAAATCTATAATTTATATAAAAAATATTTTTTTAATAGTAGGCTTTATTTTTTTTAAAAAAAAATGTATGTACGACTTGAACACTCTAAAACTGCATCTAGTATTATTCAACCAGTAATATAAAAAGAGAAACTGTTAGAAAGTATTTAAATTGAAAGATTCTAATCATAAGTTAGCTAAATGACGCACTTTACACATAGTTAATAAGATATGATTTGATTTATAATAAAAAATTAAAAAATTATAATATTACAAAATAAATCATACCACTTTAATAATATGAATAAATAGTGTATCCACGTTTAGGAGAGGTTTGGATTCAAAACCTACCTTAACTCATCTTAACTTATCTCATGTTATCATTACAATTTTTTCAAATTTACACACAAAATATAATAAACAATTCAACTTTTTCAAATCCTAAAATAATTTTTATAAATTCTCACATCAAATATAATAAATAATTTAACTTTTATTTTATTATTCACAAATTATTTCAATCCATTTTAACTCATCTCTAAATCCAATCCTCTACTAGTACGAATAGAAAAACTCTTTCATATTTAATCAATGAATTAAGCTGCTGCTGACAGTAAACTATGATTATCTATGACGCATATTTTCTATGATTAAGGGAAGTAGTTCTGTCTAATCACTGATTGGGATGATCATCACAACTCATGTGAGGGAATGCAAAATGCAGAATAGGTAGTTTGTAGGTATAGGGTTGTTAAACTAATACAACGAAATGTCAATGCGAGACAAATTATATATCTTTCATCAGAGTACTTTGTGGTCATAACCTTTTATTTTTTCCAATTAATTAAACGGTACAGCTTGATGATCAAGTTATTACTTTTTTTATGTTTTGTTTTTTTTTAAGGATAATGTTCGTCCAACTTCAAAAATATTATATTCACACATTTAGTACCGATTGAATAGTGAGGTTAAATGATATGAGATGAGTTAAAATAATTTACAAATAGTATTAAAATTATTAATTAAAATTAAATAAGATGAGATATGATGAATTCATAACCTCTGTATTCCCCTGTGTACCCTTAATTTAAATTCATGCTTTAAACCAAGATCCCCTTCTCCCCAGAAACAGTGAAAAAAAAAAAAGAGGAAGGAAGAAAGCACGTTAAAGTATAAGTAAATAAATTAAGGATCGCTGGCTTGCCGTAAAGAACACACTTGTTCAGGTGAAAGTGCTGATGATAATTGAGTTTTGTCTTTAGGCTTTAAGCTTCTTTGTTTTTTTTTTTTTTTTTTTTTGCCCTTTTTCTTTTTTAAATTTTGAGACAGTGAAGTGACGGCATGATTAGACAAAAGCAAGCATATCTTCAAGTTATTAAAGGAGATCACACCAACGATTATTCATAATCTTCAAGTACTTAATTACTAAATCACATGAATCATATCTTACCTTTAATCTTTAACCTTATGCTCTATATATATTAACTAAAAAGTCAATAGGGAAGCTATATATGTTAAAATAAAAGTCTGTTTTTTTTTTTAATTTCTTTTTACATAGAGTAACGGTTATTTACTTAGACAATAACTAAACTAATAATCTTATTTATCAAGATCATAAATGATCTTTGTAATAGAAAAATGTATGCGATTTATGATGGCTTTGTACAATTATAATTATATTATTGATATAATTTGTTTAAAACTCATTTTATAATAAATTAGTATGATGATCATAATGATGTCACTTCATCAAAAATATTACTTCTTTTATTTATTTGAATTTCAGATTTTCTTTTATTTACTTCTTTTATAATGCGATGGTTCCCGCTCGACGTACGTGAGACATCAAATTCACTTTACATAAAATAAATTTTGCAAATTAATGCACCAAATCAAACCGCAGCATTTTATAAATATTACATGATTTCATATAGGCATGACATTTATATAATAAAATTTAGATTATGTGATTTTTAATAAAATATATATATATATATATATATATTGTGAGATCAAGAGTAAAGAATAATAAAAATAAAAATTGTTAAATATATTTAAGAAGAACTTACTTCTTTATATCTCAGTTATTGATATGGTAAATATCATTATATTTAAAATTTAAAAGAAAATTAACAAAATAAATCTTGTAAGTAAAATTATAAATACATATAATGTTAAGATATAAAATAAATAATAAAATCTGATATCATGTGGTGATTTCACATGGTATCAGAGCAGAAATTATGAATTCGAATCTTAACTCTACATTCTATTGCATTTAATTAAATATTCCACGTATTGGGTCACCCATTGAAGAGGAGTGTGGACCATACGTGAAGGAGAATATTAAGATAAAAAATAAATAATAAAATATATCTCTTTCAATAAATTTAAAATTTTAAGATAAGTGATGATTTAACATATAACACAACTCATTAAAAAAAATAGGGCATCATAATAATAGCACGAGGGGGAGTGTCAACATAGGGAGTAGGGAGTATCTTAGTTGTGGGCATTGGGAGATGAGACATACATTATACACAATAGAAAAGATTCTTACAATCGTGAATTGCATAACCGCCGCGTAATCACTTTGAAAAAAATGAATAAAACATGTGACTCACATGAAAAAAAATTAATTTTTTAATAGTGAACCACACTCTTTTTCAAAGCGATTACGCGACGGTTACGCACTTTACGGTTATATATAAAATTACTCTATACACAATGATGGAAATGCTAAAAAAAAAAAAAATGTCAAACTCACTCAGATATACGAATGTCTGAGGAGACCCAGATCAGAAGTGCGGCCTCCTTAAAGCCTGCGATAACCTGCTCACCGCTTTCAATTATTTTTTGGACTTTATATATCTATCATTCATGGATTTCATCCACCGTGGTCCGTACATGCTTCCCCTTTGTATCTTTGCCTCTTGTTTTTTTTCCTCCGCAATTATTAAGGGACAGTCTCCGTGACTTCTAATTGTATTCTTGTGATAATTTTGTTTATATTTGTTGGTACCTTTTTTTTAGACTCTTTTCCATTCCCTTCTCTCTCCTGCGATCGGTACAATTTTAAGATCGGTAGTTAATATGATTGAAAAAACTAATCGTGACGTGTTCTCTACACGTGACATCAAATATTGTCGTATAAAAATAATATTAAATTATTTTCTGATCATCTGACATTACATCAATAGATAATAAATAACTATATTTTAAAATGGTGATATAATATTTCCTTATATTCCTTTCAAGTTTATGGATTTAATTTCCTTTTATAAAGAGTTACAGACAAAACCATATTGAATCCTAAACCTATTCTTGGTTTCTAAAAGTGAGACAAACGTATAAAAGGATTTGTTTGGGGCCTTGGGCTACACTATTCCTGTCCATTCAATTGGGCCCGCTGATATTATATCGAAGTAGGTTGTAGCTAGGCTAGCTGAGTAGAACCTCTGCTACAGTAATTAGCCCAAAAACAATGAACATTGAATAATTCTACATACAACTGTGAAATACGTAAACGCCGCGTAATCACTTTGAAAAAGAGTGGGATCTATTATTAAAAAATTAATTTTTTTCATGTGGGTCTCATGTATTATTCACTTTTTCCAAAGCGATTATGCGACGGTTGCACAATTCACAGTTATAAATATCTTTTCTCATGAATATTAGCCCTTTTTCCGGTTTTTCGCAGGTCCATAAACTCATTAATATATTACCCAAAATAATCCCACTAATAAAAAAGGATATAGTTTAAAAATTAAAAAAAAAAAAAATTCAATCGTACCAGAAAGCTCGCTTTGCTGACCCTCTGGTTGCATAAACTTGTGTATTAATGTTTCTGATTTTCGTGAATCCGATTTCAAACTTTTACTGAGCATTAGCATTGATTTAGCTAATTTTTTTTTATTAAAGATGTCAGATTTTGCATGTTAGCTGATTTATTTCAAAATTTCGCATTGGATTAGTCACTATTCTTTCTAGAATAATAAATTATTATTATTATTTTATTTATTTTGTAATGTTTTTGTATACATATATTAAATTCATCAAATTAACTTCATTTTCATTCTCGTTATTTTAAAAAACAATCGATACATCAAAATAAATCCAAAAAAAAAACACAGCGTCAAAATATATGGATCAAGAGGGAATTTTGATGTGAAAGAATGGGTTGGGGACTCCTGAGAAGAAATTTCAAGAGGGAGCTGTGAAAAAAGAAGTTGGAAAGAGAGATGTGAAAAACGACTTGGAAAAAAGGAATTTCGAGAGAGGGGAGAGACGTTATCATTGGAGGTAAGGAAAAGAGGGAAAATAAGATAGTTGTGCAATAGTTCCATACAATGTTGTTAAACGTTTGTAGATCATACCCAATATGTTATGAAGCCCACAAAGTTGGGCCAAGTTGATGAAAGAATAAAAGGCTGAGAAGAAGAAAGTTGAAGTGGGCCAGGAGACCACTAGCTAAATGGGGTGGAGCTGTTTCAGAAGGCAACTTATGTGAGAACATGGACTACAATGCTGTAGGGCTGTACAGGAACCGCCGGAACTGATCGTGAACCGATTAGACCGACTGCCGGAGCACGAAACCGGCCGGAACCGACAAAGAACCGGTCGGCGGTCGAGAGAAATTGAAGGAAAACCGATATCGACGGTTTGACGTCGGTTTGAACCCCTGGAGAACCGCTGAACCGGCCGATCCGGTCTATTTATATATATTTTTTAATATATGTATATAAAACGGCGCCGTTTCACTTATAATAAGTGAAACGACGTCGTTTTAAAGCTTGAAAGTTAAAAAAAAATTATAATAGAACGGCACCGTTTGGCTTAAAAGCCAAACGGCGCCGTTTTAAGATGAATTAATAACCCCCCCACGCCCCTCTTCTTCTTCCCCGCGTCATCTTCTTCCTCTCTACCCTCTGCAACTCACTTCTTTTTCCATGGCAGCAACGGCGAGACAGTTCTTCACTCTTCCTCAGTTCCTCCTCCTTCACAGAAGACGCCGACGGTGGACCGAAGACAGCGCCGACGCACGTCGAGACCGATATGATCGGTTTTCTATCCCCAAACCATCGGTTTCGGCCTGTTCAACAGACCCATAGCAGACGTCGGTGGTTTCTCGGTTTTGCACCGAAACCGACACCGAACCCATCGGTGTACAGCCCTACAATGCTGCGTGGGTCACGTCTATGTTCTAAAAAACGATTTTGTTATTATAATCTAGTAGTTTACCATTTTACCATTTTGTAATTCATTCCACGTGTAAGCAAATAATTGGGGAAGTTAGTTACCTGTGGAATATAGGAAGGGGGAACATAAATGATTTCCTTATGTTCTTTAGAATATTTTCTGGAGCTTCTCGCAGGCTATGGAGGTTGGGTGTATCTCGAATATACCCAGTATCAATACATTTCTTGCTAAATCTCTCTATTGTTTCTAGTTAATTCTATTACAAAATATCAAAGACCATTATAATTGGTATCAGCAGCACCAATCCTTCATGGTTGACAACACACGTTCCAAACACCATGAGGTCCTTCAACACCAGGATGCCCAAGAAGAAAGGATCCACGCGTAGGAAGAGAGGATGCACTCCATGAGAGAAGGTATTGCCCAACTCACTGAAATGGTGCGCACCTTAGTCACCATCCAAGCTACCCAGGTAGTCCAGTGAGATCTAAATATGCACCAAGACAGAAAATTCCATGATTTTCACAGAGAAGGCCAACGGGGAGTCAAGCTTGATTTTCCTTATTGTGATGGAAGCAACCTAGCAGGGTGGGTCTTCAAGGCTTCCCACTATTTTGAGTATCACCAAACACCACCTACATAGGATCTATTAATGGCTTCTTATTACACAAAGGGAGATGCACTAATTTGGTACCAAGATGTAGTAGAAACGGGACAATTTAATAGCTGAGAAAGTTTTACAAGAGCATTGTTACTTTACTTTGGACCAACAGCCTATGAAGATCCAATGGAAGCACTCACTTGCCTCAAACAAGTCACCACTGTAGTCAACTATAAGGCTCAGTTTGAAGCACTCTCGAATAGACTGAGAGGCCTCCCAAAAACACACAAGTTGAGCTGTTTTTTCAGTGAGTTGAAGGATGAGATTTGACTCCCCGTGCAAATGTTCAACCCACTAAGCCTAAATGATGCCTTCGGGCTAGCCAAAGTTCAGGAGGAGTACTTGGCCAGCTCTAAAAAGTATGTGAAGGGATGGGTGGAGAAGAGCATTGGGTTCTCAGATTCAAGTTCTAGCTTGGGACCTCACTATAGTAAACCCCAAGGGTAAGTGCAACTATTCAAACCAGGTACACAAATCTCTTTAGCTCATATGGACGAGAAGAGGAAACGACGTCTATGTTATCATTGTGAAGAAAAGTGGAGTCCCTCCCATGTATGCAAATCACCTCGAGTCTATGTACTTCAAGGGTTTGATGAGAATGGGGAGGACAAAGGGGAGGAAGTCTATTTTGACTCACTCGATGGGGCAGACACAAACACGGTAGCCAAGAATGAGGAAAAATTGAAACTCTCTCTAAATGCTATAACAGGAACTCCAAATCCCAAAACCATGAGGTTATGTGGTTCGATTGGAGGTGAAGTGGTGGTAATCCTAGTAGATTCAGGAAGCACTCATAACTTCCTAGATCCCTCCATTGCAAGAAAGGCTACACTCTTCGTGGACACTACAAAGAGGTTGAAAGTCAGTGTGGCTAATGGGGAGATGGTGACCAGTGAAGGATTCTGCCAGAACACCCCGACGAAACTGCAAGGTACTCAGTTTAACATTCTCTTCTATTTGTTGACTTTGGGAAGGTATAATGCTGTGTTGGGAGTACATTGGATAGAAACCTTGGGGTGTATCGCTTGGGATTTTTCCAAACTAGTTATGGAATTTCAGTGGAAGGGTAAGAAGATGGAGTTAGTGGGTCTAAGGCTTGGGAGGCCATCCTTTGAGGAAGGCAAAAAGGTTAAGTTCAATAGTAGCAATGGCTCTAAGAGCTTCCACATTGGCTTCTTCAAATAACATTTCATCTTTAAATTTAACTAATTTTATCAATAGTTGGCCCACATTGAATTAGCCATACATTTTTCATCCTAAATATTATATACAGTAATTTCATCATTTTCTTCAAAGATGAAAATAACTGTTTCACCTCCAAATACATTGTTTATTAATTTCGGCTCTCTCTCCAGCGATTTCTTTCTCTTTCTTCTTCCCTCTTTCTCTCCTGCATTTCTTCTTCTCTTCTTCCCTCTTTCTCTCTCGCGTCTCTCCTCCGTTCTCTTCTTCTTTTTTTTTTTCTCTTCTTCCCTCTCCCACGTCTCTTCATTCTTTCTCTTCTTCCCTTTTTCTCTTCTTCCCTCTTTCTCTTCTTCCGCAACCATTCTCTCCCGCGACGGCACTCTCCAACACGGCACCGCGGTAGCTTTTCTCCAGCACTACAAGCACACGGTAAGATTCGAAACCCTAGCCTTGATTTTACTCTTGATTTTTATTGTTTGGGTTTGATTTTGTTGATGTTGTTTGGGTTTGATTCGAAACTCTAGCCTTAATTCTATTCTTGATTTTATTGTTTGGGTTTGATTTTGTTGGTCTCGGGTAGTTTCTTTGGTCTCGCTTGTCTTCATGTTTGTAAAGAAGAGGATACTAAAATGTGAGGAGTGTGTTAAAAGAAGCAAGGAAAAAAAAAGTCTCGAGCTACGTAGGCATTCCATCCAGAATTTCCCTTCTCTCCACCATGTATTGTCGGATCATTTGCTGGTGGTCCTTTCTTAGGGAAACAAGTCTCTCTCTCTACTATGATTGTGTTTGTGTCAGCTTTGAGCAAGATCAGAAAAAATATAGCACTAAAACTATGAAAATCTAAGAAGATGAACACAAGAAAAAACTAATTGGGAAGATGCAGTATAGAGACCGAGAAAGTTGCTCGAGTAGATGCATTTATCAAGAACATAATTGTGATGAAATTTTCTGATAGAAAAAAAAATAGAGTTACAAAAAGTAAAAACAACCCACGAATCCAATAAAGTGATAAAAGCTGATGAAGTGTAAAGTGATTTCTTTTGTTACAAATTATTTTTCAATTGAATGAAGGACTTTTTTGAAGCCATATTTAAAGAGTTATGGTGCACAGAGATAGAGATGAAACAAATATTATATGTTGATAGTGCAAAAAGCCATGTTTTAAGCTACAAGCTGCTGGAAATTTGAATGTGGCTGATAAGGGGACTTAGGGACTTCTACATAAAACATGGCTTTTCTCTATCTATGATTCTCTATTAATTTTCAGTTACACCCTCTTGATCTATGATTCTCTATCTCACTAATTAGATTTAAATCAGGTATATCTTGCCTCCAATATATAATTATGTGGGGGCTTTTATCTCTTGCCTCACACAATGCACCCGATTACCCATCTCAAATATTTTATGCGCTACTTCCTTCTATCTCTACCTTTTCGATGAATTATGAACGTGGGATTGAAACAGAGAGATGCTCAAAAGTAAGCACCAAAAAATATTACCAAATAGCTACAATATAAAGTTACAAACAAAAAGAGACGGGACTCCTACCATTTATTAATTATAAATCTAAATGAAGAAAAGTAATGAGTCACAAGAAAATAAATGTTTAGAGATGGGTCAGTGCTGAAACTTTATATCTATTCTTGTTTGTAAATGTGTGAATACTTGAGATTGTGGTTGCTATTCAGTAGTAGTGTTTATGATTCTAGCCCTGACTTTTACAATTATACTTGAATCAAGGATGGACACCACATGAGAAACGCCCTGCCATGGCGGAGTCGACTCCATTAGGAGACGACGCGATAGATGACAACGTAGAGATCTTTTTTGAGAAACCTCCAGGCAAGAAGGCAGAGAAAGAAAGGGAGAGAAAAAGGAAGGCTGCAGAATCTTACGATTCAGAATTTGTTGAGGCCTTAAATTGCATGACAAATGATAGAGATGTCTTCATGTCTGAAAGAAGACAAGCGACCAATAAATTGGATGTTGATAGGGCTCAATTACTAGCGGAGAAAAAGATGAGAAATGCTACGGAGAATAGGAAAGATCGATATGAAGATAATGAAGATGGATCTTGCTGGCATGAATGGAATGCAACGAGAGTATTTATTGAATCTTCAAAAAGAGGTTTTTGATAAATCCAGGAAGCGATTTTCATCTCCATCTCTGTCTTCATCTTTTGAAGATGTGTAGCCTTTTGTTGGTGAAACATTTTGGGGTTGTTTTGTATATTGTGGTTGTATTTGTTTTGGGGTTGTAGCCCATGATTATTTTGTGGCTTTTTGTTATTTTGGATCACAAATATGGGTGTTTGAGAATGTGGGCAGCAACTAGGATGGCAGCCTCTAGGATGTTCATAGTTTTATAAGTTGGTTACCACCCTATTCATTACTCTTATTTTGCATTAGTTGTTATCAAAGCCTTGTATAGTCTTCAAATGATGGCAGCCAAGCATACTAGCAGAAACAAAATTTGTGAGCATCCTGTTTGTGAGATTTGCTTGCAACCAGCAATGGGATTTGCTTGCAACCTGTTTGTAATCTTCTTTACATTGAGTGATGATGTTTGTGAGAATTGGCTTGGTTGCATTGAAGATCGATGGGATTGTTTTGATAATATTGATATCGTGTGATGAATTTTGTTTATTGGATTGTGAAAATGAAAATGAATATGATTGTTGGAGATTATAGGAGATTATAGGAGGTTATGAAAATATAATTAATTAAAAAATAAAAAATAATTATAAAAATATAAAAATAAAAAATAATAATATTTTATTATTATAAAGAGTGTGACGACTAATCCAATGTAGACTTTAAGTTTTGAATTATTAGTTAAAAGTGAAAAAGTTACATATTAGTCAAAATTTAAAGAATAAAATAGCCAATCCAATGATAATGCTCTATGGAGGTTTTAATTCAGCTAAGGGCAATGGAGCTGTTACCACAGTTGGATAGCACAGTACATAAACCTTTTAACAATCATATTAACCAATTGCTACAATAGTTTTTTTTTTTTTTTTGAGGAGCCTGTGGGGTTACCACCCAAGAGAGTACAAGACCAAAAAATCATCCTCAAAGCAGGAACTCCACCCATTTCAATAGGACCTTATAGATACCCATTTTACCAAAAAATAGAAATAGAAAAAATTGTGACTGACTTGTTAACATCTGGTATGATTAGACTCAGCTCAATCCCCTTCTCCTTACATATTTTGTTGGTTCGAAAGACAAATGGCAGTGGACGCCTATGTGTGGACTATAGGGCCCTAAATCAAGAGACTATCAAGGATAAGTTCCCAATCCCAGTCATCGATGAGTTATTTGGCTCGGTGGTGTTTTAAAAAATAGACTTGAGGTCCGGGTACCATCAAATCAAGGTGGCCCCAGAGGATGTTCCCAAAACGGCATCTCGTACTCATGAGGGCCATTATGAGTTTTTGGTGATGACATTTGGCCTCACCAATGCACCCTCAACATTTCAAGGGTTAATAAACGAGATTTTTAAGCCATTTTTAAGGAGATTTGTTGTTGTTGTTGTTGTTGTTCTTCTTCTTCTTCTTCTTCTTCTTTTACGATATATTCGTGTATAGTCATAGTTCAGAGGACCACTTAAATCACCTTAAACAAGTTCTGGAGGTCTTATCTCAGCACCAGCTGTATGCCAAGTTGTCTAAATGTAAGTTTGGGGTGCATGAGGCTGAATATTTGGGACATGTAGTGTCGGGTGAATGGGTGAAGGTAGACCCAAATAAGGTGGCCTCGATGTTGGAGTGGCCGGTTCCTATAAACTTAAAAGCCTTACGAGGTTTCTTGGGTTGAACGGGCTACTATAAAAAATTTATAAGGAACTATGGCCTTATAACTGCTCCTCTAACAGCTCTTCTAAAAAAGAATGCCTTTGCATGGAATCAAGAAGCCACTATGGCCTTTAAGCAATTAAAAAGGGCAGTTTCTCAACCCCCAGTTCTACGGCTTCCAGATTTTACACAAACATTCATGATAGAATGTGATGTTAGTGGATGTGGGATAGCAGCAGTCCTCATGCAAGGGGGCAACCAATTTCCTATTTCAGCAAGGCCTTAAAAAGGGAAGGCTTTGACACTTTCTACTTATGAGAATGAGTTACTTGCACTAGTGTCAGTAGTGCAAAGGTGGAGACCCTACTTATTGGGACAATCGTTTGTTGTTAAAACAGACCAATAGGCCTTGAAAATTTTGCTTGAACAAAAGGTGGGAACCACTGCACAGTAGAAATAGGTCACCAAGCTCATGAGTTATGACTTTAAAATTGAGTTTAAGAAGGGAATGGAAAATAAGGTGGCCGATGCTCTCTATAGAATGCATGAAAAGTCTGAAGGGGAGGAGGGCTTGCTAGCCATTATTTCATTTCCAACTGCAGATTGGGTAGAAGAATTGAGGTAGAGTTATTCTTCTGCCCCTAAATTATTAGATTTGGTGAGTAAATTCATGGCCAAGCAGGAGGTTCCTAGAGTCTACACACTATAGCAGGAGCTGCTTCTTAAGAAGGTGAGGTTTGTGATAGCTCCTAATTCTACATTCAAGGAAAAGGTCCTACAGTTTATCCACAACAGTCCACAAGCAGGCCACTCAGGGTTTCTTAGAACCTATCAAAGAGCTAAACAAGATACTTTTTGGCATGGCATGAAGAAAGACATCAAGAACTTGGTCAGGTGCTGTGATGTTTGCCAATCTAACAAACATGAAACCCTCTACCCAGTAGACCTCTTATAGCCTCTACCCATACCTGAACAAGCTTGGGAAGAAATTTCAATGGATTTTGTGGAGGGTTTCCCATCAGAAAAATGGGTCAATGTCATTTTGGTAGTGATTGACAGACTCACGAAATACGACCATTTCATAAGTCTGTCACACCCTTACACTGCCAATGATGTAGCTCAGATTTTCTTAAAGGAGGTATTCAAGCTCCATGGTTTTCCAAAGGCCATTATTTTTTATCATGATCCTACATTCCTAAGTTCATTTTGAAAAAACCCTTTTTTCACTACAGGGAACTTTTTTAAACTACAGCTCAACTTACCATCCCCAGATTGATGGTCAAACCGAGGCCTTGAACAAGGCTGTGGAAGGGTATCTCAAATGCTATGTGGGGGCTAAGCCAAAATAATGGATTCAATGGCTTTCTCTTGCAAAGTGGTGGTACAATACTTCCTACCACACCTCTGCCAAGATGTCACCTTTTGAGGCGTTGTATGGGTATCAACCCCCAAAGCTAACTACCTATGTGCCTGGCACGGCTTCTAACAACACAGTGGACAAATTCCTCCAGTCAAGAGAGCAAACCAAGCAAATCTTGAAAGAAAACCTTATATTTGCTCAACAAAGAATGAAAAATATGCTAACCAACACAGATTAGTGAGAGAGGTTAACATTGGGCAGTGAGTGTACCTTAGGTTAGAACCTTACCGCCAGAGATGAGTGGCTGCATGGCACAACCTCAAACTCTCGCTTAGATTCTACGGCCCCTTCAGGGTGGTGCAGCTCCTAGGAGCCGTGGCCTACCGTTTGGATCTACCGCCGGAGTTGAGGATCCACCCCGTCTTCCACGTCTCCTGCCTCAAACGAAAGCTGGGATTTCAGGTACAACCCCTCCCTTTGCTACCTCCAATCAACGATGTTGACGAAGTGCAACCTGAGCCAAAAATGGTGCTGGATCACTGCATCACCCGCCATGGCCGCCAAGCTCGCACACAAGTGTTGGTGAAGTGGGTTGGGGCTTCTGTTGAGAACAACAACTAGGAGTGTTTGAAAACACTTCAAGAATCTTACCCACACCTTGTGGGCAAGGTTCTTTAAGTGGGCGGGTTTGTTATGAAGCCCACAAAGTTGGGCCAAGCTGAGGAAAGAATAAAAGGTTGAGAAGAAGAAAGTAGGGTTGTACAAAAACCGACACCACCTGCTGCCACCGATGCGAACCGATCGGCCGTGTCAGGAACCGGGGGAGAACCAGTCAGCGTGCGGTGGAAATTTGAAGAAACCGACGTTCAGCGGTTCGATTCCGGTTTGAAGTTGAACCGGACCGCTGAACCGACCGATATAATAAAACCTTTTTTTTTTTAATATACCCTTATCGAAACGACGCCGTTCCACTTAAGTTTAAGTGGAACGACGTCGTTTTAGTTAATAAGTATTACAACAGATAATGGAAACGACACTGTTTGTCATTAAATCAAACGGCGTCGTTTTATTAAGAACGTAAGAAAAAAAATAAGTCTGAAACGACGCCGTTCCACTTAAACTTAAGTGGAACGACATTGTTTCGAGATGAGTCTTCTTCTTCCCCAGCCTTTTCTTCTCGAATTCGATCTCTACAACTCTCTCTCTCTCTCTCTCTCTCTCTCTCTCTCTCTCTCTCATTCTCTCATTATTCTCTCAGTAGAATTGCCAGAGAACTGATGCCGACCAAGAATCGCCAGAGAACTGCCTCGATCGGTTTCCTCCTCCCCATCGACAGGTTACGGTCGGTGCCTCCCTCATTTTTTCAGACATCGATCGACATCAGTTTTGCCCAAAAACCGTGCCGACGACGTCGGTTTTCACCCTTAGAAGAAAGCTAAAGTGGGCTAGGGGACCATTAGCTAAACGGGGCATTTTGGAGTTGTTTTAGAAGGCAACTTACCTGAGAAGATGGACTACAATGTTGTGTGGGTCACGTCTATGCTCTAGAAAACGATTATGTTATTATAATCTAGTAGCTTACTATTTTACCCTTTTGTAATTCAGTTTTAGAATTCCAAGTGTAAGTAAATAATTGGGAAAGTTAGTTACTTGTTTGAAAGGGAATATAGGAAGGGGAACATAAATGATTTCCTTATGTTTTTTAGAATGTTTTCTGAAGCTTCTCGTAGGCTATGGAGGTTGGGTGTACCTCGAATATACCCAGTATCAATACATTTATCTTTGAATCTCTCTATTGTTCTAGTTAATTCTATTACAAAATATCAAAGACCATTACACAATATGACTTCCTAATAGTTCCATAATGTAAGCAACGTTTTCTCTCATATTAGCCACTTTTTTATTGGCATTCAGAAGGCATCCCTCATCCTCCCTCATACATGGTTTATTTTTCCTTTTTCCTGACCTCTCTCATACAAAAGATACAATTACATAGTTTGAAATTTTTAGGAAACAATGGTTGGCTTAGGTGGTCTTGGGCCTCTCTCAGCTTCAAACGCTAGTTCAAGAAATGAGGCTTTTTCTTACACTTATAAATTGTCCACCAGCCCCCTTCCACAACTGATGTGGGACAACCCAATAATCTCTCCCTCACACATTGAGCTCTAGGTTGAAGTAGCAACAACTCGTTTCTTTCGCAAACTATTGGGCTTGAGACTGTCGGTAAACCTAGGCTCTGATACTAGTGTTGGGTGGTCTTGGGCCTCTCTCAACCTCAAAAGCTAGTTCAAGAGGTGAGACTTTCCCTCACACTTATAAACTAACCACTAGCTCCTTTTACAACCGATATGAGACAACCCCAACTGGTGGTTTTAGAAAAATAATGGAAGATCGAAAGGCATTGTTCATCTAAAATGATTAGAATTGTAAATAAAGTACCACAAAGGAAAAGGAAATATAATTCATTCGACAGATTATACAGTTCTCTTCTTGAAATTTGTATGTTTCTGCATTATTTTATCTATTCCGCACGTCCCCCTACCTTTTACATTATCTAAATTGTGGGTAATGATCCAGTTTGTTCATGAAATAGACAATATCTTGCAAAAGTAGTATAACTTTGTTAAAAATAAATAACAAGCATGACACACCAAAATTCATGAGTGAACCAATGTCTGAGTCAGCAAGCTACATCTGACACAAAACACTTCTAAGGCACCCGCCCCCAATGGGACTTCTGGAAGACAGACTCATCATCATGCTTGTAGGAGACTCTTGAAAGAAGCTTTGTCTTTTCTTCAAAAACACGAGGTGACCCAAATATAGGGAATAAAAGGAACCCCAAGGATGTGTGTGCATATATATATATATATATATATATATATATATATATATATCCTAAAACTTGTATAATAATGGTAAAATCACCAAAATCTGATCTGAGGTGGAAGGTATTTTTAAAGTGAAAAATGGGTACTAGGAAAGGGTATTGTGGCATGGTACAAGTGTGAGAAGCACTGGTGATTGGTGGGGTGGCTGAGGCTCCTTCTTCTACAAGGCAAAAAGGGGTTTGAAAGAGACATTGCACCAAGAGCAAAATGTGATACGCATGATTAGTCTGCAAGGGAATGTAATGTTAAAATGTCTCTCTGGAAACTGTGACCTAAAAATGTTCTTCACCCTTGTCTAAGCAAAACCAACAGTCTCCCTCGTCTTAAATTCCTCCCAATTGTTTTTAACCCACATGAGACTCCACACCCACTTCTCCTAAATGGGGTGGCTTCAATCCCTCCTCTCTCCAGTGAAGAAGCTCTGGTTTCGCCTGCATTCAGCTGAAAGAAAGAGTAAGTACTGCTGCTTCCAATTTTGTCTTTGCACTAATCACATTGCCATATGGTTTCCTGGAAACACACGAACTACTGTCATTTCTCTCTTCCTCTCAGAAGCACAAGGCTTTCTGCAGTTTACTTGTTTTTTTTTTTTTTTTGGTGTCGTTTTGGATCCTTTTCATGCATGCATTTCTTACTTTCTCCCCTCCATGTTAATCTTTTTATATCATTTTGCTTTGGTTTTTCAGGAAGAGGGATATACATTTTGTATGAGGATGTCAAATCCTGCCCCTATGAAGATGTGCATGTCCTTTGGTCAATACTAGTGGAATCTAATGCACCTTCGCAACCAAAAAAATGAGGGCTCCAATGCACAGAGTTGACAGAATATGAGAAATTTCCAGTTATTTACACTTTATTTTCTGTCAAGTTCCAGCTATGTACATAAAAATATTTATGACATCTTCACTCATATAAAAAAAAAAAGTTAATATTTTCTTTTTGTATATTTTGGGCTCCTCAATTACTCCCCTCCCCTGCCATCTGAGATACGCATTATTTAGCATACGGGACTATCTGTGTTTATGCAACGTCTTTTATTTGGCTCCAAATCTGGAAGAGCCTTTTCTTTTACATGTTTATATGCATAATAACTCAATGTCCCAAATCTCTCTCTCTCTCTCTCTCTCTCTCTCTCTGTTTTTATTTTTCTTGGTTTTGGTGAGGGAGGTGGGGAAAGGTAATGGCTCTATTTCTAGAATGCATATTAGGCTGAAGGTATAACTCGTTTCTACTTCTACGAGGCCTCCTTCTATTGTTGCTTCGTCTGTTTCGGTAGTTGAGGTGGCACTTTGTTTCTTCCTTCTCTAGAGTTTAGGGGACTAAAATTTCTTGAAGATGACATGTGAAAACTACAGAAACGACGGAAAACCGACAAGATTTTCACGTCTTAATATTGCTGAACTTATCTCAATAGCGCTGTTGATTTTCTTTCTAGATACTAAAAAAATCAATAAAGAACGTTGAAACATAGCTTTCCAAGTGCCACATAGGGATTCAACAAGGTTCTCGTGGATATGCCTTCGAAAAAAATAGAGACAAAACATAATGATTACAATAATAGGCCGTATAAAAAATATCTAATTTAAGACATAAAAAAACAGATGAATTGTGATTAGAATAATCGTCCTCGTGGCGAAATTATATGAAAAAAAAAAAAAATTGGTGTATTTTAGGTCTTGAGAACCTCATGAAATGCCTGGTTGCAAAGGAAAAGGTTGGTCATCCAAAAAAAAAACCACGAACGAACTTTGGTGAGGCTTTATGAACCCTACACTTTCATCTCTTTGATATGTTGAGAGGAACCCAATATGTTTTATGCTAAAAACATATGCCATTTGCAGGCACCAGTTGCTTCAACTTTTAGCCAAACTTCGTAAGCATTTTTACTTTTCGGCTATTTAGGTAGTTTTCGAGTACTACTACTCCACCATATTCTATTAGTTTTTAAAACCATGTCTTTTTTCTTTTGTTTTTTTTGTGTGCGCGCTCTCTACCTGTAGATTCAACCTTCAGGAAGCTTTATAAGATGTACGAGCCTTCAAAAGCCATTGTCTACCATTCCAAAGTCGTGTAATTGAATTTCCTATATTTTTTGATTTGGCGAATCCAACCTTCCATATCTGGTCAAAACGGGTTAGGTAAAAGTTTGTCCTGCTCACGAGTCACAGTCACGTGCTCATCTTACTTCATACATCATCGAAAACAACATTATTTTCTTTTCTTTTGGGAATCCTCTAATGTACTTACTTGCAGAAGCATGTTTTCTGGTACAAATCTAGGCAGGCGATACGCTAGTAGCTTGTTCTACGGAAATTCTAATCCACGTCTATAGGAAATTGATAAGTTCAAAGCTACGACCAAAGTAATATATAGAGAAGTAAAAGCATACATAGGATTGTTAATCATACAAATGTGTTCACAGAGGCACTCCAGATCCTTTTAGTGAGATGCGCGTGCTACGACCAGACGCCGGCATTCTGAGGGCAATGAAAAATGATATCATCTGGCAGACGAATCCAACGGAATTATTTGAGCTCTACTTTCTTCAGTTTGCCCTAGCAATAAGATTAACATGAATAATCCTGTGTAATTCAGTATTTTCGTCCAGTGAAAACATAAAAGGTAGTGATTACCATTACCTCGTGGATAATTAAGCTATTCTTTCTATTATCATCTACTTAAACTATCAAACAGCTTAGAATGAGACCTTTTTAATATCTATTGTGTGGGAGAAAAAGTAGAATTTGAGACAATGAATGGGTAAAAGAAGGTTCTGTTGAACTCAAGATACGCTGCCGTAAATGTAGAAATTGTGAAAACAAAGGATAAAATGGTTTTTTTTTTTCCCGAACTGAAGATATACTAGTGTATATTTCCCACCTCACTCGCTCATTTCCACAGGAATGGTGTCCACAGATCCGAAATCCACCCCTAGAATTGGAATAGGGAATTCTAAGGTATCACAATCAGATTCCCTGATAATATAAAGTTTTATTCAGGATGACATGATTGAGCTAAAATCGGTGCTGCTACTAATATTTTATAATTAGGCCAGCAAATAAATAGCAAACACATGAAACCTACATATCTAAACCAACATCAAAGCATTATGAAGTTTGACAACCAAACATGTAAAAGCAATGGTGCGATGGTGCTGTTCACTCACAATCTTCTTGAGTAAAGGGAAAATTATATAGGCTGCAGATGCTTACAACAAGAAGGATATAAGCATTATAAGGATGAAGAAGAGGGGTGTGCAACCACACTTGGCAGCCAATTTTGAAAGAAGGCATGAGAATCTTTCTCTGCAGGTGAAAGGGCACCAAGTGGAGTGACAGTAATCTGTAATAGAATCAAGATACCAAGTTACTGATGGTTTTTTTTTTTTTAATTTCAATCAAAGTTATTGGGGCTGAAATCAAACCATATAAATAAATTTTATCAATCATATAAACATACATATCCTTCCTGAAGAATTCGGTGGTCCGTATCATTGTCGCCATGTTCAATACTAATCAACTACAACATTTGAAAAGCAGAGTTATATATGAAGAATTTAAACAGAAAAAAAGTGACACGCTTAAATATCAAGCAAAAGATCAGGAAACTTGTCCTCTGTATTAGGGCTTTCTAAAAAGAACAAAGCTTTCCTGCATGTTTATAACAAGTAACTCAGCAATCACATTTGACTCACCCATTTTGTTCCAAAAGATGTTGTCCTCAAAAGCATTAGTCATTAGATGAAATGATATAGATCACAATTTTACAATTAGCTGAAATGATATGGTTCAAAAATTTAAAAACAAATACAAGGGATGCGAAATCTAATATACCATCCAACACAATCATATTCTCTTCCTTGAAAAGAAATTGTCTTCTATAGAATATACTGAGTGGGTCGCATCTTAGGGCTTCTATTTCAGGTTCATGAAGATGGAGCCCTCCCTCACTTTCTATTAGCGGGTGTGATTGCCTACATTTTTTCTTCTTGGATTATACACTTCAACTCTTAGGCCATAACACATGGAAATCTTTCATTGTTCAAGTAGTAAAACTCAACCCTTCATGGTCTAGACTGAACTGAAAATGGCTAAAGTAGGTAACAAAATTAAGCCATGTGAGCCTCACATGACTGGCAACCAGGTACATTTATGCCACAAAGTCATTTTTCTTCAAAACCATAGATTTACACCATCATCTTCACCACTAAAGGTTATGATACCAATGGTAATAACATCAATAGTAAATATGTTCTCCTCTCTCTCTCTCTCTCTCAACAAACTTGTGATTTGAAAATCAGGTATAAAACAAAAGCTAAAAGTCTTCATGATCAAAAGAGAGAAACTTATGCTTCAAACAAACACAGACACGGCCTTTTTCATTCATCCATCCATTCATTCAATACCACATAGTTTCCTCTTTATTAAAAAAAAGTACATGTTTTCTTTCAAGCAGAAAATTGGCAAGCAAAAGCAAACACAGAAGAGTTCAGTGGATATCTTTTCTATTTTTTAAGTAATAGAAAATTTGTATAAAGAGTTCAGTGAATATCAGAGTAAGATTAACTTGGCAAAACAAATGGACAATGCATTCACAACATAAAGAGGCAGATGGATAAAGAAATGCACATACTTCCCTCCTGAACAAAGGATTTTCGGGCAATATAGGTGATGTTTGAGTTTCTGCTGATGCTTCTGAGTTAGACTCCATAGTCATAGTCGATGCCATTTTTTCTCCTTGCATGTCAGAAGTAACTTGTCTCCATCCCATTCTGAATATGCTTGTACCCTGCTTAGTCAGCTTATACCCCTTTTTAAGGCACATGAGACAACCCAAAATGACATTACAATCTCACTTAGTGAATGCCCAACAGAAACACGGGCAATCTTATCATGAAACAGTCCAAGGAGTTCCTAATTGATCACATAAAGCTAAATGGCTAATCCATGAATATATATACACGCCTATAAGTTGCATAATGAGGTTAACAAAACTGTGTCGGGTCATCACATTCAAAAGAACACTAACTCGTTTTTAAAAATACGAAGGAAAAAACTCATTAAAATGATCAGACGAACTCAACATATTCCAGAAATGCTAGTCCTAAAAATATCCTCTTCTTCAACCTTCTAGATATGCTACTCTCTTGCATAATTTAAAAAGAAATGACTTCCTATGAGAAAAACAATGGTTATTCATATATTCTTTTAAAATTAAGGTTCAATAGTGATATGTTCTCAAAAAAGTTTAAATTTACCTTATGATTAGCAACATCTGTTGGTAGATCAATATTCAAAAAGCATCTATGAGGATAATTTTGATTCCTGATCTCATCCAGAATTGCACTTATGATCGGTAAACAAGCCTCAGCAGCAAGTGTATAGTCATGAACATTGCTCTTACCTCCAACCCTGAATGTTAAGAACACAGATCGCTAGTTTAGGAGAAAAGGAACCATTTACTATGATATGGAGGATTATGGGGAGGATGGTGTACGAAAGAAGTGAAAGGGGCTTACAGAGTGGGGTTGCGGAAACACATAAGAAGAGGATGAGAGGTATTCACTAGACACACAAGATTTCTTGTGGGGGAGGGTTCCAGGATTAAATTCTGGAGTGATATCTGGTGTGGTGACAGTGCTCTACAGAATGTATTTCCTTCACTTTTCCGGTTTGCAAGTGCCAAAGATGTTTTAGTGGCTGAAGTCATGGTGATAGTGGGGGAGCAAATCCAATGGAATATCAATTTTAGTCGGGCGGCACAATTTTGGGAAATGAGCAACTTTGAAGAATTGTTCAGCCTCTTATACTCTATAAAACCAAGAAACCAGCAGGAAGATATGTTGTTGTGGACACCAGCAAGTAAAGGTTCTTTCTCGGTTCTCTCTTACTACAAGTCCCTCACACAAAAGCCCAATATTCAGTTTCCATGGAGAAGGCTATGGAGACATAAGGCACCGCCCAAAGCAGCCTTTTTCGTGTGGACAGCTTCATTGGGTAAGATCCTCACAACTGACAATTTGAGGAAACGGAGGGTGATCATCGCAGATTAGTGTTGTATGTGTAGGAAAGGGGGTGAGTTGGTGGACCATCTCCTTTTACATTGTGAGACAGCTAGGGTGTTATGGAATGAAGTGTTTAGTAGACTAGACTTGGCTTGGGTTATGCCCGAGACAGTGGTGGCAATTCTGGCCAGCTGAACAAATCTAAGAGGCATTCAACAGATTAAAGCTGTGTGGAAGATGGTCCCCATATGCGTCATGTGGCGTTTGTGGCAGGAGCGCAATGAACGGACTTTTGAAGACAAGGAGAGATCGCTAGAGGAACTAAAAGCTTTTTTTATTAGAACTCTATGTATTTGGGCCATTGCTGTTGATTTTAATGGCATGGATCTACACGATTTTCTTGTCTCTATTGTGCCTACTTAGATAGGGCATACTTTCTGTATGTGTACTGGGCTATGCCTATTTGTTGATTAATAATACTTATTTACTCATATAAAAAAAAAGTAAGATGGATTTAAGGATGAAATGCAAGAAAGCTGAAAGAGCTTTTAGCCAAAGACTATAATGACCATAATTGTTGCCACGTCCATTATATTCAGCCTCAACTCCTATTATACCCATGAAATTTTGTTTTGATGAATAAGAAATTTTATTGAGACAAGTAGCAAGGCAAAGCCAAGTACATAGGAAGTATACAAAAACTGAACCTAGTTACAAGCCAGGAACTAGTAAAAGAAATACCCATGAAATGTATATATGTGTGTGTTTGTGTGTGTTTGTGTGTGTATTAGGACTATTGGCATACATGTATGTTTACATACCAATCGTATGATATAGAGACAGAAGGTACACCATTGAAAAAGGCCTCTCGAGCACCAGCAACTGTGCCAGAATAGATTCTGAATTCCAAACAAAAAAAGAATCGGTAAAGATATTAGCATAACTGACCAAAGAAATAAATTACACAGTATTAACTACACACTGAACTCCAGCGGAGACACTGGCTACTAGAACAAAGAAAGTGGTTAAAAATGGATATTTTTAAAGTTTCATGAGATTAAGATCATTTCAATCTGTTTTCTCAACAGTTTTGGAAGGACATGTTCCCTTTGTTATCAGGTGGGCTAGGAAAAAGTCTTTTGATAACAGAGTCATTTCATTTTTTTCATAGCAGTCAATGGCACAGACCCACGTTGTTTCCATGCCGTTCAAAAGCACAATGAAACCACTGTAATGGTGTTAGAAGAATATAAACCAGCCTCTGTCACAAATCCAAATTTATTCCATTAATTAGAAGTCCAAAATAAAACACATCAAGATATTTATAGACTGTGTTGACTTTATATTCAGGTATCCTTTTTACTTTTACTTGATCTAGCTCTTTAAGGGGAAGCTTCTTGTCCCATATTCTTCCTCCCTTTCTATTTTTAAGAAAGGTCTTCATTTTGAAAAGAGAAAGCGGCATTTTCACAATTCAAAATTTCAAAGAGACGGCAGAAAAGAAGACTAACATGTGATAACCACAGTTGCTTCCCATGTTTATGCCACTGACCACCTGTGTGCAGAAAGAGAAAACATTAGTATCGAAATAAAAAACTTTAATTACCACATGTCTAGTCGAATGGATTCTAATTTGAGTTTTAAGTGTTTGCAGTAATCATCTCAAGTCCCAACAGCCCCTTGTTGAGGTTTTGGGGAGAGAGAGAGAGAGAGAGACAAGAGTATTGAAGTTTTACGCCGTCCAAACAGAGAAATAAGTCAGATGAAAGCACAAGGGACAAACAATTTAAGCACATACGTAGAGCCAGAGATTACCAGATCAGAAATTGTAGGAAAGAGTGCTTTGGAGATTCCCAAAGAAGCACAGTCAGCCGGAGTTCCTGCAAATCATATTCAAGACTTGAGCCTTTCGAATATTTATCAAGAGCCATCTGAGGAATGCAGGATCAAAAGGGGCGGATCATCCCCTATCTATCAACATCATAATTCTGGCTACACGCTACAGAGTACTGGTAGCATTACAGAATAGTTAAAAGCACAATGATCTCCACTAGTTGATCATTTCTTAGGGCCAAATATTTTTGAGTGAGATATACCCCACTGATGAATTAGAAGATGATATCAAGAAGGGTGAATTTTGTAAGCACGTTGCTAGAGGTATATGGAGTTCATTACAGTATAATCATAGTTTTATCCATACAGCATTCATTTGTGTTCTTCAATGCCCTACTCTCTTCATTATAACTACCTTAATCTCTTTGTTCTCCTCTACAAATATAATAATATGTTTAAAAGGAAAAAAAAAAAAGTACTTCTTTTAAGAAATTCATTAATCACCTAAGGTGCTGAATTGCTACAAATATATGAAAATTGACAAGGAAATAGTTCCAGCTCACATACAGCAGTAGGAAGTTACCAAAAGTGATCATGCGTAGCAAAATTATATCACAAAATTTATACTCTAATAAGAGTCAGAATATCTCTACTGATTCAACATGCTCTTCGAATGGATGGTAGTGCAGATTCCACCAGCTAAAAATAGATTGTGATATTAGCTCAAAATTGAAAATACTGGAAGTAGTGGAGTATGAATTAATGGAAGACGCAACATACCACAAACTGCAAAGGCTGTTGCTCCATCAATATGTACTCGTTTGGCAGAAATTGGGTGACGCCAAGTGATACAATGGCTAACAGCTGACTTTTCCCTGAAAGTGGTGCAATAACGACATTAAATGACTCCAGATTGAAAACTCTGTTCATAAAAATGGATTTTGGTATCCAAAGTTAGCAATATTTCTGCTATTTTGATACACAAATGACAACAATAACTCGCAGGCTGACACGAACGCTTATGGAGATGTGAGATCATATAGAGATTATTTTTTTTTTTATAAGTAAGAGATCATATAGAGATTATACATAGTACCATGCACAATAGCGCATAGGAGTTCATTTAATAAATGAGTAATGCTACTCATCATCCCAACTTCCATTATCCTCTCATCATCCTATGATGTGTCATTAGATGATTAGAGATTATTTATTATATTTCACTTATAAACCTATCATCTAATGCCATATCATGGGATGATGATGGAAGTTAGGATGATAAATAGATTTTTTCTTAATAAATTAGTTTATTAAATCATCCTGAAGTTCCGTTTACATCATATATGATACAACTAAGCAGTCAGACTAAAACAATTATATTATCAAAAGAAAACTGGTGAAACGGTTATCCTTCATCATCATCTCAACCACAAACAAAGACTTCCACATGACAATTCCAATATAACATAAGTGAATGGTGATAATGCTATAGGCTATTGCGCAATTCATAGTCACAGAAACACTGACATAAATAACAGCAAAACGGCCACAGAAGACTCGTTAGTTACAGCATAGCCATCGTATCCGTTGGCAAGGCAAGATTGTTCGTGCAGGCAGAGCACTTTCGTAATAGAATATATGAGCGTTGAAAATCGAGGCCAGAATTAAAATAATCAGAGCTTAGAATTTCAAGAATCCAGTTGAAAATAATAACAACTACCACGTTAGCACAAACACGCCCCCATAGATATACAAATAGATATATGCACGGAGGGAACATGGAAACAGTTACGCACGAATCCGGAGCGCAGACTTGAACATTGTAGCGATCCGTGGAAACGAGGACGCGAACCAGGGCTCGGAGACCTGGCGCGTCAATTCCGTCGTCGTTGGTGACCATGATCGTGGGCCTGTGGATGTTCTCCATTTTTTGCTGAAAGAACTCAGAGCTTAAGAGACGCAGATTCGCAGAAAGTACGCAGAAGATTGAAGTGATTTTGAATGCTTGCGAGAGTGACTGAGAAAGGCGTTAAGAACTTAAGAGTTTCGATGGCTGGTAAGGGAAAAGGGTTAGGAACCAATGGGCGCGTTTTGCGTACGCATGCCAAACTCGAGCTTTTACTGTGTATCTTTTTTTTCTTTTCTCAGAGTACGATTAATCAAAGCTAAAGTGTGTATATATATATATATATATATTTTTTTTTATGAATATAAGATAAATTTAACTTTTGACTATTTTATTCATATAAATTTTTAAATTGAAATAATTATTTTTTATTATATAATAATAAAATAATATAAGATGAATTGAATTTTAGCTATTCACATCAAATCTCCACATTAAATTATTCATTTATTCATTATATAATAATGAGTAATTAATAATTAAAAAAAGTATTTAATTTTTTTAATTATTAATTTATTTAATTTTATCATATTTTAGAAAAATATTTAATGGACAGCATAATCACACGATATCAGATGGTCAATGGACAAAATAAATGGATAAAGTCATTGATGGAGATTTCAGGAGAAATAAACAAATGATATAAAATAGATTTAATCAATAAACAGTATTTTCCAAATTTAAAAATTACTTTAGAAGTTACTATAGTTATTCCAATATGATATATTTTATGGTTTAATAGCTAAATTTTAATTAGATTTAACTTTTAGCTAATCTAATGAGAGTGCTTTTAGCCGGTTAGACCCACCGACAAGTTATAAAAAAAACTTTACTTTATTTTTTATTTTTTTTATCCTTAAATATTTTTTAAAAAATAAAATTTACAACAGTATTTAAAAAATATTTTCTTAATTAGGTTGAGTTTGGATGTTAAAGTGAGTTGAGTTGAGTTGAGATGATAAAATATTGTTAGAATATTATTTTTTAATATTATTATTATTTTGGAATTTGAAAAAGTTGAATTGTTTATTATATTTTGTGTTGAAATTTAAAAAAGTTATAATAATGAGTTGAGATGAGTTAATGATCCAAACGAAGTATAAATAAATAAAAAATTTGCATCGTGACCCATTCTTGAGATGGATCATCGGGTGAGTGTAGATTATTCTTTCCGTTTTAAACACAATTTTTATTGACAAGAATAACGGAAGAACGATGCTATTCTGTCGCTCAGGATGAACCGTTCAACTTTATTGTTAGTTTAAGATTTTTTTTTATTTTTTATTCATATTTTTTAATTATTTTAAAATATTTTTAAAAAATATAAAAAAAATCAAAATATTAATAATTACTTTCTTAACTATTAAATAAAAAAATTAAAATACATGAAATGTCAAAATAAAGAATAAATAAAATGAACAAAATAACATTTTTCATGATGTAAACTTTTTTCGTTCACGCTGACACCTCAACGAGACGAGTCTCGATAATTATTAGGTGTCGTTTGGATTCGAAGATGAGTTGAGATAAGTTGAGATGGTTTGTAAATAATAGTGAAATGGATTGTGAATAGTAGTAAGATTTGTGAGTTAAAGTTGATGAATAGTAGTGAATAGTAGTGAGATGAGTTGAGATGGATTGTGAATCCAAACTGGGCTTAATCACTTTGAAATAAAAACTGGAAGGTAAAAATAAGAAATTAATTAGGAAGTGTGTCAATTAGGTCCCGCGGTTGTTGTAGTAATTGAGGAAGGAAATGATATTTTAAAATTAGGGATATTATTTTTTATAAAAAAAAAATAGGGATATTATTTTAAAAAATATTTTCATTTTAAAATAAGATTGTATTACACATATGAAAAAAATTACTTTGCCGCCTAATATTTACCATTCCATTTGACATTTTTTTTATTTAATGATTAAGAAAGAAATTTTTAGTATATTGATATATTTTTTATAATTTTTTAAAATATTTAAAAATAATAAAAACATATGAATAAATAAATAAATAAATACTACTTTTACACTAGCTCTTGCAAGTGGCACAGTAATGCAGCTCTACACATATTTATATCAGCCACCAACCTCTTTTCTTATTTTCTTTTCCTTAATTTATTGTCTTGGTCAATCATAGCTTTACTTTCCATGTATAGTGTAGATTATAGGGCATAATTGTAGCTTATGCTTTTTATTTAGAGCACTGCTACGGTGCCGAATTTGAGATCTAAATTTTTTTTAAATAGTGTAATATTTTTTTTATTTTTTTATATATTTTTTTAATTATTATAAACATTTAAAAATAAAAAATTCATAATACTATTAAAAAATATTTTTTTAATCATTCGATTAAAAAAAAATTCTCATTCGAGATAAATTTTAGATTCTAAATTTGAGATCTAAAACATTTCTCTTTTATTTAAACACTTGTACACGTCTTTTCACAAATAAAAATGTTAATTGGGATTTTCGTTGGGATTATTTATTTATTTATTAAAATAATATTTTTTAATAATATTATAAATTCTTTTAAAATATTTAAAAATAAATATAAATAAATAGACTAGGAAGAGCTCCCAACAGCTGTAGAGCCACCCTATCACAAATCAATAAAAAAGATTTTTTCTTTATTCAACGTGACGTCAGAGCAATTAATCTTGAACATTTAATATTATTTATTTCTCGAGGGGCTACTCTGCCGCCCCACTCTTACCGCTGGGCGTACCGCCCAGCGTTTTTTTTTTTTTTTTTTTTCTTTTCACATTTTTTTAATACATTTTAATATTTTTAAAAAATAAAAAAATATACCAATACATTTAAAAATACTTCCTTAATCACTAAGTAAAAAAAAAAAAAAAAATTTTGACCGGCGGTCAAATTGAGTGGACAAAATGGAGAGGCAAAGTAGCCTTTTTCTTATTTCTCACATTCTCGCGGCTGCCTAATTCCTCTAGTCCTTAGTCCTTCGTACCACCATTAATTAGTGATGTTTCCTCTCCTTATTTTCTCCGCTCAGCCGATCACCGATTGCTGTTTTCGCTGCTACTCAATCGCTCACTATTCATACAACCTCCGCACATCAGTTCACGTATTTTTTTTTTTTAAACGTTGCGTTCCAAGTAATTCTTACATTTGAATTGTTTTTCTTTCCAAACCCCACCTTACGTCCCGCATCTTCACCCCAACGTTGTCCCTACCATTACTTAACCAGAACCAAATAAGGGATACAAGATCTTAGCTAATAATTTAAAGCTGAGTTTGGATTCCAAACTCATTTCAATTCATCTTAATTCATTATTACAATTTTTTTAAATTTCAACACAAAATATAATAAACAATTCAACTTTTTCAAATATCAAAATAATAATAATATTAAAAAATAATATTCTAACAATATTTTATCAACTCAACCCAACTCACTTCAACATCCAAACACACCCTAAACTCTTAATCTGGAAGCGAACAGAATGATTTAATTGAGAGCAAGGAGATGTCCAGATTTCTTGATGGATGATTTCTAATGGCTGAAAATGTATAGTTCATCTATGCAGAGAAAATTTTTCTGAAAATGCTTTCATTTCAAATCGCATGTCTTTAAAAAATCGAAAAAGAAACCATTACTAAACATGATCACTTTTCTAGACAGTAAGATAATTAGAAAACAACTATAAAAAAAAAACCATTTGATTTCTTGCATCTTGTAATCAAGCAAAATCGACTATTAATGGAAACTAAAAAATATATACCATAGCCAACACAATTTCCAAACAAAGTATTCCGCAGATCTCCACGAGGACGGGTTCTCTTCCTCAGATCCAAGTATGAAAGTCACAAACCCATGACCCAAAACCCAAGAGAGACAAGACAGAGGAGTAAAGAGGGAGAGAGAGTAACACGGGAGGAAGTGAGAGAGGGAGGAAGGGAGAGAGAGGGCACCACGAGAGCCAGCATTGAAAGCTTCTATTCGATGAGAGCTTCTGTTCAGTGAGAGCTGATCAAGATAGTGAAGAGGTTACGAGAAGACAAAGGAGAGTAGAGGATGAAGACACAGAAGAGGGGAGAGAAGCTTCGAGAAGGGAGAGAGGGAGCTAGGTAGAAGAGGACAACCGGTTCGTTGTTTTTATTTTTAGAAAAAATCTTCTTCACACTCTACTATTTATCACACACTCAACACACTTAGTGTATTGAGTTAAAAAAAAAAAATTGAGTGCAGTGTGTGGAGAGTGTAGGCAGATGCCAAGAATTCCTCTTATTTTTAATGGATGAACTTGGTTTGCCACGTAGGAGTGTGGTGTGTGATTAAGAATCGGCGGATGAGAAGATTTATCCTTTGGTCTCATATGTTCTTGATGGTGACAATTATTTCACATGCCATAGAGCCATGAAGATGCCCTTAATGTTAAGAAAAAATCTTCTTCACACTCTACTATTTATCACACACTCAACACACTTAGTGTATTGAGTTAAAAAAAATAAAATAAAATTTGAGTGCATGGTGTGTGGAGAGTGTAGGCAGATATGTAGAACTGCTCTAATGTTAAGAACAAATTTTGCTTTGTTGATGGCATTCTCAAGAGGCCAACCAACAACATTGCAGCAACCCACTTACAAGAGAGATGCAACGATATGATCTTGTCTTGGCTTTTTAATAGCATTGATAAATCTCTCATGGGCAATCTTCTATGTTGCAATATGCCTTATGAAGTTTGGCTTGAACTTGGGGCTCAATTCTCTCAAAACAACCAGCCTCGCGACATCGTCACCCTTCGCCAGGACACCACCTCTCTTGCCTTGTATTACAGCATCACTAAACAACATTGGGAAGAGCTCAGTGCACTCCAGACCACACCACACTACACTTGTGGAGCATCAAAGGAGTCTGCCAATTTACAAGCAACCGAACATGTTTTCCAATTTCTTATGGGATTGAATGATTCGTACGCTCAAATTAGAAGCCAAATTTCGGCCATGGATCGCTTACCTGTTGTTAGTCAAGTATATTCTATCATGCACCAAGAAGAAACTCAATAAGAAACTCAATGTCTTCTTCATCTTCCTTTACCCACACTGGACGTCGTTGTTATGCATGTTAATTGGGCTCAATCTTATTCTACACATGAGCTTAAAGGAAAGGGAAAGACCATTATCACCTGTGAACATTGTGGCAAAGTCAACCACTCCAAATCCTCTTGTTATCAACTTATTGGTTTTCTTGTGCACTTGAATCAAAACCACATCACTTCATGCAATGACCTAATTCGACAGCCTATGGCGCACCAGGTATTTGCTAGCCTACCTGCCACTTGAACCAAGCATGCAATTCCTGGTTTGACTAATGAGTAGTATCACTAGTTAATAGATCTACTCACACCTCCTTCCGTTAGTTTTGTTGGTGCTTCTTTCTCTCTCATTTGCAATTCGACTTATGTTTCTAATTTTGATTGGGTAAAAAACAATGGTGTATCCGATCATATGACTAACCACCAACCACCTCTTACTCAGCCACATGTTCTTAGTCCACTCAATCAGTTCGTTTACCCATATGTGATATTCTTGCAATATCTCATATTGGCACTTTTCATTATCTCCATATCTTCCTCTTCATAATGTACTTTCTATTCCTCAGTTTAAATAATCTCCAGTCCATCAACAAGCTTACCAAATCTTTGAACTGTGTTTTCATATTTTTCACAACTTTTGTGTTTTTCAGGACCTAACCACGAGGATACTGATTGGAGTGGGTGAGGAGCGTAATGGACTTTATTACTACAAGTCAATCTCTCCTACAGTTCTTCACGTGAATCGATCAATTCTATCTAATATTTGGCACCAACAACTTGGTCACCCATCTTCTTCTTGCTTACCTAAATTTTTATCTAAATCTAGAAGTTTGATACATTGTGATATTTGTGCTAAAGGGAAACATACTTGACTTCCTTTCACTTTTGTTTCAAAAAGCATGTTTGCCTTTGATCGTATTTATTATGATATTTGGGGTGGTTATCAAACATAATCTAACATGGGTGCTCATTATTTTTTAACCATTGTCAATGATTTTTTTAGAGTCACTTAAGTTTACTTATTGCACTTTAAATCTCAAGGCTTCTCCTAGTCATGGTCTATTTTTTCCTTCCACGCGTAGTTTTCATATATATATATATATATATATATATATATATATATATATATATATACCTACTCAAATTCTAACTGGGCCAATTGTCCCACCACTCGTCACTCCACCATGGGCTTCTTCATCAACCTTGGCGAAAGTCCTATCTCTTGGCATACAAAGAAATAATTTGTTGTCTCTTGCTCCTCCACTGAAACTGAATATCATGCTATAGCCAATACCACATGATAGTTAGTCTAGTTAAAAGCTCTTACTTCAAGATTTGGCTTTTCATCATCCTCAACCCATGCGACTTCACTGTGATAATCAAGTTGCTTTCCATATCATTGCTAATCTTATTCCATATATGTCCCAAACACATCGAAATTGATTATCACTTGGTTTGTGAGAAGTTTCATGATCGTCTCATTTCTCTGACTCATTTTCCGGCCTCCAGTCAACTAGCTGACAAGTTGGAATTATAGATTTTCATGCGCCAACTTAAAAAAGGGAGTATTACAGCACACATATTCATATGAGCCACCAACCTCTTTCCTTAATTTATTTTCCTTATTTTCTTGGTCAAAGCACAACTTTACTTTCTATGTATAGTGTAGATTATAGGGCATGATTGTAGCTTCCGCTTTTTATTTAAACACTTGTACACATCCTTTCACAAATTAATGAAAGAGATTTATTCTTCATTCAACATATTGTTTAAAGATTTATACAAATGGTTGTATATCATTGCTCATTTAAAAATATGAGAATTTTGAAATATTTACTCTAGTTATTCACAGTAAGAAGAGCTAGGCACATTTTATTTAATTTTTTTAAGTCTTCATCCCTTAGGTGAGGGAGATCGAGCAAAAGCCAAATTCCTACAATTAACGTCGTGTTTCGTACATCTTTGTGCTAGGTTCCAGCAACTCAAATTTTCAGAGCTGGGCCTACAAAAATTGAGAAGAAGACAACTGGGAAAGGGTGGCCTCGAGGTTGGGGAGTCTTCGATGCCAAAATTAGTATAGTCTCTTGAAAGTTTGTAAATAAGTGAGAAAGTCTTGGGAGCATAGAGAGGTTTCTCATACTTGGAAGTTGCTATTTATACCAGGAGTCTGGGGACAGATCGTGTTTGCCCCCATGGAATCTGTGTCCTTCGTACTGTTCATTTTGTCAGAGTCCTTTAATGCAGTGTGGCTCTGCAACAACGTCATTAATGTGGCTTGTAGCTCAGGTAGTGGTGCTATTAATGCGACGTGATTCCCCGATTTGCCTCACCCCGCTAGTGTCCTTGGTGGTTCGTCGATATCTCCATGCCAGATGATCGAGGGTGCCCCTTACTTCCCGCCTGTTTACGTGGACAAGTACTCAAGAGCTGGGCACTATTCAAGGGGTCTCCGAGTCAACGACTCTCATCCCCCTGCAGTACGCTCCTTCATGGAGGTTGTGTCTAGGGGAGACTACCCGTGGGTTGGGCCGAAGAGTCTACTTGTTCTCTCAGTTGCCCTTCTCAAGCTCGCTAAGACAAAAGGGGGAAAAACCCCTTACAGTTACCCCGCTAATTCTCATCGAACACGTACGGTGGGAATTATTTTTAATCTTAAATCCACCTTGACGTTGAGATTGGGATCCCTTTGCTGACATGTGTGTGGCTCTGAAATTTGGGGTGGTTTCTTGTCACTTGGCTATCCCGATACTGTTTCCCTTCCCACTTTTGTTGGCACATTTTTCAATAAATTTGATGGTATCTTTTCAATTGTATCAGTATCGAGGGCATCAGGCGGCTCTTCGCCTTCACTTTGTTTCGTAGTGCGTACTTTCTGGGATTTGAAACGTCTCGTACCTTTTCTTTCTACCACGGGGCATGGGAGATTAACCATTGTCTTCCTCCTATATAAATGCGATTGGATTATGGTCTTATCTCTTTTCACCGCACTGTAATCCTCTTTTCATCCTTATTCTTTTAACTCCTCATTCTTTTCACTCATACCCATTTCTCCTTTCTTTGATACATTCTACTTCTTCGTCAATGCCCCCTGAGAAATCTACTCAACCCACGGCTTCAGGTGGGGGAGACGCTCTAGAGGTTGGCGATGCTGGGCCATCTTTCTGGGGCAGCGCTTGGCGTTCAAAAATCCAAGTGGCGACGCTGGCATATCTGGCCCTTACTTACCAGGTGCCAAAATCAGTGATCTTCTAGGTCCCTAGTCCACATGAGGGTGTCATCGATTCTAGGGTTGTAACCGGTCCGGTTTTGGATAAAATTTGGGACCAAACCGGTATACACCGATTTTACATTTTCAAGAACCGATTTCACAACGATTACCCCCCTAAACCAGTACTTCTGGTCTTACCGATTCCGGTCTGGTTTTTCAGTTTTAATATACTATATTATAAATTATATAATAGTATATTATAGTATATAATGCTATAGTGATAATATATTGTAGTATAATATAATATATATTATAATTGTATTATAGATTACAATGATATAAGATTTTAAAATTTAATATTATATTAATTAGTAATTTATCATATAATATTAAACTATTTTATATATAATTATATATTATATATAAAAAATTATATACAATATAAAAAGTTATAATACAGATATGAACCGGTCCGATCCGTTTTAGAAAAAGAAAAATCGAAACCGGACCGATTTTGACCGGTTTTAAGAAAAATAAAATCGGTACTGGACCGAACCAAACTCGATACAGAACCAAACCCATCGGTTCGGTTCGGTCCGATTTATCGATTTTTTTTTACACCCCTAGTCGATGCTAAGGGCCACTCTTTCCGAGTTGCCCTCTTTCCTTCTATGTTTTCGTGTAGCTTGAGGCTTCTTTTCCCTCGTCCCATCTACGATTTGCTAGATTGCCTTGGTCTAGCCCCGTCCCAGCTTCACTCGAATGCTTGGAAGCTCCTGATTTGTTGCAGTATCATCTGGCGACGTGCCTTGTTGGAGTCGGACCCGGAGCAGGCTGACCTTATCGGTCATGAATTCCTCCTTGCTCACAAGGTTTTGCGGTAGAAGGGGAACGTTTGCAACTTTAGGGCAATACACGCCCTTGTCAACTTGGAGTCGCGATACCACAAGGTGGACTGGTCTCCAAAGTTCTTTTTCGTGTATGGCCATGGATGGGAGTTTCCGGTGGGTTAGGTGAACTGCGTGAGTTCCCGATTCGAACTGACTGGAGAAGGGTACCGAAAAATAAGGCAGTACGTTCGACGACTACCCCTGCCTAGTCGCAGCGTATTGCTATCATTAGGCAGTGGGTGAAGAAGAACACCAACATCGTCTTCTCGAAAGCTCTTCTTTCCAAGGAGAGCCTACGGGTTTCTTTGCCTCCTCTTAGTCATGCTCCTTTCGACGCATGGTGATTGTTGTCCGGCCTTGGGTCACTCCTACCTGAAAGCGCCCATTGGATCCTTCTTCATCGGGCAAGGGGAATAAACTTCGCTATTAGGGGGCCAGGGTCGACAACGGGCCCTTGCTGAAGCCCCGATCCCTGATGGGCGAGCGCCAGCCATGCCTAAGGCCCATCGTTCTGTCGTCTAGGAGACACCGGTGGAAGCGTCCCATTGTCCTGTTGACGTAGAGGTGCTGGAGGAATCTTTTCCTTTGGAGCCCTTGGACCCATCAACGAGAGGCCCTTTGGTTGAGGTTCCCGTGATGTCATCCCTGCAGACTGATGTCTGTGAAGTGCTTTCGGAAACTAGTGACCTTGGCGCCCTACTCCAGGGAGTCTTGGCGGTCAGGATCCCCTGGCGAGCCGTCATGGGGGGGGCATCTTCCGGGGGTCTCCTCTATTTCTTCTGCTCGTTCTGCTACTGGCAATCGTTCCTTGGAAGGTGAGGTCGAGGCTTGCTTGGGGGGTCCCAACTCTGTGGCCCTGCTTTCCTCAATGTCTTCACCTGCTGCATTGGGACAGGACGATCTGGTTTCTGTGGTAGGTGGGGAGGACCTCGAGTCGCTTGGAGGCTTGTACTCCATTACTAAGAGGGCGACGACAGCTACTTATAGTAATCGTGTCTCGGAGGCAGAGCACCAAGCGAAAGGTGGTCTCCATGTAGATGTTGTAGTCGTCATAGTTTCAGGGGGTCCGTGCAGAGATCTGCCTGCCCAAGTGGGATGCGTGCCGAAGAGGTTGTCGACGGGTTTCATCGGACCGAGGCGGCTACACAAGCGTCCGGAAACGGGGGTGCCTGGCGGAGGCCATCAGCCAGGTCACCAAGTGTTTGTCTTGTTTTTTCCACGAGGTTTGGTGACTTCTTTTTGTCTTTTTCATTTCTTTTGCTATTTCCTAAATTCCCCTTACTAACCATTCCATGTCGGCCTCTCTTGTTGTCAGGGTTCCTCTCAGCTAGCGGCCTTCATTATGGACGGTCAGGAGGCCATTGAGCAAGAAAACCAGGATCTTCGTGCAATGACCCAGACTACACTTCGGTGCGCTCACGACGAGAGGGAAGAGAGGGAGCGGCCGGAGCAATAGCTGGGAAGGGTATGACTTGCCTTGGAGGAGGAGAGCAGGAAAACCGAGAACCTTAACTGCCATCGAAAGAGGCTAAAGAAGAAGGCCAGGGAAGATGGCCAACGGATGGAGCAACTTGTCGTAAATCTTCAGGGTGACTTGTCTCGAGTGCAGGAGGTCGCCTCCCGCCTGGACAGCCAGATAAAGTTGGTCATGAGCGTTCACGATACCGCATTGGGGCACGGGTGTGTCAAGGGCCTTAGGTCAATGTGAGACCACATTTTGGAGAGACCGCAACTATGTTCGCGGACTCTCGAGTAGTATTTGCGGGACCTTGACCTTACCCGGGTTACCATCGAAGAAAAAGCCTTTACGTTCAGCCGCAAGTTGGGGATGAAATAGATCCCAGATGCTTTTACGGGTCCTGCCTTCCAGGCCATGCCCGAGCCTACTGGCTCCGAACACAACGATCCTGATCCTGACATTCCTGAGGTTGAAACTCCTGATGCTGGGGTCTCCAAGCATGGTGCCTAATGTTGCAATGCCCTAGCTTCTTGGTGTCGTTGCTGTTATTTCATTTTGCTCTTCTTTCTCTTTCTTTTCCTTTTTATAAATGTGTATACTTGTGCACCGTCGACATGCGGCTTGTGTGTAACTTTTGGTCATTAATGAAATTGCTTCATATTTTGTTGTACTGGACTGCTTGTCTTTACGATGTTTCCTTTTTGTCATTTTGCTCTTCCCCGATGCTTCCTTCTATGTTTTTCCTTCTTCTTCCTTTTTTTTTTAATGGCCGGCCTGGGGAGTCTTGTCGCAAGAAATTATGGGCTTGCGTCTGGCGGGGGGATGGCCGTCATACTTAAAATCAACCCCGCCAACACCTAACCTATTCCTGTCGACCCGGCTGGCCAATTGTTCTTCTGCTTATACTTTCTTCGTTCGCCCTTGTTAGGTAGATGTCCCTTTGGGGGCTTTTAGCGATAATGTTTGACTAGGCCGATATCTCCTGAGTTCTCCTTTACGTCGATTTCCTCCTTATTGCCTTTTGTCTCTTGGATATGCTTTACCAAGCCTAGTCCCTCAGTTCTTCCTTTTTGCGTTGTTGTACTTTATTTTGGCATGTAACTGAAAGAAGAGAGAAGTGTCATAAGCGCGTGCTAGCCTTTGCTCGCTGCCATCGACTTGGAGGGGATGAAAGCCCCCCTTTTAGAGTAGCCGTGTCATGGAGACTTTGGTTGCCTCCTTGGGGGGAAAGGCCGTGAAGCGTTCTCCTAACCCGCCTCTATGGCCCCCCAAGCGGCTCCGTGGCCGCGGAGTTTGAATATAAATATATCGAACCGCTTTTTGCTGCACTGGGGGTCGATGTAGGTTATTCGGGTAGCCGTGGGGCTTATCCGACTCTCCGCCGTGGGGTGACTTGGCGGCCTTTGGCTTGACCCGTATCTTTAGTCTGTAGGGATGTAGGCTATTCGGGTAGTTTGAAACTGGATCCGCTCTCATCCGTCGGCGTTGTGCATTTAATCCCTAGTTAGAAGATAAGAATGTCATCATAATCTTATCCTTAGCTTTGTAAGAGTTAGACTTTGTAATGTGATTTTCCTGCCACTTTTGCTGGGTTGTTAATGTCTGCATTCCTTGGTACAGTATTCAGGTGGTCGAAGAACCTGGCCCACTCTCCACCGGGGAGTGGTCAGGATGCTTTAAGCCAACCTGCCCCTTTAACCTCGATAAGGTAATTTCTTTGAAAGGCCGTGGGTCGGCTCATTCTTTATTATGATGGGAGTCGGGGTAAGCGTTCGGGAGCCGAGAGGCTGGACCCGCTCTCCTCCGTGGGAGGGTCCGAGCGGCCTAGGGCTCAACTCGCCACTGCTACCCTGCGAGAAGGTAATTTGTTCGGACAGTTTGATACTAAAATCGCGCCCGCTCATTGATACGGTGTAGCCCATAAGGAGGTAACTTCTTTAGATGGCCTTGGGGCCGATCCGTTTTTTCGTTGTGATGAGAGTTGGGACAAGTATTCGGGCAGCCGAAAGGCTGGACCTGCTCTCCTCTGCGGGAGGACCTTCGGCTCAACTCATCCATGCTACCCCGCTAGGAGGTAATTTGTTCGGGCAGTTTGAGATTGAACCCGCTCACACTCGTTGACATCGCAGGAAAATGTAAGATTTGGGGTCAGGCTAGTGCTAAACCCACTCTTCGTTCGTAGCGGAAGTAGGGGTAAGTATTTGGACTGCCGAGGGGGCTGGATCCGCACTCCTCCATGGGAAGGGTAGAGTAGCCTTTAGAGTGACTCACCCCTTTGAATCCCGCGGGAGATAAGTTTTCGGACAGTTTGCAACTCGACCCGCTCCCGCCTGTTGAGGTTTACGAGGAAGCTAAGTCTTTGTCTTCGGGCAGCTGAGGACTGACCCGCACTCCACCGCAGGGGAGGTAATTCAAACAGTGATATAGCTGGTCCGCTCTTCCTCGCGATAGGGGTCGGGGTAAGTTATTCAGGCCGCTAGGGGGCCTGACCCACTCTCCATTACAGGAGGGGTAGAACGGCCTTCGACCTAGTTCTCCTCCCATTTGGTCTTCCAGGAGGTACCATGTTCAGGCAGTTTGAAACTGGTCTCGCTTCCGCTCCCGCTCGTTAATATAGGTAAGTGTTTGGTCAAGTTGGCGCTGAGCCTACTCTTCATTGCGGCGGAAGTTAGGATAAGTTTTTCAAGCCATCGGGGGGGGGGGAGGACCCACTCTCCATTGCGGGAGGAGTAGAGCGGCCTTCGGCCTAGCTCTCCTCTTGATTCCGTGTGAGGTATGTTGTTCTGGCAGTTGGAGACTGGACCGACTCCTGCCTGTTGACGCTCTCAAGGAAGGTAAGTCTTTGTCTTTGGGCTGCCAAGGGTTGGCCTGCACTCCGCCGTTGGAAGGATGAAGCAGCCTTTGGCGTACTTCTCCTTTTGGTACCCCACAAGGGAGGTAACATTTTTGAACAGCGATGTGGCTAGTCCACTCTTTGCCGCAATGGAGGTTGGGACAAGTTGTTCGGGCCGATAGGGGCAAGACTAGCTCTCCATCACGGGAGGGGTAAAGCGGCCTTTAGCCTAACTCTCCCCTTTATCCCGCGGGAAGTATGCTATTTGGGTAGTTCGGGACTGGACTTGCTCTCACCCGTTGACATTGCAGAGAAGGTAGGCATTTGACTTGGCGATGATTTTTGTCGTTGCAGATTACGTTAATTGTAGATCTTCTTGTCGATGTTTTGTCAATAACGTAAAAGCTCGAAGTAGATGTGTTGCATGATCCTGGATAATCATACATTTCATTAAATAATAAGAATTTACAGTAGTTAAATAACACATTACAAAAGAAAGGAAAATGGAGCCTTCATCCGGGGAGCTTTCGTCCATTTTGTGTCTGCCTCTGGGACCATGCACCTTCCCACTCTCCATCGAGCCCAGCAGGGCGAGTCGTAGACTAAGGTCTGCCATGGTTCTCCAAGCGGTGCATGACCTACTCCCTCCTAGAGGTGCCATCCAGGGTAACCCCATCATCCTTATGCTTCAATTCCTGGATGTAGCATTCCCTCGTCAGGACCAATTCGCCTCAAATTTCTCCCACTCTACGGGGAGTCAGAAACTTTATCTTGAGGTGGTAGGTCAACGTGATGGCCCCGAAGCTGTTGAGGGTGGGCCTTCCGATGATGGTGTTATAGGATGACGGGGTTCTCACCACTAGGAAGTCGACCATGATCGAGATCGTGCAAGGGGGCGCTGCCTGTGAGGACCGACAGTGTGATGGTTCCCATAGGATGAACCATATTCTCAGAGAAACCCTTTAACGACGTAGGGGCTGGGTGCAACTAGACAACATATATTCCTATCCTAGTGAAGGCTTCCTAGAAAAGGATGTCTGTGGAGATCCCATTGTCGATGAGGATTCTGCAGGTGGTGAAGTTGGCGACCAATATGGTCACTACCAGCGCATCATCATGAGGGTACAGGACCTCTTCTTTGTCTGCCTCTCCAAAGACTGGAGTCGGCTCGCCCCTTCTGTGCTTGGTGGGGTGGTATTCCGCCTAATACACCTCGTGGTACTAGGTCTGCCTAGCGTGTGCCTTCCTGTTAGAGGCGGAAGTGCCCCCGCCTTCGAATCCTCCTGCTATTGTCTGAATTTCTCCGAGTGGAGGTCCCTCCCCCGGCAGTGGTGAGCGGGGGCTATCTTGCTATGGCCCTCGTGCTGGTGGTCGTTGTCGAGGGCTTTTCCCCCTTTTTCATCAGTTGACTCGGTTCATGCTTCTTTCCCTCAACCTTCCCCTTCTTTTCTGCTTCTATCTTCGAGTGGGGGGATAGTGTTGCATTGTCCGTTCCGCATGCTCCCTCCTCCCTTGTTGGGAGAAGTAGTCTTTGGTGTTGTGCAATGTGGACCTATAGTATGTGCAATAGCGACGGACAATGCCTCAGTCATCATATTCGCGGGCAATGTAGGTGTCAGCCTTGTTGATGGTGAAAGCGGGTCGGTCAAGGTGAGGTCCTGGCCCCCTCGTCTGAGCTTCCTCCCTCCTCTTGTCGTGGGGGCTCTTTTTCGGCTTCTCTTGGACATTAGCCTTGGCTAGTGCCCGTGCCTACCTCTCCGCTCTCTCCAACTCCTTCTTCCTCGGCTCCGTTAGGGCCCGAAGAGTATCTTAAGCGTTCATGAAGTTATCGACCTGGTCCATAAACTCCCCCAGCATCACGAGAGTTTATCTCGCCAACTTGGCCGTGAACTAGGATCGTGGCCAGACTCCTCCCAGAAGCGCCGCCAGGGTTATCTTCTCATCCTGGTCGTTAATGGTAGGGGTGGGCAACGGGGCCCCGCACCCCGCTGCCCTGCCCCAGCATGGGTGGGGCAGAGCTCAGTGCCGCAAATGCGGGGGGAGGGTGGCCCCGCCCACATCTTAGGCCTTCAGCGGAGGCGGGGAACGGAGGAGGCCCAGCCCCGCATATATATATATATATATATATATATATAAATAATTATATATGTATTGATATATAAAAAAAAAACCCCATGCATAAAATGACATCGTTTTGTATATGACAAAGCAACGTCGTTTCATGCCTGGGATTTTTTTTTTAACTTAATAACATATGACCAAACGACATCGTTTTTTCATAGATAAAACGGCGTCGTTCTAGTCATATGTTATTAGCCCCCCTCCAGCGTGACTCCCATTTTTCTGGCTTTCTATGAAAAATCTCTCTCTCTCTCTCTCTCTCTCTCTCTCACACACACACACACACACACATCTCTGTCGTCGTCCATCTGCATCTCTGTCGTCGAAGGTAAGAATCGAACCTGATAGCTCTCCGATTATGTTTATTTTATTTTTTGTTGAGTTATGGAATGGAGATTAGAGGAATGATGGGATTTATTCGGAGTTAAAGGATGGGATTGTATGTTTGTGAATTGTTTGCTGTGGAGACTCAATTGTGCATGTGTTTTGGTGTGTGTTAATTTTTGTGTGTGATAATGATTTTGTGACTTTAGGGTTTCGGATTGGGTACTGAGAATACTTCAGGTATTCTCATAATATCTCATTATTATTTATTATTTTATTATTACTTTTCACTTACTTTTTACTACTATTCAAAATTCTATCATTATTTTATTATTATTTTTTCATTACTATTCACAGAATATTTGAGAATATCTCACTACCCAAACGTAACAAATTTAGGGTTCCAATACTAAGTATGACCCCAATGAGTGTAGAAGAAAGTTAGCTGTACGATTATCATGAACGAGCTACATTTTCAATTTGTGGAGGAGGGAGGGTTCTAAAAATATTCCAGTTACTTGGAATCTAGATTTAATATTCCTTCTCGCCACACTTTGGCAAATGATATTCAAAAACATTACCAAAAGGAAAATGATTTGTTGAGGGGCCAATTGGTGGGTTAAGTTGCAAGCCTCACTACCGATACTTGGACATCCATCCAAAATTTTAATTACATGTCTTTAACTGTGCATTTCATTGATTGTGATTGGATACTACATAAGAAAATTGTAAAATTTTGTTTAATTTTCGATTACAATGGTGAGACGATTGAGAAGGTCTTCGATGTTGCAATAAAATAGTAGGGGTTGGCATGGGTTTCTACGATTATAGTTGATAATACATTGTCTAACGATGTCGCATTAGGATATCTTAAGACCTAAGAGTGCAACTCGCCCACTACGGGATGGGGCCACCCATTCCCTACCCCCCGCGCCTGCATGGGTAGGAGTGGGGATTTTTTCCCCTCAATCTGCCCCTGTCCATGCGAGGGTAGGGTACTCCATCCGCTGTACGGAGTGCGGGGGAAGACCTCCATCCGTCCACCCCCCCAACTGCCTTTGGCCCAGAAACACATTCAAACCTGTTTTTGGGCCATTTTGGGCTCATAATTTAACTACAAAAATAAATATATTTAAAAACTGAAAACAAAAAATAAATTATATGGATAGAAACTATTATTTATATACTAAGTTTCAACTAATACTATTACGTATTAACTAATTATCATCACTAAGGTACTAAGCTATTACAATTATACAAATTAAGAGAACTAATAAACTATTACAATATTACAATATTACAAACTGATCTAAAAATAGTAAATATTACAAATTGTACTATTAACTATTGTAGTAACATTACAATTAATTTTAAATTAACAAAATCATAACATTTCAAATTTGATCAATTTGGAGTGTCGGTGAGTTCATTGAGTTGTGTCAACTGCTGTGAGACTATGAGAATCGAGATCATAAAACATGCAATATTAATATGTTAAAAATAAAAAAAAAATAAAATTATAAAGTTATAAAGATGAAACAAAAATTTTAAATACAAAATATTAAAAGTACTAACCAAGATGAGATTGGGTCATTGGGATGAAGATGAACATAGATCATTAAGTCCTTAGGATTAGGATTCGACATATGTATATTGAGAATATAAAAGCTAAAAAATATACAATTAAAATAATTAGATACTAAAATATTATATAAAATTATAAATGCAAAAAAATAATTAAGGGACAAATTGTGCAAAATATGGCAATGGTGGGTCCAATATACACAAAGTCATACTGCGGCGAAGGTAGCTGTAGATGCCGTCTTATGTATCACTACAACAATTAAATTTGAAATTAATACCGATTAAATAAAAATAAATTAATTAAAACAAGAAAATGAAATTCAAGTCCCACAATTACCAGATCCAGGCCGATCACCACTCTCATCCTCGACGTAGGCCTCCTCATAGTCAAGAACATCCAGAACATGAATTGGAGTCCCCGTGATCCAATTTTGCGTGTAAATCAAAGCCTCCACAGTGGTAGGAGCTAATGAACTCCAGAATGAATCCAATATGCGCCCTTCGATGCTAAAGGCTGACTCTGATGTCTGGGTTTTCCTTTTTAATTAACATATATTATAAATATATATTATATATTTCTATATATTAATATATATGGGCAGCAGGGCAGGGCGGGCTATTTGAGGGACGGGGATCACCCTCATTCTGCTCCCGCCCCCACTAGGGGCAGCAGATGCGGGCGGGGACCAACCTCGCCCCGCATCTAGACGGGATATCCGCCCCGCCCACAAGGGGCGGGGCGGACGGGGGGTAGGGTAGCGGGGGCGAGGCCCCTTTGCCCACCCCTATTAAGACCTATCTTAGAGAGGCGAATAAGACAATTTTGGGTGGTAATTGTTTGCATGTTAGATGTGTTGCACATATTTTTAAATTTAAATGTATCTGATGGATTGAAAAATGTTGATAACTCGATTGCACGAGTCAGAATGACTGTGAGATTTGTGAGATCTTCTCTTGCTATATTGGAGAAATTCAAAGTTGCTACCAAGGAATGCAGGCATAACATCCAATAAAGGCCTTTGTACTGATGTTCCTACAAAATGGAACTCAACCTTCTTGATGTTGGAGGCGGCCCAAGAATATAAGGCAACTTTTGAATAATTGGGTGTTGAAGACATCCAATATGTCAGATATTTTAATGAGTGCGGGGGATTAGGAAAGCCTATTGATAATGATTAGGAGGTGGTTTCTATCTTTATAGATTTTTTAAGGCTTTTCTACGATGTGACATTGAAAATATATGGTTCTTTGTACCCTACATCCAATGTGTACCAACAAATATGTAGTGTGAAAGAAGAATTGGATTAGATGTGTATGAGTGACCATACTAGGATGCGAGAGATGACATTGATGATGAGGGTCAAATATGACAAGTATTTGAGGGATTTAAGCAGGCAAAATATTTTGTTATATTTGGCTCTTGTTCTTAACCCCTACGCCCCAGCTCAAGATTGATAGCATGGTATATGGTTTGAGACTTGTGCACGGGGCCGCATAGACTGAGCTTATTGGGGCATGGTTAGAGACACTCTCGGTAGATTGTTTGTTGAGTTTACCGTGATCAGGGATGGTGGCGCACCTACAGCTACACCAACACCTACCCCAACGCCTCCTCCAGAAGCCAGGGCGAGGAAAAAGCATAGGTTGGTATGGGTCCAAAGCCTCTTACAGAACCCCCTAACTAGTTCGTTAATCTACAGAGGCGAAGTTGGAGGTCAACTGATATTTGGCAGGGGATCTTCTCCCATATACAAAAGGGTTTGATATATTAGTTTGGTGGAATATCAATGCCGTGAAGTATCTAGTTCTTTGAGAGATAGCCAGCAGAATTTTGGTCATCCCTATTATCACCGTAGCCTCAAAGTCGACCTTTAGTACCGGAGGGCATATTTTGGATCCATTCCGGTGTTCTTTGTCCCCTACCATTGTAGAGGCATTGATTTGCACGCAGAATTGGATCAAAGGGACTGAAATTCATGTTCCGGATGTTCTTGACTCTAATGAGGTCGACGAGGAGGAGGATGGAGATCAGCCTGGATCTGTTAATCGTTGATTTCATTTTATTATTTTGATTTGTTTTATTTATATTCATTTCATCGATATTAATTTCAAATTTATTTGTTATAGCTATACATGATACGACGTCTACCTCCGCTGCAATATGACTTCACCATATTGGACCTCGACCCACCATTGTCATTTGTCTTAGGTTTGTACATACTATAATTTGTATTGTCCCCTAATTTTTTTTCATATTTGTATAATTTTTGGTATCTAATTGTTTTTATAATCTTACTGTCATACAGTCATATGCACACCTCAAGCCTCAATCTTTCCAAGCCGAAATTCAAATGATATATTTTCAATGTAGCATCTTGATCCCCATCTCATCTTGGTTTAGTTAGATTTTAGTTTGTAATTTTTTCATTTGTTTCTTGTTTATAATTCTAATTTATCTTTCTATTCAATTTTTTATGTTTCAAATTTTATGATCTCACGACTCACAGCAGGCAACACTAAATTCTATGTCCACCCTTGACTACCCGCTCCAAATGTCAAAGTCAAAGTTTCCCATTGTCACTTTTATCATTTATGTTCAATTGTATTTAGATTTTATATATTCAGTTCTTTGTAATGTTGATACAATCACAATGTCCCTTTTATGTTTGTAATTGCTTTCTCTTAATTTATATTATTGTAATAGTTTAGTTATTATAGTTTTATTATAAATTCTATTATTGTAAATTGTAGTAGTTTAAGAGTTAGGACTTAGGAGTATTAGTAGTATTTTTTTAATCTTTTTCTCATAATTTGTATTTTTTTTATTGTAAATTTAATTTATTTCTATTTAAAAAAATTATACATTTTTTTTTCTATTGTTAGGCCCAAAATGGTCCAAAAACACCGAAATGGGCCATTTTGGACTTAGAAACAGCTTTTGGGCCCATGACTCATTTGGGGGTTCGGGGGGACTGATGGATAGGGTATCCACCCTCGCACCCTAGTATCCGGACGGGGTATCCCGCCCCTACACCGCGGGGGTGGATGCCAAGGACGAAAACCTCATCCCCATAACATGTGAGGCGGGGGCGGGGAGAGAGATAATGTCTACTAATTTCTCCCCTCTAACTCCAACAGTGTTATCCAAGCTCCAGCACAGCTCCCTATTTGAAGATGTGCTTCTATGGTTTTATCTTATTTGGCTCCATAGATAGTTCTATTCCTTGTATAATTTTATTTTATTCATTTTATTTATTTTCTTGCTCTCTTTTTCAACATGTATCAGAACTCTATCTCTTTTCTGAAATTGCAGAGAAAAAAAGGCACAACAAAAAAGTACAATAAAAAAATGCGGAGCAAAAAATGTACAGTCAAAAAGGCATAAAAACACAGTAAAAAAATGCACAGGAAAAAAAAAGAAATCCACAGGAAAAACGTACAGTAGAAAAACGCATAAAAAAGCACAGGAAAAAATGCAAAGAAAAAAAGCACATAAAAAATGTACGTAAAAAAACGCAGAGTAAAAAAAACGCATAGACAAAAAACGCACAGGAAAAACGTAAATAAAAAACGCATAAAAAAACGCACAGAAAAAACGCATGAAAAAATGCACAGGTAAAAAACGTACAGAAAAAACGCATAAAAAAAGAACAGAAAAAACGTAAAGGTAAAAAAACGTACAGAAAAAAACGCATAAAAAACGCACAGAAAAAAAGGTACAGGTAAAAAACGTACAGAAAAAACGCACTTACAAAAACGGACAGAAAAAACGCATGAAAAAAACGCACAGGTAAAAACGTATAGAAAAAGGCATAGAAAAACGTACAGGTAAAAAACGTACAGAAAAAACGCACGAAAAAACGCACAGGTAAAAACGTACGTAAAAAAACACAGATAAAAAAAAAGCACAGTAAAAAAACGCATGAAAAAACGTACAGGGAAAAAAGGTACAGAAAAAAAACGCATAAAAAAACGCACAGGTAAAAAAACGTACAGAAAAAAATGCATAGGTAAAAAACGTACAGAAAAAACGGACAGAATAAAACGCACAAGAAAAAAATGCGCAGTAAAAAAACGTAAAGCAAAAAAAGGCACTGAAAAAAAACGCATTGCTGAAAAAAATAGTTCAGTATGCGTGGCCCCATGAAATATAGGCTTCAATGTGGAAATTTAAAAGTCCAGCCCAGTTGCCTTTTTAGCCCTTCCGGCCCACGAAGCCAAGTCTTTGTCCTGCTGCTGGGCCGCGGCCCATTCTCAATCTGCCTCCTTCTCTTTCCAAGTTCTCTACGTTCGGTCCTGACTCCCGAGTCTCATCATCCGTAGCTACATGTATCGACTATAGTAATCCATCCGCTTGATAAAATTCTTCAACAGGTTTCCGTCTCTTATGCTTGAAACTAAATTTATCTCAATTTATTATTATAATTTTTTTAAATTTTAATATAAAATATAATAAACAATTCAACTTTTTTAAATTTTAAAATAATAACAATAATAAATAATAATATTATAACAATATTTTACCATTTCAACTCAATTTAATTTAATATCTAAATATATTGGGATGACGAGTCTGAGTCGCAGATAGGACATGAGACCTAACTCATCTGGGCTCAGCCGTCTGAACCCCGACTCGCATCCAGTCACCCTTTGGAAGCATCGTATGCTAATTTCAAACTCTAGGCTTTGAAGGTTTAAAAAACAGTTCATACATATCGAATTTTACATTTGGAGTCTGAATATGCAACGTTTAACATCAGGGATTTTGAGAATCATAACTTCTTCTTCTTCATCAACAACACTACTCAGCCATGCTTCAACAGCCTGGGTTTTCCCGAAACATTTTTTCAGTGCCTTGTCTCTACAAGAAAATCTCCAAAAACTGCAGGAGAGAGCGCTCCCGGGCGGTTTGTGAAATGGGGCTCGCTTGGTTTCTTTAGGACATCAAGGTTTGCCACCGGGTTCACGCCATTGCAGCCGAAGCCGTTGGACTCGATTATGGATGTCGAGAGGGTGAAGGATCGCTTGCCCGAGGGATCACTTCAATTTGGGATGATGTAATGTCTGAGAATTTCCATTGAATTTTCTTTCCCTAGGATTCGAGTTTTCAGAAGTTCTAAATTATTTTTTTAATGGGGTTTGGTCTAATAAAATAGTTTCTTTGATCAGTTTGGGTGCTTGACAAGTTACAAGAAATCGGTGCATTTGTTTGTGTGTACATTTGAGGGGCTGAAACAAATAGAATCAAGCTTATTGTCATGATGGCTTCTAAATGTATCTAATACGATTATCATTGACTTGCTCTTATAGAGATGGATTTAAAAGATTCAGACACACTTTTAGTATGTTAAAATGGGAACTTTCAAGTATGTGCTATATGGCGTATCTAATTAGCTCTTATTGGTGGAGGGGCTAGGCCAGATTTAGACAATTTACTCTCTGGCTAACTTACTACTTCAATATCAAGGAGTTCTTATTGCCAATTGGTCAAAGTGTTGTTTTAAGACAATTCTATTGTAGAATTGGGGTCTTTAAGAGAATATATATGATATGATGATTTTTTCTGTAGGGATTACTCCCTACTCTTTGCTGCCATTACCTTCTTTTTTTGTGTCACCGTAATACAACGTTTAGAAAAGTCCACAGATGTTTATCTTTTTCTTCTCGGGAGAGGAAATGTCTCTGCGTACATGACTCTGAAATTCTTATTACTCCTAAGTTTACAACCCTTGCTAAATTCTCTGGCCAAACTTAGAACGTGCCTTGTAGAATAAGCCTATTGTTGTCGAACACCTATATTACTCAATGAAGTTGCATCCAAGGAATTCCTTTTCTTTGTAAAAATCTACGAATGGTCATTTTGAGTATCTTTTGCATGGACTATGCCTTAATATTAAACCTTATTGTTGTATTTTCGGGAAGATAATATTTCTTTTGGCAACTTGCATATTATGAGTGAATAGGATATCCTTATTTTGCAGCAAAATTGCAACAACATTGAACTTTTTTCGTGTCCATAGTTAGTTATTGTTGGAGATGTTCTGTTTTTCAGTATCACAACGTGCATGGAGTTATGCATGGGTCTCACGAAGTGCCTTTGGGCTTTAACTCGTGCGTTTTAAATTTTGGGTCCATTTCCAAAATGTTGGGGGGCCCACATCTTGGGTAATAGTATTAACAAATATGTTAGGCCGGTTAGAGCACTCAAAATAATTTATCTGGTTCTCCCCCCTCAATTGAGAACTGGGTGTTACAATAAATCCTTTATACCTGTTATAAAAATGGCTCACAAAATTGAACGAAAAGAGCAGTTTTCTATATATTCCGTCCCTTTCTTGTAGATCGGGCAGTGGTTACCTTTAAAGTTTTGAATTTCATACCATACCAACCGATACGACCGAAATATACAGTTTCTATAGCGTAGCCAGTACAAAGAAGGATATAGTTTCGCACCGGTTAGAATTTCGGCCTTTACTTTTTCTTTTTCTTTTTTTCATTTCTTCAAACTTTAAGCTCATTTTTTTACCCCCAATTCAGACTAGACTATTTATAATTTATATATATTTATATATTTTATTTATTCATATATAGACTATTCTGAAACGATATCCGAAACAGAACCGATACCAAAATATCTCGTTTCAACGCCTCGATCGAAACTGTCATCGAAACAGTATTCAAAACATTGGTTACCATACTGCCTGTGCTCCTAAGCGATCTTGCTAAGTCATAGTCTTACAAGGTCTTGGATCTAAACTAGCTTTGATATTTGAATCTCATGCCACTGGAGCTAAAGATTCAACACCCGGGCCCAACATCAAGCCCAGAAACAGTTTAGTTATTTTGGGTCTAGAAACAACTACTAGGCCCATGGCCAATTTGGGGGTGCGGTGGGGCGAACGTATAGGGTATTCGCCCTTGCACCCCGGTACCCGGATCGGGTACCCCGCCCCCGCACCAAGGGGGCGGGTGTCGGGGACGAGAACCCCACCCCCGCACCATATGGTGCGTGTAGCACCCCTAATCGATGGTCATGTGCTCCCTATTGAATCGGGACAGGTACGTCTTCAACATTGCCTCCTCTCCTTGCTTGATGGTGAGGAGGTACGCTGCTAAGCGTCGCCTTCGTCGACTTGACATGAATTGGGTAAAAAATAATCAAGCCAACTCACCAAAACTGTCTATAGAGCTGAGCGCCAGAGACCTAAACCATACTCGTGCTGGCCCCTTTAGGGTCAACGGGAATGCCCTGCATGCTACCTCCCCCGAGAAACCATGCAATGTGATGTGAGCCCTGAAAGTTTCATAGCTTTGAGCGAGTCCCAAGGCTTCCTCTATATCTCTTTTGAGCTGTCCAGAACGAGTTGTCGCAGGCATACGAAGTACACGCAAGATCTATAACGATCCCACAGATGATACCACTGTTAACGTTGTGTTTTGTACGCCTTTGCGCCAGGTTCTAGCAACTCAGGTCATCAGAACTGAGCCTTCAAAAATAGAGAAGAATGCAACTGGGAGAGGATGGCCTCGGGGCCAGGGAGTCTCCGATACCAAAGTTAGTAAAGTCTCTTGGAAGATTGTAAATAAATGAGAGAGTCTAGAGATCATAGAGAGGTTTCTCGCACCAGGAGTTGCTATTTATACTGGGAGTCTGGGGGAACAAATCGTGTCTGCCCCCATGGATTCTGTGTCCTTCGTACTGCTTATTTTGTCAAAATTCTTTAATGCGGCGTGACTCTGCGACTGCGTCATTAATTTCGCGTGTAGCTCGAGTGGTGGTGCTATTAATGCGGTGTCGTTTCCTGATTTGCCTGAACCCGTTGGCGTCCTTGGTAGTATGTCGCTGTCTCCATGCCAGAGGATTGAAGGTGCCCCTAACTTTCTGCCCATTTACGTGGACAGGTACTCAAGGGTTGGACACTGTTAGAGGGCTCTCCAGGTCAGCGAGTCTCATCCCCTTGTAGTACACTCATTCATGGAGGTTGCGTTCAGGGGAGACAACCCGTGGGCCGGGCCGAAGAGTCTACTTGTTTTGGATAGGACCTTCGCTTCTTATTCCCTCAGTTGCCCTTCTTAGACCCGCTAAAATAGGAGAGAAAAACCCCTTCCACCCACAAAATAGAAGAATCGAGCACATCCACTTTTATCAAAATATAGGGAACAATATCATCATCTCCTTAAATATACTGGAGAACTGAAGTCATATTGCAATTATAGCCCATGGATTGTGGCATATGAAACTCGTGCATCTACAGCACCACATGGACTTCATGCATTGATGAAAATTGCGAAGCAGCCGATAGGGATTCTATCGATTGAGCGCTCTAATACTCTTGTAAATGTAACTGTGAAATATCTGGAGAAATGGATGAGAAATGTAATATGCTAGCTCACTTAGAGGGTGAGGACCTCCATGTATGAGGAAGAAGAAGAGTGAGAATAGAGAGAGGAAAATAACAACTTCACTCAAGTTTTGCATAACTGACACAGTGCGTGGCGTCACTCAAATAGACCTGCCAGTAGACGTAACAAACATATTCTTCTTCTAAAAGACTAGTAGATAAAACGACAATGACAACTAATTAAACGACACAGACTCAATTAATACCCGTATGAGTTTTACATTTTCCAGACCCTTCTGCCACGGGCCTTACTCTACTAACCTATATTGTTCCAATTTCCACCCTAACCAACTAACCCAACTTATTACATGCAAATGGATAGGAAAGCCCAGCCCATGGAACACAACCGAACCCTAGTAAGGATAGTTTAACCTTTTCTTCTTCAGTTCTTCATCTCAAATCCTTCCTCGCCAGACATGTCACAGAGCCACCCCCATTAGAGCACCTTGCCCACAAAATGCGGGTAAAAAACCCTCAACTTTTCATACGATTCCCAAGTAGTATCTTCAACGTTTTGCCCTTGCCACTACACCAGACACTCGACCAAAATCTTCAAAATTTCTGGTTTGAGTATGTTGTCGCTTCCCGTGGGAGGTAATGAAGGAAGGAGCATGTGCCTCTGTCCCAATTTCTTCTTCAGCTGCGATACATGGAAGATAGGATGGATGGTGGTCGTGAGTGACAACTGGAGTTTGTAAGCAGCAGATCCGACCTTCTAGAGGATGGGGAAAGCCCATAGAAGCGTGGAGAGAGTTTAAAACTCCTTCAATGAGCCACACTGAGTTGCCTATATGGTTGCAGGCGTCAGTATACTAAATCCCCCATTTGAAATTACTGTTCTTTTCTCTTCAAATCATAATATTTTTTTCATCCTATTCTAAGCTCTCTGAATGTTGTGCTTGAGAATGTGATTCATGTGTTGCCGTGTATATGACATGTCTTCTACTGCCTCCACTTTTGACAGCTCTGGAATGTAGGTCATTAGTTTAGGATGAGGGTACCCATAGAGTGCTTGGAAGGGGGTTACCCTCGTTGATGAGTGCAGAGTTGTGTTGTACCACCACTCAGCCAGGGGCACCCACTGAGACCAGTCTCGTGGTCAGTCCCCTGCAAAGCATCTCAAAAAAATTTTCTACACATTTGTTCACGGCCTCTGACTGCCCATCTGTGTATGGATGGTAGGTAGTGCTGAAGGCCAACTGTACCCCTTGTATTTTGAACAGTTCTTGTCAAAATTGGCTTGTAAATGTGTTGTCCCTTTCTAACACAATTGAATTAGGCATTCCATGTAATTTTAAGACATGTTTAGTGAACAACTGAGCAATGATTTTGGCTGTGTAAGGATGGGTTATAGGAATAAAGTGCCTATATTTTGTAAACTTGTCCACAATCACCTATAGGCTGTTGAACCCGTGTGAGGGGGGTAGACCTTCCATAAAATTCATTGAGATCTGAGTCCAAGGTTGAGAGGGAATGGAAGTGGTTGCAGCAGTCCACTAGGTTTTGACTGGTCAACTTTGATGCACTGACAAACTTCACAGTTCCTTATATATTCTTTCACATCCTTCTTCGTACCATCCCAGTAGAAATCTCTCATATGTCCATGGAGGGTCTTATCATAACCCAAGTGCCCCCCCATAAAACTTGCATGTAGTAAGTGTAATAACTTTTGCTTAAAGTCAGCATCTTTTACTATGACTATCTTTTACTTATAAAAAATCAATCCTTCCCTAAACATGTACTTCTGTGGTAGTACCCATTCTCTAAACTTGTCCAAGAGATTTTAAATTCTTTGATCCCCACCACAACCTTCCTTAATCTCATCCACTCACTCTAGTGTTGGTACAGATAGGACAGCAATAGTGGCTTCCACCTTCTGTTCCTCCCCTTCTCCTTTTCTAGATGGGGCATTTGCCACCCTATCTTAGGACCTCTCTTATACTCTATCAGCATGTCATAGCCCAGTAATTTTGAAGTCCATTTCTGTTCCATGGGGGTCCCCACCTTCTGCTCTAATATATACTTCAGCCTTTGATGGTCTGTCCTAACCACAAAAGGATGACCCAACAAGTAAAGCCTCCATTTCTGCACTTCCATAACTAGTGCATAGAGTTCTTTTTCGTAAGTGGATAGATTTAGGATCCTTCCTTTCAATGCTTGGCTATAAAAGGCTATAGGTCCATTTTTTTTTTTTTTTTTTGCATCAATATAGCTCCAATTGCCCCTCCTGATGCATCACACTCTATCACAAAATGAAGGAAAAAATTGGGAAGAACCAGTACAGGGGGCTGACTTACTACCCTCTTAGAGCATTGGCAATGGTCTAGACATTGCCAAATCTAAAATTTGGCTAGAATCTTAATTTTTGGCTATAATATCAATTTTTAACTAGGTGAGTCCACATTGGACTAGCCATTATAAAGTTAAAATAATAATATAATATTATATATTTTTTTTTTGCAAATACAATTTATATATTTCTTAGATCTTCATGCTTTATAGAAATAATGTGTCTACTCTATCAATAAGTAGAAATAATGTGCATGCCATGTATGTTTTACCATTCAAAGAGAGAGGGAAGTGATGAAATAATTAAATATTGTTTTCCATTGTGAATAGTAGATAGTCATATTTGAGAAGATTTAAGACTTACTATTCATCAAGTTTTAAGCTTTGGACCATTGGCTAGTCCAATGTAAAGGCTTTTTCTCACATCTAGCTAAAGTTTAGACTTGCATTGGCATTTGGCTAGTCCATTGCCAATGCTCTTAAGAAACTGAAAAGCCTCTTTAGCCTCCACACTCCACACAAACTGGTTCTTCTTCAAGAGTTGAGTCAATGGGGTTGCAATGCTACCATAACCCTTAATGAACCTGCGATAGTACCCTGTTAGGCCCAGGAACCCTCTTAAGGACTTCAAAGAGGTTGGAAAGGGCCAATTTGTTATGGCTGACAGCTTATCAGAATCAGCTCTCACCCCTTCAGCTGAAATCACATGTCCCAAGTAGGCCACGTCTTAGACAGCAAACCTACACTTAGACATCTTGGCCAAAAAACTGTGTTGTTTTAACGCTTAATAAGTTAGATGTAGGTGCCTGAGATGCTCATCCAGATTAGTACTGTAAACCAATATATCATAAAAAAAACAATATAAATTTGCTCAAATAAGATCTAAATATCTCATTCATTAGACTTTAGAAAGTGATGGGTGCATTAGTCAACCCAAAAGGTATGACCAGGAACTCATAGTGTCCCTCATGAATCCTAAATGCAATTTGAGGTACATCTTCAGGCTTGACCCTGATTTGGTGGTAATCCGAACGTAGATCCAGCTTTGAAAACATTTTAGATCCACTCAACTCATCCAGTAACTCTTCCACCATTGGGATAGGAAACTTGTCCTTCACTGTCACCTTGTTTAAAGACCTATAGTCCACACACATCCGCCAAGTTCCATCTGCTTTTCTTATTAGTACAGGAGATTAATAGAGACTTTGGCTTGGCCATATCACTCCTGAGGTCAGCAACTCCTTGACAATTTTCTCTATTTAATCCTTTTGGAAATAAGGATACCTATAGGGTTGAGATGAGATAGGTTGAGTGTTTGGTTGTAAGATGATACTATGGTCATGGGATCTTTTAAGGGTTAGGTCTTTTGGTTCACCAAACACCAAGCTATATTGTTTGAGAAGTTTCTGGATAGGTAGGGGTATTTTTGGGTTAAGGTTATCATATCTTATTTCCACTACTTGCAACAACAGCTCCTTCTTTTCCAGTTTATTGTTTTGGTTCAGGTTCCCTTCTTCAATGAGTTTAGCTGGCCATAGCCCTTGCAACTCCACCAATTTACTATTATACTAGAACTGTATAGAAAGATATTTAAAATTTCACAAAATAGATCCTAAATCATGCAACCACTGCAACCCAAGCACCATGTCACACCCTGCTAACACAAGCACAAAGGTATCTGTCACAAAGACATTTCCCTGCACCCTCACCCTCAAGGATGCATAACTCCCTTCACTCATCACCTGCTCCCCATTGGCTACTCTTACTTTAATTTTTTTCTTTGCATCGACAATGATTCCACCTCTTTTAACAACTGAGGGGTCAAGGAAATTATGGGTACTCCCTGAGTCTATCAAAATGACCACCTCTTGGTTTCCTACTCTCCCTTTAACTCTCATAGTCTTGGGGTTTAGGGACCCAATTAATGCATGAAGTGATATTTCTGGTTGTTCTGTGTTAGTAACAAAATCCAGCATTTCTCCTCAATCAGTAACTTCTTCCATCTTCACAGTGTCACTAGCATCCTCTTCTATCTCCTCAATTAGGAATAACTTGGGCTGTTGGCACTTATGGCTAGGATTTCACTTGGAATCGTAATAGTAGCATAGACCCCTATCTTTCATTTCCTTTATCTGATGGGGTTTAATTTTTTAGACAGAGACAATGGCTTTTTGGTGGTTGGAAAAGGTGTTTGTGTGGCTAGATCGGTGTTTTAGGATGCCTAGGTCATGGTTGTAGCTTAACCCTCTCATATTTTTTTCTAGACAGCCCCACATTCTCCACCTAGATCCTAGCCAAGCTATATGCTGACAACAAGTTTCGAGAGTTGAACATTCTTATTGTCAACCTTATATCATCCCTCAACCCACTGAGAAAGACCTCTCAACCTATTTGACAACCCTTCAAAACTGGTCTTATATTCCTCCACTGTTCCTGTTTATTTTAAACTTGTGAGTGATTCCATTGGATCATCGTAAGAGGATGGTCCAAACCTCACTAATAGGGCCCAAACCCCTCCCAATCCTGAATGGTTCCAGATTCTTCTAAATGTTGGAACCACACAAGTGCTGGCCCTTCCATATGGAATGAGGCCAACCTCAGTTTGTTTTGAGAGAGTGTGTTATAATATGCAAAATAATGGTTGGTTTTGTACAACCAGCCATTCGGATCCTCCCCATGAAATGCAGGAAAGTCAATTCTTACCTGGCGAGGGTGCTACTCCAGATCTACCTCACGCTGGTGAAACCTCTGTTGCTAGTTGTCGGAAGAACTCTCTTTCCTGGGAGGCTCATTGTTTCTCCTCTGCAACTCCACGATAAGAGTAGCTAGTTGTTGCATCACTGCATCAGATTTTCTTTTTAATTCTAACATTTCTATTTCCAAGGTCTTGAGCTTGGAGTCAGTGGATTTCTTTAAGGACGTGAGCCCATCCTGAAGCTGGTTGAGACGGGTGCCTTCAGCCACGATGTAACTATTATTGTGATGGTCACTTGAAATCACTCTCTGATACCAACTGTAATACTCCTATAAATGTAATTGTGAGATATCTAGGGAAATGGACGATAAATGTAATATGCTAGCTCACTTAGAGGGTGAGGACCTCCATGTATGAGGAAGAAGAAGAATGAGAAGAGAAAGAAAGGAAAATAACAACTTCATTCAGGTTTTACATAACTGACACAGTGCATGGCATCCCACTCAAATAGACTTGCCAGCAGACGTAACAAACATATTCCTCTTCTAGAAGACTAGTAGATAAAACGACAATGACAACTAATTAAAAGACACAGACTCAATTAATACTCGTATGGGTTTTACATTCTCCAGACCCTTCTACCTTACTCTACTAACCTTTATTGGCCCAATTTTCATCCTAACCAACTAACCCAACTTATTACATGCAAATGGATAGGAAAGCCTAACCCATGGAACACGACCGAACCCTAGTAAGGATAGTTTAACCTTGTCTTCTTCATTTCTTCATCTCAAACCCTTCCTTGCTGTCAGACATGTCACAAGCGCGCGTGATGCAATGATGGACAAACAACTGTAGATTTGACATCCAACTATAGACACATGTTATCTTTCTTTCGGAGAAGAGAGTTTGAGAGAGAGTAAGGAGTGATGAGTCTTCTGTGTATTATAACGTTAACATTTTGGCAGTGGCGGACCTATGAAGTGGCCCCCCCAAAAGTTTGAAAAAAAATAATATATATTAATTTTTTATGATTTAATAGGATGATATTAATCTCATCTTATGTTGGCCCCCTCTCTAAAAAATTATCTTGGCCCCCTTTACAAAATTACTTTGATCTTATAGATTAATTACTTATAAGTCCAATTTAAAAAAATTTAATCTGATTTAAAAATAAAATAAATGAAATACATCTCATATAAAATAAATGATCTAATAACATAATGACACATTTTTATTATCAATAAAAATAAAAAAGGGAATTCGGATGGTTTTTTCTCCTTCCGCTGCCGCCTACAAGGCTACACTACAATTCTAACTTTCTACTGCTAAAAGTTTAAAGTCTTGAGTTGTCCTTACCATCTGCCAAAAGGCCAGCTTTTGATCATTGGCTTACCGCTTACATATTCATGTCTTAAAGCAAAGTCTTGGTCCAGACCTACAAGCTACAGTAACAGTATCATGAGCTTTTGAATTTTGATAGTTCTGCCACTACCTATCGCCTGATACTATGATACACGGTTTGATTTTTCTCTATTTTTTTCCTTTTTTTCGATTTTCTTTTTCTTTCATATATATAATTGTATTGAATCTATTGAATTTGATACAGTTTTTTTGAAGTTTTTTTTTTTACTTTTCCCCTTCTTTCATGTATTGATGCAGTTGTATTTTTGTTTAATTTTTTTTCTTTTGGAATTAGATTAATTACTACTTGGTTTGGCTTATATATAATTATGTCTATTGAATGGTTATTTATTTTGTGCTTAAAAATTAACTTTAAATTCATGTTTCATGAGTAATTGAATTCATATATATCTAATTTTATGTTGTATGTTTCAACTTGATTTTAAATTTTGGTGCATGAATTATGTCTAAATTAAAAACTATCGACTCATTCTTCAAAAGAAAAGAAGTTGATATTCTAGAAAATTCTTCTAAAATTTCAAGGATTGAACCTGAGGAAAATCATGACCGTAACTCTCCAATTGTGGAGTCTGAAGAGATTCATTTTACATCATCAACACTTGATTCTAAAGAGATTGATATATCTTCTCTACAACAAGATCCAAGGTTACGTCCTCTTATGTGGAACTATCCAGTCAATCAACGTGATGAAATAAGAAGAGCTTAGTTGAAAATGGGTCCATATCAGATACGTCTCTCAAAATATCTATTTTCTGGTTCTGAAAAGCATCATCGTCGCTTTCAACCTTCTTAGTTTGTACAATTTGCATCTTGGCTAGAGTATTCTCCATCAAAGGATGCTACATATTGTTTACTTAGTTATCTTTTTACAATGAAAGCATCTTAACGTTCTAAATGTGATGTATTTACTATCATAAGATTTAAAATTTGGAAGGAGATTAATGATGAAAACATTATGCATTTTTTAATCATATTGGGGAGGATCCTTGCTCTTTTCATAATAATGTTGTGAAATCTTGTGAAGATTTATTGAAACAATCACAGCATATTGATAAAATAATGAATGCACAAAACTCCAAACAAATTCTCAATAATCGATTCCGAGTAAAAATATCTATTGGTGTTGTTCGATGGCTTGCATTTCAATGATGTGCCTTTAGAGGTCATGATGAAACCCCTAAGTCAAAAAATTGAGGTAATTTTTTTTAGATGCTTAAACTCTTGGATTCGTATAATGACAAGGTTGGAAAACTAGTTTTGGAAAATGCTCCTAAATCTTCAAAGTATACTTCACCCAAAACTTAAAAAGAGATTTTGGAAGTTCTTGAAAAGAAAATGAGAAATAAAATTTGTGAAAATGTTGGAAATTCTAAATTTTAGATTATGATTATGGTTTTATACAAGAACGATTTTTTAATTTTGTACATGTTAAAGATACATCAGCATTGACTCTAAAAAATAAAATATCTACAGTTCTTTCTCATTATTGTCTTGATATTCCAAATATTCGTGGGCAATGATATGATGCTGCTAGTAATACGTGTGGTGAATAGAAAGGATTGCAAGCATTATTTTTTAAAGATTGCCCATATGTATACTATGTTCATTATTTTGCTCACCGATTACAATTAGCATTAGTTGCTGCATCTAGAGATGTAGTTTATGTTCATGAGTTTTTCTCAAATTTAAATTTCATTATCAATGTGGTGGGCCCTTCATGTAAACGTCATGATGAACTACAAGCTGCTCAGACAACACAAATTGCACATATGATAGCTATTGATGAACTTGAAAGTGGAAAAGGAGCTAACCAGATTGGCATTGTCAAACGAGCCAGTGATTCTCGTTGTGGTTCTCATTTTTATTCTATTTGCAGTCTATTACGAATTTTTGGAGCCACTTGCTCGGTGTTTGAAAATATAATAAAAGAATGATACACTTACTCTCAATGCAGGGATGTGAATGCTGCTTATAAAATGATTACATCATTCCAATTTATATTTATTTTACATTTAATGAAGGAAATCATGGGTATTACTGAAGTTTTTAGTCAAATTTTGCAGTAAAAATCTTAAGACATCTTGAATGCCATGAATATGGTTTGTACTACAAAATGACTCATTCAAAAGTTGAGAAATGAAGTTTTGGAAAGTCTCCTTGAGAATGTTGTCTCTTTCTCCAAGAAATTTGATATTGACATTCCAGAATTGAGCTCTCGTTATGTACAAGGTTGTGGTCGTCATCAACGAGATCACATTACGATAGAGCATCATTATCATTTTGAAATATTTAATACTACTATAGATTTTCAAATGCAAGAGCTTGACAGTAGGTTTGGTGAAGGAGCGACAAAACATTAACCCTTAGCTCAGCTTTAGATCCAAATGATGCTTATAAATTATTTAATATTGATGATATATGTTGTCTTGTGGAAAAGTAGTATCCTCTTGATTTTTCTGAGAACGAAAAAATTAATTTAAGGTTTCAATTTAAGCATTTTGAAGTTGATGTGCTTACTAATCCGAAGTTTCAGAATTTGTCATCCATTGAAGATTTATGTCGAAAATTGGTAGAGACAAAGAAATCAACGACATACTATCTTATTGATAGATTGATTCGTCTTGTTTTGACTCTTCCAGTATCTACAGCGACCAGTGAACAAGCATTTTCAACTATGAAAATTGTTAAAACAAGACTTTGCAACAAAATTGAATATGAGTTTCTAGCAAATAATTTAATTATCTATATTAAAAGAGAAATAGATAAGAATTTTGATTTAGATTCAATACTTGATGATTTTATTTCTTTAAAAGAACGCAATTTACAATTTTAGACACTCTATGTTTCTTTTGTTTGATATATTTGTATAAGTGTCTTTATGTTATTTCAATGATATATTACTTTCAGTTCTTAACATAGCATATACTTTTTTAATATATAGGTTGTATTAAACGTATTTTATTTTTGTTTTAGATCTTTACTATTAGATTGTTTTATACCACATAAAGTTTTTTTATAAAAATAGAATAAAATATATTTTATTATAGCTTAAGCCCATGAAACAAATTTCTGCTACACCAATACGCTCTGGGTTGGTTAGTGCTTTTGGGTCTTTCAGCTCGATAACGAGGGGAATGTAATATCCGTGCGTGGTGACTTCTAAGAAGAAAATGTGTTGGAATTGCATAATAAAATTGGACCTACAGTGTCTACTATGAGCTGTAAATGTATTCTTTATTTCTTTATTTCGTTATACTCTGTAATCTATAAATAGCAGTACACTTTTGTACGTAAAAAGGAAGACACAATTCAGTTATTCTATTTTGGCATTTTGTTGCTACCACCTTCTTCTAGCTCACTCTGCTTTCTTTTCCTCTGCATAACTATTAACATGGTACCAGAGACATGACATCCAATTCTTCCTCCACCGATTCAAATATGCCTCCAAATCCTGAGACCAATCCTCACCATCCCGCTAGCCCCTACTACATCCAGCCTGGTGAATGAGCTTCTTCTCCACTAGTTCCAGACCTCCTAATTACAGAAAACTATGTGACTTGGGCAAGGACCATGCGCTGGGCCCTCAATATAAAAAACAAACTTGGATTTATTGATGGTAAAATTCTCAAACCTTCAACTGATTCTGATCCTCTTCGTGCTCCTTGGGAGTGTTGCAACGACATGGTGATTGCTTGGATACAACATTCCGTTGGTTTTGAACATCGATCGAGCATAGCTCATGCGGATACTGCTGCAAATGTTTGGAACGACCTTTGTGAGCGATTCTCAATTCAAAATGCTCCATGCATTTTTCAACTCACAAAATCCATATCCTCACTTATGCAAGCTGATGATTCGGTAAGTCAATATTACAACAAACTCAAAAGTTTCTGGAATGAACTTGAAATATATGAGCTTATGCCTTTATGTACATGCGGTTCCGTGAAGATCTTAATGGATTACTCTCATAGAAGCAAAGTCATGAAGTTCCTCATGGGACTAAATGACTTCTATGATTCAGTCTGAGCACAGATTTTACTCCATGATCCTCTACAAGCGTTAAACCATGTTCTATCTCTTGTGCAACAAGAGGAAAGATGCAGACAACTGCATTCTTCTCCAGCACCTATTGCAATGGCTGCAAAAGGACCTGATCCTTGTAATCAATTTTCTTCCCGCAAAGAACAATTGTTTTGTTCACATTGCAACATCTCGGGACACTCATTAGAGCGCTGTTTCAAAGCGAATCCGAATCTTCCTGTATGCTCTCACTGTCGTATACCGGGACACACCAAAGAGAAGTGCTACAAACTCAATGGCTTTCCGCCTGGCCACAAGAATGGTCCCAAATTTAGATCATATGCTAATCAATCTTCTCTTGAACAGGATGAAATCAACAATGGACCACCTATTACTAAGGAGCAGTACAATCAACTCCTTGCCTTACCCCACACTTCTCATTCTTTCATCTCGGCACCTGCAGCTAATCATGTTCATACCAGCAACTCAACTTCTGAATCTTCTCCCGTGTCTAGTATTTTAGCTTGTAATTTTACACACTCATCTCACAACATCACCACCTCACCTGCCCCTTGGATACTCGATACGAGAGCTACAGATCACATGATTTGTGGCCCTAACTTCTTTACACACAATGTCACCCTTGTTTCACACACTATCAAGCTTCCAAATGGCACCACAAACAGCAGCTACACATATTGGTGATGTTCATATTTCTGACCAATTGATTCTTAAGAAAGTACTATGTGTGCCTGATTTTTCCTTTAATCTCATTTCGGCTAAATCCTTAACTACTCATTCCAACTGTTGTCTAATTTTTTTCTCTACTTCATTCTATATCCAGGACCTTTCATATTGGATGACGATTGGAATGGGGAAGGTGCATGATGGCCTATATCACCTCCAGCTTTCGAAACCAAATCCCATGGCATTGCATTCTTTTTTTTTTCTCTTTTATGTTTTAGTTCTGTTAACACCACAAATGTCTCCAAACTAGATGAATTTACACTATGGCACTATAGACTTGGACGTAGTTCTATGACACAGCACATCTTAGCTGATATTCAAAAATACAATTCCAAGCCTACGGGTTCTTCAAAAGTTGTCTGTGAAATCTGTCCACTTGCAAAGCAACACAAACTGCCGTTTACTCAATCTGATACTACGATCACAAAACCATTTGATCTCATCTCTGTTGATATTTAGGATCCCAATCAAACACAAGCCTACAATGGCGCCAAGTATTTTCTCACAATCGTTGACCAATTTACTCGATGCACATGGATCTATTTACTCCAAACAAAATTTGAGGCTCGGACTTCACTTCAGAATTTTTTCTCCCTTGTTGCCAATCAATTTGACACTCAAATAAAAACAATAAGATCCGATAATGGAGCTGAGTTTCATATGCCATTTTTTTATCAATCCAAACGAGTGTTGCACCAACTTACTTGTGTTGCAACACCTCAACAAAATGTCTTGGCTGAGCGTAAACATCAACATATATTGAATGTCACCAGGCCTTAAAATTCCAATCCGAACTTCCCATAAAATATTGGACTGATTTCATCACCACTGCCGTTGATTTAATAAACAGAACACCCACACCCAACCTTCAATACAAGTCTCCTTTTGAACTTCTCTATAATAAAAAACCATCCTACTCTCATCTTAAAATATTCGGATGTCTATGTTTCACATCCACTCTCAGCCACACTCAATCCAAATTCGAACCTAGAGCCCGCAAATGCATATTTCTTGGCTATCCTTATGGGGTCAAGGGATATAAACTTCTCGACATCAACACGACTCAAATTTTTCTTTCACGTGATGTTGTGTTTCATGAAGAAATCTTACCTTTCAAACAACACACAAACAACGTTCATTTCTCTCACCCCAACCCGAATACATCTCACGTTCACATTCCATCTCAAATACCACATGATCATTTTCTACCAAACTGTAACAACCCGATCCTAAATTTAGGCCATAAATGTTATTATTATTATTATTATAAGATTTTAGAATTTTGTTTGAATTTAAATCTTATTTCTTCCTATCCCAACCTGTAAGCAACAACCTCATACTCATCCTTATCCCCTAATCGTTAAATCTGAATCCTATTAGGAGACGAACTCGTATGAGAAAACCCTACCATAGTTTTTCCTCTATAAAAGCTCACGAGCCTCTTATTAAATACACCACAAACCATGGACAAACCTTCCCCATGCATGCGCGTTTCAGCTCTGTTTTACACCCTCAACAGAGCACTGACGGCAACAACCACTGTGAAGATACTTCCACCACCGTCGCATACACAAAACCCAGAGCAGTCACCTCTCTTCCACCCCGAGCTACTTGTTTCGCCGGAAGCCACCATAAAATACGTCAGAGCATTATGCCGGACAGCCCAGAATTTACCGCCACTGCACTGTGACGTTCGGACCAGGAGAAAGCACTACCCAGCCACGCAATACCGTAGCATCAGTGCTGCTCCTCCCCTTGTAGCAACACCACCATCACCCACGTTCCTCCGTGGCGACTCCATGCTGCTCAGAACACGCCGATGCCACCACCAGCCACCTTAGAAGACACCGAACCATCCCCAGCCGTGAAGACACGCCGCAGCAGCCATGGACGTGAAGGCCGAAGCCTCTATCTCGCTTCCACGGTAGCCACCTAGAGAGACGTCGAACCACCTCCCGGCCACCACAGAAAGAGCCGACCAGCCCAACCCCGTCGTACCCACTCCTTTCCGGTAAGCCCACGACTGCCGCCAGCCTCCTCTCCTTCTCGGTAGTTTTCGGTTGTTTTTGGGATGCTTTCGGTCTAACAGTTCTCTCTCTAAACTCTCTCTCCCTCACTCGGCGTCGCACCACACTACGAGAAGACTCAGTCACGCCGCTTCACTTCCAGCCGCCGGAACCACCGCACCGTGCAGCCCCTCCTCTCAAGGTGAGTCCATCGCAAAGCTTTCCCCCTCCCTCGCATGAATCCCTCTGTTTTTCGGCCCCGTATATTTTGATTTCCAGAGAAATCCTTTTGTTGTTGATGGGCCCTTGGGCCCTAAGCCCTTATATGCGTATGCTAGGTTTTTTTTTTAGTTGGACTCATAATATTATTATGGGCCAGATTTTAACTCTTGTATATTCTAATGATCTTTAAATGAACTCGTATTTTAAATTAGGTTTGATCTTATTTTATTTCAACAACAGTTTTAATAATTTTTATCGGGCTTAATATTTTAAAGGTCAATTTTTAATTAAATAAAAATATTAGTTAAAGGCTATTTTATAAGGAAGTGTTTAAAGAATTTGTAATATATTTTAAAGTATACTTTTGAGCCTAATAATTTAGTTATTATTTCCTTTGTTGATTTAGTAGAATTTAATAAAATTATTATGTTAAGGTTTTAATAAAATTATTATGTTAAGAATATTTAATAGAATTTATTAGGTTTCTTATAAGGTATAATTATTATGTTAAGAAGTAAAACTTAGTTAAGAATTTAAGTTTTATGAATTATTTTAAAATAGCTCGAGTATTCTACTAAATTATAGATTAGTATTTTAGTAATTTAAATATTATGATTTATTGATTAAAGGGTTAAACAAAAGATTTGTTTGACTACCTATTAGATTGTGAATTTGATTTAGTAGGATATTAGTACATATTGTTTCCAAATAGATTTAGTGATAGTTATTATTGCGTATAGGTGTCGAGTTACGAAGTGATATTCAGGAAGAAGCACAGCGAGGTAAGTAATTTGATCATAAATTAGGATCATCACAGTTAGCTTATATGTATGTATTATTCAAGCCAGTTCATTGACAACCATTATTTATGAACCGCTCATGTCATATGCAAATATGTCATCCAGCATAGCATATGATCATGTCATTCCGCATCATGTTTCAGATTCAGAAATTATAGTTATGTATGTATGTCATGCATCTCATGTGTATAAGACACGTAAGCCATTTTAAATTCAAGTGTAAGATAAGATCAGATCAGTTAATAAGATGGCTATTCAGATGCATGGTACCAATGCAGTTCAGATCAGGGTGGATGTGCAAGCTACGAACTCAGTCGTGGTCCACCATAGTATACTAGAATACTATCAGCGGTTCCCCTTGCTGCAGCGGGATGTGGGGCCGGTGCAGAACCTTGCACACAGGGTTAAGTGTGTTGGCCAGTCAGATAAGTCAGTTAAATCAGATAGATCAGTCAGTTAATTCAGTTAAAACAGTCATACATAGCATAATCATCAGTATGAACAGTCATGAATTTTAAGCTTAGCATGAAAGTTGTTATGAAAATCTTACGTTTATTACGTTTACGTTGTGATAGATTTCTTACTGAGTCTTCGACTCATTTTAGTTTGTTTTCATGTTTTTAACCACCCAGATGAGGATGATGATTACGAGCAGGCAGGCCAGGAGTAGAAGGAGCATTTATTTTTTTTTAGTTCAGACTTTCTAAAATAAAACATGTTTTTATGATATGAATTTATTCAGTTTTATTTCATTTAATGTTTTTGGAAGACAATTTTATTAGACCTTTTTCAACTCAATAAATTTCATGTTTTCAATTATGAAATTTGGGATCTATTGCCGGATTTATTTTTATGAAAAAAATCATGTGACACACCTAGCCTACGGGAAGGGGGTGTTACACAAACATTGCACCATCCCTTGAAAATACCCTTGCCGAACCACATCAACCTGATCACCCCACCAGCACACATATCCCATCTTCACCAACACCACGTCGTTCCACCAGAACACGAACAGCTCCTGCTTATCTCAAATACTTTCACTGCAATGCACTATCTCCATTACCGTCGTCATCCAAGCAGAAAGATAATGGATCCTCATCCATCACAGGTTTGAAAATTCTTTTCCCTCTATCTTCTGTAATTTCTTATCACACTCTATCACCATCATTCAAAGCCTTCACCACCTCAATATCTATGCACACTAAACCCACCTCCTACACTCATGCCCTCAAAGACCCAATCTGGCGTGAGGCAATGGAGCAGGAACTCACTGCTCTCAAGCTTAATGAGACATGGTCCATTGTTGATCTACCTCCAGGCAAGAAGCCGATTGACTGCAAATGGATTTATCGCTATAAATTCAAAACTGACGGATCAATTGAACGTGCGAAGGCTCGATTAGTCACAAAAGGTTTCACTCAACGTGAAGGGATCGATTTTCATGATACCTTCTCCCCAGTTGCAAAATTGGCTTCCATTCGTTGTCTACTTGCTATGGCTGCCATTAAAGGTTGGGATTTGCAACAACTGGACGTAAACAACGCTTTCTTATATGGGGAACTTGACGAAGAACTCTACATGAAGCTCCCACCTGTCTTTCCTCCACACGAAACAACAAAGTATGTCGCCTTCAGAAAAGTATTTATGGATTGCGCCAAGCATCCCGCCAATGGAACACTGAGCTTTCCTTGTCACTTGCTGAATTTGGTTTTATCCAATCCAAAGCGGATTACAGTTTGTTTACAAAGCAAACGACAACATCCTTTACTGCTATACTCGTCTACGTCGATGACATTATTTTGATGAGTTCTGATATTGCCTCTAGTGATGCTGTCAAGCAATTCTTGTCAACCAAATTCAAAATAAAGACTCTTGGATCACTCAAATACTTTCTCGGCATGGAAGTAGCTCGGTCTCACACTGGAATCCAGCTCTGCCAACGCAAGTATGCTCTCGATATTTTATCCGAGACTGGACTGCTTGCTGCAAAACCATCACCTCTGCCAATGGAACCCAATCTCAAACTACAAAAGGAAGCAGGCGAACTCTTCCATGATCCCACTCTGTATAGGAAATTAATTGGCAAGCTGCTCTATCTAACAAACACACGTCTAGACATGACTTACAGCGTCAACTTGTTAAGTCAATTCATGGAAAACCCACGGGTACCTCACTATGATGCAGTGGTCAAGGTCATTAGGTATGTTAAAGGCACTCCAGGTCAAGGAATATTTTTTCCTGCAACGTCTAAGCTACAACTCGTAGCCTACTCTGATGCCAATTGGGCCAATTGTCCAGACACGCGTAGATCAACAACTGGGTTCTGCGTATTCATCAGCAAGTCACTCGTTGCATGGAAATCCAAGAAGCAAAACACCATTTCTCGTTCATCTGCCGAATCTGAGTACAGGGCCATGGCTACCGTTATATGCGAACTCACATGGCTTCGGTACTTCCTTCAAGACTTACGTATTATAATTCCTGAACCAGCCACCTTGTATTGTGACAATTTGGCAGCTCTACACATTGCTGCAAATCTCGTGTTTCACGAAAGAACGAAACACATCGAACTAGATTGTAATCTAGTTCAAGATAAAATCTCCGCTGGGCAAGTTTCGACTGGACATTTCTCATCATTTGATCAATTGGCAGACCTCCTCACCAAAACCATCCATTCTCCCACGTTCAATAGATTTTTGTCCAAGATGGGAGTCATCAATATCTACTTTCCATCTTGCGGGGATGTTGGAATTGCAGAATAAAATTGGACCTATAGTGTCTACGGTTCCACCCGATAATGATGCAGTGGAAAGATGAAGAAATTAATTATGTTACTATGAGCTGTAAATGTATTCTTTATTTGTTATTATTTATTTCTTTATTTCGTTATACTCTGAAATCTATAAGAAAAAATCTATTTGCAAGCGATTTCGTGCACCAAATCACAATCTATAAATAGCAGTACACTTTTATACGTAAAAAGAAAGACACACAATTCAGTTATTGTATTTTAACATTTTGTTGCTACCACCTTCTTCTAGCTCACACTTCTTTCATTTTCTATGCGTAACTATTAACAAAATGGGCTAAAAGTTAGCTAATCTTTTTGTTTTTTGGGTCCCACCACCACCACCACCACCACCCCCCTCCCGCGGGCTACTGTACGTACATTGGCATACTGGCTAATACTTCTGGTTTATGGGAGACTGGATTTGTACGAGTGGATCCCTTGCCGTACCAACGAAACCGAACCCATCTTCTAGTATGTATTGGAGGTCATGGAAGGATCACCAGACAACCTAAAAGTGTTCGAATTTCTAGATCCTTGAATTGCACATAGTGCAGGATAGACCATGCTCATCAATATCATATATGCCTGTCCAAAGATTTCAGAGAAAAAAAAACATCAATGTAAGATTGTATGATGTCTTGACCACATGTTATGTCACGGAATGCTTCAGTAAGTATCTTTGGAAATCCAGATGCACTAATTTCGAACTTATCGAAGAAGACAAAAACAAAAATAATAAAAAATATATTTGATATTCTTTTTATTTCACCTAAATCTTATCCTTAATTGGGATATGTGCTAGATATTGGGTTTATAAAATTGGTTTGGTCAAGTTTGGTTGTTTTCAAATTTGAGATTTCCTAGGTTTATGTTTGTCATCAAGCTTGAGGAATTTTAGATGTCATGTGGAACGTGGTGGATCTTTGCCAATTGCCATCCTCTCGTGTCTTCCTTTTTTCTGCGTTATTTGGGGGATTGTCTTCTGTTTAATAGATATCCAGCTTGAACGTGATGGTCTCGAATGAAACAAACTGTTGGTGGTCAAGAGTCAGCGGGGGCAGAACCAATCGGTGCATGTAAAACACATTTAGTACTGTGATTAGTACTTCATCGAATCGGTGTATTCAATCCGGTTCGAAATTAGTCTGATTTGTTTCCGGTTTCTAATAATCAAAATCGGTTAAAAATCAATCCGGTTCTGTTCTTGATATTTAAAACACCGGTTCGAACTGAAATAGATAGGTAGATATATATATATATATATATATATATATATAATTTTTAATTTTTTTTATATTATGTATAAAATATTTTTTATATTATATATTATATGCTAAATACTAATTAATATAATATAAAATTTTCATCTTATTATTCATATCATTAATCTTATAACATAAAGTTAATATAACATTTAAAATTAATCTTATAAATTTTAATATAACATTTGATTATAATATAACATAAATCAATCTTATAATTTTTAATATAATATTTAAATTTTTATATAACATATAACTTTTAATTTTATAATATAAAATTAATATAACATAAAAAAAAAGAGATATGGATCAACCATTTGCTTAATTTAAGTTTTGTTAAAATATGATTTTATTTATCCATAAAATCCTACCGGACTGAAATTGAAAAATTCAAAAGTTTTAATTTCGACTCCTGCACACTCCACAATTTTATGCAGTATTACACCTAAAATATAGGAATTCATAACATTTCAGATTGTCATTGTGTAACCTTTCCTTAGCATTTGATCAACCAAGGAAACCCAAGACTGAAGCATTACTAAAATATTCATTTTCTCACTTTTTTTTGTAAGTATTTTTACGTAGTAATTGTACTGGAGCTGGCACTCCGCCTCCTTTTCAGCCATTATTAATACTAAATCTTGTGATGTGATATTTAATTACTTAAAATTGTTTGTTATTGATGTTTTATTTGTTTGCTGATGACGATGAAAAGGTGAAAGGATGATAATTAAAACGACACTAAATAATATTTTTTAATATAACTTGCTTACACAAAATCACAAGTTAATTATTTTAGTGTTAATATTTCTTACGTGCAACAATTGAATATGATTTCAATCCCCTATAGCATCGAAATTGAATAGCAGAAGATTTTATCGGGTTAGGAAAATAATTGGCTAACAAAAATTTCTTAAAATAATAAAAGTTTACTGACTTGTTTTGTTACGCATGAGATGAGATGAGACAAAATGAAAGTTGAATAAAATATTATTAAAATGTAAACTTTTTAATATTATTTTTATTTTAAAATTTGAAAAAAATTAATTATTTCTTATATTTTGTATGAGAATTTGAAAAAATTATAATGATTAGATTCAATGCGATGAGATTGTTTATGAAAACAAACCAGACTTAGGTCATATTTGAATAGTGAAAAGTTTTTCATCTCATCATTACAATTTTTTTAAATTTTCATACAAAATATAATAAACAATTTAATTTTTTCAAATCTCAAAATAATAATAATATTAAAAAATAATATTCTAATAATATTTTATTCAACTTTTAACATTTATCTTAAGTCATTTCATCTAAACTCACTATCCAAATGACGCATTAAATTGTCAATTATTTTTTTATCTTGAAAGAATATCTAACCCAACAAATTAACATCAAACTATATCGATTTAAAGAGTTTATTTTTACGAAATATTAGTAACCAGATGTACGAAGGCAATGTAGAGTATTACCCGATGTAAAATGAAAATCAGTCCGAATGATATAACCAGATTAAGAGTATTATTATTAGCTTCATCAAAAGCCTAGTCAAATATAAAATTTGATGAATTTTATCAAAATATGGCTGCATTGGATTAGTAAAAAATATAAGTGTGAAATTCTGAGTTACAGTAAATGGATAGGTTTCTTCAAATTTGAAGGACTACTGTTGACTCATCAAATCTATTTTTTATTCGCTTTTAATCTCCAAAAGTCTCTTTTATTCACGTTTAATCTCCAACCATCTTGTAATAATAATGTAAGAATCAAATCAAATTATGAATTAATATATGATTAATATAATTTTAAAATATAAAAAAATAAAAATATTTTTATTAAAAAAATAATATTATATTATTATTTTAATAAATTCAATAGCTAATTCAATGTGGAGTTATAGGTAGGAAAATTTTAAATTTATAAAAATCATGTATTTTTCATCAAATTTTAAAAATAATTTTGATGAAACCAATGCTACGTTATAATAATATAATCTAAAGTACTGTGTACACATCAAGAAAACAAGCCCAAAAAGGTCCAAATATTGGTTACAAAACCAGAAAGAATTTTCCGACCAAACCTTGACGACTCAAATCAATCAGAGCCACGTCAAAAAAAAATAAACAAAACAAAACAAAAGACTTTTTCGATGGACCCCAAAGAGAAAAACCGAACATGGTAGCTAGAGGGAAAGCCTCGAATTCATGGGTGGACATGTAGTTTGCATGTGTTTCATGGTTGATGGCACGGCATTGCATTGCTAGAATAAGCATTTATTTCGTATGGGTTATGTTTAGAGCATTAGCTGTTAAGTCTAAAATTTAGTAAGAATGTTGTATTTTAACTTTAACATAGATTTATAGTTAGATTAGTCTATATTAGATTAGTTATCTTAAAGTCTAAATAATAATAAAATATTAAATATTTTAATAATATATATATTTTTTTAATATTTTACAAATTTAATTAATAACTTTATTAAAAAATAAAATTATTATTTTTCAATTATTTTTTCCCTCAACCTAATTATTCAATAAATATATTTTGTTAATCATTCACCCAACAATCACATATACAAATATACCAACATTTCCTCTACCCATAAAAACAGTCCAATAATTACAAAACAGTCCACTATTCCATCAAAATAGTCTAATAATTACAAAACAGTCCACTAAAATTATAAAAATAGTCCACTAATCCATCAAAACAGTCCACTAATTACAAAACAGTCCATTAAAATTACAAAACAATCCACTAAAATTACAAAAACAGTCCACTAATCCATCAAAACAGTCTAATAATTACAAAAAAGTCCACTAAAATTATAAAAGCAGTCCACTAATCCATCAAAACATTCCAATAATTACATAGCAGTCCACTAAAATAACAAAAACAGTCCACTAATCCATCAAAACAGTCCAATAATTTAGTTGCTACCCAGCCACATGTTTATACATCCCAACATCAACTTTACCAACATATTTTTCTTATGGCTTTCTCTTCTTACCAAAGGTAGATATGTGTTGCTGCCAGTTTGGTTGGTGTCTCAAAAGACACCAACAATGCTCCATTGTAAAATTAGACCCTACCATCTCTTTGTACAACATCTTGGCCATCTCAATCTACAAAGGTTTAGGAATATGTGTTAGTTCATAAATAAGTCCAATATAAATTCATGATTAAAAAAAAATGGTACATACATTGTCTTGCTCGGTTGCACCACTCGGGTGCAATGACTCTACATGTGCTATATATGCACAGAACTTATTTGTCAATTTTTGAATCGTGGACCATCGATTCATCAATGAGCCCTCAGTATGATCATCAATGTTTGGTTTTTTATATTCATGATAAAATGTTATAATTATTTCCCACATTTGAGTTGACTTTTGATCAGTACCCCTTATCGCATCGATGCTAATGTTAAGCCAAGCTGAGACGAGGAGATTATCCTCCTATACAGTGAAAGATGCACTTCTTTGAACTTTTTTTAAATGATGCATCTTTTCACCGTCAGTTGTGGTTGCTTGGATCACAACATTAGAATGTTGCGTTGGAGTGCTATTACAACCTCCTCCCCCACTTTGTAAGAGAGTGGTGAAGAAGGGGTCATCCTCAAAATGTGTGTCCATCCTTGGAAAAGATTAAATTTTCAAGGAGTCAGAAAATTGATCCAATATAAGTCCAAATTCACAAGATTCCAGCATATTCACAACATTCAGCTTGAGTTACCTTGGTTTTTAATAACAATTATCAAAGAAATGCAATTCCAGTTCCAATAGTTATAAGTGCACAATAAAAGATTTAAAGCATAACTCATGGATTTCATAATGTTAACCATTTGAGTATAATGTTAATCTACCTCATAAACTGTAAAGATGATGGTTTATAAGTCTGAGTTAGTCCTAGAATAGTATATTATGTTTTAAAGCACTCTGAGATGAGGACTGGTCCCACTCTGTAACTCTGACCGAAAATCATCATCCATATTTCTTATGCAATGTGCCTAAAACTAACTCAGACTAACTCAAAACCATGAACTTACAGACTTATATGTTGGCAGATTGGGTGAAGTTATATATAAATTGCAGGCCTAAAAGCTTACCTCGAGAAGACTAAAATATAAAACTAGATGATGAGCATTGTAAAATTATATTGTGATAAGCATCAAATAAACTCAGAAACATCAAATAAACACAGAAACAGGTGAATATAACACTCCTATTTCTTAAACAAAGATAAATATAACATTCTGATACCAACTATCTAATTGTATGCAACAAAGCAGTTCTCACATGCATAAAGGATAATGCGTGGTACTGAGTCTCCAACATACATAAAGGGGTAGCTAGATACCATAAAATAGCATGGCACAACTATAAAATGGTAGTTAAATCATGGAAATTGAAACAACTGTAGTATGCATATGAATAATCTAATGGGGCAGCATGCTGAAAGAAACGAAACAGAAGGTATTCATATTTCTTATGCAATGTGCCTAAGACTAACTCAGACTTATAACAATTATCTTGAGTTGGCTGGATGCTAGTTGGTTCAGCATGCTTCCTCCCGATACATGCCACAATATTTCTAAAGATTTTGTAATTAATTACATCTATATCAGTTCTTGTTTGTGTAAGTGATGGTGGGTGACTTCCTCCCGATACATGCAAAAACATTGGGGATATTTGCTACTTCTTATCAAGTATTCTGTTGTGTACAGGATTGCGGGACTTGCAAGAAAATGTGCTCTACAAATATGGAAATGGAAATATTTGAAATGTTCTAATACCAAATTCAAACCAAAAATACCCAATTCAGGAACCACAATACCCAAATCTCAAATCAGATTCCAGCACAAAAATACCCAAATCACAAACCAAAATACCGAAATCTCAAAGCAAAATACCATAATCATTAAACACTACGCATGACCACAGACAAATACCCAAATCACAAACCAAAATACCGAAATCTCAAATCAGTTACACGGAAATACCCCAATCGCAATTTTGAAGTTCAGTTTATAGAGGAAATGTGCAACCTTTGGACGAGGATTCACGGGCAAGGCAACCTTGTGAATGAGTTCCGCGCAAACCCTAAACACAGATTCAATCACTTGATGAAATGTGAGAAAATAGAAAGAGAAGAGGGAGAGGAAATCTAAGCAGAGTAGAGGGAGGGAGGAGCGAGGAAGAGAAATTACCTTTTGGGCTGGAAGACGACGGCAGGACGACGGAGAGAAGGCGTCTTGCGGTTGAAGAAGACGGAGGTCTCTTTGGTGCTCATGGGTGAAGAAGGCGAAGGGCTACGGAGATGTGTGTTTCAGAAAGAAGAAATGGAAATGAGGGAAATACATGAAGAAAGAGAAAATAACGTGGAAAGTAGATGAAATAATAAAATATTAGTATAAACCATGAACAGTAACTCGTTATGTTTGGAGAGGAGTCTAATTTTATTGTAGTTAAAATCTTTAACTTTAGACTTTTAGCTAGTCTAATGTAAATTTTTTTTTTTAACATCTAGCTAAATTATAGATTTGTATTGACATTTAGCTAGGTCATTGCCAATGACCTTGAGTGAACTTCATCCACCTAACGTTGTATTAGAATTTAGCACTTTGTGGATATGGGACCGATGCGTTTCACTCCCCAAATGTACGTCTCCTCGTACTTTTCTGTTAACCTACCTTCCGTACAATCAGCCCAAATTGTGGATCGCTTGGTGGATAATAAACAGCATTAATATAAGAAAAACTATATTATTATTATTAATTATTATTTCATGTTCAAGTACTGTTATCAACGTTGTCGAGATTGGGTCAATATTCGGAACCAATTTCTAATCTACTGAAAGTGGCTTATTACCTTTTTTTTTTTTTAAGGGTAGACTGGCGTGTAAGGTGGCTTTACTCCGAGAAAGAAAGAGGCAAATTAAAGGAAATGGGACCATACGTGTTAATGGTTGGTGCCTTGACTTATTCAGGAGTTTTTGTGGGTCTATTGTCGTCGTTTTACATGCAATAATAGTTTTGATCCAATTTCCTTCTTCTCTCTGATTATTTTCTTAAAGAATTAGGGCTCGTTTGAACAATATGATGTAATGAGATGAGATGATTTTAAATGAGTTGAATAAAATATTGTTAGAATATTATTTTTTAATATTATTATTGTTTTGAGATTTAAAAAAATTAAATTATTTATTATATTTTATGAGAATTTAAAAAAATTGTAATGATGAGATGAAATAAGATAGATAAATGATACTTACAGTCGTGAGTGTACAAGCGCCACGCAGTTGCTTTGAAAAAAGTGAATAAATACGATACCCACATGAAAAGAAATTAACTTTTTAATAGTGAACCTCACTCTTTTTCAAAGCGACTACACGGTGCTTGCACACTCCACGACTGTATATAGCATTACTCTTTAAGCCTCTTTATATAGGAGTTTATGAAATGAATGAATTTCTTTTGTTTGTTCTAATGCAAAAAATTAATGATCTACGCTTATTTAAATTTTTTTTTTTATACAACGGGAGTGAGGAGTTTCGAATTCAAAATTTTTATTTGAAGAATCAGGTATTATACTATCAAACCATGCATCAGGCTCTTGGGTATGCCTACCCAATTGATGAAATATATAAATGTCTCAATGCATGAACGTATAGCATCCGTTTCCATTCGATGATGGATGGCTGTGGTTGACAGATTCTACCCAACCAAATGACTCTATTTTGGCTATTTTGGTAATTTTATATTCCAAATAGCCGCATAATTGTCACATTCAGACGTTCACACACTGGTAATATTACAAGTTTTAATTCAATGTTCCTCATGAGAAAATTATTTTTAATTTTGTTAAGTTTAATAATATTTGTGTCAGTCTGACCTGTAAATTAATAACTTCGATGCTTCACTTTTCAATATATATATATAAAAACTTGGATCGCAGTACGTACGTGACATGTGACCAAGTTCGGTTTGAGTATATATATGGCTAACACTGATGGAGGATATGCATAGCAATTGCCAATGGGGATTTTATATTGAAGTCATATTGTGAGGTACCGAAATTATTAGCTTCTGGGTTTTTTTTTTGTTTTTTTGTTTTTTTTTCTCATCTAATAGCTTGTGGGTTATGTTAGAAAAAAAAAATGATAATTCAAGGGGGGTTAAAATGGCTTTTCCTTTTCTCCATTGGAATATTTTCATAGTTTTCTTGAGTAAGAAAGAATTCAACCTCAAACTTTGCTGTTTTCATGATTATTATTTTTTATATCCTTCTCTCAGGAAAGGCCCTAAAGGAAGATATAAAGTTTTTATTTTTAATTCTTTTAAGAAATGTTCTGCACGGTTGAGATATGTTTGGTAAAAATCATTTTTTTTTTCTTAATTTTTATAATTTTTAAGAATTCTTGAAAAGAAATTTAAGGTATATTTTGTTTGAGAAATGATATTTGTAGGTTGTGGAGTGCGCAAGCGTCACGTAATTTTTTTGTAAAAAGTGAGTAAATACGGACCCCACGTGTAAAAAATTAATTTTTTAATAATAAACCTCATTTTTTTAAAATAATTTTGTGACGCTTATATACTTTACAACTGTATGTAAGATTTGTGTTTTGTTTTTGTTGTGAAAATAGGTAGTTACGTACCGTCTTAAAGAGATAATTGGTTTGAATAAAAATTTGTTGAGATGTGTTTTGTTTTGTACTAGCATTTATGAATTAAAGGGTTTTATAATATAAATAATTAAACTTATTTGTTTACATTATTTGTGGTTATTTAATATAATATTAGTGCACATGTTATGAGGTCAAATTTTGACACGATATTTTACTAGTAAGTTAAATATTTAAGATGTCGTACCACTTATCCTGTTATTAAAAAAAAAACTTTTGTTCTACACAAATAGTTTTAAGATATAACATAATTAATTGATTTTTTTACTCGATCTGTTTAAGTTTTCATAAATAAAATTGAAAAGTTATTTGGATGAACTTTTATGGCAGAAATGTTTGAAGGTTTGACTCATTGAATATTGAAATAAGACGGGATGAGATGAGATAGTTTTAGATGAGTTGAATAAAATATTGTTAGAGCACTCCCAATGACTTTTGTATTATACAAAAAATATAAATTATTTGAAAAATTGCTCTAAAAAGAAATTTCATCCGATTAGGCAAAAGGAATTGTAAAATACAATTAGCTATAGTAACCCGTTACATGCAGCGGGTACTTTTCATCTTGTAAATTTTTTTTTATTAATATTTCATTTACTCATTTTCTTTTACTTTAATTTTTATCATGTAAACAAATTCTTTTTATTATTTATCATTTAAAATACATATATTTCATTTTCTTCTAAAAAATATCTTGGAAATATTTTTAAACCAATTTCTTCATATTTTGATTTTATTTTTAAATTTTATTTGGCTTATATATTTTTGTTTGACGTGTATAGGACTGAATTATTTTACATTGTATATAAAAACAAATTACAAATATAAAAAAATATATATAGATATTGTAAATTTATTGGTAGAAATGAAATATTTAAAAAAAATATAAAAAAAATATTTAAATAATTTATAGAAAAATAGATAAGCTGATGGATGATATATTGTAAAAGTCAGTATGTAAAATAAAAAAAAGTAAGTTTTGATTATGTATTTTAAAGGATAGGATAAAAAATCTATTGGGAGTGCTCTTAGAATATTATTTTTTAATATCATTATTGTTTTAAAATTTGAAAAAATTAAATTGTTTATTATATTTTATGTAAAAATTTATAAAATTATAATGATAAGATAAGATGAAATTATCTATATATCCAAACATGGACTTAGTGAAATATGTTTTGGTGTTTGTGTATATTCTTTTTTTCTTCATTTTTGAACATAGGAAAATCACTAGATTGTTTTTCATAAATAAAAAGTTTGTTATGATTTGATGATGTTTGGATAACAAGAAAATTTCGCCTAACCGAAAATTTTTACCCAGTTTCTGCTTCGCTCCTTCCTAATCCTGTCAGCGTAGAAAACGATTAAATGAATTAATTTAATCCATAAAAATAAATTTTGGAGCATAGTAATCAAACCAACCATTTCGTAACTAGAAAGTTTCATAAGAATTTCGTGATTCAAAACTAATATCTTTTTTCCTAAAATTTTTAATCCATAATTCTCACTTGCGCCTCCAAACCACAGAAAACGTTGTATAGAAAATATATATATATATATATATATACATATATATTCAAGCTTGTTTGGTCCATGTCTTGCTAGCTGTTTCTGCAGGCCTAGAGAGAGAGAGAAAGTCTGTTTGGTATTACAGCTCGTGATGAGAAAAAGTACGAGCAAGGAGTGAAAGGGAGATGCTGTTTTGTCAGGTTATGTCTAAGGGTCGCTCCCTAGCCTGTAACCTAGTCTGCCTGGTTGTCTCTGAGTAGTTGGCAATTATCCTGTCTTTTGATGGACTCTCCAAGGCTCTCTTTCTCTTCTTCTCTTTTTTTTTTCTTCACAAAAATTTAAAGAAAATAAATATAATTTTTTTCTATATTTCTAATTAATGTGGGATTACCCATCTCTCTCTCTCTCTCTCTCTCTCTCGCTCTCGTTCAGACACACTCACCCGCACACTGATACAAAGGAAACGTTTGTGGAGCAAGAAAAAGATTAACAAAAGATACTAGCAAAGAATAGAAACCAAGGAATGAATGGTGTTTCAGCTGCTGTACCGGATTACTCTGAGTTTGTTGAAGTTGATCCTACTGGAAGATATGGAAGAGTACGTAAATTCTTTTGCTCAGTTGTTGCCTTCTCTCTGCGTTCTTCATTGCCTGTTTTGGTGTTTTATGTTCCTTCTTACAAGCATGAATCTTTTTCTTTTTTTTCCTCTAAATGAATTCAATGGGTCCTATTTATGAGTCGCTGTATTTTTTTATTTTTATTTTTGGCAGTACAATGAAATTCTTGGCAAAGGAGCTTCAAAGACAGTGTATGAGGCTTAATTCTCTCGATTTTTTCTTTGGCATATCCTTTTCATATGTCTGCAAGTTATCTACTTTTTTGACATTCTATGATTTTTTTTTTCAATTTTTTTTTTTTTTTTTTTTGTCAATAGTATGGTTTTGCAAATAAATGGGTGTCTGGGGTTGTATTGATTGTTGTAGTTATAGAGCCTTTGATGAGTATGAAGGGATTGAAGTAGCATGGAATCAGGTGAAGCTTTATGACTTCCTACAAAATCCTGAAGATCTTGAGAGGCTGTACTGTGAAATTCATCTGCTCAAGACCCTTAAACACAACAACATCATGAAGTTCTACACTTCTTGGGTTGATGCTGCTAAGAGGAACATTAACTTTGTCACCGAGATGTTCACCTCTGGTACTCTCAGACAGTAAGCATCATATTAAGTTCCAAAAAATAGAAATGCTCATCTGTCTTCATCTTTGTCGACTTCATGGTTTGGGTTTTCGATGCTTATTTATTTAAATATTTTGTGTTTTCGATTGCTGGTTAGGTATAGGCTGAAGCACAGGAGAGTGAACATTAGAGCCGTGAAACATTGGTGTAGACAGATTTTGAAAGGTCTTCTGTATCTCCACAGCCGTAACCCACCTGTTATCCACAGAGACCTCAAGTGTGACAACATTTTTATCAACGGGAACCAAGGGGAAGTCAAGATTGGAGATCTTGGCCTCGCAGCAATCCTTCGCAAATCTCATGCCGCTCACTGTGTCGGTATGTTAGAAGTGTTCTAGATTCCCTCGAATATTGTCCGAATCAAAATTGCCACCATTTGTTTCTCATCCTATTTCCGGAAAATGAGCTGAATCAATGCCGATGAAGTTCTAGCAATTCTGATTATGCATATTGTGTTTTCCCTTCTTTTTTTTTTCACCCCTTTTTGTTCCGCAGGAACACCCGAGTTCATGGCACCGGAGGTTTATGAAGAGGAATACAATGAATTAGTTGACATATATTCTTTTGGAATGTGCATCTTGGAGATGGTCACGTTTGAATATCCATACAGTGAATGCACCCACCCTGCTCAAATATACAAGAAAGTTGTCTCCGTAAGAACTCTAACCATGAACTTTTCAGATAGAATTTTGTCTCCAATGGCTAATTACGAATTGCATTCTTACTACAGGGGAAAAAACCAGAAGCTCTTTACAAAGTAAAAGATCCCGAGGTGCGAGAATTTGTTGAGAAATGCTTAGCAGCCGTGTCACATAGGCTCTCTGCTAGGGAGCTTCTGAAGGACCCTTTTCTACAAATTGATGACTATGGATTCTGCTTAAGTTCAGTAGAGTACCGAGGAGATTTTGATGAACTGGGCCCTTTCCTAAGACAATCTCATTATGGAAGTTATAACATAAACCATTCTTTCATCGATGGGTACAGCAATTGTCTTGGTTATGCCGGTGAAAATGATTTGGAATACCATCCAGCTGAGTTTGGAACAAGTGAAATTGATCTCTTCACTTGTCAAGAGGATGAGCATTTGGCTGATGTAGATATCACAATCAAAGGGAGGAGAAGAGAAGATGATGGCATCTTCTTAAGGCTCAGAATGGCAGATAAAGAAGGTTAGAGTTTTATCTTTCATGGGTATCATAATTTTTATACTCCTTTCCAATTATTCCAAAATCCCAAATTTAATTTATTGCCTTAAATTTTCAATCAAAACTCAGAATTACTTTCCTCTGTGCAGGCCGTATTCGAAATATCTACTTCCCATTCGACATTGAGACTGACACGGCATTGAGTGTTGCAACGGAAATGGTGGCGGAGCTTGATATTACTGACCAAGACATGATAAAAGTAGCAGACATGATTGATAGTGAAATTTCCACTTTGGTCCCAGAGTGGAATGGGGGGCTGGGCATAGAGGAAAGTTTACATTGTACAAATGGAAATTTCTGTAACAATTGTGTTTCAAAAGATTCCCTATTTGATTATGTTTCATCAAATAGTCCAGGTCCCAAGAATCTGCAAGTTCTTCAGTGTTCTAAACAAGGATGTGCTGCTATCCATGGACGTTTCGAAGAGATAACATACCAAGTTGAAGGGTCGGAACAATGTGTAACAGCTGGGGAGCTAAAAACATCAAGCCAGTTTGGTGGCATCCATTTTGCTGATATCTGGGCTCAGAGAGAAGGTTTAGAATTGAGTTCACCAGGCTCGAAGGATATATGTTGCAATGAAGGAAACAACACATTGGACCAATTGACGTTTGGAAATGAGAGAACTATAAATATGGATGATCAAAGTGAATATGATGCAAGAAACTCTCCCTCCACAACCCGTTCAGCAGAGCATGCCCTCTTGGATGATTATGAGAATGAGATCAGGCAAGAATTAAGATGGCTCAAAGCTAAATATCAATTGCAGTTGAGGGAACTCAGAGACCAACAACTTGGGGCGAAATGGAAATCTTCAAGCTTATCTCAGAAGTTTTTCAACTTTGAACATGAGAGAGATAATGGGTTTTCCCCTCCTATGGGTTCACCCCAGCTAAAAAGAGAGAACAATGGACCTCTTCTGAAATCTTTGCCCTCTGGGAAGAATTTCACTACGGATTTTCTCATTGATGCTGATAAGAAATGCTCCACTGTGGCAAACAGAATGACCGAAAACTCTGAGACAGTGAATGTGTCCGACAGTCCTGAGAACATGTTTACAGCCAAGAATTTCTACACGGGACCTTTGCTGCTTCCACACTCTCTTCAAAGGGCAACTTCTCTTCCAGTTGATGCTGTAGATGTTTAAAACACCAAACCTTCGAGCTTTCCTAGGCTGCCTCTTCTTAGTGAACGGAAGAAATAATGGTGATGGATCATGCTTGTACGACTCAGAGATGTAACTTCCACAGCTTATAGGGTTTTTTCCCAGGTTAGATAGCATCGCTTGGGTAAAAATGAGTTAATGTACATTTCCTGCTAACTTAAAAGGTAAACCGTGTTTCAGAAATTTTCTGCTACGTCTCCCAGAAGATGGGATGGTCATGACTCATGACCCTCTGATCTCCATTTTCATTGCTGCACTTTGTGAGAATGGCATATTGCCTCTCTCTCTCCGGGTTTTTTTTTTGGCATACTGTGCATCTTCAAACGTCTTAAGATTAACATCTAAAACTATCAAAATTGATACATTGTGCATTTGGTCTACCAAAAACTAAAATGTAGCATACTGTCCGATTCCGATTGTTAAATGAATGAAAAATAGGTGACATGTTATAATGTTGAATTAAAAAAAAAATTTGAAAATCATATCTTAACGGAGGTGTGTATCGCAACTTTTACTTATTGTGGGGGTGTAATGACTCAGTTTTGGTAGTTTTTTTTTTTTTTATGTAAAGTGCAAAACTCTTGATAATTTAACAATGCAAAGTGTATTTTTTATAGGAGAAATGATAGTTGCAGTCGTGAGTGCTCAAGTGTCGTGCAATCATTTTGAAAAAAGTGAATAAATACAAGAGTTACTTGAAAAGAAATTAATTTTTTAATAGTGAATCTTACTATTTTTCAAAACGATTGTATTACGTTTGAGCACTCACAGATCGTACGTAGCATTATTATTTTTATCGTCAATTGGTAAATAATTGATAGGAGAGTTCTGTTTGACTTTCAGAATTATTTTAGAGCAGCATTTATTGACATTACAGAGTAAGAAATGTGGACCAAATTCCATCTACGCATCCATTGGCACGGTAGACGTGCTCACCCACAGCACAAGGGATGGAACCTATCTAATATCTATATATAGTAGATACCAACATCATATGCGGACGCCATTACTCAAGTCCACAAAAATGCTCTTGCATTTTCCTAGTTCCCTGGGCACCTTTCTAGTTCTAGATGTATGACAATAATCCCAACCTCCCCACCTCTACAAAGCAAGCAAAGTCTTCGGAACCTAAAGACTTAGACAACTTGACAAACATCACCATTATCAGCTCCAAGTCTCCCCTCAAAGATGGCATTCTTCACCCCATCCCTACCTCTCTGCTCTTCCATCACTTTCAAATGTAAACCCTGATCAAGCACAGCCTTAGGACAATTATTAGGGCGGTTTGTGCTAGAGAGCAGCAAAAGTAGGCTGTACAAAAGGTCCAAAGCAGTTTGATGGTTTCTGTAGTCTGGCAAGTATATATCATGTGCCTAACTACTGGCGCCATGTGATGCTTCTTCTGCTTGCCCAAGTTGCCAACTTGGGTTAGATGTTTGGCTTGCTTTTGTAGAATATACAACACATATATGCCCCTATAACTATTGCCATTTAAAATGACTGCTGGTAGTTGCCACATTGTATTTGTTTTCCCAGCTACTTGTGAATAATATTAATATTTGTGTTTGAAGTGTGAGTTTTCAGCTTTAAAGGCTCTCTTTTTATGAGGAGGCACTATTTCTACTACTACTGCTAAAAGCCTAATAGGTTTGGTCACAGAAAAGTGATGATTGGATAACACGTGTAGTTAGAGTCCTTTACGACCCTACTCTCTCTTTTCAAAAGGGTCTTTTTACGAACCAACCTTCACGTGGGTTCTACTCAGTAGTGATGGAAAGCAAGATTAATTTCTATTCAAGCTTTTCGACTATCCTACGCCACACATTATATATAATTTTTTATTTTTTTAAAACTAAATAAATTTTTCTACTTATCATCTATATATCACACATTTTATAAGAAAAAAAATAAATAAATAAGTAAATAATCATGTATAGTGTGTGGTGTAGGGATGATGAGTAGAATTTTTCTTTCTATTTTTTTTATTTTTTATTTTCTTCTTTCATATTTAGGGCTGTAAGCTGGTCAGTTCGGATCGGAGAAATTGACTAGACCGGACCGGCTCGAAGTTGGGACCGATCGGTCTCGGTCTAAGAAATTCCATTTTTTCGATTTTCGTTCCGGTCCCGAGGTGAGGTTTTCCCTGACCGGACCGATTGAATAGAAAAAATATATTTTTATTTTTTAAATATATTATTTTATATAATAATTGTATAATTAATTATATAATTTTCATTTAACCTATCACCATTAACAATATAAAATTTTAAATATGTAATTACAAATTAATATTCTATTAATTAACTAATGTATATTATTAATTAACCTATCACCAATTCAGTATTAATTAATTATTAACATCTACATCTATTATCTTGTTAAAGTTATTAGATAAATTTTTTATAAAATACCTAAGTTGTAAGTAAATATAAAACAATTACAAATACTATTGTAAATTGTAATTAACTAATGTATAATATCAATTAACTAACCTTTTACCATTAACTAATTACTAACATTTACATCTATGATCTAATTAAAGTTATTAGATAATTTTTTTATAAAATACCTAAGTTGTAAGTAAATATAAAGGAATTACAAATATTATTGTAAATTGTAATTAACTAATGTATGATATTAATTAACTAACCTATCACCAATTCACCATTAACTAATTACTAACTTCTACATCTATGATTTGATTAAAGTTATTAGATAATCTTTTTTGTAAAATACCTAAGTTTAAAATAAATATAAAGCATGTATGGACGGGACTTATGGATAACTCAATTATTTATGCTTCATATACAAAATGTAAAAATATTAATATAGCTCATTATGCATTAACTATCATAATACATTGACATACTCTAAGTCAGTAACAAATTAAAAATTAACATCATCAATATAATTATAATTAATTAATTTTTAATAAGTTAGTTACATAATCCATATTAATAATTCACTTAATTTTAATTAAGTAATTTAAATAAATTTTTTTATTAATTTATTTGAAAAAAAGAAGACAAAAGATAAATAAAAAATAATTGGGTCAAATCAAATGGGCCGATAGCTACCGGTCCGGTCCAATCCGAGAAAAATAATGAATCAAAAGTTTAGGTCCATCACCCCCTTAAACCGGATCGGATCGGACCGACAAATTTACACCCCTATTCATATCACTTTTATTTATTTATTAATAATAGAATGTGACAAGGCCTAAAGGGTGATCTACACTGGGTATAATAGATTTCGGCGCGATTTCGAGGACCCAATGGATTTAGTACTTGTTCACTAAACTGTACAAATTATTGAGGGATGACTAAGCCCATGATGTTGATCTGAAATGGGCCGACTCTTCAGTTTTAGCCTTTTATTATCGAGATTATAATTAATATTATTTACGAAAACAAACTTATTATATATATATATTTTATTTTATTATCAATATTATTGTTTTTTTTTCTAAGCTGATGCATTTCATTAGTAAGGAGAATTTTACATATTACACCATCATCTAGGGCTAAATTCGGTCAAGTCCAGTCGATCCCTAGGAGATTTTGCAGACTGGACCGAAGGGGTTTGGTCCATTGTTTTCTCGCCTTGGACCGGACCGAATTGACATATGGACTAGACCGGATTGTTGCCAATTGGTCCAGTCCGGTCCCGTTGGTTCGGTCAGTCCGTTCTGTCCGACCCTTACCCCAGTGGGCCATTTTTCTAGTTTCGGCCTAACTGACTTTACTAGTCAAGTTTTTGCCCAAGTCCTGATTTTGATACTATTTTCAACCTAAATTATTATTAACAATTTAACATACAAAAAAATAGAAAAAAAAACTAGAAGAAGATGCAAAATTTCAATAACATCCAAAATTTAAATAAAAGAAAAATATAGAAAAAATGAAAAAAATACTAATAAAACTAAAAATCCCTAATCATCCAAGCTCTAAATGAAAGAAAAAAAAAAGTTACAAAAAAAAAAAAAGGTAAAGAAAATACATAATAAAATTCACAAATTACAATCCATGCATCTAAATCGAAATTACAAATTACAAATTATAAATGACTAAATAGTAATACAAAAAAACTCCAACTCCAAGTCTTTAGTCTCCAAAGTCCAAAACTTCAAGTCTTCACAAGTTTACTGCAAAAACATAGCAAACAAATATTAAATGTTTTAGTTTAATAACAAAAATAACTAGTATGGTAGTATAAAATCATATTTTTCTCACCTCATCCATCTGCATTGAATGTAGGCATTGTATTCGATGCCTCCGTAGAATTTTCAACTTCCTCAACAAGTTCTATACATAAAAGATAAAACAAAACAAATTATATAAATTTACATAACATATAAATCATAAAAGATATAAAATGAAGTAAATTTATAATTGTTACATACCCATATCCAGCTGCTTCTCAAAACCCCTCACCTCATCCATTAAAATCCAAAGGTTGATTGGAGTAGAAGAAGAACGAAGTTAATTTTGTGCATAAATGAGACTCTCAACCATCATTGAAGATAAACGACTTCGGAAATGATCAAGTACACGACTCACCGTGCTAAATGCATATTCAGAGGCCACTGTAGATACCGATATTGCAAATACATCGCGTGCAACTTTTGAAAGTATACGATATCTAATTGAATTAACATTCCACCAATTTAGAATGTCAAAACTCGCATCTTGTTCCTCACAACTTTCAACTAGGTATTTATCAACATCTGACTTGCTTTCTAAAGAGTTTTTTTACTGTAACCGTTGCTTAAATAGGACCAATCAATGTGCCTTCCTATCCTCAAATCTGCTAACTGTAAGATTTATATCTTCACATGGAGAACTTGTGCACTTCTGTTGTTGGCCAGAACTGTTCCCTTCTTCTTTTTCAATGTATGCCTCATACATGTGAGTTAAAATATTTTTCACATTCCAAATCAAATCAACCGTTTTTGTTATATCATGGACATGCATTTATTCTAATGCAAAGTCAAGATATCGCATCTTGTACCAAGGATCAAGAATAATCCCAACATACAACAACATATTCATATTATCTATGTTGCCCCAATATTTGTCAAATTTTTTTTTCTCATATTTGTGGTCATTAATCCCACCATGGGGCTTCCTTCTTCACACTCCATATCAATCGCATTTTGAATTGTAACTAACTCGGGAAAAAAATAGAGTTGTAAGTTACATATTAACCCCCCGAGAAACGTAAAGTTACATTTTGAAATAGTTAAAGAAACCTCACAAACAACCTTACCTTCTCTCAATCGATATTATTGGGAGGCTCTAACTTCTTTGATGTTCTCCTATTCACCACATCATTGTCATCGTTTCCAATACTACTAAGGAATCCCGAATCTTCTTCTTCTTCTAACCGTTTAAAAGCTTTTCAAAAATTTTCAGCCCTCTCCAACATAAGATAGATGGAGTTCCACCTAGTCGGTACATCTAGACAAACATGACTTTTGCATGTAATCTCTTCCAACTGTACACATTTCTTAAATGTACTCCACCTTTGAGAGGAGGACTTAACGTACTTTACAACACCTCTCACATTTGCAATAGACTCATCAAATTCTTTTAAGCCCTCACAGACGATTAAGTTTAAGATGTTAGCACAACATCGAACATGTAAGAATTCATGTTCCAAAACAGTGTCTCTCCTATACTTTCTTTTTTTTTTTCAAATATGAAACTGCTCTATTATTAGAACTTGCATTATCAAGAGTGATTGCAAGTACTTTCGGTCGCCCCCAGTCATGCAAGCACATCTCTATGGCCCTACCAAGTGTATCACCCTTGTGATTTTCAACCAAAGAAAAAGAAAGAATCATCTTGTGTAGATTCCAATCATCATCAATAAAATGTGCAGTAAGACACATATAATTGAAGTTTTGCACGAATGTCCATGTATCCATGATGAGGGAAATTCGTTGCCCTTGAAGAGCACTTCTAAACTTATTTTTTTCTCCCATATACACACTAAAACAATCATTCACAACTGTAACACGAGATGAAATCTTTACCCATTTAGGACAAACAAGTATAAACTTCTTAAAACCCTCATATTCAACGAACCTAAATGGCAACTTATCAAGAATAATCATCTCTGTTAAAGCTTGTCTGCAAGCCTCAACACTAAATGCTATAGGCACAAATCCCCTACTACCACTTCCTCCATCTGCCTTCCAACCTAGAATAGTTTGAGACTTATCCGTCTTATTAAATAGACATTTCTTACATTTGTTTTCAATGTGATACTTCATGGACTTTATATCGTTGATTTTTGTATTATATACATACAAAACACCACAATAATTACATGTAGCCCTAGGTTTAGTTGGATCACCTTTTGGTATTCTTGTAAATTGATCACAAACCATTGACCTAGCTCTACGACTAAGTGGTCCACTAACACTCAATTTAGTACTTACACTGGGTGGGAGTGGAGGAATACCTTGTGTTGACTCGTTCACATCCTCTGTAGTAGAGTCTTTCGAAATCGTTTCTTTTGTAGGGTGAGGGTCCATCTAAAAAAATAATCAAACAAAAATTAGATTAAATAGAAAGTCAAGATTCAAGAAGAAAATGAGAAAGTTCAGCCTAAGATGTGTGCTGGACAGCTGGTGTTGTTGTGCCCAGAAATGACCCAGAAATCATAACAGGCGCTTGAGCGAGGTGTCGAGCACCTGTCGAGCAGACGTTTAGGCCAAGCACTCGCTCGAGCTAACTATCGTGCGAGTGTCGAGCGAACTCACGGGTTGGCCTCCCGCTCGATCGAGGTGTCGAGCATTTGTCGAGCGGTCGTTTAGGTCAGGAGCTCGCTCGAGCTGAGTGTCAAGCCAGCTCACGGGTTGGCCTCCCGCTCAAGTCACAGTCAAGGTTTGGCTTCTAGCTCGAGCAGGGTAGAGCAAATAGAAATGACTAATAATTTTCTCTTTTCACAAACAGAAACTTATTTAAATATGTAAACCTATTTTATACAGATTTATCAATGATTCACTACACTCTAAATTACTAAATATGTAAACCTATTCAAAGAGAAATTTCACTATATTGGGAGAAATTTGAGAAAAGAAAATTGAAGAATCAAGACTCAAGACTGAACCTTAGGTAGAGGCTGTGACAGAGGGGCCGTTTGCGACGGAGGCGCTGTAGAGGGGAGGGGATGCGACAAAGGGGCCGTTTGCTAGGGTTCTAACTTCTAAGTGAGAAGTGAGAACTGAGAGGGAGTGTGAGAGAATGGGAGGGAATCGGGATTCCGGTTGGGGGGGGTTCCCTTTCTAAATTATGTTGAAACAACGGCGTTTGGATTGAAAATAACCCTAAATGACGTCGTTTCAACAGACGGGTTATTTAAAAAAAATTGAGCTTCATCATGCAACTTAGTTTTAATTTTGCTTCCCATTGGACATAAAACGACGTATTTTTTTACACTAAACGACGTATTTTTTTAATGAGTAAGAGCCATTTTTTTATTTTTATCTTTTTGGCACATAAATTAATAAAAAAATATTTAAATTAGTAAAATTAAAATTAAATAAACTATTTAATGTGGATTATTTAGTTATCTCATTAAAAAATATTTAATTATACTTATATTTATGATATTAATTGCTAATTTGTTACTAGCTTAGAGTATGTCAATGTATTATGAATATATGATAGTTAATGCAAAATGAGCTATATTAAACTTCTTACATTTTGTAAATGATTAATAAATAATTTTCATTGACCATAGGTCCATACATGCTTTATATTTACTTATAACTTTAATTAGATCATACATGTAGATGTTACTAATTAGTTAATGGTGAATTGGTGATAGGTTAGTGAATTAATATCATACATTAGTTAATTATAGTAATATTTGCAATTGCTTTATACTCACTTGCAACTTAGGTATTTTACAAAAAGTTTATCTAATAAGTTTAATTAGATCATAGATGTAGATGTTAGTAATTAGTTAATGATGAATTGGTGATCAGTTAATTGATATCATGCATTAATTAATTGATAGAATATTAATTTGTAATTACATATTTAAAATTTTATATTATTAATATGTTAATGGTGATAGATTAGATGAGAATTGCATAATTGAGACCGAGACCGACCGGTCTCGGTCTCGGTCCAGTCAATTTCTCTGGTCCGGACCGACCGACTTACAACCCTACGGCATCATCTCATTCATATCTCACTATCACAAAGTGACATAATTGTCCATCAACTTTAAAATTTTGTTTCTTAAAAGAATAAAAGATACTTCAAAGATAGTAGAAAGTGATGTATTTATAAAATTAAATGAATATTAAGATAATAGTGTGGCTTATAGCATTTTTTTAGTTACTCTGTTAATGCCAAAAATCGCACAACAGTCTAGAATGAAAGAAATAATCATTCCCGACCTGCTATGACAATCTGGGTCTCGATCGTTGGTCTGGAGCCCCGACATGGTCTAGTACGGCTGTGCATAAGTCCACAGCAGTGAATGAAAAATAAATACTGAGAATGTAAAAGTGAGATGGACGCATAGATTTACATGGCTCGGCATATTGCTTACGTCCACGAGGATTTTTGGGGAGGGGAGAGTCCATTATAATATGCTTATTTATAGTCTGTCATGGTATCTCATACTATCTGTACAATGGAGATTAGAACTCTATTTTTTTGGTAGAGATCTCTTGTCGCTAGAGCTCTTGTCATGAGGTTGAAGAAGTTAAAGAAGAGGTCGAAGTCCCAGAAGTCTCCTTAAAATCGTTTGACCATTTTTTTTATATGCCCCCACTTTTTGGGTGCCCCTAGGGAGTGGTGAGTATTTGACGCATTCCCTTGAATGTCTGACATATTTCTTTTCTTTTTGTTTCTTCTTTTCCTTTCCATGTCCACCTTCCCTTCCTCTGACACATTCTCATTTTCCTTATTCCCTCATTGTCTCACATTCCCCTTCCTCCTTAGTTTGGGCCGTGCATATTTTATCACTTCCAGTAGCCCGTGATACTTAATGGCCGTTTGTTCTTAAAAGGACCTTGAGAATCTTTAAATATAAAATATTCAGTCGAAATGATCCACCGAAGTCCGTAGAGAAACAAAGATTTGCCTTGGGTTCCTTGTTATTTGTTTCTCTTGCGTTAAGCGACAAAGATTTCCAGACATAAAGTAAGGCAAGAGAAGTACTCGACCACGTAAGATGCACACAAGGGTGGTCGGCCAATCAAGTGACTTGCCCGCATAAGAGGCCAGGCGGTCCCTGACCTTTCCCGCCTGTTAACTTGTTATGAAAATGGAGGTAAGCTGGCAGCCGAATGACTGGACCCGCCTCTTTGGTGGGATGGAGATCAACCAGTTCATAAGACTGAACTCGCATGTCATTGTCGAAGAGCGTATACTCATCCGATGTTTTTGTTTTCGACTCTGTTGGTGTATTTTTCCCTTCCAATGTGAGCCACTATTAATGTTTCCAGTTTGCTATTAGTGTTGGAGTTTGTATGTGGTAACCCACGCAAAGTGGTCAGGGAGCCTATTGACCCCCTGGATCTACCTTAAGCAGTTGTCTAGCCTGTCAACTCGTTCCCGATGGTATCCTACGCAAAGTAGTTATGGAGCTCGAAGGCTCGTTAAGTCCAAAGGCTCGTTCCCGAAAGAGTCACGCTGGTGAGGTTATGGTACGAGTGTGTACACCTAGCATTCGTTGGTGGTGATGTCGTCTTGTGGTTCTCCTCATTTGCCCTCGTAGATTGAGGGAATGGATTAGCAAGCATGTGGAGACATGGTGGTTGGCTCCCCTTGCCTTCTCGTCGACCTCGTGGACTGAGGTAAGGGATGAGGCAAGCCCTTGGAGACAAGGTACTTGGCTCCCCTGATCTTCTCGCCGACCTCGTAGACTGAGGCAAGGAATGAGGCAAACCCATGGAGAGTCGAGACACAGTGTTTGGCTCCCCTGCTCTCCTTACCGACCTCGTAGATTGAGGCAAGCTTGTGGAGACATGGTGCTTGGCTCCCCTGGTCTTCTCGTAAACCATGTATACTGAGGCAAGGGATGATGCAAGCCCGTGAAGACACGGTGCTTGGCTCCCCTGGTCTTCTCGTCGACCTTGTATACTAAGGCAAGGGATGAGGCAAGTCCGTGAGGACATAGTATTTGGCTCCCCTAGTATTTTCGCTGACCTCGTAGACTGAGGCAAGGGATAGGGGTGTAACCGGTCCGGTTCAGTTCAGTTTTGGACATATTTTAAAACTGAACTGGTATATACCGATTTTGAGATTTGAAGAACCGATACCACACTAGTTACACTTCTACACCGATACTTCTGATTTTATAGGTTCCGGTCCGGTTCGGTTAATGTTTTTGGTAAATTATGTAGTATATATATAATATAGTATATATATTATAGTATATAATAATATAATGATAATATATTGTAATATATTATAATATATATTATAATTGTATTATAGACTATAGTGATATATTATAATATATAATATAGTGATATATTATAGTATATTATAATATATAGTGATATAGTATTAATATAACTACTAATACAATAAACTATAATGATAATATATAATTATTTATATAGGATTTTAAAATTTAATATTATATTAATTAGTAATTTATCATATAATACAAAATTATATATAACATAAAAAATACTTTATACAATATAAAAATTAAAAAATATATATGAACCGGTCTAGTTCGGTGTTAGAAAAAAGAAAATCGAAACCGAACCAATTTCGACCGATTTTGAGAAAAATAAGAATCGGTACCGGACCAAACTCAACGGTTCGGTCCGGTTTACCGGTTCACCGATTCTTTTCACCTCGAGCAAGGGATGAGGAAAGTCCATGGTGACACGGTGCTTTGCTCCCCTAGTCTCATCGTCGATGGAAGTTCAGGAGTCGGTGTAGATAGTTGGGGTGCTTGACTGAGCTACGGAAGTCAAAACGATTAACGTAAATAATTTTCAATCACAAGTGTGAGGTTCGCGCACCTGAAATGTCCCGTTGGATCATAGAGAAATTTTAAGGCGCATTGGCGCTGCCCACAAGTCTCCATGTTTCGGCGGTGACATAGATCCGGGTTGCCCGCGTGTATGTTAATTCTGAGAAATCAATTATGATGGAAACAAACTTGGATGTCCAAGCAGGGCTGTGTAGTCGATGTTTCGAGCTAGAAGAATCAATTTTGTTAGCAGAAATAAAATTCACACAAATCTTGAGAGAGACAAACCGGGGAGTTTTAGTTACTGAAGTCGATTTTGTTTGATTGAAATTGTTTGTTGCGATGGTTCCCTTCTCTTCCTGCCCTTCATCCTTTCCATTCAAGCTTTTCTATATATATTATTTTTTTAATTTTGGTCAGCCCATGGCTGAGGAAGTGGTTGTCGAAGTGAGAGGTGGCCGCCGCTGAGTTGCCAAGATGTTGGTTGAGTGCATGGCCGCTTGTTAGCCTGTGAGCAGTGACTGAGATGTGCACTGGCCGAGTAGCTTGCATGGCTGAGTTTGGGCGGGGAGTCTGCATAGCCGAGGAGTCGCTAGACTGCTTGGGCGATGAGGAGCATACCACCGGTGAGGAGTTTGGTCATCGAGTTGTTGGGCAACTTGGGTGAGGAGTTCTGGTGAGTCATCATGGGTGAGGAGTTCTGTTGATTCTTCATGGGTGAGGAGTCTGGCCGACGAAGGTGAATCTGTGGGCAATGAGTCAAAGACATGGTACCTGGTCGTGGGAGAGGAGTTCTCTAGTCGTGGTGCATGGTCGTGGGCGAGGAGTCTAGTGCACAGTTCGTGCACTGGGTGCGTGGCCGAAAGAATTGGTTGGGTCAGTCATTGTGGTCTGGGACCTCAATGACATCTTCTGAAGGTGTCGATGGCGTCGTGGTGGCTGCTGTCAAGCGCGAGCGGCTCACGACAATTTGTCGTGAGCTGGCCGAGGAGTCCTGTGCACTGGGTGCGTGGCCGAGGGACCACCGGGTTAAGCCATGGTGGTCGGGGACCACCCCTTAGTTGTCAAAAGACGCTATCGGTCCAAGTGGAGACCGTCGGCGCAAGCTAGGGGCTCACGATGCCTGCCGTGAGATTTTTGTGAGCCTCTCGCGTATGGAATGTGTGCCGAGGACCACTGTGGGTCCACCATGGTGGTCGAGGACCACCACTCCTGAGTCGGTTGAAGACATCGACGATCCAAGTAGTGACTGACGACGGGAACAATGGGCTCACGGTAGTCTGCCGTGAGCCCACTGTACCTATGCTGCCCGTTTGTGCGTGGCCGCAGCCACTCTGGTTGAGGATCTCTTCAGCCGAGACAAACAACGTCGGTGGGCCATAGTGTGGCCTCCGGCGCTCCTCCTCGATCGCGCCATTGTTGGGCTAAGCTTCGATCCCATGTGCAAGGAGAGGTGCACACATAAGAGCACTGTTCACGACCCCCGTGGGAGGGGGCCGTCGTGGCTGCCATCAGAAACTGCCAGTGGTTCCAGACTTTTGGGCTCGCGGCGGGATATGCATGGCACTGTTCATGCCATGCACGACCACCACGTTGTACCAGTGCACATCCCAGAAGTCCCAGAAGCATAGTTTCAAATACCGTACCGTACCGGCCATTGGTCTAGTACAGGTATTGTATATGTTTCGTACCGGCCGATACTGGCCGTACCGATTTATATTTCGGCATGTACCGGCCTGTATTTCGGCCTTTAATTTTTTTTTCATTTTTTCAAATTACAAGCTCATTTTTTGACCCTCAATTCAGATTAGACTATTTATAATTTATATATATGTATTTATATATAATTTATTCATATATTAACTATCCCAAAATGGTATACGAAACGGTACCAGTATCGAAATATTTCGTTCCAGTGCTTTGACCGATACGGTATTCAAAACATTGCCCAGAAGTCCCTCTGAAATCGTTTGGTCTTTTCCTTTTATATGCCCCATCTTTTTGCGTGCTCCTAGAGAGTGGTGACACCTTCTCTTTTTACTTGTCTCTCATTCCTCTCTCTTCCTTTATTTTCTAGTGGTAAGACCTCCCCTTAGGCCGACCTGGTTTACTTTGGACTCTGCATATTTTATCTCTTCTACAGTCAATAATACTAATAAATTTATAAGCAGATGTAATTTTTTTTGAAAATACTGCATATACTAATATAGGTTTTGGATCAGTCCTTTTCATTATAAATTATGTTCATTTTAGTTAATAGAAAATATGTTGAAGCTTCGAGCTTATAAATAGGGGTGTTCATCCGGGTTCCAACCCGGAAACCCAGGTCTATCCGGATCGAGACCTGGATTTTAAACCCGGGCCGGGTGGATCCGGGTAAGACCCGGACCGGAACCCGGGTGAGTCCGGGTTTTTCAAAACCCGGATTCTGGGTTCCGGGTTGAACCCAGATTTTTTTTTTATTATTATTACAATTTACAAAAGCTTTTTTATTAATTAATTTTACAAAACCATTTTTCCTGCATCTTGGGTCGGACATTACACAACTCGAACAGATTGAATATCTAATTTGCAAGACAGATGGTAGATACTGTGATTTTAAGTCCCTATTTTAATCCCTCTTGAACTTAGGGTTGATCAAGACTATCAACCTCAGGTCCTCAAAACATGTTAAACAAAATCAAAATTCAGACTTTACTGAAATATTAAGTAATTGAAGGGAAAACAACAGTGGGCTCGCACATCTTTGTCCAAATTAAAGCTACAAACTAATCAAAATCAGAGCAGCTCAATCATTAAAAAGGTTACCCATCAAATATTGCTTTTATCAAACCAGTCCCAACACAAAAAAATGCATCTAATCAAACTGTAATTTGGCATCCAAATTACGACCACTTCACTCTCTAGTAACGGCTTAAGCAGTAGCAGCCGCTCCATTCTTCCTTGGTGCTGCTTGAGTACCTAAAAATATCACAAACAACAAATCAACAACGGGAAAAGTAACTACAATCTACTAAAAAGCAAATAAAATATCGCTCAAGAAAAGGAAGATAAAGTCATACCCTCTCTGAAGCCGCTCTTGAATCTTCGAGGAACATGGCGGAGGTACCTCATTCTTCCAGTTCCAGTCAAATAAAACCCAGATCTATCAAACTTACAGCATATACATTATACCCATGTTTAACGAAAAAAAAAACCCAGATCTTACCTAAACAAAAGCTACACAAGCCGTAGCATTTCATTGTTGTCATTCCAAGGTAATAAAATAGACCCAAATCGGAATAAAACGGACCCAAATTGCAGAGAACAAACCTTGGGTCACGAGGATGAGGCGGGTTTCTTCGTCGGCACTGAGGGAGGTAGGCTAGGGTTTCTTCGTCGAGCGAGCGAGAGAGTGAGAGTACCGGAACAACGACCTAGAGGCAAAGGTCTACGGCGAGAGAGATGGGGCGACGATGAAGTAGATGCGGCGACGGGGTCACAATGGTGGCGACTAGGGACCTAGGGCTTCTGCTTCTGTCGCAGCGCAACGAGGGAGAGAACCAGAGACGAGAGAGAGAGAGAGAGAGAGAGAGAGAGAGTGAGTCGGGGGGGCAAACACACGGGATTATTTTAAAAGACCCGGGTCCCCAACCCGTACCCGGACCGTATTGGTCTGGGTTTCGCAATCCGGGTTCCGGATCTGTTTTGATCCGGGCCGGAACCTAAACCGAAATCCAGTTTTCTGGGTTCTGGACCGGGCCGGGAAAAAATCCGGCCTGGATGAACAGTGCTACTTATAAGATTGCCATATGAAAAAATATCTTATTTTTATCTAAAAATGAAATTAAAATTGATTTAAAGTGGAAGGGGTTAAATCAAAATAAGTGAGCGTAATACATAGGTGCCAAGAATTATTATCCAGATATTTAAAATAAAAAAATTAACATCCGTTTTTATTCAGTACTAAAGTTCACAAGAAGTACTATAGTCATAAATTTATTTTATAAAAGTACATTAATAAATTAATATAGTTTGATGTGATATATTATACCTATTTTACAGTAAAAATAATTTTATAATTTGATATATTACATTAAATTACATTAATTTATAAATTTATTTTTATATTTTCTTTTCGTGAAAATATTTCTCAAAGCTCAAACCTGGACAACCCCAGTCCGCAGCTGGAGCGTAACTCCCCGAGAAGCCAAACAGAGCCGAAGGCATTTCACTCTACCTTAACTTAAACCCTAATAATACCATCTGGTTTCTTTCCCTCTTTCAAACGCAGCTTCACTTAACCGCGCCGGCGCCATTGCCAAGTAAACCAAAAGCGAAAGCAACTACCATAGTACGTTGCTCAACTTGCTCCTCCTCCTCCATTAATTAAGGTCTCCAACACTTGCGTAATCGTCTTGTGTATGATGCATGCATGTGTTTTATAATAAGAGGCTTTTTCTGCTTTTCTTCAGAACAATGGCGGACAAGGCGGTGACTATTCGGACAAGGAAGTTCATGACCAACAGGCTCCTTTCCAGGAAGCAATTCGTGAGTTATACTATTCAAACTCGTTTCATATAATAACACTCTCTTTCGATCTGTTTGATTGCTGGGAAGATTTTGGAATAGAAATAAGATTATGGAAAATCCGAAAACAAACAATTTCACTCTTTGAATACAAACATAACTGGGGTAAGGTCTCTTTCCTACTAAATGATTTGTGTCAAAAAGCTATTTCAGCTACAATTGCACTCTGTAATTGACGCAGGTCATTGATGTTCTGCATCCTGGGAGGCCCAATGTTTCGAAGGTATGGCCTTTTGAATTTCCATTGTATATTTGCATATAACTTCTGCTTCTCCGTGTTTAAATTGTTTTATTTTTGTTTTCCATTTGTATTTACTCGAGTGGGGTTTTCAATTTTAATGAAGGCCGAGCTTAAAGATAAATTGTCAAGGATGTACGAGGTGAAAGACTCGAATTCCATATTTGTATTCAAGTTCCGTACTCATTTTGGAGGTGGGAAGTCAACTGGGTTCGGGCTAATTTATGATTCAGTCGAGAATGCAAAGAAGTATGAGCCCAAGTACAGGCTTATCAGGGTAATCTCATATTTCATACCGGCTTTTACATGTAATTAACTGATATTCCTTGATTGGATGTTTATAAAATATGTGGAACATATTGTTCATATTTTAAGGCAGGCTTAGCTGAATAGATTAGCTCAAAATAGATTAAGGTGATTTGGCTGTCCTACTCTCACCCCTGCTGAGACGGGAAAGGGTCGGAAGAAAATAACCACTGCTACTACAAGGGTTTAATTGGTAAACTTTGAAATACGAATGCTTTGGATTCTTATAGACATTAATGTATTGATTAAAGACTGGCCCAATTTTTTTTTATTGGTGAGTGAATTCGACCTTTAAGATGTCGTATTGATGTTGTTCAGCCCAAAAGGTTTTGGGTGAGGCCAATGTTTTCTAGTTAAGGGTGACAATATGTGACATAGCCCATTAACCCAACACGAAATTAGCGTGTTTGAGTTTGATGTTAACGGGTTCGGGTCAAAACGGTTTGACCTGTTAAGACACGATTCATTAATGGGTCACTAACGGGTCAACCCGCTTAACCCGTCATTGACCCGTTTAGACCCGTTAAATTTTTAACCCAAAATTACAATTATATCCTTTTTAACATAAAAACAAAAATACTCTAACACCTATTTCGTATTTCCTAACTCTCTCTCACTTCTTAGTTCTCAGTTGAGTCAGTTCTCATGAGTCACAACCGTCTCCCACACTTCCACTGGATTGTAATTTTGGTGTTTTTATTATTTGGATTGTAATTTTGGACTTGTGTAGTTAGTTTTATATTTTTGGGAGATATTGTGATTTTAACTTTTATGTGAAATTATGTTAATTAGGTCAAATTAATTATTTGGGTCAATTCAGCCCCTTTACATAAACCTATTGAAACGGGTAGTGTCAAGTTGATATATTTTTAATTAATTTATAACGGGTCGTGCCGTGTTGTGTCAACCTGTTATTTTAATGGGTTGTGTTAGGGTTTGAAAATTTGACCCGTTAAGCTTAATGGGTCGTGTTCGGGTTGACTCATATCGTATAATATACACGACCTAACATCATCATGAATACGACCCGTTAACACGATTGCCACCCTTAGTTCTAGTTCAAATAGAACATTCTCCCTTGCAAGAACAGTTTGGAGCTTACCAATATAGAAAGGTAGGATGAATGATTAGACTTTTACAGGGATAGGGTTTGAATTGTGAACAACCTAGGCATGGTGCAAGATAGGGCCAAGTTGCATAAAAGGGACAATCCCAATTAGTTGGGATCAATGCTTAGCTAAGAGAATACATGCGAAGAAAATATGACTTTGTAAAGAAATTTATCATCAGAATCTTCTTTAGCCATGTTCTAAACCTCCCCAAAAAAGGAAAAGGAAAGTGTGGGCTCATTTATGGACGTTTGGCTTGGTGTAATTTTTTAAAGTTTTTTTTTTTTTTGTAAGTAATTAAGTTTATTGATCCTCATAATTAGGCATAGCCCAAGTACATAGGTGGCATAGCCCAAGTTATCATTTTATTGATGCCCTTTTAAAGTAATTATAAGGGCATTGATAAAGTGATGACTTGATAAATAATTTGTTTTCTGAATCTTTTGCCATGTTTTGAACCTCCCCCCTCCCCCCCCCCCCAAAAAAAAAAAAGAGAGGTAAGTGAAAGTGTGGGAGGGCATTGTTAAAACAATGACTTGATAAAGAATTTGTTGAGGCAGCTCTCTCAGTTGGATAGCTAATATCATTGGCCTTCGGATAGCACACCCGGATGCCTAACATCTTCCTTCTAGTTGACAACCCAGGGAGTGAACTCTATTAGCCCATTAGTTGGATCCTAGCTACCCTTATGTAAACAAGATGTTCATTGCTATACCGCAATTTGCTCTCTTATCCTCAATAGACGAGGTGGTAGTAGATCTAGCCATTGCTATCAAAGCTATTGGACATCAATGGTATCGGACTATCTTCTATTGCCACTTTCTGAACCTCCCCCAACAAAAAATGTAGGAAAGCAAGAGAAAAGTGCGGGGCTCATTTATGGACCTTTGCCTTGGTGTTTTTCTCTTAATGTATTATGAGGGCATTGATATAATAGTAGTAGGAGGAGGAGGAATAGGAGGAGGACCAATTCATTGAATCAGGTCATTTTCATGATTTATTGTAAAATAAGAATATCCAAGGTTGTTCAAAGTTATTGTCGAAGGTCGTTCAAGGTTATTGTGAAATCATACCTTGGAATGATTGGAGAAAGTAAAGTACTAGAGAAAAATTGAGGGAGAATCTAGCTTAGAATGTGTAGTCCCTTCCCTTAATTTAATGAATTGGTCCTTGTCCCATGGTCTTTTCATGATTTATTGTAACAAATGCATTTTGTGGTTTCATAATTATCTTACTCAAGGCATCCCCAAATTTGTTTGCGAGCACCTTGGAGATAATTTTGTACATCCCATTAACGAGGCTAATGGGCCTATAATCTTTCACCTCCAATGGGTTTTGGAACTCATCTCTGTCGACCCACTGAACCCCACTCGATCCTGCTGTGCTGTCGAACCCCTCTGTGTCGTCGTTGGACCATCGGAAGTCTGAACGTGCAGCCCCCACACACTGTAGAGACAAGACGAGAGAGAGAAACGAGATCTGCTAGGCGCCGTTGAACCTATGGCCACCATAAACAAAACCGACAGGCTCCGACAACCCCTCGGAGGACACCCCTCCGACGACCCTCCGACGACTAGGATCCTCATAGAAAGCCTTCCTTTAGGCTTCGTCGATGCAAATCTGGTGTGCAATGCATCTATGGTCCGTCGCAGACAAGGCCGAGCTCCATCAACAAGGCAGATCCTTCTTCTTCAGCCGTATTCCTCGGTTTCCTCAGAGATGCACAAAAGGCTTGTGCATGTAAATGTTGCATGTTGTTCTGATGGAGGGTGATCTGCTTTCTATTCCCGTATAGAAAGCAGATGGATGATCCTATGATATGGGATCAGAGGATGACGACGTATGACCCGGATTCGTCTTAGATGAATGGTGAGAGGTGGTTGAAGGTGGAATAAAAAACTTTTGTTTTTACGAAAGAGGGAGGAAATTGTTTTCGCATCTCTAAACATAGTAAAATGATGGCTAAGTTCATGTGTCTATGTTAGACGGCATCTTTATGGGTGGCTAAGGGGATAGAGGATTGCTTAGAACTCATTTGTCTTGCGGGATTCTTTAGGGAACTAAGGATGGGTAATGGATTTATCATCATTCAACATCATATTAACGCAAGGGGCAATTTTTTGCAACTCTTAGGGTACGTTTGGGTAGTGAGAAGTGTTGAGAATGTTTGTGAATAGTTATGAGTAGAGATTGGAGTGAGTTTGTGGGTCCCATTGAGAGTATTTTGAGTTGTTTGGATGTGTGAAGTATGTTGAGTTGTTGACTTTTGAGTAGGTAGTTGAAAAATGCGTGGATCCCATAAATATTATAGTGATTTTATTTTTAGTAATAAATATTATAATGATTTTATTATAGTGATTTTTTAATATTAATAAATATTGTAGTGATTTTATTTTACTTTTATATATAATAATGATAAATATTATAATGATTTTATTTTTAATTTATATATAATAGTGATAAATATTATTGTAATGTTATTTTTTATTTATATATTATAGTGATTTTATTTTTAATTTATATATAATAGTGATAAATATTATAGTATTTTATTTTTTATTTATATATTATAGTGATTTTATTTTTTATTTATATATATTATAGTGATTTATTTTTTATTTATATATTATAATGATTTTATTTTTTATTTATATTTAATAGTGATAAATATTATAATGATTTTATTTTTTATTTATATATTTTAGTGATTTTATTTTTTATTTATATATTATAATGATTTTATTTTTTATTTATATTTAATAGTGATTTTATTTTTTATTTATATATTATAGTGATTTTATTTTTTATTTATATATTATAATGATTTTATTTTTTATTTATATTTAATAGTGATAAATATTATAATGATTTTATTTTTTTATTTATATATTATAGCGATTTTATTTTTTATTTATATATAATAGTGATAAATATTTTTTATTTATATTTAATAGTGATAAATATTTTTTATTTATATTTAATAGTGATAAATATTATAGTGATTTTATTTTTTATTTATATATTATACTGATTTTATTTTTTATTTATATATTATACTGATTTTATTTTTTATTTATATATTATAGCGATTTTATTTTTTATTTATATATAATAGTGATAAATATTTTTTATTTATATATTATAGCGATTTTATTTTTTATTTATATTTAATAGTGATAAATATTATAGTGATTTTATTTTTTATTTATATATTATATCAATTTTATTTTTTATTTATATATAATAGTGATAAATATTTTTTATTTATATATTATAGTGATTTTATTTTTTATTTATATATTATAATGATTTTATTTTTTATTTATATATAATAATGATTTTTTTTTATATACTTAATAGTGATAAATATTATAATGATTTTATTTTTTATTTATATATAATAGTGATAAGTATTATAGAATGTTTGTGAATAGTTATGAGTAGAGATTGAAGTGGGTTTGTGGGTCTCATTGAAAGTATTTTAAGTTGTTTGGCATGGTGAAGTATTTTCAAAAGTACGAAAATACTTGGAAAGTGTTGAGGATAGTCTAGTACCCAAATATAGCCTTCGATTTTCGGAATGAAAGGAGGAAAGGTGGTTTGTTGGTGATCCCAAAAGGCACAAATGGCATCGGATGGAAAGGTTTTCTGCATTCTATTCAAAGCATCACTGGGGCCAAAGCCGTTGTTCTGAAGCATGCAAACAAATGAGAGTTTGTTGATGGAAAGACGGTAGGATGGCTTCCCTCGATCAAAGGTGCCTCGTATTCCTCGGGGTTGAGGTCACCAAAGGGTAGTCCAATAGAATAGCTCATCAACGGAAGTAAAGGGTAAGGCACTTGGAAGAGACAAAGGCTGTCAAGTAACATTGGGAGAATTGGAAGGTAAGCACAATGTGTTGCAGGGTGGGCTGCCTTTGTCGGGGTGTTTGAGGGTGGGAGAAGTGGCCCCTTGTGGTGTGATACCCCATATGATAAGGATAAGGGTAGGTGGTGTATGGGATCCCACATTGCTTAGAAGGGAGAAATTATTGCTCTTTATAAGGTTCCAATGGGGCTCCAATTGTATCATTGACTAGTACTTTTGGAGTATAGCCATGTGGTTTGGGCTTTACATTAGGGCATTACAAATGGTATCAAAGCCTATCCCAGCCAGAAATGTGAGACTTGAGCCGTGCCATCTACAACGGATGGGCCCGACGTCTTTGTCGGGAATTTAAGAGGGGGAGATTGTGATACCTCATATGATAAGAATAACGGTAGGTAGTATATGGGATTCCACATTGCTTGGGAAGAAGAACTTCTTTCTCTTTGTAAGGTTTCAATGGGGCTCCAATTGTATCATTGACTAGTCTTTTTGGAGTATAAACCATATGATTTGGGTCTTCTATTTGAGCGTTACATGTGGGCTATAAGAGCTCAATTGACGGGAGTTATGGAGTATATGAGAAATCTTATGATTAAAGTGGATAAGGGGTTTTGTACTAAATGGGACAATGTTTATGATTTCTTGTCTTTAATTTATTGCTCTTAGAATGTAATTAAGTGTTTTTTTATATACTTCCTGTATACATGGGCTATGCCTACTTCAATAATAAATATCTCTTATAAAAAAAAAAAATGGATAAGGAGCTGGACCTGGTCACAAGTTTGGGTGGTGGGTTGAAAACAGACGAGGGGGCCGGGGGGGTAGATCCTACGGGTTTGAAGGCCTCAAGTGCGCTAGCACAGGGCATTTCGACGCTGTCACAGATAGGGTCATCAGACGCCGGCATCACAGTTTACACCGGTTTCACTCAGTACATCGGCAGCTTGTTGTCTGACTGCATTCAGTCACCAGTTGCAAATGGTGTTGGTACCTTTTTCCAGGGTTCACTTTTAGTTAAAGATGGGGTCCTTCCAGGGTTTTGAGTGAGTATTTTGGAAGAAGCAGACGAGCCTCTTTCAGAAGATGAAAATGGGGTAACAGAAGGTAGTGCTTCCCCTACCTATTCTATGCCTCCTGAGGGAGCAGTAGGGTCTAACAAAGTGGCACATAAAGGATCGTCGAGGGCTGGGGCACCTACAAGCAATGTTCTCGTTGATGGAATGACGACACCTATGCCGGAGGTGAAGGAATCTTTAATGGTGACAGCAACATTGGACAACAACAATATAGCTGTTGAGGAGGTTCGGGATTTGAATGCAGGATATGGTGGGGAGGAAATTATGGGTTTGTCGTTGGTGCCTTATGAGGAGGAATGTCTAGGGTCGGGAGTGCTGTTGGAAACTATGTCTGAGGATAATGTTGTTCCCCTAGTTTCTCTCCCTATGATAAACAATGTAGCGGGTTCACCATCGGATTGGGTTTTGCATAAGGTTAACGAGATTCAGCATATTGTGGGGTTTTCATATGGAGGAAATGAAGACCAATTTAAAGCACTACTCACTACGATTGAGGCGGGTCACTCGCTTGAAACCAAATCAGGTTTTAAGAAAAGTAAGGAGTTAAAACGTCTTTTCTTGGGCAATCAACTACGACGCTAAGGGAGGTAGCTCAAATCGAGAGAAGACTAAAGGGAGGGTTTTCTGAAGACGTCCTCGTAGAGGGAGTTTGGGGAGGAGTATTAGTCTTAAGGGAAGCAAGGGGGTTGGGAGGTGTATTCTATTCCAATTCAGGCTTGATGTATTTTGGATAAATTTCTAATTTTCACGGGTTTTTTGGGTCATTAGGAGCTCTCTTGTATGGGTCAGGTGTTTTCTTGTATACATCGAGTGTACTTGGTTACTCCTATTGATATATTATATATATAATATTTTTACTTATAAAAAAAATGATTTATTGTAAAATAAGAAGATCTAACTTCTAAGGTCGTTCAAAGTTATTGGAAGTGATCTTGGTATGACTGGAGAAAGTAAAAGTACCAGAGAAATTGTGGGAGAATCTAGCTTAGAATGTTTAGTCCCTTCCCCTCCTTCCCACATGATATGATAAATTAAGCAAGGAGAAACATTAATCATTATTTAACTATGTCCAAAAGGCTGCTAGTGACAATGGCAGCCAGCTGTTTTCCGATTTTATCATGAGTCAGCAGCAATTAGTGGTTTCCCTTAAATCATTAGTTGACTGCTAGTTATCTCAGATGTGTCATGCGTGGCCCAATAAACGAGCAGACGTTAATGATTGTTGCACACGGACTACTGTTGCTTGCATTTTCTTGATATTCAAGTTCCCTTATGCCTTTTATTTTGTATGGAGGTTCTTGTAACGCTCTGGTCTTGACAAGTATGTTAAATTCCATCAATTGTTAGGACTTATTGTTTGGCGCATCCTTGTTTGTCCTTTAGCATTTAGCTCATTATATTCTATTGTAATGAACCCATTCATGATGGTTAACATCGGTTCAGTGAATTGCTGTGCTTAGCTGAATTTGAACTGGCACAAGACTCCTTTCTTTAGGCTTTGGATTGACTATGTACAAAATTTAACAGACCCAGTGCTATTATAGGCTTAGATATACGACCACGGGAAATATAAGAAAAGATTCAAGAGTGGAAATGTTGGACTATTAAAAAGCAGCACGTTCACAAAACAAATTTTGCTGAAATGAGAGTGTTAAGATGGATGATAAGGAACGTCAAGGAAGATTAGATAAGAAAGAGAGTCATCCGTACAAAGGTTGGGGTGGCTCCTATTGATGAAAACCCAGGGAGTCGCTTAGGATGGTTTCATCATGTGCAATGGAGATTGGTTAATGTAATGGTGAGAAAGAGTTGTTAATTCAGGTTGGGGGAGTGAAAGAGGTATGTGGAAATTTACAATTACATAGGTAAAAATATATACCTGTGCAATTGAGTTGTGTTCAGTTATTGCCGAGGGGGAAAAAAGAGAGAGAAGAAATAAGAGTTAGAGTTAGTATTTATATGCAGTTGTTAAGTTGCATGATGTGTTCCTTTACAAGAAACTGAGGCTCCAGATTTCCTTCCTTACTGTGCTGCAAGAAGGATGCATATTTAGATAGTAATTCTCTATGTTATCCAAGTTCCTTTCTGGTGACATGATGCAGAAGATGTCTTTGAATCCTCAGCTACGAGTTCTCTTTATAGAAGATTTTATCAAATCTCACGCTCAGTAGTGCTGACTCATTTTTGGATTATCTTTTTTAATTGCGGATGTCGGTGGGTAAAAGAGAGAAAATTGTCATTTGCAAGTAAACGTGGTTCAGTCAGACATGCCAGGCTCTTATAATGTTGTGTTAGATTCAAATGTAGCTGCCTTGTGTGGTCAGGAGAGGAAGAACAAATGGCAGTATAGTTCTGCACATAAATTTATTATCTCTTGGCATATAAAATCTGGTCCTACAAATCTTCGGTCCACGAGTTGATATATGCAGTGCATTGTTTTGTATTTATATTCTGCTGAATAATTATTGCTTGTGATGGCAGAATGGACTAGATACCAAGGTGGAAAAGTCAAGGAAGCAGTTAAAGGAAAGGAAAAACAGGGCCAAGAAAATCCGAGGTGTAAAGAAGGTAATGAAGCCACCTTTGAAATTCGACACACTCTCTCTCTCGCTCTGTGATTGGACTTCTCTATCTTCTCCAATTGTTGCTATGTCTCATGTGTGCAGACTAAGGCTGGTGATGCTGCCAAGGGCGGAAAGAAGAAGTGAGATTATTCGGATTACGCCTTGCATATTCAGTAATGCAATAGCTGGATCCCAGAGGATGTTTATTCTTTTTATTCTGCTAGCTATAATTCTAAGCATTTGGCTTCATTTTTTAGACGTAATATGCTCCGATTATAGAACTCTGAAATCTGTCTACTTATGCTGTGAGAATCTGATTTATCAGGAAAAAAAAAAAAAAAGATTGTGAGAATGCGCATTCATTCAACCGCATTAACATGCAAGTGATCACTCCTCCGAGTCCTCTTGAGCCCTTTCTTTTTTTTTTTTTTTTTTTTTTTGCCATAATTCAACATTCTCTACCTAATTCTGATATTGATACTTATAGCATTAGTAGTGGTCTAGCCAAAGTTTGGCCAAAACTTGACTAAAAAATTCACTTTTATAAATTTAGCTAGTCACTTTTCAACAACAATAAATAACAAACTCTCCAAATCTATCATTATTTCATTAAAATATTAATTTTGATATTTTCTTTTCTTTTAATTTTAATTATAATTTGAATATTTATTCTTCTTCAAACCTCTCTCTCTCTCAAAGCTGTAACTCGGAAATGCTTGTAAAAATTAGCAACCAACCATAACTCAACTTCAAATATTTTTCTCCTCAGTAAAATGACAACCCAGCAGTGCTTTCAAAATAAGCAATCAAACAAGAGAAGGATATTTCACAGATTAGATGAGTTGAGATTAAAGTTAAAAATTAAATAAAATATTGATAGAATATTTTTTTTTCATATTAATTTTGTTTTTGGATTTGAAAAAATTGAATTGTTTTTTTTATTTTGTGTGAAAATTTATGAAAATTGTAATGATTAGATTATAAGAGTTGAGAGGAGTTGTAAAAACAAACTAGAAGTTGTAAAAACTCTCTTCTACTCACTTTCAAAACACCAAACCAGAAAACAGTATCTCAAAATCAGAGATAGTCATTGCTCATTTTTGTTTCGTAACGAAGAAACATATGCCAAACGGTCAGAATCATTAAAGAAAACTTAAGAAAAATATACAAGAGAATCTTCAACCTAGATGAAGAGGAAGCCGCTCCATGTTTGAGAAACCAACAAAGTATTCAAGCTTTACCACTACAAGACACAGAGAGACTATATATAACAATCGTAATCAAATTTAAAAATCAAACTTCACTCTCTCTCTTTCTTGTGGAAGGAAATGTTAGTCTCTTTGTCGATTAGTTTCTTTCAGTGAAAAAAATGCAATACCTTTGAGAGATGGGGTGGCTTACTAGGAGGAGGCATTCGGCGACAACGATGGGAGACATCAACGACGTGACTTACCAGGAGGTGTTCGACTGCATCTGTTGGATTGGTCAAAATAGTGGAGCTTAGTGCTTTTGAGAAACTATCTTTGGCTAGGGTTGTGGAGCTTCGCGCGGGATGAATAGCAGGCGGGAAGAATAATTTTTTATGCCAAAGATAAGATTTGGCCAACAGCTTGGGCTAACCACTAGTGAAAATAACTTTGGTTAAAAATATTATAGATATATTAAGTCCATTATAATTAGTTTTTATACAACTAATTAATTTAGCTAAATTGATTTCACTACTAATACTCTTAGAAATGGAGAAGAGTTCCCTTCTTACTCACTTTGTTGATTTGGAAGCAATTAAAAATGTGGCTGACAAGAGTTCAGATTGTCAAGGCTAGAGTTGTGCATGGTTGGAAAAGGGGGGAAAAAAAATCAAGGACCAAGGTTATACTGTAGACTCCTGCCAGTGAAATTAAAGTCAAAAGGAGAAAAAAAATTAAAGAAGAGAATAAGAGATAATTTCTGTTAATTCAGTTATTAATTTAATATTTTAGTATAAATACAGTTGAACACTTGTATATTATTTGATATACACACAATATATTATATAACATATTATATAAAAATGTCATAAAATGAAAGTATTTTTATAAAATTATGTTACTTTTATAAGATGTTTTATAAAAATATTACTTATTTAAAATATTGTTATGTAATATGTTATATAAAATATTGTGTTTAAATCATTTTTCAAGAAGATATACCTCCCTGAGCATAAATTCGTGAAAGTCGGCCACCAAAACGGTAACAATCATGGGGGGCTGAGCTCAACATGGGGGCGGTGGCAGATCTGTTCCTCAAATCCATGCCAGATACCATTGTCTCAATAGAAACCCGTTACTTCACGCGCTGTCTTTCCGCTCGTGCACGGTATATTCGTCGTTGGCTGGAAGAATCGGTATTCGTAGCGAAGCAGTACGGCCAACCAAACTGCTAAAACAGATACCTACCTAGTTCATACCCCGCTTGATCTTGCCACGTTACCGTCAAAGCCGGCAATTAATCGGACAGTCCGACGTGGAACGATCGAGGCCGTTAACTAACAGTCCTGCCGATCCTCGAATTCCCAGATTTGGAGGGAAAACAGAGAAAAAGGCAAAAAAAAAAAAATAGTAATTAAGATAAATAAATAAATATATATATATATACACATTAAAATGTAGAGGGAACAATGGAGAAAATACACAAAATAAATAGTAAGCAAAATATATAGAGAGAGAGAGCACAATGGTTTGGTTTTCATAAAGTAACATCACCAGCCAAATCCTCAATCTCTCCGCCCACTTTCGCCGGAGAATGGCGTCACTGATCGGACCTTCCCAGAGGTGAATTACGGGCCAAGGAATCTTAGGGCTTTCCGAAAATAGGTACGCTTTTCCGAATCTTTCTACTGGACGGTGAGGTTTTGGTTGTTGTCAAACGGATTATAAGCATTCGGATTTCTTCGCTTCAGATCTGGTTCTGTTAGTTTTTCTTTTGGGGGAGAGGATTAGGGTTTCAATTGATTTATCCGGTATCAATTCGAAGGAAAATTTTGGGATTTAGGACTTTTTTTTTGTGTATTGGATGTAGATGGAAGAGGGACTGAGATCTGGTCGTCCTTCGGGGCTTGTAGTGAAGAATAGGAACTCTTCAGGTTGTTTAATTGTTCGGAAGAAAACTGTGGATGGAGTAGGCGGGGTTGGTTCGGCGAGTTCTAGAAAGGTTTTCGAGTCAAAGAAGGAGAATAAGAAGAAGAGGTTGAGGTTGGTTTTGAGCGATTCTGGCTCGAGCGATGAGCTTGTGCCTGTTCCTCGTAGAAGGGTTGGACCCGAAACTGTAAGGGTTTGTAATGGTTTATCTGCTTTTGAAAAGGGTGTTGTAGACGAGACTGGAATTGGTAGAAACAAGGGTAGGTTGGAGCATGGTAGGCATTATGAAAAGGGGATGATTGGTAAGAATGGTTTTGATGAGAGCGATGGAAAGAGAGGTAAGTTGGATGTATTTGAGTTTGATGAGTATGATCGGGTTGATGGGGAAAGGATACGGAGGAAACGGTTCAATGGCAGTGGAATCGAAGTTGAGGGAAGAAGGTTTTTGGGACCAATGGACATGGCCCGTAGTGGAATTGATAGGGAATATGAAACCGGGTCAAGTAGACATGGCATTGGCAAGAGAAAGAATTTATACTATGACCGGACGAGTGGGTTGAATTTGGAAGGTTGTGTCGACAATACTAGAGTTAAGATGAGTAGGGATGGAAATCAGCTTCCTCCATCCTTTTTAGGAGATAAATTAACGAGTCATCCCGATCAACCCATTAGAGTTCAGGGGAAAAATGGTGTTTTGAAGGTGATGGTAAACAAGAAGAAGAGGTTGGGCGGAGCTTTAGACAATTTTGATCACCGCAAAGCTGAGGGAAATAGAAAGGGTTCAAGGACTGAAGATACTGCTAAGAGGAATGTAGTGACTCATTCTTCATCATACTCTGAGAAAAAACTTATCGAGAAACCGGGTTCATTTTTCCGGCCAGAAAAAAGTCAGATTGCTTTGCAGAAATCATTATCAAGTAAGAATAGTCAGGGAAGTGAGGGGGATTCGGAGTCAGAGAACAGCGATACATCATTGAAGCTAAGATCAAAGAATGTGGAAGCTCATAGTTCTATAAAGAGGATAATTTGTGAAGAGGAAAAGACTCCATGTGAGAAGCTCCCACCAGCTATAACCAAAGATGGAAAATTCAGGCGTGGTAGTGGCACAGAGAAGCAAAAACTGCGTGAACGGATTAGAGAGATGCTTCTAAGTGCTGGTTGGACGATAGATTATAGGCCTAGGAGGAATAGAGACTATCTAGATGCTGTTTACATTAACCCCTCAGGAACAGCGTACTGGTCAATTATTAAGGCTTATGATGCACTTCAAAAGCAATCTAAAGATGAGGATGTTGAGGCTAAACCTATTGGGGACTGTTCTTCATTTGCTCCTATAGCAGATGAGGTCCTCAGCCAATTAACTAGGAAAACACGAAAGAAAATTGAGAAAGAAATGAAAAAGAATCAAAGGGATCACAGTGAGAGTGACAATGCAACAGAAGCGGCTGTGAAAAGATATCCAAGTACGAAGCGTGATGTGGAGAGCATGGACAGTTCTAGCCATGAAGAGAAACTAAGCTCCTTCATAAAGCAGGGTGGCAAGTCATTGAAGAATAGAATGAATGAAAATGGTTCGGCCAGCGTCAACTCAAGATTTCAGAATTCTAATTATAGGCATGATGACACTGAAAAACCATCTTCTGGATCCAATCCTCGGATGCCACATGGAAGAAAAAGTAGAAAACTTGGCAGATGTACTTTACTGGTTCGTAGTTCTAACAAGGGGCAAAATTCAGAAGCTGATGGTTTTATTCCATATACTGGAAAGCGTACACTGCTTTCTTGGCTGATTGACTCTGGAACTGTGGGATTAAGCCAGAAGGTGCAGTATATGAACCGTCGGCGGACTCGTGTAATGCTTGAGGGCTGGATTACTCGAGATGGCATTCACTGTGGTTGCTGTAGTAAAATCCTCACAGTTTCAAAGTTTGAGATTCATGCAGGGAGCAAATTGCGCCAGCCGTTTCAACACATATATCTAGACTCTGGGGTTTCTCTTCTCCAGTGCCAGATAGATGCATGGAATAGACAAGAAGAGTCTGAACGCATTGATTTCCACTCTATAGATATGGAAGGAGATGATCCAAACGACGACACTTGTGGCATCTGTGGTGATGGTGGGGATTTAATCTGTTGTGATGGTTGTCCATCAACATTTCATCAGAGTTGCTTGGATATAGCGGTATGTGTACTTTATTTCACTGCATTTGCACCAAGCCACGTGGTTCCTTGCATAATTCTATTTGTATCATACATTTCTTTTTGCAGTTTTTGTAGATTTCCCATGCCATTCTTTGGTGTATTTTTGAAAGAACTTGTTTACAAAAGACATTGAATCATAATATCGTCTCTTTTTTTTGGGGTGTGTTGGTCTGTAGAACTCTGTTGAGTGAAGTTAGATTTAGGTTCTGTGGCTGGAGGGAGTGCGCAGAAGGGAGGGGAATATCGTTTCATCTTCCACTTTTAAGACTTGAGGGGCACTTGTTTACAGAAGATATTGAATCATTGAATGATGTTTCCTTGTGTGGTGGACTGTTATGGGGAGCTCTGTTGAGTGTGGTGAGATATATAGGTTATCATGTAATGATGGGGAACTCTGTTGAGTGTGCTGAAATATATAGGTTGTGGTGCTTTTAGGTTGTTTGGATGGATGGGTGGAGGGAACGAGGAGGCCCAGGGGGGTTATTTATTTATTAGATAATTTTTTATTAGAACAAGTATTTAGGCATAGCCCAAATACACAGGGAGTCTACAAGAGAAAACACCTAATTACAAGCTAGGATTTAGAAAAAGAACCACATAAGGCATACAAGAATCATTTTCCATGAGCCTTGGGGGGGGGAGGGGGAGGGATGTTAATGACTCAATGAGATTGGTCATTTAGAAGTCGTTTGGATTCGAAGATGAGTTGAGATGGGTTGTGAATAGTAGTAAGATGGGTTGTGAATAGTAGTGAGATTTGTGAGTTAAAGTTGATGAATAGTAGTGAGATGAGTTGAGATGGGTTGTGAATCCAAACCACTCTGTATATTGGTATGATATCATGATGAAGTGTAAACTGTGTTTCTATTTGATTATTTGAACTTACAGAATTTTTGGCATGGAGATTATGTTGGATTTGTTTTTCCCTGTACCTTACTCATATATGCACAATTAATTAACTGTTAGACATCTGTTTGAATTGTTTAGTTTTGGGCTGTCATAGAAATGTCTTACCTGGATTGTATGCTCCTTTGGCACTTGAGACATTCATAGCGTTCTTCTTCTAACAGATGCTTCCACCTGGTGATTGGCACTGTCCAAATTGTACGTGCAAATTTTGTGGGGTTGTCAATGGGAACGTTTCTCAGGGAGATGATAAAATGGCCTCCACACTACTCAACTGTAGTTTGTGTGAGAAAAAATGTAATGATCTTCTTTCTTTCTTGGTTTTGAGATTTCAAATGGACTGAGTTTTCTCTCCTTGTTTTATCACTGCATTGACAATATTTTGGTTGGAATTCCTCTTTTGTAGATCATAAATTATGCATGCTGGAGATGGATGCCATACACATCGATTTCAATAGCTTAGTCACTTCTTTTTGTGCGAAAAATTGTAAAGAGGTAATTTTTTAGGCTTCTGGTGCCTAATTATACTGAAGTCTTATAGTAGTTCAAAAGTATCTTTTAAGTTGTTTAATTAATTGTGCTTAGAAACCTGAAATGACTTGGTAACATAATAAGTTGGATAGAATATGACAAGTTATTATTCAACAATTTATAACGAAACATTGGTTAATGCTGTGGCTAGTTAGAATAGTTCTTTTTGTTAATGATTTTCCTGTCCTATCTGAAATCGGGTGTCAATGACTCAATCACATGCAAACACCTCTAGATTTAATGCAATCTAATGTTACATGACTTCGCCCTTTGAATTTCATAATAGCATATAGCACTAAGGTGCAGTCATGACACATTTGCACTATTTGGGAGGTCTTGTATATGATGACATCTTGTATGGGAGCTTTGTCCCTTTTGATGTTTCAGAAATACATCAATTTTCTTTTTTGGTTTATGTTAAACGTAGTAGTTGTTAGTATGGTTCTGCCTGTCTGTCTCATCAATTTGTGAACTTCTGTTTGGTATTTCTGAATGTACTTTGTTGAATTTTACTCTTGTTGTTTCTACAGCTCTTTGAGCATTTGCAGAAATATCTTGGAGTCAAACACGAACTGGAAGCAGGCTTTTCTTGGTCTCTTGTTCATAGAACAGATGAAGACTCAGATACATCTCTTCGAGGGATTCCTCAAAGGGTGGAATGCAATTCTAAGCTAGCCGTTGCACTTTCTGTTATGGATGAATGTTTTTTGCCAATTGTTGACAGGAGGAGTGGGATTAATTTAATACATAATGTTCTTTATAATTGTGGGTAAGCTCTAAATTTTGTAATATTGCTTCGACCAATATAATGTAGATACCCATCTTAAGTAGGTATTCTTTCATTCCCTAATAGAATATTTATTATATATTAAAAGTACAATAGGTATTGCTGTTGGCTAGTGGATGAGAGACTGTTTGAGTGAAGTATGCGATCTTAACGAACTACCAACTTCAACTCTAGGATTTTCTGTGATAAGCTTTTTAGCGTTTGCTGAACTTCACGTCTGTTACATCTAGGCTTCCTGAAATAGTTTTATTATTATTTTTCTTTTTAATGATGCTTGACTGGCTTAATGCATGTTTAAGTATTTTCATTTTAGTCGTTTAATGATTCTCCTGTTGGCTGTTTTATTTTTATGGCTGTCTTGATTATTTTGGATATAGAAACATGTACAAGTACAATAATATGCATTCACGTAAATGGAGGAATGATTCTTGGTAGCTGTTCCCGAGAACAATTTTCTGTTCCTGAGAACAGTTTTCCCAAAATGCCACCCTAAATAAAATTCACTTTTGTAAAAAAGAAAAGAAAAACTCAGATTGTAGATTTGAGGGTGGTCTTCCCTCCACTGCGTGTGGCAGGGGGAGATTTCCCACCCCTGTTAGCAAACTGCAGTGGCCGGGAGACCTCCCCCTCCAGCATGGTGTCGGTGGCGGCTCCGAGTGAGAAGGGGGGATTTTGCAGCCTGTGGCCACTGCGAGTGAGGGGGGCAGATCTCCCCCATATCACATGCGGCCGCCAGGGTAATAGCTGATACTTGTATGTGCAAGCTCTGAGAAATATTCTGGAGTATTTAGGCGTAATAACTGATGTGTGTGCGTGTGCGCGCTGATCACTTTTGTGGAGCATTAAGGAGTATAAATGATACTCACCATAGATATTATATTTTATGTGAAAGAGTATGTGGTCCCATTTGTTTGATGTTTTAGTTTTCCTTTTTTTTTTTCCAGATCAAACTTCAATCGGATGAACTATGGTGGCTTCTATACTGCTATTTTGGAGAGGGGTGATGAAATAATTTCTGCAGCATCTATCAGGTGCCAACTTCCCCTATGATGATTTATAAGCTCCTGTTAAGGGGTGTCAAGCCTTTTTTATATAAGTGTTTTGGAATGTGTGGATTAGTATGGAACTAAATTCTTACCATTACCTTTTAACTGCCTAGTTAAATTGTGGTATGAGGGAAGAGTTCCGTTTCGGAGGTCTTCAGATATTTGACTTTGGCTTGTGTACGTACGTGGATTGTGATTCTTACCACTATGGTGTCTACTGCTTGGTTAGGTTCCATGGTACTAAGTTAGCTGAGATGCCATTTATTGGAACACGCCATATATATAGGCGTCAAGGGATGTGCCGCCGGCTTTTTGCTGCTATTGAATCAGTAAGCTACAAGAACCATGCCCTTGATGACTTCTCTAGATTGGAAAAGAGATTGAAAATATTGCATCTTTGTTTACATTCTACTTGCTTGCTTTTCATGTATGCTACCGACTTCATCCTGTTTCTCTTCCATTTGAAGGCTCTCTGTGCTCTAAAGGTTGAGAAACTGATCATTCCTGCAATTGCTGAACTCATGCATACATGGACCGTGGTTTTTGGTTTCACTCCTCTCGAGGAATCACTTAAGCAAGAGATGAGATCAATGAATATGTTGGTCTTCCCTGGTACAGATATGTTACAGAAGCTACTACTGGAGCGAGAGAACATCGAAGGGAATGTGACTACCAGCATGGGTACTAGCTGTGGTGTTTGTAGCCTTTCCCTTAACCTTAGATTTATGGCCTATTGTTTAAGTCTGTATTTGTTTCTTTCCAATAGGTGCAAAGCAAAAGGAGTGCAAAGGCAAACATTCTACTAAGCATGAGGTGGAAAGTAAATCTGATATGGGACATGATTCTCATGGGTGTAACAGTGCTGCTTCAGATCATGCTAATAAGTTGATAACTGATGAAAATGCAGCCACGAGTAGTAAATCGGATAAGGATTTCTCAGCTGGGCATGGTCCTCATGGGTGTGATGATGCTGCTCTGTGTCGTGCTAATGAGATAACTGATCAAGTGGTAGCTTTGGATAATAAATCTGATTTGAATTTATCAGCTGATCCTTATAAGTGTGATGATGCCTGTCATCGTGCTAATGAAAAAACTGATGAAATTACAGCCACCGACAATAAATCTGATATGGATTCCACCGCTGGGCATGATCCTGAGGGGTGTGATGATGCTAGTTTGCCATTTGCCAATGAGATAACTAATGATGTTGCAGCTGCAGATTCAAGTTCTTTAGATGCTTCTTATGATGTTACAACCCCTGTTTCAGCCCAGGGGACTACATGTTGCGACCTTCATTCTGAGGACAAGTTAGCTCAATCTGCATCTGGCACAAAATGTATGACCTCCTCTGATATGATTCATGATTCACTTGAGCTGGAAAATAAACCCGAAATAAATTGCCCTGTTGTAGATAATGCCGAATCTTTGAAAGAGAGTGATATGGATGAAGCCCATGAAATAAACATTAGCATTGGCTGTCTTGAGCCCGTTCTTACTTCGGGGGGAATTTCTGCAGAGAACGCCACCGAGTTGATTATTGAAAATCTAGATGTCTCTGATTCTTCTCAAAATGGTCCTGCGGAGGGTTCCTTGCAAGTTAAATCTGATTCAAATCTTCAAGTTGCATGTGAGAGAGAAAGCTGATTACATCCTTTTGATGACAATTCTGTGACTGATGCACTTGAAGGAAAGACTTATTTATGACCATGATATTTGTAAGTTTCTGACTAACTATTGTGCATTGCAAGATTAAGGTCTCAACCAGAAGGTTTGGATATTTGCAATTTGATGCAAGTGATGTGGTTTCATGTGCACATGAAGTCAATGGTGAAGTTGCTACTACAAAGCATGAATTTTGGATGTTGGAGGTGTACATTTGAAATGTTCCGAGTGTGTCATATGATGTACCCATTCTGCTGCACGGTGTATATATCTGAATCTGCTGGTGCAAGTGTGAAGTTTCTCTCCATGCCCTTTATCATAGTAGCAGTTCGCTATTTCTTATCATAGTAGCAGTACCTTTGTTCCCAGTGCTGGCATTATGTTCATAATAATATGGGTAAAGCCACAATTTGCTTCCCCCTCGTCCGCTCCTTTGTGGGAGCAACAAGACATGATGCTCTGAGTGGTACTTCAGAAACCTCTCTACTTCCTGAGGCTGAGGTGACAGCCAACTTGTAAATGTTCAATTTGGGGTTATTGTTGTGATCTGAAATGAAAAAGGCTCTACTATTGGAATTATCTTCGAGGCACGTAGTAGTGAAGAGGATTTCATGCACAATATTCAATATTCTTTAGATCTGTAGAGTGTCATTGGACGTTAATAATCATCTCTCTCTCTCTCTCTCTCTCTCTCTATACATCTATCTTATTTTATTACTTACGCAACTGCCGTTCTCTCAACCTATATTCTAATTTTGTTAGTTGGAAGTAAATAGAGGTTTCATTATTCATTCTTCTGAATCAAAAAATCTTCACAACTTCTTAATACTCCACACTCCATATTATTTTTAATTTTTCTTATTTTTTCTTTTATTAAATATTTATTATATGAATAATGAATAAAAAATTTGAAATAATTTAAAAAGAATAAACTCAAAAAAAAAAATTTAAATATTAAAAATTTAAAAAAATGTGGAGTGTGAAGTGTGGTGGAGGTTGTGTAGCAAAGCTCATAAAATAATTTTATTTAAAATACTAAATTAAACTAAGTGACTTGTTAATGTGAATTATGTAACAAACTCAATAAAAAAAATATTTTATATGGTCAATAATAATAAATTAGATAAAAATTGTATTATTAATTTATATAATTATTATATAATTAACTAATTGATATTATATATTAGTTAATTGATAGAATATTAATAAGTGTTAATAATATATTTAAAATTTTATATTATTAACAATGATAGATTAGATGAAGATATATATAAAATATTATTAATTTATAGAATATTTACAATTATTAATAACATATTTAAAATTTTTATATTGTTGATTGTACAATTATTATATAAATAATATATATAATATTTTTTTATTTTTATTTTTCATTCTATCCGGTCTCGAAAAATCCTGTACCGTGGACCGGACCGAAACTTTTCTGTTCTATAAAACATGGACCGAGACCGACCGGTCTCAATGCGTTTATCACCCGTAACCGTTGCAACTATCCTATCTTGAATGGAACATATCGATATATCCTTATGAAAGCCCCCACAGTGTTTGGAGGAAGGAAAAATGATTTATGTGACAAGTTCTTTGTAGGTATTTTCAAAAAATAATGAGATTCATATAAAATGGTGGGTTTAAGATTATCTAAACCTAAATCCGTATGTAATATTATTCTAAAAATGATTTAATTGAGTAGTATAATGAAAAATGATCAAAATTCTAGAATTAGGAAGTGGCTTTAAATTGGGTTCAACCTTCATTTGAATTAGGATATTTAATGTTGATTATTAAAATAGAATTGAATGATAGATCAATAATTCAATGAAGTGAAGTGCTATGAACAATCTTGGAAGTAAAACGGATCGTTTCCGATAAGCAAACAAACGGTGCGTTTTTATTCACTGACAACGCCTCGTACGATAAATAATAGATCCGGCATATCAGGAGAGAGGTTTGGATTTCTAAAATCTACCTCAACTCATTTCATTTTATTATTATAATTTTTTTAAATTTTTACATAAAATATAATAAATAATTCAATTTTTTCAAATCTCAAAACAACTTTTTCAAATTCTAACACCAAATATAATAAATAATTCAATTTTTACTTTACTATTCACAAATCATCTCAACCCATTTCAACTTAAGGTTGTGTTTGGATGTTGAAGTGAGTTGAGTTGAGTTGAGTTGAGATAATAAAATATTGTTAAAATATATTTTTTTAATATTATTATTATTTTAGAATTTGAAAAAATTAAATTGTTTATTATGTTTAGATGTTGAAGTGAGTTGAACTGAGTTGAGTTGAGATGAGTTGAGTTGAGTTGAGATGATAAAATATTGTTAGAATATTATTGTTTATTATTATTATTATTTTAAGATTTGAAAAAATTGAATTGTTTATTATATTTTGTATTGAAATTTGAAAAAATTGTAATGATGAATTGAGATGATTTTAAATTCCAAACACAGCCTTAGACTTCGTTTGGATGATAAACTCATCTGAGATGAGTTCATTTTTAGAGTGCTTCCGACGTCCAAACACAATGTATCTTCATTTTAAACTACTTCCTCTTAAGACTTCATTGACCGAACTCTCTCTTATTTCTCTTTCCTTAATGGACCCACTGACACTCTCTCTCTCTTTCTCTTTAATTATGGGACCCACTAACTCTCTCTATTTCTCTCTCTTCCTCTTTATTTGCACGAGTAATGCTACATACAATCGTGGAATGCGTAAATGTCGTGCAATCGCTTTGAAAAAGAGTGGGGTCTACTATTAAAAAATTAATTTCTTTTCATGTGGGTCCCATATTTATTCAATTTTTTCAAAGCGATTGCACGACGCTTGCACACTCACGACTGCAAGTATCATTTCTCTATTTGCACACCCACTCTCTATTTCTCTCTCTTTAATTGTAGGACTCACTCTATCTCTATTTCTCTATTTCTCTTTAATTTGTGGGACCCATTGACTAATAGCCCATTAACTCTCTCTCCCTCAATGTTGTGTTCCGCGCCAGATGAGAAAATAAAAATTTTTACTGTCAGGCGAACAGTATAAAATTAATAGTAGGACTTTTTTTTACAACTTCTTACAAATATATCTAAACTTATCTTAACATCTAAATATATTTTAAACTCATCTTAAGTGGACCCACTAAACTTATTTAACAATTTCAACTCATTACTATTCATAAAAAACTTAACTCATCTCAACATCCAAACGTAACCTAATCCAAACCGCTCCTCAATCTCTCGGGAGCCGACCACTGTTTGCTTCCATCCTCTTTTCGCTTTCTGAACAATGGAGCTTGCCGCGCCTCCTCCTCGTCTTGTATACTGTCCCAACTCATCTCCGCTGCCAAAACATAGTGTTAAGGTTTCTCAGAGACCTCTCGCTTCCACTCCCACCTCTTTTGCTGAACACCCGTCTTTCTCTCTGAATAGTGGTCTACTCCTGAGAACGTCGCGGTACCCACACAGACTGGTTGCCTGCGCTGCATCGGTCGCTGATAATGGCTCGACGATTACAGCTTCTCCTAGCGGCGCAGGTTAAAATAAAAATGACCCTAATTTTGCTTCTCTCTGTTGGTTTTTTCCTTAAATAGGCGTCGTCTTCTTTTTTTTTTAACGGGTTGCCATTTTGAATTCTTACTGTTTATTTGTTAGGGGCTCGGATTGGGGAGGTCAAAAGGGTCACAAAGGAGACTAATGTAGCGGTCAAAATAAACTTGGATGGTTCGGGGGTTGCTGAAAACAATACTGGGATTCCCTTCCTTGATCACATGTTGGATGTTAGTGATTTCTCCTTCAAAATTGCTTTAATTTTGTCGATTTATTAACTTTGTTTTGTTTCTCAATCTGGGTTTAGCTGCTTTTAGCTTTAGATTACAATTTGAGTATTTATTTTTACACATTATTTTTCTTTCGAGTCGATTATATAGCTCGGTTGGTATGGTATATGCCAATTACCTGGATCAGGAAAACACACTTAAAAGGAATTTCACTTGAGACGTATTCCTTTTTTTGTGATTTTATTGTGCAATATTCGAGTATGATGTGTTGTTTGATGATTGTATCTATTTGTTTTACGTTAGCAACTTGCGTCGCATGGGCTGTTCGATGTGCATGTGAAGGCTACCGGGGACATCCACATTGACGATCATCACACAAATGAAGATGTTGCTCTTGCCATCGGATCGGTACTGGAAAGAAATTTACACCTTATGGTTTCTCGTGGTGTGATGCAAAATTTGAGGCAGCCCCTAGTGTGCGTGCGTGTGTTTTATCTAGCATTTGAAAATAAAATATATGTTTCTTTGATGTCATTCAATGAAGCCTATTTGTTTCCATAATTTGAGTCATTTAACCAATTTTACATCTAGTCTTCTTATCGATTTGAATTAGTTTTGCTTATATATTAATGCTTAGCTGAGAATGCCACATAAACGTAATGGACTGGTCATTGTTGGCTAATTCTGCTTGGTCTGCAGGCTTTTTTGCAGGCACTTGGGGATAGGAGAGGAATAAATCGTTTTGGTGACTTCTCCGCTCCTCTTGATGAAGCACTAGTACATGTTGCGCTGGTAGGTTCAACTCAATCTTTCATATAAAGTAATTAGATATTGGGTTTTTTGTACTAAAAACTTCACCGATGTTAAGGCCTTTGTGTTGAAATAATTGCTTACTTTAGGACATTGTTTGTTCAGGATTTATCAGGCCGACCACATTTAGGTTATGATCTGCGAATACCTACTCAGAGAGTTGGAGCATATGACACTCAGGTAGGACTTTTTTTAAAAAAATACTTGCACACCAAAAATTTTTATGCCTCCTTTTTCTTATTCATCTCTATAGCAGTGGTAGAACTCCCTGCTGAGATATTGACAATATCGACATCATGTGACATCATGTGCACCTTTGGAGATTTTCTGCAATTTTATGTAGTTTAGCTATTGTTCTTTCACCTTAATCTTAAAACTGTTACTTGAGGAGATAATTTGTTTTGAATTTTTTTTATTTGTAGTTGGTGGAGCACTTTTTCCAGTCACTGGTGAATACTTCTGGCATGACACTTCACATACGCCAGGTAAAAATACTCAGAACTTCTTAACTTCGTTATCTCGTATAAAATATCCACCCGAACGCGACAAGAAGCTGTCAGTGTTAAATTATCCAACTGTGCTTGATTGTGTAGATTCTTTGAACAAAAACATGAAGTTTACTGGAAATGCCATTTTCTTGCACTTTTTATTGGTCTAACTGTATTTTCTTATTTAATTTCTTATGCAATTAGGTGTTTAAATTTTATTTTGAGGTTTTTATCTTTTCTATTTTTTTACAACTCAATTTTGTACTTGCGAAAAAAGGAAACTATATAGAGAAGCTCCACCAAAAAATAAACAAACAAACAAATGAAGGAAAGAAAGAAAGAGAAAACGAGTAATGGAAAGCAGCTCCAGAGTTCACAACATATAAGAATAAGAAAGTCGGCAACAATTATGTTGATCTTTTCATTCCAGTTTTATATTTTGAACAGTATGTTGATTTCGGTTGACAACAGCTTGCTGGAAGAAATTCACACCATATAATTGAAGCAACCTTCAAAGCTTTTGCAAGAGCTCTTCGACAAGCAACAGAATATGACCCACGTCGCCATGGGACTGTTCCAAGGTTTGTTATTGTCTCATTAAATTTAAATTCACAACATTATTGCCAGTGGTCTTTGAACGAAGTAGAATCTACCCCCCCCCCCCCCCCAAAAAAAAAAAAAAAAAAACATGGTAGAAGGTGAGGTTACAGGTTCATTTTTATTTCTTGATGTCAGAGCTAGTTGCTTACTCCAAAGACATTTCCTTGGTTCATTGCATTCGGGATGTTACTTCCAAATATTTTTTTTGATAATTAATAAGAGAAATTTTATTCCAAGTAAATAGGCATAGTCCAAGTACACAGGATGTATACAAATGAGAACACCTACTTACGAGCTAAAACAGAATACAACTAAAGCAAAACATTACAATCATTCCCATTCCTTACAAGATTCTTCACCCAAAAACTTAAAGTACTAAGGAAAAACTCCCTAAGTTCCCCTAAAGAACGTTCACAATTTTCAAAGCACCTCCCATTCCTCTCCAACCATAAACACCAAAGCAAGCACAAGGGGATTATCTTCAACACTGCAGTGCTGTTACTTCTCCCCACAATACCTTGCCAGCATGCAAAGAAATCTACCACGCGCATAGGCATCACCCAAAAAATGCCAACCCTTGCAAAAATCTCATTCCACAAAGAAGTCGCCACCTCACAATGAAGAAAAAGATGATCAATAGATTCACCATCCTTCTTACACATAAAACACCAATCAACCACCGGTAAGCCTCTCTTCCTCAAGTTGTCTGTGGTTAAAATTTTTCCAAGAGACACCAGTCAACAGAAGAAAGCAACCTTACTAGGCACCTTGGCTCTCCAAATACTTTTCCAGAGATAATCTTTGACCCCATGACAGGTTAACACCTTGTAAAAAGAACTCACTGAAAATCTGGAATTAACTGTATGCACCCACTGCAGACTATCCTCCCTGTTCTGATCAAGCTTCATCTCGTATAATCTTCCAAATAAATCAGAAACTTCGCATATTTCCGAATCCTGTACATCTCTAGTGAATTCCACAGTCCAGTGAAAAAATTTGGACCATTTCTTGATTTGTGCGTCATTCCTATTATCTAAATCCTGCACAATACTTCTTAAGGTGGGGGGTTCTTGGAAGTTTCTGACCTTTTGCTTCATGTATCTATGTGTAAGAGATTCTGTTGCAGCAACTCATTCAGAATCGTGTGAAACTTTAGTCATTTTCAGTTTTATTACTGATCTACAGTCATACTACTGCCATGAATCCTTTTGTATGGTGTGGTGAATTCCTTGGAAATATGTACTCTTAAACTAGGTATTGAATGTTAACCCAATCTAAATACATCTTGCATTTGGTTGTGCAGCTCAAAAGGCGTGCTCTCACGTTCTTGATTTTTCATTATGACCATGCTAGAGGTGGATAATCTAGCCTTAAGTTGGTGGTAACTTTGATCCAATATCCTCACTCCCCCCAAGCACTGGGATAATCGGGTCAATGATCCCACCTATATTGCATTTATTGATCATCGGTTGAAGCTCTGCCAAGTTGAGACAAAACAATACATACCTGGGTTACTACTGCTCGAGAGATGCGACTTGGAAATTATCAAAGGCTGAACGTTACCTATTATATGATTTGTTGTATACCTAGCAGTGTATTGATTAACAATAGTTGGCCACTCAGTTTAATGTCATCTGTTTGTTATTGAGACCAGTCGATCATTGAACTCTTTGCAGATTTATCAATGTATATCCAAGTTAGGGTGGTTTTGTTTCTGCCACTTGCGTTAAGCTTCCGTAGTCTCTATTCTATGGCTCTTGTTCTATCTAGTATAAGATCATTTTAGGATTTTATGACGAACCTCCCATTATTAATATTTTGTAAATGACTGTACAACCTTGTGTGCTAGCTTCACGCGATGAGGTTACTTCTCTCTGGCTCCAACATGTTGTTGAACTCTTCTTGTTCATTTTCTAGTCGCCAAGTCTCCCGCGGTTATGTCGATGCTTGTATATTAATTTGCTGCTTCCCGAGAATATAATGAAAATAAAGAAATCCCAAACAACTTCCAGGTAGCAAGCGCGCATAATTTTGATTGAACATCGAAAAAAATACATAAAAAGGTAGCTGTCTGAATCCCAATCCAGGACTCGAGGGGTTAAGCTTGATTTACTAGTTGTACATCTTGTTACATATTGCTCGTGTTACAAAAACCCTTCGGCTGTGTTCAGGTCATCCAGTACCTCTGACTTAACCTCTTCTGGCAGTGGGGCAGATGGGCCTGCCTTCGAGTAGAAGCTGGCTAATGATCTAATTGCTTTCTCTAGCACAACATATGATTCCTACAGGTGAATCCACCGCATTGAAATTCGTTAGTAATCATCCAACTAAAACATAAAAGAAATCCTTGTTCATTCCAAGTCATAAAAGTTATTTCAAAAGTACCTCTTGAACCACGGTTTGTTGTCCCCTCCAACTGCTCAAATACTCTCGAATTGACTCCTTTGCTGCATCTGCAGTGCGTCTGAACTTAGCGACATCCTGGGGGTCTTCCTTTAAGGACTCGCGCAGTGTCTTCACAACATCTCTCGCCGACTTCAAGTACGCCTTTGGTAACACTTTACCGGACTTGGTCTTTTCATTAGGATCAAACAAGGATTTGAGGGCACCAGTAATCCCCGCATCCTCTTCCTCTTGGCCATTTGACTTATCTTCAGCCCAAACAACTGATGGTATCAAGCCATAGTTTATGGTCAGAGTGGTAAGGAATGATGCACCAGTACACACTATGATATGCCGGCGACTTGAAGGAACTGGTTGAGGGGATAGCACAGGATGACACCTTAATTGTGTTTTACCTGTTATGTTAAAGAAAAGAGTCAAGAATGAAACGAGGCAATGAATGCTCAACATGCAAAGCAGTGCAGGCTGAGGCACCAGTCTACACAATGAATTTCATGAACTATACAAGATAGGAAGAATGACCGATATGCAATGCAGGTATATAGTTTATCAGTGAAAAACTGTTGCAGGCTACATTTTAAGAAATGCAATCCCGGAATCATCTTCTTCTACAACATCTGTACTTTTAGCTGTGACTAAAATTAGAAAGACTAAATTCGAAGGTTGGAAATGCAGAAAGAATAATTTCTAGAATGAATAACAGTAAATGCTCTATATTCCACCATTCAGCTTGAATAGTTGTCGATGAAGGGCAGAGAACCGAGCCCACTTCATCCAAGCCACTCACCGCATGAATTGAAGAAAAATAACAGACACAGATATCTTGTTACTTACACTCACTGTCAGGTTTCCAGATATTCTTCGTTCTTTTGTAGATTATGGTGGGGCTGGGGCAAGTCTTTGCTGCAAGAAAAGCTTCCATCTTTGTTCGCAAAAATCATCAAAGTTGAGTGTAGCAGCAACTGCTTGAATCGCGCAGCTACCCCATGCTTAGACTAATTCCACCTTTACCAACACCTGAACGCATACATATAGAGAAATAAATTTTGAGATTTTGAGAGGCGAGCAGTGAACTGCCAAGACACATTTAGAGAAATAAATTGATGCAAAGTATAGATAAATCAAGACAGAAAACAAGGAATAAGTTGGTGTTTCGGGAAATAGACTCCATGGCTCACCTGATAATGTCTGCGCTTTACAACATCTCTGCCTCAGCTTCTCCTCCAAATGGTTGGATTTTATCCGCACGAAACTCGAAGTAATTTGCCTAAAACATTAGGGGTAGAATAGTCAATCTCGCCACATGACTAGAAAGAGTTGTTATTGCCGAATTACATATGGCCCTTGACTTTTGAATAAGGTGCCAACTTCAACAGATCTAACGGCTGTGGCATCGTGAGTAGATCTCCATCGCAGCTTCTTGGGCCCACTTTCTCTTGGGAACGAAATATAAGAAGTACAAGTATGAATGAGTCGTAGCATATAATTACCCTCTAGGGTTTTGTTTTGTGGCCTCCGTGCCCTTTAAAACCACCCATCTTCGGCTATAACAACTCTTTCTTCACCACCGCGTTCTCGTTTTACACTCTCCGCGATCGCTCCGATTCACAGAGAGAGAGAGAGAGAGAGAGATAGAGAAGAGAGAGCGCTAGCCATGGTGACCCAACTCGCTTCCAGTCACTCGTCTCGCTTCTATTGGCACATCCTATTTTTCTTATATTTTATTTTGGTTTCGTTGTTGATTTGGGAGTATGGGTTTTGCAGTCTCTGGTAGCGAATGAGGAATTCCAGCACATTTTGCGTGTGCTGAACACAAACGTGGATGGGAAGCAGAAGATAATGTTCGCGCTTACCTCCATCAAAGGTATCGGTCGCCGGCTCGCCAACATTGTCTGCAAGAAAGCTGATGTAGACATGAACAAGCGGTACCGTTCTCTAAAATCTGATTCTTGCTACTATTTTCCAGCATGTTCTTCGTAGCTTTTGGATTATGTTAGTATTGGTTCAATGTTATGAACCCACGAGGTAGAACTCATTTTTAAAAATTAGCTTGCAAGGAAATGGTGCCTAGGGTCTTATAAACCATCAACCAATCACATACTTAGTCGACGTGGGATCGTAACAATCACCACGCTCCGCAGCCGACGTCCACGGCTGTCCCAGCGCTCACACGGGTTGGCTGTGTGCTAGGTGGTCTTTTTCCTAGCTCTGGGCGAACACTGTCATGCCGGCATCACCCCTGTACTGCATGATTGCAATCGTTGCAACATAGCCTTAGACGTTGGGTGTCTCTGATACCATTTGTTATGAACCCACTAGGTAGAACTCACCCTTGAAAACTAGTTTATAAGGGAAGGGTGTCTAGGAGCTTATAAACCATCAATCAATCTCATACTTAGTCGATGTGGGATCGTAACATTCAATTTGGTTTTGATGGGCTTAGCGAGAGTTTAAGAATGCTATAAAATTGTTGATTTTTATTCGTGGGCTCAGTTGTGTGGTATTTGGTCGTAGGATTAATCTAAATTTTATGCCTATATTGTTGACATTGGTTTCAAAGATATTAAAAGCTGTGCTTTGTAAAACTTCTTAGAGGACGACGAATTTTCGATTACGCTTTTCATTTAATTTGGTTCTCCGCGGATGTGCTTTATTGTTTATAATGCTCATCTATACTTCTATTCAGGCAGTGTCTTTTAGGTGAGGTTTGGATAGGAAGTTGAGATGAGATGAAAGTTAAAAGTTGAATAAAATATTGTTAGAATATTATTTTCTAATATTATTATTATTTTGAGATTTGAAAAGATTGAATTTTTTATTATATTTTTGTGGGAATTTGGAAAAATTGTAATTATTAGATGAGATGAGTTGGGATGAGTTGAGATACCTTTTGTATCCAAATCGGGAAAAACCCTAATCTTCTTGATTTGCCTGGATGTCGTAACTTTTTTTTTTCTTTTTTGCTGCGTGATTTTGTAAGATGCAATTATATTTTGGAACTTCCTTTATTGTAAAGGTTAATCTAGTTTTTGATGCATTTTTCTTTCTGCTTCATATATGTGTTTCATTCTCCCATGTTTGTAAATTGTGGTGTTACGGTTACTGCAGAGCTGGTGAGTTGACGGCTGCTGAGCTTGATAACCTCATGGTGATCGTTGCAAACCCTCGCCAGTTCAAGATTCCTGACTGGTTTCTGAACAGGAAGAAGGATTACAAGGATGGCAAGTATTCCCAGGTTGTCTCCAATGCTTTGGACATGAAGCTCAGAGATGATCTTGAGCGATTGAAGAAGATCAGGTATGCCTCCATTGATCTCCTGTAATTTTATGCCTAAGAGTTTTTATTCCATACTCCAATTGCAATTCATTGATGTCGTGGATACTATACATTGGCTTGGATACTCCAATTCCATACTCCAAAATATTAACTTTTAATATTATTTTTGTTTTGGGATTTGAAAAAATTTAAATTGTTTTTGTGTTTTGTTTGAAAGTTTGGGAAAGTTGTAATGATTAGGTATGATTAGATGAAAAAGTTGAAAATTTGAAATTGAAAAGTGTTTGTGTTTGAGTGATGTTTGGAAAGAAGATGAGATGAGATGAAACCATTTCATCTTCCAAACAACCCCTTGGGAAGTTGGCTTATGAGTTTCAGTCAGTTGAACTTTGACTCGATTCTCAGTATTGCAAGTACATGTTTTCTCCATGATTCAAATCACTGTGGCCTGGTTGCAAATTGATTGGATGAGTTTTAAGAGGAATAACTTCATTATATGGTGGGGCAAGCTAGTTACTGGTAACCCAGCCTGTCAGCTGCCCTACCTCTTATCCTCCTATCACTTCTTTTTTAAGAAGATTTATGTTGATTTACCCTGTCAGAAGCTTTTGATCTAAGCGAGGCTTGCATGGCCTTCATCACAAGGTATGCTTGGATTGAGTGTTGGGTGGATGGCTTGTCTTCGGCTATTATGCATGATTTGAAATCACAAGGAAAACATGCTGAAGCATGGAGTTGGAAATTTGGTGTAAGCGTGAGAGGGCGACGGCGCTTTAGCTCATGAAAAGAATCTATGACTAGCAGTTTCCCATAACAGTTGTTTAGTTAATGCAGAACTAGATGATGACAAGTATGGTTTAGATCTTATCAAAAAAGGTTTAGACAAGAATCTGTCCAATACCTTACTGGAATTATGACTTGTTAATGACATTCATTGTAACATTATCTGTTTATCTATTGATACATTTATCATTTTTTAGTATTGCTTTTCTTGCCTGTGAAAGCCTTTATTCTTGATATGTAGGAACCACCGTGGTCTGCGACATTACTGGGGTCTTCGAGTGCGTGGACAGCACACAAAGACAACTGGCCGTCGTGGGAAGACTGTTGGTGTCTCAAAGAAGCGATGAGTTTGTTTCTTTCTTTCTGGGATGTCATGTTTTTGTTGCGAATTCTATTTTGCACTTTTTTATGTTTGTAGTTTTTTGGTGGATTTATGCAACACTGTCTAGCCGGCTTTCATACATACCTCTATTGAGGGCTGTTTGATCTTGAGATTTTGCCATGTTACTGCATTAATCATTTATATAGTAGTTGAAGGTCACAATGACTTTATGCCTTCTCAATTTTATACTTGTTTGTTTACCTTGATTAATGCGGTGGTGACTGGTTCTCTGGCGTTGCTGGTAACCTCCCAGCTCTTCTATTCCTCGGTGGCTCGCTGCACTCCCTGGCTTTGAACCAGGGAGATGCTCTGGCGTTTGGTATTCTACTTGAGGGCATCGACCGATGCCTTCATTGCAAATGCCAAACATTTTAAACGATCAAACCAGAGACTATTTGAGAAGCTCAAAACCATCTCAGGTGGTGTGGAAGAAAATCGATATTTTATCAAATGTAATGGAATGTGCATGCATTCTTCCCATTTTTCTCCTTTTGTTTTTGTATTAATGCGGCAAATTTTAGCATTTTAATGGGTTCTTTTCTTTTGGCAGTGGATTGTTGACTGTTACGCGAGATAGGTGAAACAATGAGCAGTGTTTTCTCAACCAATTATTAACTAATGAACAATCAAATCAACCTTTTTTATCAAAAAAAAAAATGCCTATTATTCGACTGGGAGGCTGGACAAAATATGCTTTACTTGTCCCCTGGATTTTGTATAAAAAATCGACCATCTATTTCGTTTAGGTCTTGTTAGTTTCCCCCCATCCCACATCGGCATCCTCTCCCCCGCCCTCACCTCCCGTCGTGCATCTAGGCCAAATGAGAGGTATGGCTGAACATGGAGGGTTGAGGGAGGTGTAATGGAGCTGATAGTAGCGAGGGGGAGGTGGCACAGTGATTGGAGGGCGGCAGATCTAGGCCAAATGGGTAACAAGGGAGGCTCGAGGTGGTGGTGTATGGCAGGTTAAGGTGGAGAATCCATGTATGGGTGAAAGTTGAAACCCATTTTGGGTTAGAGAGAGGGAGGCCTACCGTGCTATGGAAGCTCGACGGTGGCTAGGGGGAGGTCAAGGGCTCGGTGGTGCTCGACAGTGGAGCTGAAGGTTGACGACAGCAGCGGTAGCAACGGCGAAAGGAAGAAACCATGTAGGAGAACCCATTTCAGGTTGAGAGAGGGGACTGCGCGTGGGGGTTGTTGTGGAGGCTTGAAGTTGGCTAGAGGTGGCCAGAGTGGGGGAGCCGGTGGCACACAACAGGGCTGGGTAAGCTCAGAAAGGGAATTGGGTAGGGGGAGGGGGTGCTGCTCGCGTCAGTGTGATCTCGGTAGAGGACGTTTTGTTTAAAAAAAATTAAATAAATAAGATGACACGTAAGGTGTGCTATAGATCAGCTGTGAACAGTAGCTGATTTGTAGTAAATTTTTTCTTAAATCATTAGAAACCTATATGATTTTCTGAGCATTTTCTCAAGGAAGAAATTTGGAGAGTGCATGTTTGGCAAACAAAAAATTCTTATAATTTCATTTTTAAACATCATCCAAATACAAAATATTTTTTAATTTTAAAATTTTAATTTTTTTTGAATCATTATCTAATATAAAAATTAGGGGTGTAGAACGGGACTGGATTTTTTTTCTGGCCTAGTCCAAAACTCGAAATCTGGGCGGTTAGCCGCCTGTATTACACCTAGGCGATTGAGAGAAACTCGGATCCGGTTATGGATCTGGTTTTATGACCTGGTTATCTGTAACAGGGTATTTTTATTTTTTTTTTATAAAAAAAAACTATTTTTTAAAGTTTCAATAGTTTTTCTTTTTTAAGTATTAATAAATCCAGTTACAATTTGGATATCTAAATCTGGTTTCTATCCGAATATATGAACTTGTAGCCAAAAAAGGGAAAAAACTTTTGGATTGAATCCAGTTATCTGCTCGATTTTTAGAATTTGGATCCGAATCCAGTTATGACCGAATATTCGGATTCGGATCCGATTGCAAACCCCTAATAAAAATCAATATAATTTTTACAAATTTCAAATTAAAATACAAAAACAATACATGAAGTATAATATTAAAAATTATATCCAAATAATTTATTAACTTTATCTATTCACTCTCACAAACTCCAATACAATACTTATTTTAAAATAAATTTTTCTTTAATTTTTATTTATTTTTATCCAAAACTCAATAAAATATCTCTACTCGAACCATTTAATTACAATTTACAAAATCTTTAGATATTTTGAGCATCCAAATATGCCTTAAGGGTTCATTTGTGGAGTGAGATGAGATGAAAATTTTGTGAGTAATATTAAGATAGTTTGAGTTGAATATTTGTTGAGTTTTGGAAAATGAGAGCGAACAAATTGAATAACAAATATTATAAAGTTAAAATATTGTTAGAATATAGTTTTATAATATTATTTTTGTTTAGAAATTTAAAAAAATTGAATTATTTTTTATTTGAAAGTTTGAAAAAATTGTAATGATTAGTTTGAAAAAGTTATAATGATTAGTTTTAAAATTTTGTATTTAAATTATGTTTGGAAATGAGATGAGATGAAATGAGATTGGAAATTTTGAAATAATATTATTTCCAAACAAGCCCTAGAGTTTATGAATATTTTGCTAGTTTCAATCAAACTCACAATAGTATAATATAAATATCAAAATATTCTATTATATTTTTATAATGAGAAATAATATTTGTAATTATAGAGTGTACAAATATCATATATTTTTTTTTGAAATAATTGAGTAAATATCTATATTAAAAAATTAATTTTATAATAATAAATCTCATTCTTTTTCGAGATGAGCGCGTGACGCTTCCACATAATATTACCATTTTATAATACATGAAATCAAAATAACTTTTCAAAAATTTTAAATCTTACAAAATATTAGTCTCAATGTATCGGGCACCTTTACCAAAATTGAGACTCTTTGAAATTCATTTTAAAAAAAACTCTACTAAAAGTTTTTTTGGAAATTCCAATCATCCCGGTGAAATATAATAGAGTTTTGTTATTCATCATTTTTATACACTATATATGATACATCATATTTATTATTTTTTTAAAATTTTTCAAAATTTTATTATTTTTAAACTACTTAAATTTGTATACTTATCAGAAAAAAGAAATGCTGTAGAAATGGTGTGCGGTGAATGGGACTCGATATAAAAGCGACAGATCCTTTTTTGTTGTCACTCTCTTCCTCTGCAATACCGAACCCTGGTTCTTCAAGAAGTAATATCAGCAGGCGCCCTGTCCTCTAGGATGGCCGGAGGTAATCAGAACAAAAGCGCATCCCATAAGCCTTCTCCATCCTCAGCCTCCTCCTCTCAACGCAAGTCTCGCTGGGAATCTGATAACCCACCCTCCGACTCCTCCAAAAAACCCGCTGACCCCAAACACAGCAAACCCCCATCCAACCCCACTCCGAAACCCCCGAGCTCACCCCATCACAAAACCCCCACCGACCCAAGTCATTCCGGCCATGCTCCAATCCCCTCTTCGGGACCTCCATTTCCCTTTCCCGACCCCGCCGCTCTGGGCCCTCCGCCTCCCCCGGTCTACGGTTTCCACATGCTCGACCGGCGTACTATAGTTCTTGCCGACGGTACCGTCCGGTCCTACTTTGCCCTCCCGCTCGATTACCTAGATTTTACTCCGCCGCGGCCTCCTGCGGGAAGATTCTTGCCGATGGGTCCCGGTCCAAGGCCCGAACCGGGCGGGTTCGATAACCGTTTTCCCGCACCGGCGAGTCCCGGAGGGTTCAGTAGGCATCAGGATTACTGGAACTCGCTAGGGCTCGATGCTCGTGGGACCGCTGAGGGGTCGATGAAGAGGAAGTATAGAGAGGAGGATGAGAAGGATGAGTTCGCCAAGCACATTCCGCAATTCGTGCAGTATGGGCACTCCAACGGTCTTCCGGTGAGTCACGGCGGTGACCGGGGCGAGTCTTTTGCTGGAACCAGTGGCCCGTTTGGCCGGGGCGATGAATATAGGGAATCGAAGTACATGAGGGTTGGTGGTAATACGGGTCTTAAGCACCTTGAAGTCGATCAGAACGCATTGAAGAAGGCGTTTCTCCAATTTGCGAAGTTAATTAATGAGAATGCGAGTCAAAGGAAGAATTACTTGGAGGAAGGAAAGCATGGACGGCTCCAATGCATTGCTTGTGGCAGGTCTGTTTCTTGCATACTCTTCTATTTCTTTAAAATTTCCTGCTTGGCCTGAAAAACTTGTTTTCATTTGGATGGGGGTGTTGGAGGAAACAACATTTCGTGGATTTTAAACTCTTCTTCACAATATTATTATTTTTGCTCCTAATTAACATATCGCGTCATGCGTTGGTGCTGTATTCGTTTTCAGCTATCCATAAGTCGTAGCAAATGGGTATACGGAGGAAGTATTTAGTTTTTTTTTTTTACCTTTTCTGTGTTGCTCTAGGAGTTGGGATGGCTATTTGACATGTCTTCCACAATTGTATGCGTCTTGTATGGCCCTATTAGACTGCAATAAAGACCAAGCATTTTGTTACTCATCTAAAAAACTTTCTGTACGTATTATTGAGCTGAGGTGTGAGAGATCAAATACATTCTGCATGGTGTAGGTGTCAGGAATTGAAGTGAGATATAAGGAACTGTCAAGGACATCAAGGTGTTCGCAAGTCTGATATATATACATGTGTGCGTGTGTGTGTATAGGTATGTATGTATGTCTGTATTGTGTGCTTGTTTGTTTTTGTTTTTAGTCAGTTAGAACTTTTGAGTTCACTTTTGGTATTTCTAACTATGAGGTGACTCGTCAAGTTAACTTAACTTGACAAATAGGAGATTAAAAATAGGTTAACTTGACAAATAGGAGATTAAAAATAGGCATGGGAAATGTGGTACTGTGATTGTTCTTGCGATTTACCTTTTGCAATTATTTAGAAACTTGCTTTGGTAGATTTAGGGACTTCTTTTTTCAGAAGTAAAGATACCGCATTTTATTGAAGAGCACTTGGGGTGCAACCCACATACACTGGTGGTATAGATAGGTGAAACACCTAGTTTAAAGAAAGGAAGAGAAGCAAGAATTCAGAAACACTACAAAAATCAAAGCTGGTATTGTAGTGGGCAATTGCCTACTCATACAAAGGCCAAGCATAGAAGTCTTTTTTACTCTTCCACTGATGTCTCGCAATCCTCAAAGCTGTGGACAATGCACTCCTTCAAATGCTCCCATTAAGCATAAAGGAGCTATCCTCCATACATCTACGCTCAAGATGCCTTCCGGTTAACCAACCAACTCCAAGCCACCGTTAACTCTTCTCACTAGCTGTGGAATCACCCATTCAGTCCCAAAAAGGTGGAAGATCACGTCCCACAAGGCCCTAGCCACTTCACCGTGAAGCAGTAATGGTTGATAGTTTTCCCACACCTCTTAAGCACACAACACAAATCGTACGGTTATATTCATGGTTAATCCAGTTACAATGTGAAATCATGCAGTGGTAAGTTTGTCAACTATTACTACCTTTAATGTTGTGTCAGAAAGAGGGCCTTGGGGAATGGATCTTTGACATTACATAGGATTTCATAGTGTAGTTTGTGGACAATTTCACATGATGGTTAAATTTGATTATTGCCTACAGTTTCTGGATGCACCATGTGGGTATTGGGAGGAAGTGCTTGTTGTCTAATGCTTAAGAGTTGTGTTTGTGTGTGTGCACTTAGAATTCAATAGTGTACCTCACATTTTTGTTTTATCAAGAAGACTAGTGACTAGTCTCTCTTGGTTGGTTTTTCATGAAGCAAGGAATTGTCTCTTATCAACTTTGTTGGGAGGTCTTTTATTTGTTATTGCTTACATTTACTCTTAAGAACCTTCTAGTTCTTGTCCTAGTATGTTCATACTTTGCTTTGCCTTTGAAACTAGTGTTTACCCAACATGAAGGTTGAATTGTTAGGTGTATGATACTTGTATGTTGCTTCAGTGCCTGAGCAATAGCTTGTTTGGTGTCAGCTATTTGTAGTGCTTCTGTGAGGAATTTTCTTGTTGCTTATATCTTAGTTTTGTTTACATATTCAGTTGAGAAAGGTGGTTGTTGGATCTATGCAATATGCATTGGTTCCTTTTTTCAGCTGACTTTTTATACTTCTGATGGTACCTTTAGTTGTTTGATAAGATAGTTGTGTATTTCAGTGGATTAATGTAACCATGGACTTGATAATCTGGGAAAGATTGCTCTGTTCATGCAATTTTTTTTATAAGATTCCCACCATTCTACGTATCAGAAAATAGGATTCCTACCATTATATGTGAAATAGTTACATAGTATAATGCTGAAAATTGGAAAATAGCAACTTTGATTTGTTCTTAGAAAGTATTTTTAGATTGTAACCAAGATGAAATATCATCCCCAGTAAAATGTAGGATCGATATACTTCATGTTTTGCTTCTTTTTTCTTGTATCTTTTCCTTCTTCTAGATAGGTCACATGTAGTTGCTCAATTTATGCTATATGTACTTTTCTTCAGTTGCTGTATGTGCAGGTCTTTTGATTTTAATATGTATTGAGGTAGTTTTAACTGTATTTTATTTGTAACTACTTACACAGAAGTACATACATAAAGCACTGGATCATCATCTAGGTTGGACGATGCATTGGCAAGTTACTTTGGTGTATGTAATGATATGAAAGTTTTCACTTATTTCTTTTCCTATTAGAAAAGTGGGTGCATACAATCATGGCAGAAATTAGTTGAAAATGGATTTAGGCATTAGTTTGGGTATGCACTTCTGTTTGCACTAGAAATTGTTCGCTTTGATATGTGCTTCTATGCCATATTACTTGTCCTAGGACTATGACCTAATATTTAAGGGATTTGATTTGATTAGCTTGGAATGCACATCTCTACTTTTCCGATGATTATGACCTAATTTTTTAAGGCCTTGATGTAATTATTCTTTTATCGGTAAATAAGATTTTATTGATTGTAGGAATAGGCAAAAGCCCAAGTACATGGGTCATATACAAGAGCAACTACTAGGGGTGATGTTCTAGTGATACAAAAAATTCACGAATGGTCATGCCCGCTCACGATCTTTGAAGCTTTGCTCGTTCCTCTCCCTCCAAAGACACCACCATAGGCTGGCCTCTCCATGAAGCTAAGAGGTTTATCACCTTTCTTGGCATCACCCAAGCTACACCCACCCTAGCGAATGCCATTCCACAAAGTTTTGGCAATCTCACAACGTATTAGTAGATGAATGATGGATTCTCTAACTCTTTTTACACAAACAACACCTGTCCAAGGCTATGATTCGGTGTTTCCCTAGGTTGTTGATAGTGAGAATCTTCTCCAAAGAAGTTGTCCATACAAAAAAGGAAGCCTTCAAGGGGGGCCTTTGTCTTCCAAATGCTCTTCCACGGGAATGGATTTACATTATGCTTAGAGATGGATTGGTAGAAGGAGTGTACTGCGAACTTCTCTTTTGTCGAGGGGCACCAAAAAAGCTCGTCTCCACCTCCCCCCCTCATAGGAACATAATAGACTAGGTTGTAAAATTCAGAGATTGCTTCAACTTCCCAATCATGGACAGTTCTAAGAAATGTGACATTCAATTGGGGAGTGCCGTTAGATTGGTCAAGGAGGTCCACAATCGAGGCGTCCTTCCTTGTCGCTATACCTATGAAGTCTGGATAGGCTTCCTTAAGTGCCCTGTCACCACACCATATGTCCTGCCATAATTTGATTTGGGACCCATCACCCACCTCAAAGCGGGTAAAACTAGAAAATTTAGTCCATCCTTGTCTAATGTGCTTCCAGAGCCCCACCCCATATGATCCACTCACCTCGTTCCAGCACCAACCTCCCCATGCTCTACCATACTTTTGAGTCTAAAACTGTTCTCCACAAAGCTCCATGTTCTATGGGATATCTTTTTTTTGATAAGTAAGAATCTTTATTGAAGAGAATGAAATTAGGCAATGCCCAAGTACACAGTTTGTTCTCCATAGCCATTTGCCCAACAACGCCTTATTAAAAAGCTGCAAATTTTGGATACCCAAACCTCCTTCAGAAACTGGGGAACAAACGATGACCCATTTTACTAGATGAAATTTGAATACTTCATTCATCCCTCGCCATAGGAAATCTTGCTGAATTTTCTCCATACGTTAATCTACCTTTGATGGAAGCGGAAATAAAGAGAGGAAATAAGTCGATAGGTTCGAGATGGTACTTTTGATGAGTGTGTCTCTGCCTTCTTTGGATAAGTACATCTGCTTCCAACTAGCAAGTTTCCACTCCATCTTTTCTAGGACATCATTCTAATGGGATATTGATTTTTAGTGAGCACCCAATGGGAGGCCAAGATATTTCATGGGTAAATGAGATGTCTTACATCCTAAGATAGAAGCCATACTATCCACATTATGGACTTGCCCCACCGGAACTACATCACATTTGCCCAAGTTCGCCTTCAATCCAAAAACGACTTCAAAGCATAAAAGGAGCGCCCTCAATGCACATATATGATCATGGCTGGCCTCACAAAATAATAGGTTATTGTCGGCAAATAAAAGATGAGATATATTGAGAGATAGAGAAGCGTGCAGTAGAGATGCAATGTTTGATCCATGAGCACCACTTCACCCCGAAACCACATCTCTCGAGCATATAGAGTAAGAAGCTCTAATGTTTTTTTGATAAGTAGAGTAAGAAGCTCTAATTGATTCGATCATATGCAAAGAAGCCCTGGTGCTCCCAACTTGAGTCTACTATACAAACATTTGTTGGCAATAAGCACCACAATGAGTATTTGCCTCCCCTTCACAAAGGCATTTTGGGGTTTGATATTACTTTCTCCACCACTATGCTTAACCTGTTCGCCAAGACTTTGAGATAATTTTATGCATCCCACTCATCAAGCTAATGGGGCGATAATCTTTAACCTCAACCACACCCCAATTTTTTTGGAATGTGGAAGAGGCTTGGGAATTGGATTATTTTTAATTAGTTCCCAAATTGCATAGGTGCTAATGTTTTTAGTTGATATAGAAATTTAAATTTTCATTTTTGTCTAGATTATCCTCCTCCATGCATTTGATAGATTAGATCATATTTGGAGGTTATCGTCTCGATATTATATTATAGGCCATCTCCAATCAGTGGATATCTTTGTAGTCAGTGTCTAATGAGTGGCTTATGGCATCAAGGTCTCTACGAAGATCATATTTAAGGGTTATCGTCTCTATATTCTGTTAATGGCCATCTCCAATCAGTGGATACTCTTTGTAGCCAATTTTCTAATAAGTGGTTTATAACATCAAGGTCACTACAGTTTGATACTTATGTGTTGTTTTCTATTTGGAACGTACAAGAATTGTTGAGCAATCCATTTGAATGGTTGGGTTTCATGCTTTCATTTCTGGTTGGCATTTGATAATATCACTTACAATTCATGTTGTGCCGGATTCAGGTTTGAATTTGTATCATATATCGACCCTAAATGAGTCAATTCTGTCAACCTTAATCTGCTGATTTCGTGTTGGGTATGCAGGTTGTAATAAAAATTGTTATCTCTGAATATCGTGTGTCAGGTTGGGGTCGTGTCAAATCAAGTTCGGGTTCATGAGTTGACACTAACCCAACTTAGTTAATTAAATGGTTTAGAACCCTCAACCCATTAATTTCGTGTCAGGTTTGTGGGTACTATCAAAATCCATTGGCCCTATCATATATATAATAGTGTAACCGTGCACATTCATTGATATGTGTGGCTGCTTGCGTGTACACATGGTCTCTGTTTCTTCTTATTTTTGTCACCGCGAATGGATTGTAATTTCGGAACATGCTGAATGAGTATAATCAACTAGTCAACTCTGCTTAATTGCTTTGGTTCTTTATGTGATGACTCATTCAGTGTCATATTGCTTGAGTGACATGAGCAAGAGTTTCGTCCCTCTGCTTGGTGGTTTGGTTTTTTTTTTTATTGTTCTTTTGTACTTCTGATATAATACTTTGAGGGAGGGGAGATTGAGCTTTGAGATGACCTAGAATCTTTAGGTTTGAGTGGGTATGTGCTTCGTAGTTAGGGGTGTAGAACCAGGCCAGATTTTTTCTCGGTCCGGCCCAAACCTGGAATCCGGTTGTATCCGGGCGGTTGAGAGAAACCTAGATCCGTTACGGATCCGGTTTTATGACCCAGTTATCTGTAAGTCCCTTTTCCAAAAAAAATTCCTGCTTCCAATTAGTTATGATGTGAAGAGTAGTAACATTGTATTAGTCTAATTAGTTATGATGTATTATTATTTATTTTGTTCTTTGTAAATTAATATCTTGCATTGTGATGTAACAACAATATTATTTATTTTGCATTGTTATTTATTTTGTTATTTATTTTATTTTTTAAAAAAAACTTTTAAAAAGTGTTTAAATTATTTTTTTTAAAAAATCTGGGCAATTTAAACATGATATCTAATTTTTTTTTTAAAAAAGTGCTATAAAAATATATTTTAAAGTTTAAACATTTAAGTATTAATAAATCTGGATTAAATCCGATTACAATCCGGATATCCGGATTTATAGCCAAAAAAGGGAAAAAAATCCAGTTATCTGTCCGGATTATTTCCGGATTAATCCAGGCGGATAACCGCCCAGTTTTTAGAATTCGGATCTGGTTATGGCCGGATATCCGGATCCGGATTCGGTTGCACACCCTTATTCGTAGTGGCATGTGGCATGGAAGATCTATTCAGATAAATTTTAAATTTCATTACCTAGCTATAAACCGGCTTCATACTAGTTATTGTATAATGTCCACATGTTTAAAAGAGTACAAAATGAGGATGCTAAGATGATTAAGGCCTAGTTTGGAAAAAAAAAAGAGAGCCTCCTATCTTATCTCATCTCATCCCATCTTATCTCAATATCTAAACGCAACAAACATAAATACTTTTCAATTTCAAATCTTCAACTTTTTCATCTAATCATTACAACTTTTCCAAACTTTCAAACAAAACACAAAAAAAAAAGTCAACTTTTTCAAATCTCAAAACAAAAATAATATTAAAAAAAATTATTATTCTAACATTATTTTAATTTTATAATATTTTTATTCAACATTTTCTCTCATTTCCCAAAACCCCATAAAACATCTCAACACAAATAATTTCACTACTATTCACAAATCATTTTACTACTATTCACAAATCATCTCATCTCATCTTACTATCCAAACCAGGCCTAAGTAGCACCAACGACTTCTCTTCAGAGTGTAAAGGTATTCATATTAGAAATTTTATTAGAACCACTCATTTTGTATCAGAAGCTTGCAATTTAGTTTTTGATGCAGCTAGCTACCGCCAAGGAGGTAGAATGAGAATTAAATATCTGTGGAAGTTAAGAGGTAGTGGGAGAAATAAGATAACAAGGGGGAGAAATAGATTTCAATGGTCTCGATTTTCATGATTTTCTTGTTTCCATTTCTTCTTCCTAAATAGGTGTTACCTTTTGTATACCCCTTTGTGTACTTGGGCTATGTCAATTCTTATTAATACAATCGTTTACTTATAAAAAAAAAAATATATGGATTATTATATACACACTAGTGTATCGGCCTGTGAGCAGATATTCTGTTTTAATTTAAAAGCTTTTATTTCTACTTCTAGCTAGATAACTGTCTTTTACATATCTCATTGTATGTGGGTGTGCATTTTAGCGTTTTTAATGAAATGATTATTACTTACAAAAGAAGTTTGAAAACTTTTCTGCTTTAAATTCTACTTGGGAGGGTGTCTGATTGCTATCTTGGCTTTTTTTATTTCCTCTAGCAATTAGCAACATAGGTTCAATTAGTCTGAACTTTTTCTTGTATGCTGCTGTTTCAATTCTGTTGCTATTTTTCTGACAGATACCAAAGCCTATATCAGCTGCAGTACTGGCCTTAAACAGATTTAATTTTCTCAAAATTAACAACTGTTCCAAATCATTTGCTATCAGTTGCTGTGGTCCCTAAACATTTCCAATTAGAACCATTAAGCTCTTCGTCATATATACTGTTGTCTCTAGCTGACTGCCCTTATTCTTTCGATTTTGACTGAATTAGAAGCATAATCCCAATTTAATACTACGCTCCACATCATTTGTTATCAACTCCTATGATCTCTAAACTTTTCCAAGTAGATCCATTTTGCTAATTTCATACTATGGTGCTGGGTCTTTTAAAAGATTACTGCATCTTCATTGAAAAGAGAGAAAAAAAGCTGTGATGGCGATTCAATTTGTTTAGTTGGCATTGGTTGTGGCTCATAAGTTTGTCAGCTCTATGTATGTCGTATTCACTCAGGTACTGGTGACTCATGGATGGCATGATGTTGTAGTGTTTATTTATTTGTTAAATGAGCAGAAACAAGAGCTGTCTATAAGAACAATGGCATATGTTTCTTATTTAAGCTAAATACATACACGTACTTTGCATATCGGTTGAAAGGTTGATGAACGTTGATTGTACGTGGTAGATTTACTCGCATGTTGGACTAGACTTCATACTTGCTCTCAAGTGGCAGCTGCGTGGAAGATGATTCCTTTGTGCATTATGTGGTGCATTTGGTTGGAAAGGAATGAGTGGTGTTTTAATAATAGGGAACACAATGTAAAACTCTGGAAATTTTTTATGTGTTCCTTGTTTAGTTGGTTTTCAACTATTGTACTTAATGGCGGGGCTGTCCATGAGTTTTTGTCCTCGTTTTTCTAGTATTAGAATGTATTTAGGTGTTTCTTTTGTATACATCCTGTGTACATGGGCTTTGCCTATTTCATTTGATGAATAAAATTTTTACTTAATAAAAAAAAGAAACCTTGATTATTCGTTGAATTTGGTGTCCATTCAGATCTTCCTAGTTTAAGATTATTGTACTGTTTTATCTGTGATTTGGAGGCACAAATCATCACAAGGTGAGTCATTGCAGAAATGGTGGCATCACCCACAAATTAAAGTCAAAATGATTTCATTTTTTGAAACTTTCGAAATGGATTTTTCCATGTGTAGAGATAAAAGTCATTTGTAATTATCTTAGTTTTTCTTTTATACATAAGGGAATAATTTATTGTTCAGTAGTGTTGTTCCAGCAATGCAACCAAATATTATTGATGTTTTTTTTTTTTTTTTTCTAGCTCTAATCTACGATATTGTTTAGCCATGATATCTCACCTTTTCACTTATGCCTTGAATATTCCCTTAAACTGGTGAATGCATTGCCTTCATTCCCCTTATAGCTCAAACTTGTGGGCACATACTGATATCTGAAAGGAAACCCTGAATCATTTCTTCAATGCCCTTGATATGCATTATTTCAGGTCTTCTAAAGATTTTCCAGACATGCATGGTCTCATAATGCACACTTACAACTCAGATAATGCTGACTTGCTTCTGGATCACTTGGGCTTACACAAAGCTCTGTGTGTTTTAATGGGGTGGAACTACTCGAAGCCTCCTGATAGCTCAAAGGCATATCAGTTTCTATCTGCTGATGAAGCAGCAGCAAACCAGGATGATCTGATTATATGGCCACCTGTTGTGATAATTCATAATACAATTACAGGAAAGGGTAAAGATGGGCGCATGGAAGGTTTGGGAAACAAAGCAATGGATAGTAAAATTAGAGGTATAATGCACCCTTTCATTTATTTGTTGTTATTATTTTCTCTGTATTGAAATGTCCCTGCAAAAATGTTGGCCTCTGATCATCCAGATCGGATTCATGCATCTGATTTTAGTCCCACCGTCTATAGCAGAATGCTTATGATATTTTTAGGAATAATTCTATTAGTTTTTAAGGGATATCTATTTTAGGGCAAAGCTGCATTCAATCACCTCTAGTTTAGTTCCCGTGCTACCCTTCTAATGTTGGATTGGCTTGATTTGAGAGACACTTTCATTTTGGAACTTAGTGTTAGGTAGTGGAAATGGCCTTATATAGAGCTAATGAGAAAATAGGATGTGTGTATTCGACCATAGGTAGCTACAGTTACAGGTCTTTTGAGTGTATTTATATTTAGTTTCCCTTTTCTATGCCAGTTTTTTTATTCATTCTACAGCTACTTGTGAACAAATGTATTTGTTCTATGGCCACATCCAGTATAAAGTGTTTTTTTATGGTATTGTTCATTTTAGTTTAAGAGTAACAGTCTTAGATTTATTTCAGATGTGCTTGCTTGAGGAACCACTAATCAGGTTCACTTGCAGATATCATTATGAATTTGAATCATTGGGCAATATTTATAAGCTTATTGGTAAAAGGAAGGGTATTTTGGGGGTCAGAGTAGGGATTAAGTAGAGAGAGTATTGAAACGTATTTGAAGATTCTGCCTGAATTTCTGCATTGCATCGATGGTGGTGGATCCATGATCCATCTGTTTCCTGGTGCCGACTTTGGGCGTGACGGGAAATCGGACAGGAGGTGGTGGCCCCTTATAAGCCAATGAGCCCCGCCCATGCTATACTATACTTGACGGAGGCTCCATAGTCCATACACAAGGTTTGCAAGATCGGTATGGGACTCTTTTGGAAAAAAAAAAAACTGTGTTGTTTGCTGTGACAATGCATTTTAGTCAAATTCAGTTTGGCTTGTGCAGTAATTTGTGATGTGTGTCAGAACACTATACAACTGTGTTGTTCGCTGTGGCAATGCATTATTCATCTTCTCGCTCTAACTTCAACCACCATCAAATGTTTGTGTTGGTATCGAGACTCATTTATTTATTTATTTTCAGTAGGGATTTGGTTCTCAAAGGTTTGCGACCACATTACTAACTGCATTGTCAAACTCTACTGATGCATGCTGTGATAGTCATGACGTTTTCATTCTCATATTCATTGTTTATTCAAATATTTGGTCCTTGTTCGTGTCCATCCATCACTTCTCATTGTTAGTGATTTAAATTTAATTACCTTTATGTACTGAATCACTTTTCTGGCTGTGGCCTCCCTTTTGTTTCAGCTTTAACGAGGATTTGTTTACATTTGTTAGATGTTATGATATGATTAAATACACCATTTCCATCCGTTTAAGCTTTTGGGGCAATTGATCATTTTTTAGAATCTAAATCTTTATGCCATGTTACCTCTACATGCGTGTTTTGCATTACTTTTTATTGAGAAAAAGGTGTGGGCTTCAACTTGGTTGGGCTGGTTGGTTGAAGGCAACAGAATTTTAGTTATTGTTGAATTATAAGTCATTTTATAACTGACAATGCAATATTAAGGAATTTCTGACAAAAGCTTTGAGATCCTCTGTTGTCCTTGCACATCTTCAAAGCTTCAATCGCTGCTTTCTCATCATCTGTATCACATTAAACATATCAGAGTCATGCTTTATTGTGATCATTCTCAAGTCTTCCTTTACAACATGATAATAAATCTGCCACCCGTCTAGGCATCATTCAAATCTAGCCAAAGAGACCAAAATATGCTTGCCACATGGTGCTAGCTATCTGACAATGGACTAAGAAATGATCCATGGTTCTCCATCCCTCTACACAGGCCACGCTATTCTATCAACCCGACATCTCTCATTTATAGAAAGTTTATGAGATCCTATTGGTGATTTAAAAAAATGTAGAAATTTTAGATACGTTTTCTTTAGTAAGATGTCACAAGCATCTCTTATTTTGGAAAACCAGCCTGAGAGGAATGCCTTAGTTTTATGAGGCCCTCTAGAAAACCAAATTAATCTATTGAAGGTTCATAGATTGATGATCCAAGCTAAAAGAAAAGAGTGATGTCAAGACTTTCAATGGATGATTTCACTTGGTAATGTGGTCCAGACTCGTTCACTATAAAGGAGGTTGACACTGGGTGTTCAAAATAGGTAGGGAAAATGTATAGAGGTGTGATTTAGAAGAAATGGGTGGGTGCAGTAAGGCTAGTTACGGAACTTAATAATTGTTAATGCGTGGCTAAAGGTGATTATGGATGAAGTTTGTGTCATGCTGAACTTATGCTAGGCCCCAAATTAAAGCAGGTGGCTGAGATTTACTACTAACAGAATTCAAGGCTCAAGCAGGTACTCGGTTGATGTCTAAGAGTTGCATCTCTTACGGTTTGAGCTTTTTTATGTTGCTTGAAAGACTTGGTTTTTACTGGTGCCACATTTTTTTTCCTAGTGTTTTTCTTTCTGTTCTTTGTTTCCTTTAAAGTCTCACTTTGGAATATGGACAAAAGAACTATTTATCTCTGCGTCCTGTGTAGAAATTTGCAGTTTTAAGCTTGTTGCAATTAAATGGTCATGTTGACTTTCATGAAGCTCAACCAGATTACTCAACACCCCACCCCCCTGCAGAAAACAAAAAGTAGATTAAAAAACACTTGGATTTATATGAATTGTGTGTTATGGCCCATGGGGGACCTTAAGCCTCGCATATAGGCGAGGCTTCCCCTTAAACCCAAGATCAAATTGCCTAGATCATGAGCCCATGAATGATATTGTAGATGATTGATAGCAAGCAATTGCAGGTTCTTTTATATTTCTTATGGTGTGATTTTAAGATTATATGATTTTCCTTAGTTTCTTTTTGCACCCTATGCCCTCCTCTTTCATTTGGTGGTGGTTGTTTATAATTTTTGTTTGATATTATAGACAATTGAGAACAAATAATTGCAGGGTTACAAATTTGGGACATGCTAGCTAGATCTGGGGACGTACTAGCCAGATCAACCTAGAATATACTTGATATGGAAGTTAGCATGTGGCCACACCAACGTGTCACAAACCAAACAATATTTCCTACTTTATGTAGTATCCATATGCAACGCGGCATTACTAACTTGGGCTCTGATGCTATTTTTTATGATTTGGGGCTGGGCTAGCTTTTTGTGACTATATATGAGATAACCCAAAAGTAGTTACTTTTTTTTTTAAGTAAAAGTAAAATTTTATTGATAGTAAAAGGCATAGCCAAAGTACACAAGAAGTATACATTGAAAAGTAGTTTTTTTTTTTTGCCCAAAAGTAGTTACTATTAGAGCTCCTCTTAATTGTTTATATAGCCGAGATCAATGTACTCACTGCATGCCTGCAGACCAACTCACAATCCACAATCTGGGGTATCATATGCATGCCTCTTTCAATTCTATATATATATAAGCTGTTGTTTTCTGCTCTTGCCTAAGTATGTCTTGATTTTCACTTTGTGTGTTTGCATTAAATGAATGTGCCATTCCCAACATTTTCTCATTCTATTTGGTTCGGTCAACATGCTATATTCACTGGCAGACCACCAACCACAAATTAAAACCACTGGTTTAAGCAGGCTTGGACCAGCTTATCTTGACTTGCCAAGCATGGTAGAGCCTCATTATCTGTTGCAGTTGTAAGATTATTCTTAGCAGGAAAAGGTATTATAGGCATGCTTGAAAGCATCCATTTGTCTGTTCAATTCCCTAGTGCCTTGATATATTGCTGGAACTACCTATAAAAAAAAATATATTTCTGGATCTGGTGGATCCAATTCCGCTCTCTCCAAGTATCGGTTAACATTTACATGAGTTCATGCTTGGCTTTGATTATTAAGTTTTTAATGAGATTTAACTACAGGAGGAGATGATGTGATTTCACAAGGATTAACAAATCCATATTGGACCACTGGTTCTGATGTTTATAATCAAATGAAATAAAGCAGTTCAATAAAAAACCCAATACCTAGAGCTCACATCATATAACTCAACTGCAACATTGTAGAATTGGCTAAGCTTCTTAATATCTTTTTTGAGCAAGAGCTAAAGTAGCTCCTAATAGTAATGTCTTAGTGTACTTGGGCTATGCCTTTTGCTTTGTCAATAAATTTTTTATTAAAAAAGTCATTATTTAAGGTATAACCATAAAAAGAGGAAGAAGCTGAGCTACAAGAAAAAATCGTACTGCTACCATAGTGGCATTAGAAGAGCTGAAATAGTAGTAGTAACTAGTGTAGCATCAGTTAGCCTTACCTAAAGTTTTGAGGATGAGTTCCCATTTAGTAGGATTGCGTGTTAATTGTCAGCATAATTTAAAGAAAGGCCCTTTCCTTTGATATCCAAAGTCCCCTTTCCTGTAAGCTTGACACGAACTGGTTGGATTATATTAGATTTCATATATTCGCTGAACATGTAGTAGGAATCATAACTTAGATTACGAATTGATTGATGAATATCTCAATAAAAGCTACTATGCATTTGTGTTGTGGAATTAGGATATTAAACTAGATCCTATTGATGATTTCCATGTTTATCAGTCTTCCCTGCCTTGATATTGATACAAAATTTTCTAAAGTTCACAGTTCAGCTGTAGCAGTGTCTTTCGTGTAGATTGGGTCTTTTGCGGTTGTCTTAATTTCTCATTGCGAGTGTTTTGGAGTCTTTTCCAGGGGTTTTGGTAATAATGGATGCTGCTTCTGTGTTATGAAATGGGCCTGCAAGCTGCTTTTCCTGGGCAAATGGGCCTGCTAGTATATTACAATGTGATTCCAAGTTTTTTATTTATACTCATTGATCAAAAAGCAAAAGCAAGGAAGTTGAAGCTTCCCAAATCAGAAGCTGCTGATTAATCCAATTAGATTTTGTTTGTTCAGACAGAACCGAATAATGGTCTCTAAATTGTGTTTTAATGAGCCCAGCCTCTGTAAAAGTACAGTTGGTTCCTCATGTTTTGTCACATTTGCTGGCAATTGGTTAAATGTTAGTCTTCAGGGCGTTTTACTAATCCCTTTATGCTTCATACTGCCTTGATTTGCATGTTTTGTATATTTTTTACTTGAATCTAAATGTTATGTTTGTTATCCATCTGAAAATATCATATGGTGGTGGTGATGTTTGCCCGTGTATTTTTTTTGTATGCTTTATTCATCTGTCAAGTACCATCAATAGAGTAGAGATGGTTTTTGCTTGCATAATGTGGGAGTCTTTTGGCATCTAGCCAGTAGCCATCCAGTGAGAACTGTAAGAGTGTATTGATGTAAATGTATTTGATGGTAGATATATTTTGGGGGCCTTGGGATTTCTCTAGAGAGAATCTGAAAGTCGTCACTGGGGAAATGGAAACTGCCTTGTTTTGGGATGCATTGATATTAATTCAATAACATGTTAATTTGATATTTATCTTTGATTATCCTTATCTGCATTATCATGCACTTGTTTGTATTCATGATTATCCTTATCTGTATTATCAGTGAAGTCCTTTTGACAAGTTTTTTTCAATTGTTTGTATTCATGTTACAGATCTTGGATTTGGGAGTGGAAAGTCAAAGTCTGTGTATGGGAGAGATGGTCATATGGGTATAACCCTGGTTAAGTTTTCGGGTGACCAATCAGGCCTTAAGGAGGCAATGCGGCTTTCAGAATTCTTTGATAAAGAAAATCATGGACGCAAGGCTTGGGCTCGTGTACAGCCCTTGACATTAGGCAGGGACGACGAGAAGAACCCAAACCTTATGCGGGTAGATGAGAAGACGGGCGAGAAAAAGAGGATCTTTTATGGTTATCTTGGAACTGCTTCTGATCTGGATAAATTTGATTTAGACATGAGGAAGAAAGTCGCGATCGAGTCTCGGAGGGAACGCGTCTCCATGTAGGTTCTTGGTGACAATGCAAGGTAGTGTGGTGTATTCTAATTTATTGTCACTTAAACATCTGATCCTTGGGCCAACTGGTCATTTGATGATAAATGTTTAATGTAACATGCCAACGGTTGCTGATGATATAAGTCATGCAGCCTCGTTGACTGCTGGTGCTGCTTGTTGGGTAATGCAAGGGAATTTTCTCGGGTGTTAAAATGGTAATGTTTCCAGCTGCAGGTTATATGTTATCAGATATTCCTCACTGCTTACCCTGATTATAGAGTTTCGACAATTCAGCTGAGAGAGATATATGAGAACTTAGCTTGAAAAGAAAAAAAAAGAAAAGAAAAGAAAAGAAAAAATATGTATCGGATTTTATTTATATTCATTCTGAAAAGGTTAAAAATCCAGTGGACCATGGCGTGCCTCAGTGGGAGTTTCCTGAACCACTTCTTATGGGCCTGAAAGCAATAAATGAATTTGACAACATGACAAGGCCGACAAAGCCTGTGAGCTTCTTAATCGTGATGACTTTTCTAGAGCAAACGAGGAGGAGGAAGGAATTCATGTGCAAAGAATAAGAAAGAGCCTATAAAATATTCTTATGGAAACATAAACAAACGATACTGCTCATATTTTCAACATTTGTGTTTGGAAAAACTTAAGAGAAAGGATGTTGAGTAGCCGTCATATAGGCCCACCCGCCGGAGCCTATTTCTAACGAGATCTCATAAAATTAAATTTATCAGACTATCGAGTCTACATCGGATATTTTAGATTTAAAATAGTTTTACAATATAAAATACTTTATAAATTTTATTTTATGATAAAACCAAATATTTATCTTGCATATTGAGAAGTCAAACGTTATGGTGGGAAAAGTAATAAAGGTTTGAAATCCCATTTTTGTAATGCATGTGATGTGTATTTTGTTACTATTATTTGGCAGTTACTCACTACAACATTCCCGGCAAGCGTGGATGGAATTATCATCTATATAGGTGGACGTTGTAAGAAACAAATATTAATGATATATATAATATATATTGAAAAAGCAGACATGGAAGATGCATGAAATCATTGTCATTATTATTACCCTTCTAATTAGGTCCGAGGTCTGATACATCTTAATTTGAAGCAAGTGGGGGTGGTGCTTTAAGTCAAGCAAAAATTCCAACCTCCCTCCCACCCTCTTTTCACTTGTCAATTGGGCCGCCTTCCCTTTTTTTTTTTATTTTATACCCTCCAATTGTAACTCCAACCTACCCTATAAACAATTTCTCTTCTACTGCACTATGGGCCCATATAACGTAACTACCAGACCAGTTTTACTGATTACTTGGCATTTTTTTTTATTTTATGAAGAATTTATAGAAATACAAAAAATTAGTTGAGAATTCAAGAGGGTAGATTCAAGTGTAAAGTGTAAGTGGAGTGTAATTTATTTGTAAAAAAAAAAAAAAAGTAATATTACATATAGACTTAAAAATGTGAAAATCTAGTATTTTTTTTTTAAAAGAGAAATGTTATGCATCAATCACTATTCATTTCCACACTCCACACATATAGTTTTTTCAAAAGGTGTGTATGTATTTTTCATTAGAGGTGGGGTGTGAGATGATGAATAGTGATAGATGAGAAGAATTTTTCTTTTTAAAAACAAATTGGTAAATTTAAAATTATACGAAAAAAAAAATCTAAATTTTGTGATATTTTTTTTATAAAATAAGTGTTCCAAATTGTACCAACTATAACTAGTATTAAAAAAAGAGAAATGATACATGCAGTTGTGAGTGTGTAAGCGTTGTGCAGTCGTTTTGAAAAAAATAAATAAATATGGGACCCACATGAAAAGAAATTAATTTTTTAATAATGAATCATATTCTTTTTCAAAATGACTATACGCGTATTTATATATTATATGATTATATGTAACATTATTCTTAAAATAAATAAATAAATAAAAAAAGAGAAAAGAAAAAAAAGGGAGAGGAGGAGGAAACTGCAAAATGGAAAAGATTCTTTGGGGGGCGGGTGTTAAAGCAACAAGCTAAGATTTTTAGGAGTACAGCGTCCAGCCTAAAAGACATGACTGAGGAGGTGTCATGGTGATGCGCGCGCATGCATGCTGATGCCTCTGTCCTTATCCTCCTAAACGAAAATACCGTGTGCTTCTGTACAATATGTTACATTTTTAACTTAAGCTTGGCAAATACGTCTTTTACACTTTATCTGACTTCACCCCATGTGGTGGTCAGTGGTTCTGCTCCCTCTCCCCTCTACCCAACCTATCCCTTTCCTCTCTGCTTTTTTTTTTTTTTTGATCCAACTTCGGTTTCCGCGAAAGTAACTCTCTCCTCTTGTTCTTTACTCCATCCATCCCAAACATGCCCTTATCCTACGTCACTACTCCCACTTTACCATTCTTTGTCCTACGCACCCCATGCGCACTCTATCGCCAGCCCTCCATCTTACTTTTTTCTCAGACGCCATAACACGTGTCTCTCCACCTTCCGTCCACGTCACGTCACCGTTTGTTCAATCCTCACTTGACTTTATCTTGTACCTTTTTCTTCCTCTCTCCTCTCTCTCTTTCTCTCTCCCTTCGTTTTCGTTTCTAGGGTTTCGATTTGCTTCTTCTGCTGCTTACTCTGGTAGTGAATTGCGGTGACCAACGGCGAAGCCATGGGGTCTATCCCCGATCCCGGAGAGTTGTCGGAGTTGAATCCGCCCAGCTTCGATGAGTTCCAGCGGCAAACCTCGCTCATGACGAGCTGCACACTCCTCTGGAAGGAACTCTCGGACCACTTCTCATCCTTGGAGCAGAACCTCCTGAAGAAATCCGAGGCCATCAGAAACAAAATCCTTAACCTAGACCATGAAACCAAGGCCTCCCTCAACGAGCTTGAGAAGCGCGAGGTCACCATCCAAGGCAGCGTCGAGATCGCCCTGGAGAAACTCGAGGCAAGCAAAGAGGCCGCGTTTTCGGTTCTCCAGAGAGCTTCCGATGACGACGAGAACGGAGAGGTCGATAACGACGACGGTTTCTTGCTGACTCTTAAGTCGTTTTGCTTGAAAATGGATGCTCTCGGATTCTGGAGGTTCATCACCGGGAAAAAGAAGGAACTAGACATATTGAGAGCTCAGATGCCCCTGGCTTTGGCCGAGTGCATCGATCCGCCAAGGTTCGTTCTCGAATCGATATCGGAGGTGTTTCCTGTCGACAAGAGGGTCGAGAAAAGCGAGAGAGTGAACGATTTGGGCTGGGCCTGCGTTCTAGTGCTGGAGTCGTTGATACCGGTGGTGGTGGATCCGGTGATCGGAAAGTCGAGGCTGCTGGTGACGCCGAGCGTGAAGGAACGCGCCAAGGACATCGCTGAGGCGTGGAAGGTAAGCTTGGAGGAGCGCGGTGGTATAGAGAATGTGAAGACTCCGGACGTGCACACGTTCCTGCAGCATTTGGTGACCTTTGGGATTGTGAAGGAGGAAGACGTGGGTTTGTACAGGAAGCTTGTGGTGGGGTCTGCGTGGCGGAAGCAGATGCCGAAGCTCGCGGTCTCGCTTGGGCTCGGCGATAAAATGCCCGGTATGCTATGTTTCTTAATTTTGTTGTTTTATTTATCGCGGGTATTTCGATGGTCTGGGTTAGGAAACCATAAGCCAGCTTTTCCAGAAGTCATGTTCTCAGCTTTTGTAAGGCTAAATTTCTTCTGTTTTGAAATACTTAAATTTCCAGTTTTCCATACGTTCTTCATCATATTCAGTACTGGGGATAATCGAGGCTCTGCATAAGCATGTACCTTTAGAGCAAGGATTGTTGGGTTTTTTTTTTTAGTTTTTTTGGGGGGGCTGGGTTGAGGGAGGGGAGGGGTGTAATTCGTGGGCCGTCGGTTAGTTCTGCTTATGGATTCCGACTACCGAGATCTCGTGTATCGATACAAGTTTCGACGTTTCGGAGAAAGCAGCTGTACTTTTATGTGATTGATAACTTTGAATACCCGTTATAGTTAATGTGATGGATTGGATAGGAACATGTCCAATGGATGAATTCTTGCAGTTTCAAATCCAAAATCACTTCAGAAGCAAATGTCTAGATGGTCTTTTACAAATTTTAGGATGCAAAGGGTTTATATTATGGACAACTTGGCATGCCGATGGTTGACGGGGAGTGTATTTCAGTAATATGAAAGTTTTTTCAGCATTCTTCGCATCCTCATGTTAAAAGCATATCATATTGTTGATAGTGTTGTTCATCCTATTCTTATTTTTTGCTGTTTTCCTTTTTTTTTTTTTTTTTTTTTTATGTCGGGGAACCTCTCTACGGCAGGCTCTTCGGACCCACCCCTGCAGAGTAAATCCTGGTCCCGTACACCGTACCCTAAATAGATTATTATCCATATAAGCATATGCTGTGTACATGTTTTATATCATAGAGCATGAATAGGATATTACCTTTTAACACCCTAGCAAAAATAATTATTTTATTTTCATTCAAATTTCAAACACTAACAAGTATTGTGCCATGGATTTTCAAATTTATCTTTTGTACTCCTGCTATTTGTCTCGAGTTCAATGCTTTGGCTCTTTCTGTTGATTTGATGAGTTGTCATTTATTACGAATATTAACTTGTGGAATTGAATAAGAGCCTACATAGATTAGAAAAGATAATTAACAAATACTTCTACGTATAACTTGTTGATAAAAGCTAGGTTATTTTCTGTATCTGTTTGTAGAACCTACTTGATGTATGATTCGTTGATTGTTGTTATGATATAGATATATTTAAGCATGATATCATAATCTCATGACTTTTAATAGTGTTTGTGATGAGTATCTGGTTTAGTTGAGCTTTTAATACTTTGAGGTGGTCTTGTGTGTAGATATGATTGAAGAATTAATCAGCAGGGGACAGCAGCTTGATGCAGTACATTTTACCTACGAAGTTGGCCTTGTGGACAAGTTCCCTCCTGTTCCTCTTTTGAAAGCCTTTTTGAAGGATGCAAAGAAAGCTGCAGCTTCCATCTTGGAGGATCCCAGTAGCCCTGGCCGAGCTTCGGTAGTTATTTCATTATTTCAGCTTTGAATCTTTTTTGCTAACAAATCTTATGAGTTGTACATTTATCTTTCTTCTTTTTTTTTTTTTTTTTTTTGGGGGGGTGGGGGGGGTGCAAAACCAGATTATCTTTCTTTGTTTAGTTTCAGATGTCTGTCTGGTTTCTATTACTTTGGTTTTGCTCATGTCATTGTATACAGATTCATGACCTTTGACCCTATCTTATTCTGTGAAGCAATTTCTCCTACCAAATAAGCTTGGCACTCGAAAGCCCACTGCTCACGGATGAAATACAATCTTGACTTTATACATGCAAGTCTGGTCGAGATTTGGAGGAATATAACCCAATTAGTTTCAGGACTTTAGGGCCATCCATGTTGGGTGGAGCACTGTTTCCACTATATCAAATATGCATAGATTAATTGGTATTGCTGTTTTTACTTTTGCAGCAACTAGCTGGACGTAAAGAGCAGTCAGCTCTCAGGGCTGTTATCAAGTGCATTGAAGAATATAAGCTGGAGGCCGAGTTCCCTCCAGAAAACCTCAAGAAACGCCTTGAACAGCTAGAGAAGGTGAAGACAGAGAAGAGAAAGCCAGCTGCAGTCCCTGCGAACAAAAGAACACGGGCCAACAATGGTGGTCCTATGCCTCCTGCCAAGGCTGGCCGTTTGACAAATGCTTATGTATCTTCCTTCCCTGCAGCTCCTACATTTGTCAGGTCTCCCTCTCATGGTCAGTACCCTGCTGGCGTCCCTCAATATCATTCCCCACCCCCCATGTATGGCAGCAGAAGTCCGCCAGCAAATCCCTATGCTTACTCTCCAGAAGCAGCCCCTCCTCCCCTGGCTGGATCATACCCTGTAGCTCCGATGAACTATCCTGCATATGCGGGCTATGGGAATGGCATTCCACCAGCTTATCAGCAGGCTTACTACCGATAGACATGACTACCCTTTGAAGATGGTAACCACTGATATGATGACACCCAAAAATCTCATTTGCTTTCTCAATGGTTTGTCTGTAATCACTAACCGTTTAATGGTAGCGATGTATGTGTGTTAATGGTGACATTTGTCCTGCTTCTTGCTCTGTCATGGTGAGAAGTTGTATTTCTAATGTTGATCAGACGGTAGATCTAGGTGACTGTGGAAATTAATTAGGACGGCCTTAAACAGCATCAAGGACTTGACAGCAATGCCGTATGATTAATTGTAGAAACTTTGTTTATTGTGTTGACCTTCCCTCCCTCTTTACATGCCGGCTTCACATCGAAACAAATGCCATCTGTGTCTAATTGGTTGAGGATCAAATTCTTTTTCCTTTCCCGCCCTGAAATAGATGGTATTTGATTCAATATGAGCCTCTTTTCTGCCTTCTGCTGCTGGAGACTAATGGGTGCACATAACATGGTGTCCTGACTCCTAATCGGCTCGATCTCCAAGGGTGCTGGTGTTTCACAAATCTGTTTCCTTCATTGTTGATGCCTTTCCATTTCGAAGTTGTTATGGAACAGGGCTTTTGATGGAAACATGTGCTGCCAGCTATTTTGAGTTTAGGACTGACCTTAGAAAAATAAAACAGAGTCATTTTATGTTCTGTTTATATTCCCTTTAGGAGCTGTACCAAAGCTTTAATTAGGCCCCCCCACCCAGCTAAGATGATTGTGTGCTGTTGTCTATGAAGATTATGAATAGGTGGTATCTTTATAATTTGATGTGGGTATAACCATACAAGTATTGCTTCTTGTAGCTTGTTCTATATCCCTCTATTTCAATATTTGGGTAGGCACGTTTGGAACTTGGATGACGAATTTTTTAAACTTTGTAGATTTTCATTGATTCAATAGTTATTTTTATTACATGATGCAAATTCTGTCAGATTAAGATGCAATTTAATGAGATCTAATAAGTTGAGGAAAAACATAAATATTCTCTCAACCTAAAAGAATATAAAAGGGTAATATTAGATTTTCATCATTGCCATCAAGATTAACTTAAGAGAAATTATACTTGCAATCGTGAGTGTGCAAGCGTTGTGCAGTCACTTTGAAAAAAGTAAATAAATATAAGACTTACATGAAAAGAAATTAATTTTTAATAGTGGATCTCACTTTTTTTCAAAGCGACTGCACGATATTTGTACATTTCACGACTGTATGTAGCATTACTCTTATCTTAAATGGTCAAATGTTTATCCTCTCCGTTTGCACGGATGGCTCATATACTTGGCAATAAATAAGAGGAAAAGAGTGCACAAATATATTTTTATGTGTCGTAATAGTCTTTGTTCATTAATTTTTGTTTTCAAATATCCAAATTAAATTGTGTAAGTACCGTGCATTCCTTTAAAAAAAAAAGTAGAATTTATTATTAAAAAATTAATTTTTTTTATGTGGGTTCCATCTCTATTCTCTACTCACTTTTTTTTAAAAGAGTGTGACACTTGAACATTTCATGACTGCAAATATCATTTCCCTTATTTTTAGTTAATTACTAGGTCATTTTTAGATTATAAATGAAGCAATATTATACCAAAAAAAATGGGGAAAACCTGACAAAAGCGATGGATATTTAAGCGGCCGTATTCGTTTATTTCGCGCGCGTGTGATAGGGAGAGGGAAGCGTCGGTGATGGGTGTCGCTCCGATCAAAGGCCATTGGAGCGTAAACGAACAATAATTTTTTACAAAGACTTGACAAGCTCTCTACATTGAAGTTTTCGGATTCACGAAACTCAGCGTCGGGAGGATCCGGGGTGGTATCTGGTAAGAGCAATAGTCGCCCACCAGATGGTTGATGCTTTGCTCCTTTGAACTCCCGCTCTTTTTGGTAAATTTGGTTCGCATTATACCTCTACTCATGACAATGAGTTTCTTGAGAAGAAGTTTCGCCTTCGCATCCGTGGTGAATTCGCATGTTCTTTCAAGACGGTATAGATTCTGCACCAACGCCCCCACAACAATTCTTGACAAGGAGAATGAAGCAACCAGACATTCAGTACCAGCATCTGATTATTCTGATAGCCTTCATCTCTCTCCATTGTTCTCCGATGTTAAAACTCAGTCCTGTGGTTATGATATCGAGCTTGTGGACCATGATGCCTGGCGAGTTTCGTCCGGATTAGCTCAAGCATGGCGAGGCACGGATGGGGCTTCCACGGGAACGAGCCTTCTCATGGAGGAACTGGTTGATGAGGTAGTTGATTATAGTTCCCCACCCATTGAAGCTGATTCGGATTTTGATGACATTGATAACATGAGAATTCGGGGCAATCTGTTTTATAAACTTGACCGGGACTCCAAGGAATTTGAAGAGTACAGTTTTGACTTCCATCGGAGGAAATCTTCAAAGAAAAAGGATGATCAAAATGAACGAAAAAAAGTTGAGAAGAAGGATAACAAGAGCCCTAGTTCTTCCTCTAGAGGTGAAATTCATCCGAAGGTTTTCAATAACAAATGTACTACGTCTCCGCTTGACGAAGTGGATAGCTTCTATGATGAGAAGAAGAAGCTGAGGACGCCTACTTTCAACCAACTTACGGGTCCTTACCATGAACCCTTTTGCCTGGACATTTACATATCCAAGGCTTCTGTTCGTGCCTGTGTGATTCACCGAGTGACTAGTAAGGTGGTGGTTGTGGCACATTCCATTTCCAAGGATATGAAGTTTGAGCTGGCTTCAACGAGGAATGCCACTGCTTGTGCTGCTGTGGGTTCAGTTCTGGCTCAGAGAGCATTGGCTGATGACATTCATGATGTGGTTTACACCCCAAGGAAGGGGGATAGATTGGAGGGAAAGCTTCAGATTGTGCTTCAGTCTATCATTGATACTGGCGTTAATGTGAAGGTGAAGCTTAAGCAAAGAAGACTAAAAAAAGCTGCTCCCTTATCTACACCTTAGAAACCCGGATATTCAGTTTGTTCTTTTCAGCAACTCCAGTAGTTCTTATTGAGTCTCTTGATTTGATATGAATAAATCTGTGTCTTCATTAGTGTAAACTTTATGATTTTGCAACTACACAATGTTCAAATCCCGTAATTTACCGATACTTGTTTTAGCTTATCAGATTGAGCAGCAGCACTCTCATTAGACCGAAAAACAAACCGGATTATCATGAATACGATCAATTTGCTCAAGTTCATCTTGTGTATAAAACGTTCCTCAAAATTAGGATTGAACTTTACTTGTTTCTAAGTGAGATCAAATTGTGATTCTTATTTCCTTCTAAAGTCATGTACTCATTCAAAAACTTATCCAGTTACTTTTTTGGTTATTTATAAACAACGATAGATAATAATTGACAGAGTGACCACAATCCTTCTTAGGAATTGTTTCATTGTATTTTATAAACTACAATGTCTGGTAGTATTGAGCACTTAACATTATACCCTTTCGGATGAATCTATCATTTTCCAGCTCTTATGGAGTGATCTCAAACTCAAATAATCCTAAATTTAAGAGTGAAAATGGTTCCTTATTACTTGGTACATTTTATAATCTTTGGATGAAACTTTTTTCTACTAACTTGAACAAATTTTTTTTTTTCAACTCTTAAGATCATGAACAAAGCTAGCTATATGGGTTTGTTTGGAGTGACAAAAGAAGCATCCATGACCCAACCTAGCTCAAGCTCATTGGACTTTGTTTTATGAAGCCCTAGTCTAAACACCATGAACGAGTTGCAGTCAAGCTCCAGCTGAGGTTTCGATACTCGACTTAACTGGGTTAGAGGCAGTCTCATATGATATTCCTTGGATGACCCAGTCAATCTTAACAATGACATACTAGAAACAGGATATAAATCAAGTTGAGTACGCAAATATCAACTAAAAGTGCCAAAGGAAAATCATCATTAGTGAGAATCAAACCCCAACTCCATTCAACAATATTCCGAAACCAACATGGTAGATATACGTATACATATTCAAGTAACAAAATTGGGAATTTAGTCATTAGCTGTTGCCAATTGCAAGGACAGCAGCTCATCCTCAGGAATGGTCCTGATGTGACAATCCGACTGTGGGTACGCCACACATAACAGCGCATAACCGCGCTCCACCACATCATCACTGAGCATACCTTCACTCTGATCTACCAAGCCGCTCAATAACCGTGCCGGGCAAGTCATGCATACACCGAGCTTGCAGTCATGTGGCACGGACATGCCCGAGTCAATTGCCTTGGCTAGAATGGTCTCGTCGGGTTCCACCTCCAGCTCGGTGGCCTGACCCTCGTGCTCGATGACCACTTTGTACGACCTGACAATAGCCGATAAGAACCGGCACGAACCGGGGCGTGTCCGTGGGTTGAGCTGGAATGCAGTAGAGACTTTGGTAGGTTGGTTTTGTCTGAGCAGAGTAAAGGTGGGAGGTGGAACGAAGTGAAGAGCTGCCATGTTTTTGCAGTCCCAGGGAGGAACTAGTGAGTGATTTTTTGTGGGTACTGAGGAGGTGGGTGGTGCTTTCAAGGATAAGGTTTGGTTGTCTTCGATGGGTATATGTTGTCCAAATTACTATACGTTCTCGTAATAACACGTAGAAATATATATTTTCACTTTTACTCGCATACGATTAAAATAACTCTTTGCAATTATCATCACTGTGGTTAATCCTTTCAAATATAATCCTTAAATTATCATTTTTTTGAGTTTATAACCCCTTAAAATTAGTTCGGAGGTATTTCTTGCAATTGAACTCTTTTTTTTTTGCGAACTTGAATTACTGACAAAACCAAGCAAAAGTTACAATTTGTATATCTAAAAGGGAAATATTTTAGTCATAAAGAGATTACACAAAAGTAATCCCATAAATTGATGTGATTCGTTAGATTATAAAATTATTTTTATTGTAAAGTAGATATAATGGATCAGATGAAACTACGTCAGTTTATGGAATTACTTTTGTATAATTCATTTGTAAATGTATCAGTACTCTATCCAAGATCGTACTGTTGATATTTTCACAGCCCTAAGTTACTTAAGACTTTTCATAGAAACAAAAACAATGACACATAATCACCTAGATGTTGAGAATTTAAACCAAGTTAGTAATTGGCACTATTCTATTATTAAATCGGTATATAGAATATATCATATATATCACTTAAATTGTAAGATTTGATTTGTAAGTTTTAAATTTTAAAATTATATTTCAAATCAAATTATATAATATAAGCATTTTATTAGGTGTGTTCCACACATTAGTTTAGAATAATTTTTTTTTTAAAATAAATATAATAATCCGGGTAAATAGAATTTTTTTTTTTTTTTTGTCTTTTGACTATGAAAAGTCACTTTAATTGTTGCAGTGACTCAGTGAGCAATACTATTTTGCTTATTCTCCCTGGTCTTTTTTTTTTTGGTAAGTACATTATGTTTAGAAAAAGTCTACCATGCCGTCCAAAATGATCGCTCTAGGGGTGCTACCCGCATGGTGCGGGGCGGGGGCACCCCCTCCCCGCCCCCCGCCCCGCACCATGCGGGTGATGGGGGGTTTTTCCCCACCCCCCGCCCCTGGGAGGCGGGGTCGGGGTCCCCCGCCCCCCGCCACTATATTAAAAAAAAAATTTTTTTGGTCTAAAAAAAATATTTTTAGACCAAAATTATAATATAATTTAAATAATAAATTAAAATTTATAAATATGAAAAAATTTAAATTCATTAGAGTTAGATTTTCGATTGATTTGGCATTCTAGGCCAATCTTTATATAGGAGGCCAAGGCAATACAATAGTCATCCTAGATTGGCCTAAGAGGCCAAAACAATCCAATGACTTGAATATAATTTTAAGTCTTTTATAAATTGTGTATATCTATATACAATTTTTTTTATAAATTGTGTATATCTATATACATATTTTTTTTTTTACTTCCCGCCCCTCCGGAAGCCGGGCGGGGCAGCGGGGGCGGGGCCCCACTGCCCACCCCTAGATCGCTCCAGCAATTTTTATTTTTTTTTACTTAATGATGAAGAAATTGATTTTAAATATTTTGATATTTTTTTTATTTTTTAAAAATATTTAAATATATTAAAAAAATATGAATAAAAACATAAAAAAAAAAAAAAAGAAATAACTATTGTAACTGTTGGTAACAGCTATTCGGGCGCACCGCTCGTACGTTAATATCCCATTTGGCCATTTGCCCTGGAAACGGGTCAGGTTCAATCCGCCCAGTAGGCAGTTGCAGCCAAAACGTTGTTCTTTTGGGCTTTCTCATTTCCAGCCTCACAGTTGCACATCGAATTGACCCCTCCTATCGGAAAACCCTATGCCCAACATAGAATACAGAAAATTTTCAAAATTTGCTTGATTTTGACGTCACACATAGCACATCGAAACACACATATAAAATTTGCATGCTTGACTAGTTAAAAACGCTAACGTAGTCTCCAGCTCCCGTGACCCTTTGTCAAGGTGATTCATCTGTCTCTATTCCTTCAGTTTTTGTAAGCTGTTCATATTAGAGTTCCTGTATTCCGCGACCCTTTTTCAAGGTGATTCATCTTTCTCTATTCCTTCAGTTTTTTTAAGCTGTTCATATTAGAGTTCCTGTATGTTAATCTGGCTTCACAACTCTCGTCGATCACGCTTATCTCGTCTTCTTAAGTACTAATTTTGTTTTGTTCTCGAAATAATGAAGTATAGTCAAATTCCATTTTTTTCCTGGTTTATCCAGTATTCATTAATCGAATATAAACGTTAGTTGATTTATAGGAAGGATTAAAGAACAAGGGATATTATTTTGCATTTCTCAGTAATTTATAAAGGTCTAAAGGTTGATGCTTTCTGGATTCTTTGATCCGCTTTTTGGATGGCTATCCAGAAAGCTGTGGAAAAGTGAGACAGACGGACTTTGAAATCGCGTTTTGGTATTTGTTGATTGGCTGAAAGAAATAGTAGACAAATAAGCTAAAAGAGTTTGAATTGGGTTTTGCCAAGTGGAGGTCGTTTTTTCCTTTCTTGGGTCCCCAATCAATAAAATATTGAAGGTTTGGGAAAGTCGACAAGTTTCCTACTCTGTCTCTGCAACCAAATGTTTCTGATTCAATATTACTGATTGTGGAGCACAAAGAAGTAAAGGCTCCATATTTTGTGACATTTATTTTCCTTACCGTATATTTTCACTCCGCTTTCTCGTTGCAGCAAACTGAAAACATGGCAGTTGAAAAGTCCGGCATCGCCAATGATATTACTGAAGTAAGTTTTTTTTAATAAGTAATCATCCGTAGGAGAACTTACTTCAGATGTTACTGAGTAAGTTGCTCCTACGGAAGTTTACATGTGAAGGTCCAGGATTATCTCATTCTTTTATGTTAGAATGATTTGCTAACTATGATATGCACCTTTCTTACTTCATATACAGTTGATTGGCCAGACACCACTGGTTTATCTCAATAATGTTGTGGATGGTTGCGTTGCTCGTATTGCTGCTAAGCTCGAAATGATGGAGCCTTGCTCTAGTGTGAAAGACAGGTATGGTTCATGTAATATTTTGTTGATTCTTCATTCTTTGATTTTCCTTCTTATGCTAGTCATAGTCGGGACATCCCTGAATGTTTGTTTTGAACAACACTTATAGAAGGGGAAAAAATGAAAGAATGTTTATTTGAGCTTTTGGGTCACAACTAATTTGTCTGGCCGCTGACTAGTGTGTTCTAATGTGCAGGATTGGTTATAGTATGATTGCTGATGCGGAGGAGAAGGGCCTTATCACACCTGGGCAGGTTAATTGATTTTTTTATGAAGCCTTTAGGTTAGGATTTGTGCATGATGAAATAGGTGTGACACTCTTTGGAAATACTCTCAAGTCTGGATATATATGCCATATGTAAGACTAACCAATAGTATGCTTGCGTTTTATCAAAAAAAAAAAAACATGCTTGTGATTTGTTTTGCTAGTTTGATAAAAGAAAAATATGAATTATGTAAGTGATGTTATCTCATTCTTGGGTGCATAATGACCTTTTACAGATTTTCCTAACTATCTTTTATATAACCTGCAATTTCTCCGCTAGTATGATTGTGACATGCAACGCTAGACCGATAAAATATCAGTTACTTTCATTTGGTTGGATTTTTTATCTGACAAATCTCCCTTTCTTTCTACCATGATATATTAATTCTTGCTGAAGAGTGTCCTCGTCGAACCGACTAGTGGTAATACTGGCATAGGGTTAGCCTTTATGGCAGCAGCTAAGGGTTACAAGCTTATCATTACAATGCCTGCTTCAATGAGCCTTGAAAGAAGAATCATTCTTCGAGCTTTTGGAGCTGAGTTGGTTCTAACAGATCCTGCAAAAGGCATGAAAGGGGCTGTTCAGAAGGCAGAAGAGATACTGGCAAAGACACCCAATGCCTACATGCTTCAGCAGTTTGAAAACCCTGCCAACCCAAAGGTACAGTTCATCAATCAAGTACCATCATGGATGCAGTCAATCATTAAATGATAGATCACAACTAGTGATTAGGAATAGATATTGGGTGTGTTTGAAAGACTATGAATCGAGCGAGGACAAAGCAGAGAGCCAGCAGAACAAACAAAGATGGATATGGTGTTTGCAAAAGTTAAAACGATGTTTATTTTGTGGTTTAGGTACATTATGAAACCACTGGACCAGAGATATGGAAAGGCTCTGGAGGGAAAATTGATGCATTTGTTTCTGGGATAGGTACAGGTGGTACCATTACAGGTGCTGGGAAATTTCTTAAAGAGCAGAACCCTACCATAAAGGTTAGCTTTAGCTTTTAGTGTGGAAAACATTCTTCTGTAGCTGTTGCTCCTTTCTTACGAGTAGTTTCTCATTGTCTTTCTTTTGTACTAGTTGTATGGCGTGGAACCTGTTGAAAGTCCTGTTCTATCTGGAGGGAAGCCTGGTGAGTTATATGAAATTAATTACTGTTCTGTGCTGAATTGTATCTATTGCATTTATGCTACCTGCAACCTTCTCATTCCTGTTTTATAGTAATCAGGGAAAATCCTAAGGAGCATACACTAAAGAGTGTAACATATGTTCATTTTTGTCCTGACATCAATTCGTCATGAATGTTGACAGAAAGGAAAAGAAAGTGTGTTAAATTGTGAAACCTAACTGTTCTTCTAAAGATGTCTATTAAGTTCTTCTAAAGATCCATGTCTTTTAATATGTAATCAGCAAGTGAGTTGTTTCTATTTTCACTTTTTCAAATATAGCTACCTCCCTGTGCAAAAAGAAAACGTAGCTACCCACCATAGACCAATGGTATGATCAGGGTGTTTCAAAGGGAGCAAGGGAATTTAGGTTTCAGTTTTATACTCATTCCATCCCTTGAAACAAAATTACTGCTTTTTCAATAAGTGAACAAAGATAGTTTTTTAAACAAAAAAAAAATCTCTGTTTTTTTTTTTTTTTTTAAATTTCTCCCACTACCAATTAAGTTATTTTAAAATAATAAAAATTTCATATATGCACAATATTTCGAGTTGATAACTGTTCTAAGCTTTGAGCTTGGGAATCCCATGCCTTGAATTATTGTTGTTGTTACAAGTATAATATGTACTCATTCCCGAAAACAAGGAAGATGGCTTGCTGAGTCTTTTTTTCTAGCTTTTGTAGCTTATTTTGGCTTCTAGATTTTTCCTCAATTAATATTGAACTTAAATACTTTAACTTGTTTCTTTACTTATCAAAAAATATTGAACTTAAATGCTGCTTTCCTCCTATCAAAAAAATAAAATAAAATAGTGCTGCTTTCCTGAAACAGAAGATAGGATTATCTTGACTAACTTAAAGATATTATGCATGCTGGTCAAGGTCCTCACAAGATTCAAGGGATAGGTGCTGGTTTCATTCCTGGTGTTTTGGAAGTCAACATCGTTGATGAAGTTGTTCAAGTACGGCTCACACTTCTTTAATTAGTTAATATCTTCTATAGCCTAGAAAAAGAATTAATACTATTTTTAGGATATCAAATTATATCAGCATTAGGGACTTGTATGCAGCCTGTGTCTTGGGTGTCTCTCTTTCTGATAATGTGAAAAGCATAATTATCTGATAAAAATATTTGGAAGTTAGGGGTAATGAGTAATATTATGAAAAATATCATTGCTTCTTAACATGTTCCAAAATTGATTCACACCATCAACTTGGTCATCTTTGTCCATGTCGTCATTCTGACAATACTGATGGGGTTTGTCTTTTTTTTTTTTTTTGATAAGTGAAAGATAAGAAAAAAAGAGAATAAAATAAACAGTCGTTCATAACTATGTTAAGCTTCCTACAACAGTTCTTCTTTGTCCTACAAGTTAATGTTCCTGGGTTGAGTGAGGTTAATCCATGTTCTGCATTTGTCCCTGCTAGAGACTACAAACATTAGTGGAATTATATTTTGAGAATGCCTTTCAGTTGAGCCTAACGAGGACATGATTTAGAATGCAACAGAGTTGTTATTCTTAAATTGATTCACACCATCAACTTGATCATCTTCTCCTCCATTTCATTATTCTGATGATACCGATGGGATTTGTCTGTTTTTTATGCTGCATAAAAGAAAGTTAAGAAAAAAAAGAGAATAAAGAAAAAAGTCGTTCATAACTATGTTAAGCTTCCTACAACAGTTCTTCTGTTGTCTTTGTCCTACAAGTTACTGTTCCTGGGTTGAGTGAGGTTAATCCATGTTCTGCATTTGCCCCTGCTAGAGACGACAAACATTAGTGGAATTCTATTTTGAGAATGCCTTTCAGCTGGGCCAAACATGGACATGTTTCAGAATGCAACAGAGTTGTTATTCTTAAATTGATTCACACCGTCAACTCGGTCATCTTCCTCCATTTCATTATTCTGATGTTACCGATGGGATTTGTCTGTTTTTTATGCTGCATAAAGGAAAGATTATAAAAAAAAAGAGAGAGAGAATAATGAAAAAAGTCGTTCATAACTATGTTAAGCTTCCTACAACAGTTCTTCTGTTGTCTTTGTCCCACAAGTTAGTTTCCGTGGGCTGGGTAAGGTTAATCCATGTTCTGCATTTGCCCCTGCTAGAGACTACAAACATTAGTGGAATTCTGTTTTTAGAATGCCTTTCAGTTGAGCCTAACGAGGACATCATTGAGAATGCAACAGACTTGTCATAAGATAAAAAAATAAATGGAGAAATGCTTAGATGTGGTTGAAATTGGAATAAAAGTAAAACTTCCCTTAGATGGATCCAAGATAAGCCATAATTGTAAAACTGTATATGAGTTTTAATCTTTTATCCAGTGTTTAATGAAACTATAATGTAGTTTTGAATCTAATTTCTATTAAAAAAAATAGAAAGTAAAGCACAAGATTAATGACTGGATGTGGGCTGGGTTGGTCATTCTTATGATTTTGAATACTATTTTGCTGAAGCAGAATGCTTAAATTTCACATGTGCTCATTTCCTATTTGTTTTTAATCTGTAAGATTATCAATCAGTTCTAATGACTCTTATCTCTTTCCCAGTTATTAAATCTGATTGTTGTGTTACATATGTTATGCTTTTCCCCTGATTTGTAATTGTAACTTTATTGATTACTTTTGACAGCCAAAAGCTGTCTCCATCTGTTCATTTGTTACATTTGACGTATGTGCAATGTTGCCAGATTTCAAGTGAAGAAGCAATTGAAACTGCAAAGCTTCTTGCTCTGAAAGAAGGTCTATTTGTAAGTTCTCAATCTTCTAAAACGTTCAGTAATGAGCTTAATGCTATCTTGGGCAATGATATTGAATCCTTTTCTTTTCCATATACAAATCACTTTCCTTGCTCTTCTTTTATTTTGTTTATTTATTTTGGGTTTTTTATTGGCCTTTTGCTTGTGGGATCAACTGTCCCAGGTGGGAATATCATCTGGTGCTGCCGCTGCCGCTGCAATTAAGATTGCTAAGAGACCAGAGAGTGCTGGAAAGCTCATTGTTGTAAGTTTGATCATTCATGTCCAATTTCTAGTAGCATTAGCCTATAAGAAATTTCTAGTTGCATTTAGGTATGATTAGCTAACGAGTGACGTTCCCATTCAACATATTAATTGCCTATAATCAGCTGTTTATAAAAAAAAAATGGTTGCTTTCGGTTTTGACAAGACACCTACGTATAAAACAAAGTTTTGACAAGACACCTACGTGTAAAACAAAGTTTTGACAAGACACCTGTTGCAATCTGTGGACGTCTAGTCAGGTGAATTCCCTGGTATAATTTGACTAGAGAACAGTAATAGTACCGGGGAGCACATTCACTTTTTGACTCGAGAGTCATGATGAAAGATGGGATTTTGGCCATCTTTGAAAGGTCTCCTACTCGTTTTAAAATTCCTGTTAGGCTGATGGTGTAACCCTGTTTATCTCCTCTTCATGCTCACCCATGAATTATGACCTTCAATCAAATCAAGACTAGCCACTAATCATCACGGTCTTGAATTTTCTACTTTTTAAAAATAATTTGTAATCTAAAGAGCCTTTTTTAAAGTGACTAGTTGGAATAACAGATGGCAGTAACTTGCACGATTCATCGACTAGACTGGTTCAGGCTTAAGTTTGAATATAGCCAAATGATCTTCATGCAAAGTTTGTAGGTCAATCTATCTAATGACAGTACTCTCTCCAACTTCAGTTTGCAATTCTGGAACTATCCGTATAATTTTTTTCCATTTTATATTACTTATGCAGGTGATTTTTCCAAGCTTTGGGGAGAGATACCTGTCGTCTGTGCTGTTTGAGTCAGTGAGACGGGAGGCTGAAAGCATGACTTTTGAGCCTTGATCTTGGCTCCCCAGTTCGTGGCTTATTGCAACCTTCCGACTGCAGAACTTTTAAAAGTTGATCTACAAGATAGATTATGGCTTAAGATAATACAGTTGTGGCATCTGGGTTGTATCTTGGTTCCCTTATGGTTTCCACAATAAAGATTGTTTTGAATTGTGTGATGTGTATTGCAGCATGCTTTCCTGTCAATTATTGTGTCCAAACATCGTTGAATATATAAATGCAAGGTTTTGAGATGCTGGACACTCAAAACCTTAATAATTCACTTAATAATGATTATAACCAATATCAAACATTGTACCAAAGTTCTTTAACCTAGGCGTCAATAATTCAAATCCACTACCCCTTTTTTTTGGTCCTTATAAATCGAGCTACGATTGAGCAACTTATGCAGATCATCCTTGGACATGGAGCGGTGAGCAGGAATTCTAACTAAGACCATTGGCAATGGTCTAGTCTAAAATTTAGCTAGAATGTTAGATTTTGGCCATAACATGAACTTGTAGCTAGATTAGTCCACGTTGGACTAGCTATCTTAAAGTCCAAATAATAATAAAATATTATATATTTTAATAATATTTTTTTTTTAATATTTTACATTTCACTTCATATATTAATTAATAACTTTATTAATAAATAAAATTATTATTTTTTAACTATTTTTTCCCTCAACCTAATTATTCAATAAATATATTTTGCCAACCATTCACCCAACATCATATTACATAATATCTGAGCATCATATTGCAATATTTCAGCATCATATTGCATAAACAAAAGAAATTGAATAATGAAAACCAAAGGAATAAGAAGTATAAGGGGTATTTTGTAATCTGAAAATTTGAAAAAGGCCAACATCCATTCAGGCAAAGTATAAAGTAGATATAAAGCCCTATTCAGTTTCACTATATGAACCCCTTTTAACATCACACATTGTCTTATTTGTACCCCTATTAACATCACATATTTTGCCAACCATTCACCCAACATCCAGTTTCACTATATGAACCCCTTTTAACATCACACATTGTCTAATTTGTAGTGCTACTATAAAGCAGATATCCAAGTATCTTTCATTTCCTAACAATCCCCAGCAAACCGAGACAACAACAAATTTAAAAAAACAAATTCCGAAGTGTACGCCAATTGAGTTATTAAGTTTTTGGTTGGGAGAGGCCTAATTTATAGTGCTACCGATCATTTATGGACATGAACACTACCCAAGGTACTTCATTAGCAAATATTACCCTCACAGACTTGTAGATATGCCAAAATCAACAACAATAGATAAACAATATGTCAAAACAGAGATAGTAGAGAATCAATACCCAATATGAAATGCAATACACCATACCATTTTAGAGAATCAAACGCAATACTAAAATTGCCCAATCACAATATGCCAAAATAGAGAATCAATGACAGATAAAATCATAAATTTCAGATCATGGAACCCAATAAAATACTAAGCAAATTTGTGGATACACCATAAATCCACCATACCATTTCATCCTCAAAAGAAAAAATAATTAACAAAGCATTTACCCAAATCGCACAACTGGATTTCTAGTGGCAGATGTTGTATAGGGTAGAGCCAAGCCGATTCGCGGATGAATTTGTAGTGCCTTCTGGACGATTTGTGGAGCCAAGCCGATTCAATAATTATTTGTCCTGGGTAGCAAATTTGCAGGTGATATACGTTGAAGAATCGGAAAAGAGGGAGAGAAGAGAAGGCACAGAGAAGAGGGAGAGAAGAGTGAGGAAGAGAGACTTACGTTGAAGACCACGAAGACGACGGCAACCGCTAGAGAATGCGACTGCTGGAGAGAAGGGGACGCTGTGGGCTGGGGAAGAATGAGGCTGAAGGAAAATGTCTTGCGGGTTGAAGAAGAAATGGGCGAAGACAGAATACACAGAGAAGAGCGAGGAAGAGAAAATAATTGTTGAAGACCACGAAGATGACGGCTTTTGGCTGGAGAATGCGACCGCTGGAGAGAAGGGGACGCTGTGGGCTTGGGAAGAATGGGGTTGAAGGAAAATGTCTTGCGGAGAAGAAAGGGGCGAAGACAGTTTCGGGAGAAAGAAAAAAAAAATAGATGAAATTAGAGTTTTGGGATGAAGAAGAAAAAAACCAAGGGAAGGAAAGAGCAGGAGGTAGAGAAATGATAAAAAATTAATTTGGTGTGTATATAGTCCCTATCTATACTTGGCGAGCTGCTAACATTTATTGTAGCAGATATGTTAAACTTTATATGTTTAGCTAGGCCAATTCTAGGTTTTTTTTTCACATTCCCTTTTAATTTGAATTTGCATTGGCAAATGGCTAGGCCATTGCCAATGCTCTAAGGGTGTAAATCGGTCCGATCCGGTCCGGAGGTGATGGACCGAAATTTTTTGTCCATCATTTTTCCCGATCGGACCGGACCGAACATCCATAGGGACCAGACCGGATAAGTAGTTATCAGTTTGTTCGGTCCAACCCGACCCAATTATTTTTTTCTTCTTTTTTTTTTCAAATAAATTAATAAAAAAATTATTTAAATTACTAAATTAAAATTAAGTGAATTATTAATGTGGATTATGTAACTAACTCATTAAAAAAAATTACTATAATTATATTTATGATGTTGATAGTTACTATTTACTAATTTAGACTTTACTCTTTAGTATGCATAATTATTAATAATGTCATATATTTTATATATGATTAATGAATATCAAGTAATTTCATAGTACATAGATTATTCATGCTTGCTTACAACTTAGACATTTACAAAAATTACCTAATTACTTTAATTAAGTGTAAATAGTAGAGTATGTATGAATGTATTAACTATTTACATATCATGACATAAATTATCACATGACTTATTATTTATTATTAATTGATAACATATATTATTTTATATTTTATATGGTCAATGATAATAAATTATATGAAAATTACATTATTAACTTATATAATTATTATATAAAAATAATATATTAAATTATTCAAAATATTTTTAAAAAATATATATAGGAGTTTGATCAAGTTCGATCTAGTCCGGTGTAAAACTTGTAAATCCCGAGACTGGACTGAATTTTATTGGTCCACATATTTTGGGACCGAGACCGACCGGTCCAAAATTCAGTCCAGACCAAATTATTTGCAACCCTAATCCAAACACTCATTAAAGCTTGTACAAGGGTACCAAATTTTTAGATATTATTCTTATGAAATAATACACTCATAACTATCTTATAATTAGTCAATGTAATGGTGCTACTTTATTAAAAAATAATATCAATTTTATATAATTCTACTTTATTAAAAAAATAATATCAATTTTATATAATTCTACTTTATTAAAAAATAATATCAATTTTATATAATTACCTAATATTTTGATATAGAAATATAAAATAGTTGTAAATTTATCATTCCTCTTCTTACTATAACTTATTATAATGATTAACCATCAACTATTTTACGATTATATAAAAAAACAAAAAAAAAATACAAGATTTGTGATTAACCATCAACTATTTTTAATAAATTAACATTGTATTTGTTGGTATTTGAAGGAGTGGTAAAATAATTGTATCTATATCGGTATCCCGATAAATAAAAAATAAATAAAACAAAATAAAGAGAAGAATCCCTTCCTAAAAGGAGGCTGCCACTTTGAAAAATCACCGCATCTTTGCTCCACGGCTGCATCGCCCAGGTACCCTTTCTCCGTCTCTCTATACTCTTCATCTGCTTCTTTCCATTATCCAGTAAGCTTCAGATTATATGTTTATTTCTTTTATTTCATCTTCTCCTTTTTTCTTCCGTACATTTGCATCGTTAAACTCGCGAGTCGAGGGACTCGTTTGGTTTCGGAGATGTTTGAATAATAACAATAATTAAGTTGTTTTGGTTTCCTATGAATTTGCCGCTACATTTTATAGCCAAGAAAATTGGTGTTAGGCTTAGTTAGTGTGATCTGATCAATGAGGATCGCTTGATATTAGCGACCAATGAGAGTATTGGTTTTCACTCTGAGAACTTGGGAAGCCCTATGCTAGTTTATATGCGAATACTGTTCATTCGTTAGTTTGATCATCAATTTTGGGATAGATGAGGTTTTGTTTTTTCGTTATGATTTGGTTCGAGACTTGACGAATCAACTATAATTTTTTAATTAACTATGCGGCTGTGAAATAATATTCTCAACCTTTTACGAAGAACTCGCACCCACCTCCAAACTGTAAATAAATTATTGCTAAAACCATTAAAATTCCCACAAAACGCCACAGACAATTAACTCAGCCCCACAAATTCTCTCAGTTCCCTGGCCTTCATTGTAAAAAGAGTTCGACACAAAGTCTCCAAAAATTAAAAATCCTAGTTCAGTGAACCGCCAGATCATCAAAGCCTCATTTCACTGTAACGGAACAGATATGATAATAGGGAAAAACACAATAGAATTGAACTGAAGACTCAAGAACAGCCTTGAAATCTTATTGCACAGAGAACTTCGAGGGTTCTCTAACCTCCTTACAATCCACACGTGAACAACTAACAGAATACCTATACAGTTGGTTTCCCTTCCTTTTATAGACAATTTCCACTGCCTTTACAAAACGCCCCGTTTAACCACTGTTATTTACAACCGTAACTCACTTTCCTCAACGCACCGTTTTATTAACAATCAACCACTTTATATCTAAACGCACCGTATCTAATCTCACGGTTAATTCAGTTAGCCTTTACTTCACACTTAACAATCTTTCCCCCTTATAAAGCCTTGACCACAAGGCTACGAATCTCAAATGCCCTCCCCATAAGGCCCTTGACCACAAGGCCATCAGTACAGCATCTGCTTCTAGAGTAAGGTGCCCACCAAATGAGGATAGGTATTCCTGAGTTTCCATAAAGATTCCCAGGTGCTGTCTTCTGCACTTACTCCAGTCCATTTTACTAACACTTCAGTAGCAGCATGACGACCTTGCTGTTTCATTCTCCTCTGCAAAATAGCTTCAGGCTCTGGCTGAATCTGTCCTTGAGAATCCACAGGTGGAAGTGTTGGCAAAGCCGTAATTTGTTGACCCAGTTTCTTCTTTAAACAAGAAACATGAAAAACTGGGTGAATTTTTGAAGTAGATGGTAATTCCAATCTGTAAGCCACGGTACCAATCTTCTGTACAACCTTGAATGGTCCATAAAACTTTGGAGCCAACTTCAAATTGTGCCTGAGAGCAACTGACTTTTGCCTATAAGGCTGAAGTCTCAAGTACACCCAATCATCCAACTGAAACTGCCTGTCAAACCTCTTCTTATTTGCATAAAATTTCATCCTCTGCTGAGCCTTTTGTAAATTGTTTTTCAAAAGTGCCATGACTTGTTTCCTTGACTTGAGCTGTTGATCAACTGCTGCATTAGAAGTAATTCCAGAAACATATGTAACTAACTTGGGTGGAGGGTACCCATATAAAGCTTCGAAGGGTGTCATGCCAATAGATGAATGACAAGTAGTGTTATAACACCACTCAGCCAAAGGAAGCCACATACTTCATTCCTTAGGCTTGTCACTAGAATAACATCTAAGATAAGATTCGAAACACTTGTTTAAAACTTCAGTTTGCCCATCGGATTGTGGGTGATAAGCTGAGCTAAAGTTCAAACTGGTATTTTGCAACTTAAACAACTCTTTCCAAAAAGAGCTTGTAAAAATTGGGTCTCTAACCGAGACTATAGATCTTGGCATACCATGTAACTTGAAGACCCCAGAAAAAAAACACTTCAGCCACTTTGCTTGTTGTATAAGGACGAGAAAGTGAAAAGAAATGACCAAATTTAGTCAATCTATCCACCACATTGAAAATCACACTTACCCCCTTTGACATAGGAAGGCCTTCAATAAAATCCATGGAGATGTCCAGCCATGGAGAATTTGGTATAGGTAAGGGTTGCAACAACCCAGGAGAAGGTAATGTCTCATGCTTACTGACCTGGCAGACTTGGCATTCCCTCACCAATTTTTTAACATCATTTCTCATGCCTTCCCAATAAAAATCTTGTTTAGCTCTGTGCAAAGTCTTGTGATACCCCACGTGGCCTGCTTGTGGATTATCATGTATAAAATGCAAAATTTTCACCTTTAAAGGTGACTCAGGTACAACCACTAATCTGCCTTTCCTGAGTAATAACCCATTCTGCAAAGAATAATTCTTATGCTCCACAACCCCTTGCTGCAATTGTCTGCAAATCTCACCAATTTTCTGTGAAAGAGTATAGCTTTGCCTCAATTCATCAATCCAAAATGGTGTTGGAAATGATATTATAGCCAAAGTAGCAGAATCTTCCTCAATTTTTCTGGAAAGAGCATCAACAACTATATTATCTTTCCCCTTTTTGTAATCCACTGTAAAATTATAGCCCAACAGTTTAGAAAGCCACTTTTGTTGAGACTCAGTACCAACCTTTTGTTCCAAGAGAAATTTTAAAGCTTGCTGATCAGTCTTAATTTTGAAAGACTGACCCAAAAGGTAAGACCTCCATTTCCCAACAACAGATACCAATGCTAGAAATTCTTTCTCATATGTTGATAACAACAAGGCCTTGCCTTTAAGAGCTTTGCTATAAAAAGCAATAGGATGCCCTTCTTGCATCAATACTGCCCCTAACCCCAAACCCGAGGCATCACATTCAATAGTGAATACCTTTGAAAAATCAGGTGAGGCAAGGACAGGTGGTTCAATCACAGCAACCTTCAATTCCAAAAAAGCTCTTGTTGCCTCTTCAGTCCATTCAAATGATCCCTTCTTCAACAACTGAGTTAAAGGAGCTACTATACTCCCATAATGCTTGATGAATTTTCTGTAATAGCCAGTTAGGCCTAAAAATCCTCTTAAGGACTTTAAATCTTTAGGAACTGGCCAATCACTCATAGCAGAAATCTTAGCTGGATCAGCCATTACACCACCCTCAGAAATTATATGCCCCAAGTAATCAATTTGCTTCACTCCAAACCTGCATTTAGACATTTTAGCAAATAATTCATTGCTCCTCAATACCTCTAACACAGATCTAAGGTGCTTCAAATGATCTTCAATATTGCTGCTGTAAACCAATATATCATCAAAGAAGACTAACACAAATCTTCTAAGAAATGGCTTGAATACTTGATTCATCAACCCTTGAAATGTTGCTGGAGCATTGGTAAGGCCAAAAGGCATTACCAAAAATTCATATTGACCCTCATGGGTCCTAAATACAGTCTTCTTAATATCTTGTTCCCTCATCCGAATCTGGTGGTAACCAGATCTTAAATCAAGCTTCGAAAACAATTTAGCTCCAAATAGTTCATCCAAAAGCTCATCAATGATTGGGATGGGAAATTTGTCCTTGATAGTGACTTTGTTCAAGGCTCTATAATCTACACACATTCTCTAAGAGCCGTCTGATTTCTTAACCAATAAAACAGGTGAAGAAAATGGACTTTGACTGGGTCTAGCAACCCTAGTTTCCAAAAGATTCTGCACTATCTTTTCAATTCCTGTCTTTTGATAGTGAGGGTACCTATAAGGCCTCACTGACACAGGAGGAGTACCATCTTCCAACACTATTTTGTGATCAAAATATCTTCTAGGGGGCAACCCAACTGGCTCATCGAAAACAGTTTTAAATTCATCCAATACCTCTGCTAGCTGCTGATTAGGGACCAGTTCTTCTTGTTTTTGATCTAATGCTATTATCTGTAAAAACCACCCTTTCTTCCTAACCATGGAAGACTTTAAACACTTCATAGCTGGCTGCACAATGACTCTCTCAGATCCCAAACCATGCAGTACCACTTTCTTGAAAGCCCACTCAAAAGTCATTGTCATCTCAGTGAAATCCCAGTTAATAGGGCCCAATGTCTTTAACCATTGGACACCTAAAACAACATCACAACCCCCCAGGGCCAGAACATGAAAAGGAACTGTAAATCTTGACCCTTGTATGTTCACCACTTCTTCACAGCTTCCCATACTCAAAACTTTGTCACCATTAGCCACCTTAACTTGTAAGTTAGTATCATTCTTAATTGACATCTTAGCAGCTTGCACAACTGAGGGATCTAGGAAGTTGTGAGTACTTCCTGAATCCACTAAGATCTCTACAGAACAAGAACCCACTCTTCCAAGCAATCTCATAGAATTATTATGCAAACACCCAGAAGTTGCATGAATAGAGATTCCCAAATTTTCTTGCCAAGGAACTTCTTTCTCCATGTGTAACACTTCTTCCACAACTTCTTCTTCCTGCATTTCAAGTTCCTCAGATTGAAGTAAATAGACTTAGGATTCTTGCACACGTGCAGGATTCCATTTCTCCGCACAATGATAACAAAGGCCTTTCCTTCTCTTCTCATCCATCACTGCAGAAGAAATTCTTCTCACTGGACCTGCAGTTTTCTGCATTCTACTGGACTCCACAGAAAATTCAGGACTCTCTTTACTCATACCATAACTCTTCCAAGGTTTCTTAGAAGAGAGAAGATACTCTTCTTGAATCTTGGCCAACCCAAAGGCTGCATTGAGATTAACAGGATTGAACATTCTAATGGGCAATCGAATGTCATCCTTTAATCCACTCAAGAAACAACTCAACTTATGTTTTCAGGTAAGCCCTTTAACCTATTCGAGAGGGCTTCAAACTGTGCTTTATACACAGCAATAGTTGAAGTCTGTTTAAGCCTAGTCAAGGCCTCCATTGGGTCATCATATGCAGTTGGACCAAACCTTACTTGTAAGGCTTTAATGAAAGAATCCCAATTACAAAACAACCCACCCTCCACTGCATCTTGGTACCAGACTAAGGTCTCAGCCTCCATATAATAAGATGCCAATAACAACTTCTGATTAACAGGAGTTTGATGGTAATCAAAATATTGAGTGGCCTTAAAGATCCACCTTGCAGGGTTGGTGCCATCAAAATGAGGGAAATCAAGCCTTATCCTTCGAGAATTAAAAGGTCTCTCTTCTGTTTGGCCATTCCTAGGGCCTTGAGAAGTCTCTCTAGAATGATTACCATTCTGTCCCCCCACAAAATCTTTCAACATATCAGTAATTAAATCTAACCTTTGTGCCAATCCATGTATCGCTTGATGATGATCATCCAATTGCTTCTGAACCACTTCTCAATCTCGTTGACTCCCTTCTTGCTGCTGCTGCTTCAACGACGCACCACGAGTGCCATCAGCCATTGAAAAATGAGAGGATCGCCAATCTAATACCAATTTGTAACGGAACAGATATGATAATAGGGAAAAACACAATAGAATTGAACTGAAGACTCAAGAACAGCCTTGAAATCTTATTGCACAGAGAACTTCGAGGGTTCTCTAACCTCCTTACAATCCACACGTGAACAACTAACAGAATACCTATACAGTTGGTTTCCCTTCCTTTTATAGACAATTTCCACCGCCTTTACAAAACGCCCCGTTTAACCACTGTTATTTACAACCGTAACTCACTTTTCTCAACGCACCGTTTTATTAACAATCGACCACTTTATATCTAAACGCACCGTATCTAATCTCACGGTTAATTCATTTAGCCTTTACTTCACACTTAACATTCACCAAGACTTCGTTCTTCACTAAAAAATTCTAATATATCACAAATACATGCGTACTCGTTACTAATCCACATTGATGGGGACATATACACAACATAGTTATTCTATGAGCTGCTCAACACTATTGGATTCAAACCCAAACCTATATGGATTCTCCCACTATACTTAAAAGGAACATCAATGTTTGAGCCAATAGAAATGGAAATGAATTAAAGTGGAATACAAAGATGGGTTTACGAATTTGACAAGCCTCGTTGTGATGGGCATCATCGGCATCATTGCACTCAATGAAGCCTAAGTAGGAGACATTTTAGGCAATTGAAAGGTGGGATTGTGTAGAATGAGAAATGAGATTTGAAGATGTAATGCCCCAATGGAAAGCCCAAATCACATGGTCTATACTCCAAAAGGACTAGTCAATGATACAATTGGAGCCCCATTGGAATCTTATAAAGAGCAATAACTTCTCATTCCCAAGCAATGTGAGATCCCATACACCACCTACCCTTATCCTTATCATATGGGGCATCACAATCTACCCCCTTTAAATTCCCGATGTCCTCGTTAAGCTAGTCCGTCGTAGGTGGCACGACTCAAATCTCACATTTTTGGTTGGGATAGGCTCTGATATCATTTGTAATGCCCCAATGGAAGGCCCAAACTACATGGCCTATACTTCAAAAGAACTAATTAATGATACAATTGGAGTCACGTTGGAATCTTATAAAGAGCAAGAACTTTTCATTCCTAAGCAATGTGAGATCCCATTCACCACATACCCTTATCCTTATCATATGAGGGTATCATAATCTCCCCCCTTAAATTCCCGACGTCCTTGTCTGGCCTGTCCGTTGTAGGTGCCACGGCTCAAGTCCCATATTTCTGGTTGTGATAGGCTCTGATACCATTTGTAACGCCCCAATGGAAGGTCCAAACCACATGACCTATACTCTAAAAGGACTAGTCAATGATACAATTGGAGCCCCATTGGAACCTTATAAAGAGCAAAAACTTCTCCTTCCCAAGCAATGTGGGATCCCATACACCACCTATTCTTAACCTTATCATATGGGGTATCACAGAAGATGTAGTGATAGCATTTGAAGGTTGCACTGTGATATAACTAAAGAACATAAGGAAACAAAGAGTGCTAATGAAGAGGGAGCAAATGGTATTGGAGAGTTGGAATGCCATGGTTTATCCCTTTTCCAAGCATTTGTCATGAATAATAGAGTTGTGACTTTTTGGAAATGGCTAAAGCTTTCTTGGAAAACTATGGAGAGGATATGAGGAGAAAAAAGGGAGAGAGAGAGATTTGTTCATTTCCTTAAGGAGGCATGAGTTGAGTGTGGGGATGTGAGGGAATGTGAAGGGAGAAGGAAGATTTTTTAGGAGAAGTGAGGATTTTGGGGAAAACGTGATTGGCTTATATTGGTATTCTCTCCCCTCCCCCCCCCCCCCCCCCCTCTCTCTCTCTCTCTCAAGAATATGATAGTCATTTCACAACCCCTATAAGCTGTGCAACGCATGTGCTTCCAATTCAATACAAATTTATGCCTGATTTGGATAGTGGTACCAATTGAAATTGGGATTTCAAATTAGGGGGTAGGGGTTGGCTTAGAGGCATTTTAAGCTTGGTAGCACTTGAGAATGAGGTAGAAATTTTGGGGAAAGATGTAAGTTACCTTTTCTTTATTAAAAGTGTTCTCTTTTTTTTGCTAACTCATATAATTAATCTATTAGTATCCATATCTTGTTAGTTGAGGTATTGAATGGAAACCTCAATTCTTGAACAAGATTCAGTTATTTTTGTTAAATAAAAGGAGGGGGGGGGGGGGGGGGGGGAGAGACAAGGTTTGTAAATAGAGACCTTTCCTTGTCTATGACTATGAGTTTTACTAGCTAATAATGGAACTTCAACTCTACACATTTACTTCAAATAGTAATCATAAATTAAACATTTTATTAAAATGCCTATAATTTTAAAAAGAGTTTCAAATCTTCCCTTGGGTTCTTGGTATGCACTAATTTAGTATTTAGTATTAAAAATGGACCAATTTGGGATTACTGCCACACTGATGGAAGGAAAATGTTTTCAAAAACAGTAGTGGGGTAAATGGTTTATGCACCAATAGTTGTGGGAGTTAATGGTTTTTACTTATCAAAAAAATAGTTGTAGAGTTGATGGTTTCATGAGCCATCCGTCTCATTTGGTTACTTGTGAGCTTTCCTTCTCATTAGAAAAGAAAAAAGAAACGAGGTAGATGCCCATGATGGAACTGCTTTAATTAAAAATCTTCACTTAATAGTATAACATGTTGATGGCCAAAATTCTTGATATTCCAATCATGTAAGAAGCTTAGAAGAACTAATAGATGTTATTGATATAGAAGAAATGAAATTAGTAGCTCGTATAACGCCTCTATCTCAGAACCTTTCTTAACGATAATCAGATTACATGATTGTGAATCCAATATTTCAAACAATTTTTTATATTCGAAAACAATCTGCACTTTTTGGATTCCTTTTCATTTTTTTTAACAAAATTGCTAACTGTCAACTAGAACCTTCATTTCTTCAGGTTCAAATTTTGTTACCTTGTAAAAATGCCAACCCATTTGGCATTCAGGAATAAAGTCCTTTTCTGCTCGATTGTCTGTCCCTGATCGTTGACAGTGTAATCCATCAAACTTTACTTATTGAATAAACATCATACTTATTATGCTTACTTTACATGTAATTCCTTGGAGACATTTCACTGTTCCACCTACAAAAATAGCTTACATGCCTGGAATGTACCTGTGCTTTGCTGGAAGAATATTCCCATGTAATGTCCTTATCTTTCTATTTTTCCCCATTCGTAGACCATAATGGCCAGCAAACATGAAGATGATCCAAATGAACCAGTAAATGAACAAGCAGTTGCAAATAAGTATGCTTCCATGAGGTCTGAACTCAATCAAATTTACTCGAAAATCACTGAATTAGAGATGGAAGCGAGTGAGCACTCATTGGTAATCAATGCTATTGAGCCGCTTGACCCATCGAGGCGGTGCTACCGGATGATTGGAGGTGTTCTGGTGGAGAGAACCATCAAAGAAGTGTTGCCTGCTGTCCACCGGAATAAAGAGGGGCTTGAGGAGGTTATTGCTAGGCTCAATGAGGCCTTGGAAAAGAAGAAAAAGGATATTGCTGAGTTGGAGACCAAGTACAAAATTAGGATCAGAAAGAACGATAGTGAGATGAAGGATGATGGTATCGAGAAGGGAGGTTCTTCCCAGGGAGTCCTGGTTGGCCCTGCGAGTGGAAGTGAATGACGGGTGTTGTAATATTTGCCCCTTAATTTTCTCGAACTAGTTGCATACATTTTTTACTCTAGCTTTCTACTGGGTATTAGGCTGATGGTAGATGCTGAATCTGATTTTGTGATTTTTGTGCGACGAAGGTGCATCATCTGGCTTGCCATTCATACAAATGGTACTATGTAATTGTTGAGCATGAGCAGGATTATCTTTTATAATTAGCTTTGTTGGTTTATAATTTCCTTCTTTGCATTTCATTGGTCCGACTGAAGCTTGACTGCCGAATAGATGTTTTTCACATTGCTGATTGAGTACAGTTTGTCCTAAGAGTGAAAGCAAATACCAACTCTTCTAAAATATAGGAACTCGGTATTAAAAAGACATAGGCTATGTATGATTCAGCAATAACGTTGCAGGAAATACACATTGTCATCATCCAGCAACACTCTCTTCCACTCACCATGACACCATTTTTCTGCCAACGAGTGAGTATCCTTGAGGGACTTCCTACTTCCTTTCCTTCCTTCGTGGGCTGGGCCTCGTCCGGGAGATAGCGACCATCACAACCTCACATTCTCTCCCTCTCTCTCAGCCGAAGAAATCCTGGACTCCTCTGCCGGCGAAAACCCGGTCGGAGAGCTCAGCCAATACGGCATTCACGGTTAGCAAAACGACACTCGATCCAGCAATCACTCCCAGCACGACACCCGTCGTCCCCAAAACCTTACCGAACGCGGGCCACTCGATCTCCCGAATCTCCTCCGCCACTCCGCTCCAGAAACCTCCATCTCTCGCCTCCTCCTCCTTTCTCTGCCGCATTGCCTCCTTTATCTGCGATCCTAATTCGGCGCTCGACTCGGTCGCTTGAATCCCAGGTTCCATAGGGCTGTCCTGGTTGCTCACAGTCTCCGCTTCGGGACTTTCTCGGGTTTCGTCGGCAGCGTTGATTGTGAGGGACCGGTTTCTTCTTTGAGTGCGAGTGATCGCTAGGGGTCTCTGTTTGGGGTGGGACAGAAGATGGCGACCCACAGGTGGTGGTTTGAATCGTACATGTGAGAGTGGGTGACCTGTTTTCCTCGGCGTAAGGAAGGTTGAGGTTGCCGAGAATTGTACGGACATCGGAACCGCCATTTTCTGCGAGCGGCGACTGTGGGCGTTTTCAATGTCTGGATGACTGGTATATGGTTGCTGTTGTAGCAGCAGCTATCTATATCTTTGATTTGGGTGTCAATTGGGCTTTAGTATGGGCTTAGGTCTGGAGTCTGGACTTGTCTTTGAAGCTATTCTGGGTCAGCCATTTAGGCCCAGTAAATTTCTTACTAAAAATTGGCAATATTTTTGAAGATGTATGCCTCTTGTTAGGAACTTAATTCATAATGCATGCAATTGGGAAGAGGTAGGAGTGTAAACTAGTCTAATTCGAGCGAGTAGTATTGGTCATGCCTTATTTGATTAACTGTTATTCGAACATGAGTCGAGCTTAATTTTTTTTATTAACTTTTATATTTTTCACAAAAAATTCATTAGTATTCAATCGTATTCGAGCTTGTTCATGAGCTATTTTATTTTAATAAAACAGGTTATTTATTTTACATTTTATGATTTTATCTACGAGTTTTGACAAATAAAACTAGTTCGAATAGTTTATCATGTTTCATAACGTGGTATTTACTACTTTCTATAATTTAGATAATACTATAGAAAGTAATAAATACGAAGTTATTCAAGTTTAGATAAATTTATACAAATCAAGCCGAGTTTTATATGATTCATATCGTGACTTAATTAATAAATGAATCGATCTGAATTTAAGTTTGATTGAGCCAGATAAATGTATCTGTCAATTACAAAGTCCTTAAATCTTCTCTGTTACATATATATATATATATATATATATATATATATATATATAGTTTTGGAAATATAAAATCTTAAAATATTTTAAGAAGTCACATCATACTTTCTTAACTCAAATATTTTGGAAGCTTAACAATATTATAGGTTTGGATAGTGAGATGATAATTTTTTGTTTTAAATGAAAGTTTAAAATATTATTTTTTAATATTATTATTGTTTTGGAATTTAAAAAAGTTGAATTGAGATTTAAAAAAATTGAATTGATTATTATATTTTGTGTGGAAATTTAAAAAAGTTATAATGATGAGATGAAAATTTTGTGTCTCATCCCTCTTGCCAAACTCCGTTTAACACCAGCGTGCATGTGTTTTTTTCCCAAGTCTTCTTGAAAATTCACCACAAAACTATAATGCATCCTTGTCAGGTCGGGTCATCAAATCGGACCAACATACCAACAAAATCAGGCTCCGCAAACCCAACATGGTAGTCATATTTGGCTCAAGGCAAAAGGGGAAAGAAAAACATAAGAATTAGCTATCCGAAAAATCTATCGTAGTAAAGATAGTTGAATATCATTGGGGTGTAACCGATCCGTTTTGACATATTTTAGAACCAAACCGGTATATATTGGTTTTAAGATTTGAATAACCGATACCACAATGGTTACACCCCTAAACCGGTACTTGCGGTTTTATCGATTCTGGTCCGGTTCGGTTCGGTCCATTTTTCTGATATATTATATATATAGTATATATAATATATTACATATATATTATAGTATATAATAATATAGTGATAATATATTGTAGTATATTACAATATATATTATACTTGTATTATAGACTATAGTAATATATTATAATATATATAGAAATGCTAGCATGCTGCCTGAGTTTGCTCCCTTATTTTGATCGTTCATGTATTTAATTTTTTTTTTTACATTTTTTTTATTTAATGATTAAAAAAGTGACTTTTAGTGTATTGGTATATATTTTTTTATTTTGTGAAAATATTTAAATATGTTAAAAAAATGTGAAAAGAAAAAGAAAGAAAAAATAAAAAGACAAATTTGTGTTAGGCAACACGCCCAGCGGTCAATACTAGGCGGCAGCCTAGCACTACTCTAATATATAATATAGTGGCATATTATAGTATATTATAATATATAGTGATATAGTATTAGTATAACTACTAATACTATAGATTATAGTGATAATATATAGTTATTTATATATGATTTTAAAATTTAATGTTATATTAATTAATAATTTAGCATATAATACAAAATTATTTTACATATAATTATATATATAAATTATATATAATATAAAAAATTAAAATATATATATCATGAACTGGTCGGTCTGGTATTAGAAAAAAGAAAACCAAAATTGGACCGATTTTGATCGGTTTTGAGAAAAATAAAACTGATACCGGACCGAACCGGTTTAGAACCAGACCGAACTCACCCACCAATTCGGTCAATTTATTGATTGACCAGTTTTTTTTTCAAAAGGCTTGTATGAGATTGTCTATTGATCGACCAGTCCAATTTATTAGTGTGACCCATTATTTTACAAAAAGTTTGTATGAGACTTATTTATTTGAGACTTGTCTATTTGAGACTTGTATCTGACATTACTCAAATAGTAAATAGTAAATATCACTTCTTTTCTTCCTGCGTTGCAGCTTTACTAACAGTGTAGATTTGGTCGTATGGTTAAGACAAATAACAAAGAAATTGAAAAATGTGGCGTGCAATGTGCATTGTCTCTACGCATAAAAACAAGAACGGGTGTTGCAAAGTGCACAGTAAACAAAAGTCAAAAGACAAAGTCTTATTCAAATGGACAGAGAATACCATTTCCGATGAAAAATAACCATGAAACTGGGGCTCAGAACAGTCTCCAGACTCTTTTCGCTATAGAGAAACAGCAGACTGCAGAAGCATGCAAAATTTGACAGATAAGTTCCAGTATGTAGATGAAGGAACATCCCTAATCACTGCCAAAACCTGCTCTGTGTATTTTGTTTTTGGTGTTCTTGAATAAGTTGAACTTGAAACTTCCATAGCAATGTTAGTTCCAACATGTATGATGAAATCAAATTGGTTCTGTAACGCCTTGTTTACAGTTATGTACACTAGCTGCTGTTTCATGTCTGTCCCTGTAAGTTACACAACTTGGAAAGGTGCACCTTAATGGGGTCCAAGGAAAAGATCTCTAAATCCAACAAAATTAGGTTTGAGATGAGTAATACATAAGATGACAATCCCAACATTAATTTCAGAATGTGTTGAGCCTGTTCATATCTGCATTACTTCCAATAATGGGAGGGTCTAGAGGTCATATCACTATGTTCATCTGATCTGTTTGTTTTCAGTTTGACTATGGAACCAAGCCTTTTCAAATCAGGGTGATCATCAAATTTCAGAAAAATTCAGATGGTGATACCTACTAATTACCACCTGGTTCTACAGTAGTACTGTGCCTTTGGTTATTGTACGTAACATCCCAAGCTGGCCAGGTGCCTTCTTTCAATTTAAGGAGCACCTCAAATCCCAATTAGTCATTGTCGACAAGATGTGAATTAATTTACACGTTGTTTTGGTGATTCATACATCTCTGATAAGCCACCGCCAAATATTAATTGTTTTCATTGATACAAGGCACCTCCAAAACAATCCTCACTCAATCTCTCAATTGGAAAATGAAGAGCAAAAGTCATGCTGGTTCCCTAATTCCTCTCTCTCTTCTCTCTCTCTCTCTCTCTCTCTCTCTCTCTCTCTATTCTTTAATTTGCAAATGAAGCAGCCTCTATTAATGAAACTAAAAGATTAGCAGCATAGACAAATCATGTTGGGATTCAATGAGAACGTACATTTTCTTCTAGTTGGGTGCACCTCTTTAGATCCATCTGTCCAACTTGTGCTTTTGGCCTCACATATGAATCCGAATCGTCACTTCCTTTTTCTTTTTTTATCTACTCCATCCTTTATTTGTTGATACCATGTGCATGCTCTTTTATGGGTAAGCCAATTTCTCAATGCCAGTTTTCACTTTTGATCATCAGATATCATCTATATATAGTACTTCTACTCAAAATCTGAATTTAAAAACAAGCTAAGCCGTCCATGAAAAATATCAGAATTATATTAATTCAGACGGCCCCTTTATTATTCTGCAAGAACTTGCAGGAGAACATGGACATTGGATTTTGTAGTACTCTCTCTTCCCACCAAATTTGCCTAACTTGTTCCCAATTAATCATGTCTGCAGTTTAATAATGCAGACACTAAAGGACAAATGGTCTGGTATTAGCCTTACCTAAACCAACTAACTTCACAAATAATTAATTAATACAGCCTTTGCATGATAACCTCTCTTTGGATCCCCCTTGTTTGTCTCACTAGTTTTCTGTCCTATATAAAGATTATTAAAGTACTCGAGCACTATTTTCTTAATACCCTCCTAGCTTGTTCTCTGCCATGAAGATTTCGGGGTTTCCAATGCTTTTGCTCACTATATTGTAGGCTGACTGGAGACTGCACCTGACATGACCTCCAACTGTTGGACCTTGTGATTTTTGTTTCAAAGCTTTGAAAGTCGAAGACTCTATTAACTTTTTAAGTTCCTAATTTGACAGAATTTTACAAAATGAAACGATTCATGTACTTGAACACATTTCACTCAAATCCAGCACTCTATAACATATCTGGATGGTATTATATGTATGTATAATGTCATTCATGAAGAACCATTTTTTAGATATATATCTGTCGATCAAAAGCACTGCTTTTTTTTTTTTTTTTGGGGGGGGGGGGGGAAGAATCAAAGTTGCTAGAGATGTACCAGATGATCATTTCCATCCCACTCCTTTACTACCAGCTAGCTGAAGTTTAGAATCACAAGAAATTCCACCTTTCCAGACAATATATCCATACTACAACTGGTGATCAATTGGATGAAGATAAAGCTTACAGAATCACTCCTACTAATTCTCATCTTTCCAGACACATCCCCCATGCATATTAATTTACCGAACTACAAAGAAGCAACGACTACATATGCCAGCTCTAAGTTACAAAGCTAGGCCCCTCGTGATTATGTGTGCAAAACGCTCCAAATATATATATGTTTATATATTCGCATGCACCAAGGTGTTGCCAGGACCACAACAAAAACAAGGACAACATTGAACGAACTTCGGATGTTGTTTAATTAATACCATTTGCCATCGTCCCTATCCATTTTTTGTCTGCTCAGCCACCATTACTCACCGTTGTAAATCAAGCAAGGAACACCGAACAAGAAAAAACACATTATTTTTTACATAACAAACACGAAAACACATAAATTATAACATTCATCGAGACATTAATATCCCACCACGCCTCCTTGATTTTTGTGATTATCAAATACATTTTTTCGTTGTCTTCATAGTTGAAACATTATCCCCTTTCACCAAAGACAAAATAAATATCCTAAAAGAAGCAAAAACAACCGCCAGCATGTTCTTCCTATTGAAAAGAAAAGATAAAAATTAAAAAGAAAAGAAAAGATAGTGTTACACCTGCAACTGCCGTGAAATACATCGCTGCCGGCTGTTCTTAGACTCCCGGCGGCTATGATTTGCGGCCGATGAAGATGGGGACGAGGCCAAATTACAGATGACAAGGTCGGCGAAAGCGCGAATAATATACTTGTGAGTGTGTTTGGGATTTAATGTTAGATAACACAAGAGAAGCTGGTGCAAATATTCGCATTGATCAGTTGTCTCGTCCATGAGATTTCTTGCTTCAACCATCTCTAGCATTGATCGCCGGAAATCAACGTAAGGATCTAGCGAGTACTTGGGCACCTGGACGCTTCCAGAGATCACTAACGCGTTATGATCAGGGACTTGCCTGGTGTCCAGGGACTCGAAAATGGAGTTGGAGCTGCCTGGAGTGGAGAAGAAGAACCGCTGGGAGGCGAAGATGGTGGCAAAGTCGGGAGGTGAATCTGTCAGTACTACAGTGTCGTCGGAGTCATCGGAGGAGGAGAAGAAGTCGGAGTTGGTGTTGAAGGAGGGGGTGAGGGATTTGGAGGTGGGATCGTCTGATGAAGAAATAGTACTGTCGTAGAGGGAGTTGAAGTTGTTGATCATGATGATTGATGTAGTAGTGTGGGAGGTGGGTGAGGGATATTGGCTGTCATGATCTTTGTTTGGAGGTGAAGGTGGGGATTCGATGCTGGGCAGGCATTTGATTTTGGAGAAGCAGCGGTGGAAGTTCCTCCAAAGCAGCTTTGGCATTTTTCAGTTCCGGGAGATCGTGGAAGAAAGAAGTGTGTAATCTTTGTGTGTTATATAAATATGTATATATGCATACATAAATATACACATATATATGCATACATAAAGTAATTGATTGATGTTGACCAAATGATCAATAGAACATACATATGCATGCATGAGCATTTGTCCTGTTCTCCACGCAAGTACGTACTGCCCCGTTTGAATAGGAAATTCACCTCAATTCATCTTATTTCATCATTATAATTTTTTAAATATCAAAATAATAATAATATTAAAAAATAATATTCTAATAATATTTTATTTTATTATTCACAAACCATTTCAACTCATCTCTAAATCCAAACGGAACATATTAAAGAATAAATGAAAATGCCAATTAAGATCGGACGTATTTGTTAACGAAGAAATTAACAAGAAAAAATAATGTACTTGTAATAACATCAATGAAAGTTGAAAATGAATACAGGCAGACGTAATTTGAAGTACTAGTGCTAGTTTAATTAACATATGTAGCATGCATGTTGCCTTTCAATATTCTAGTCCTTACTCTTTCTTTTTATCGTGAATCTCATTTTTTTTTATGGTCAAATAATGAGAAACGGATTTTATGAAAAGAGTAATGATATACACTTAATATAATTTTATAATATATTTTATAATAATATTATAAAATAAGAATATTTTTATAAAAATAACATTATTTTTATAAAAATATTTCTTATTTAAAATATAATTCGTATAAAATATTATAAAAAATATTGTGGATAAATTATTTTTACGATGAGAATATACTTGGTTGGTTGGAGTGAGAATGCAAAGACAATATGCAGGAGATGTACATGATGTAATTGTCAGAGCCAATAATCAGTTATATGCATGTACGTCCAAGCTCTAACAATTGTCACGTCATTCAAAAACTTTTGTAGTACTGCGTTTGGACTTTTGTAATTAGAGTTTTACTGTATAATTTCTACTGCACTTCACTTTATTTTTAAATTTTTTTTTTTTTGAGTTTATTCTTTTTAAATTATTTTAAATTTTTTATTCATTATTCATATAATAAATATTTAATAAAAGAAAAAAATAATAAAAATTAAAAATAATATAAAGTGTGAAGTGTTAATAGGTTGTGAAGATTTTTTATTGTAATTATACATGATGTACGTACTTAATTCTCTTTTTAATAATGCTTAGAGAAGTTTTGCCTTCAAGTTTTTCGATATATTCGAGCTAGATAGGAATTATTACTTGTCAAGTAGTTTTGACGTTTGCGTATATTATAACCTGTGATCTGCTTAACTTTGCATGGGGGGGGCTTTCAGCACTACTTCCCCGATAAGCCATGAAATGACTAGCTAGCTCGGTTGTTAATTTTTCTTTCATTATCATAATCCAAAGCAACTGCAGATACTACAATTGTACACGCAGCATTGTTATATATTTATAGTTGAAAAGACTAGCAATGCAGGCAAATGGCAATGCAGAATTGGGGCTTATCAGAACTGTTAGACTAGCAGTCTCTTCATCCTCCTTCTCCCTTGATCCTCCTTCTCACCATGGCCATCGAACGAGCCAACCAACCTCAGCACACCTCCCTCCTCCATTCCTTTCATCTTCATTTTTTCATATAGTCATCATCAAACTCAACCCAGATAATTAACTCCTGTGGTAAGTTCAAATCTCTGCATATTTGAGAGGCCAAGATATGTTTTCTTATGTTGATGGTACTCAAACCGCTCCTCCTCCCACTCTTTTAATTACACAAAATGCTTCTTCTTCCTCTATTTCTGATTCATACACTCAACTCTATCCCTCTTATCTTTCTTAGAGACGGATTGATCAGTTAATTCTCAGTATTCTCTTTTCTTCCCTCATTGAATCAGTCATTGGTCATGTTGCCTCTACAACTACATCCCATGAGCTTTGGCTAGCTCTTGAATCCATGTTTAGTTCCCACTCGCAAGTTAAAGAATTCCAAATTCATTTTCAACTTACCAACTTGTCTCGTGGTGAACAAACCATCTCAGACTATTTCAGCAAGGTTCGTATGTTGGCTGACACCCTCTCAACCACTGGAAGTCCACTCCCTGATAAAGATTTCGTGACCTATTTCTTGAATGGTCTTGAACCCTCTTACAAATCTTTTATCACCTCTGTAACTACTCGAACCGAGCACATTACCTCTCATGAATTATATCATCTACTCTTGATTCAAGAAAGCCGAGTGTCTCATTTCTCTCGCAGTAGCACCACTTCCAATCCTTTTGAGCTCTCTGCAAACTTGAGTACTGGACACTCTCGTGACCAATGTGGAAGACCACCTTACCGAGATGATTGATTTAATAGAGGACGAAGCTGGTTCTATAATCATCGAGGCCATAACTCACCTTCTTCCCACCCTAACTCTAATCCTCCACCTTATAACCAACAAAGACCCACTTGTCAGGTTTGTAATAAACCTGACCATATTGCCCTTCAATGCCATTACCGATTCGATCATGCCTACCAGTTCACACCCCAAACTCCTTCTCTGCCCATTACACCTCTCCCTTAGCCATACCTGACCCCACTTGGTACCCCGACTCCGCCGCGACCCACCACATTACACATGACCTCTCCCAACTTAACATATCATCAACACCTTACAGTGGGACTGACCAGATTCGTGTGGGCAAAGGCAACGGGCTGCCAATTAGTAACATCGGTGACTTCTCTCTTCATACCTCCTTTTCTTCTTTTCATCTTTTTAATATTATTCATGCTCCTTCCATTACAAAGTACCTTGTCTCCATTGCTAAATTTTGTACTGACAATGCATGTTTCTTTGAATTCTATTCAAACTCTTTTTTGGTTAAGGACAAGTCGACAGGGACGCTCCTCACTAGCGGACCTCTTCATGATGGCCTCTACCAGTTCTCTTCACCATTGTCTTCATCTACTCTTGCTACAGTCAGTGAACATGTTCCTCTTCCTCAATAGCACAAGCGTTTGGGTCACCCCTCTCTTGATTTGGTGTCTCGCATAGTGCACAGAAGATGTTTGCCGTTAATTTCCACTGATTCTTCTTTCACTTGTCACGATTGCCCGTTGGCTAAGTCTCATCAATTTCCCTTTCCAAAAGGCTCCATTAGGTCTATAAAGCCTTTAGAAAAACTTTAGGCCGATGTATGGGGCCCGACCCCTTTTATTTCAAGGAATGGATTTCATTATTATTTTTCCATTGTGGACCAATTTACTAGATTTTCATGGATTTTTTCCTCTTAAATATAAATATGATGTATTGGCAGTTTTTACCTCTTTCATTGCCTTTGTCGAAAGATTTTTCAATACCAAATTTATTTCCATACAGATAGATGCTGGTGGTGAATTTTGGCCTTTAACAAATCTTTGTAAACAACTAGGCATCTCTCATCGTTTCTTGTGTCCTCACACCCATCAACAAAATGGGCTTGTTGAGTGCAAATACCGTCACATCGTGGAAACCGAACTTACTCTTCTTGCTCAAGCATCACTCACTTTTTTCCTTTTGGGATGATGCTTTTGAAACGACAACATATCTCATCAACTTACTTCCCACACTGGCCCTTAAAAATAAATCTCCATATTTTTTGATCTATCATAAATCCCCTGATTATAAATTTCTCAAAATATTTGGGTGTCAATATTGGCCAAATTTAAGACCTTATAATTGCCATAAAATGAATTTTCTATCTACTCCTTGTATTTTTCTAGGGCATAGTTCATCTTGCAAGGAATACAAGTGCCTAGATTTTACCCACAAACATATGTACATCTCACGCGATGTTACCTTTGCAGAATATATCTTCCCCTTTCACAATACTTCTTCCCCTTCCACTCGGCCCAGCCCACCCAGTACTTCCACTGTTCCTCTCCCATGCTTCCCTCATTCTATTCTCAGCCCAATACCCTCCACTTCTCCCTCTCCTCATCATTCATCTCTTGGTTCTTTACTTCTGTCTTCTACTGGCCCATTACCTTCCCCTTCTCCTGGCCCAGTCCATCAACCTCCACTAGGTCCAATAGCCGTGCCTCTCTCATCTTTCCTAAGTTCGAATCAACCTAACTCCATGTCCTCTTCAACCTCTGCTTCAATCTCTCCCTCGACACGACCCTTAATTCCTCCTCACCCGCCTTCCTTAATTCCTCCACATTCCCAAATAATTACCAGGTCTCACATCGACTCTTCTCGGCCCAGAGTATATACCGATGGTACTGTTCCGTATCCACAACGTCGCTACCTCATGGCCACTATAGCCGTGCCCGATGAACCAACTTCTTTCACACTTGCCTCTTAATTTCCCGAATGGTGTTCTGCCATGACTCGAGAATTTGATGCTCTCGTTAAAACCCACACCTGGACATTTGTTCTTTCTTCCTCTACTTCTAATCTCGTTGGTTGCAGGTGGGTCTTCAAGACCACGTTATGTGCAGATGGCTCAATCGAGCGACGGAAAGTGCAGCTTGTTGCGAAGGGTTCTCATCAACAAGACTGAGTGGATTATACCGAGACATTTAGTCCGGTTGTTAAGCCATCTACCATCCGATTAGTTCTATCCATTGCAATTTCTCGATCGTGGACTCTTTGGCAAATTGACATTCAAAATGTGTTCCTCCATGGGAACCTAACCGAGACAGTGTTTATGCAACAACCACCAGGGTTTGTTGATCCTCTACGTCCTGGTTGTCTGCAAACTCAACAAGGCGATTTACAGCCTCAAGCAGGCCCCCCGTGCGTGGTTCGTACAGTTGAGTTCATGGTTGCTCATCTACGGCCTTTCAGCCTCCAAGGGAGACCCCTCTCTATTTGTTCTTCATCAATCTGATCTATGCATCTTCGTCCTAGTCTATGTAGACGATATGGTAATTACTTCATCTTCCTTCTCTGCCGTAGAATCCCTTATCACTGATCTTGGTCATGCTTTCCCAGTTACTGATTTAGGGTGCTCATCATATTTCCTAGGCTTATAACTTGATTATTTGCATGATGGAATCCTGGTATCTCAGAGGAAATATATTTCGGATATCCTAAAAAAAAATAACATGCTCGAAGCCAATTCAATTTCTTCACCTATGTCTGCTTCAAACAATCTGTCCAAATTTGATACTCCTGTGTTTGACAATGTCACCCTATTCAGAAGTGTGGTTGGAAGTTTGCAATACCTCTCATTGACCAGACCCGACATTTCTTTTTCTGTAAACAAGGTCTGTTAATTCATGCATAAACCAAAAATCAATCACTGGACAGCGGTTAAACGTATCCTTCGTTACCTAAAGTCTACCATAAACCATAGCATCTTCTTTCCATATCAGTCTAGTTTCTCTCTTCATGCTTATTCAGATGCTGACTGGGTGGGTTGCCTCGATGGTAGACGTTCCACTAGAAGATATTGCATATTTCTTGGTAAACATCTTATTTCTTGGAGTTCTCTTAAACATCATATTGTTGCTAGATCAAGCACCGAGGCTGTATACAAAGCCTTAGTCAATGCCAATGCCACTGTCGAATTGATATGGCTCCAAACACTCATCAAAGAACTTGATTTTTCCCTTTCTTTCCCATATGTTTTGTGGTGTGATAATCTAGGAGCAACTTACTTAACAGCAAATCCCGTGTATCACTCTCGTACAAAACACATGGACATAGATTTTCACTTTGTCCGAGATCGGGTAGCTACTAAGACACTTCAAGTATCTTTTTGCAGTAGTAAAGATCAGTTGGCTGATGTATTCACCAAGCCTATAGTTGCTGATAGATTCATCTCACTCAGGTCGAGTCTCACTGTGCTAGACACCCCAATGGACTCGAGGGGGCTGTATCAACCTAAGCAATACAAGTGCACAGCCAAAGAAAATTCAGTCAGCCACTTCCACCTCAGATATAGATGATTCAGAAAATATTCCTTAGTTTGTATTCTATTAGTAGTGCAACACTGCTATAACCGTTTATTTCCTTTTATATTATTTTCTCATACCTGTACTGATGTCTATATAAAGAGACATACACACTATAAGCTATACATAATGGAAATGCAGAGTATTACAGAAAACATTGTCTCTTTCTTTTCTTCATTTTTTTAGGGGTTTGGTTTCTAGGGAGTGACCTCAATATTGCAGGCCATTAGGATCATCATGAAACTTAGAGCAATTAGCCAAATGCCAATAAAATAACTAATTTTATTCAAAATCGGCTGGTATTGGTAGGGCTGTAAGAATAAACTGGAGAATCGGAGAACTGGGCTGAACTGGCCCGGACCGATTGGTTCAGTTTGGAACTGGTTCTTCTATTTTAAAAACCGGTCAAACTCGGTCCGGTTTCGATTTTATGGTTTTTGGCAACAGACCGGACTGATTCGCATATATATATATATAATTAATTTTTAATATTATATATAATATTTTTTATATTATATATAACTTTTTATATATAATATATATAATTATATATGAAATAATGTTACATTATAATTTATAACATAAAATTTTAATCTTAAACATGAACATTTATTTGATCATATGTTTTAAATATAAAATATATATATTATTTACATTTTATGGATTCTATTAGTAATCCACTTTAAGTCTATATATAAATTACTATATAAATCATTATAATATTAGTTATACTATTACTAATACTATATCACTATAGTAATAGTAATACTATTAGTGATATAGTTATACTAATATTTATATTAATACTATTATATAATTATACTAAATTAAAATCACTATAACAAATATTAATATATAGCTATACTAATACTAATACTATTATATGGTTATACTAATTACTATAACTATAGTATTTGATTAGTATAACTATATAACTATAATATATATATATATATATATATATACACACTATATGTAGTACTAGTAGTAACACTATAATAGTATAATATATAGTACTAGTATATATTAATATATTATAAGAGTTATAGTATAATATATGTATAATAGTATAGTTAACTTAATATATTAGTATTAATATCACTATAACTATATAGAGTATTAATATCACTATAATATAGTATTTAGTATTACTATTACTATTAGTATTGGTATAGTCTATAGTTATTTAGTATTATAATATATATTAATTTTGATAAATACATTTCTATACACTTGATCATATACACTCATGTAAAAAAGTGTGTCTAACCATCATTTAATATATTATTAGTAGCATATATGTTACCACTATAGACTATAGTATTAGTAATAATACTATATTATGACTAACATATAGTACTATACCAATAGTATTACTATCTACTAATAGTATTAGTGTATTAATAATATTTATATATATATATATCAAGTATAAATATCATAGTATAATATATTATAAATTTTAGTATGTATACAGTATATACATATTACAGTATATACATATATATATCTGGCCTATACTTAAAAGCAGCTATAATTTACTGTTCATAGATGAACAGTAATGAATAGTAAAAAAGTTTTTTTTTTTGCATAGTTTTTTGCCGTTTGCTACTGTTTATAAACAGTAATTATGAACATTATATATATTTTTTTTCACATGTTTGTTTAATTTTTCTGTTTTCTTATTTATTTATCCGTGTGAATGTCAATGTGCAACGTAATACCACAATCGTGCGTGAGGAATGAGAGAGGAAAAAAAGAAAATAGGAAAAAATATTAGTTTTTGAGTTTTAAATTACAACCCTTCATCTTTAATCTTCAGATTTAATCTAACGGTAGAAATTTAAATATTGATTTAAACTAACATAAAATAGATAATTAAATTTTAAATATTATATCATACACTTAAAATTAACTTCAATTTATAAAATACTAATTTCTCATCATTAAATAAAAAATAAAGTTTTACTGAATATTAAATAAATGATGAAATTTTGTTAAATATTTTTAAAAAAGTATAACAATATAAATAATTAGAGTTTTAACATAAGTTAAATATGATAATATTCTTAATTAACTAAAAAGAACTGCTATAACTAATGAAGAAGTAGCCTAAAAATATGTCTTGAATGTGTATTTCACTTTTTTATTTTTATTTTTCTTTTGTCATGTATTTTTTTAATCATCATAAACATTTTTTAAAAAAATAAAAAATTCACAAAATTATTAAAAAAACACTTATTCAATCACTAGATAAAAAAAAAATTAAAAAAAAAAATAGGCAAACGTCCCTGGGACGTTACCTACTGCTAGTATATATATGTATGTGTATAAAGCGGATTAAATATGTATATATTTATATAAGTATATATATTAAAAAAAAAGGAAGCCCAGCGGGCAAGAAAGCCTAGTGGAATCAAAAAGTCCAGCTGCCCAAATCACTAAACGGCATTGTTTTAGTGAACCAGTCATCAAAAGAGATACCCAGCTAGTTGCAACGGCGTCGTTTATAGGTTAATAAACGACGCTGTTTCGACGTTGTTAGGGTAAATTCTTCGTAGCCCTCCCAGTCCCTCCCTCACTCTCAGTCTCTCACGCAGCCACGCTCACGCAACCCTCCCCTCACCTCTCGCACCGTCGCACATAGCCCATCTCACACGCAGGCGCAGCCACTCAACCCCTCTCTCTCCAGTATTTTCTCTTCTTGAATCCTCTCTCCCGCATTTCTCTCCCTCATCTTGGACGATTATTTCTGCTCGAAATTTAGGAAATTTCTCTCCCACACCGTCGCACATAGTCTCTGTGATGATTTGGCTTTGGAAATAATTTTTTTGATTTTTTGATGTATTTATATTTGTTTTATGATTTTTTTGTTGTTGTACATATCTATTTGCTCATACAGTCTGCTTGGTTCATTTTTTCAATGATTCTTTTTTTTTTCAACGTTTGTTTGGTTGGTGAGGAAGCACTAGAAATAACTTAGAATTGAAATGTTGGGTATAACTATATCAAATATAAGTCATTGATGGCTCGATTGAAAACCCATCTAACTGAGCCTCTAACACTCGTACTTTTATGTTTGGATCTGGAATCGGTCATGAATTTTGCTAATAGTAAGGATAATGAACAGGTTGGTTTTTTTATCCCAATTTCTATTTTATTATTTGTTGGAGTCTTACTCCTCTGGTTGTCATAGTACTGGCTTATGTAATATGCCCTGCAAATATAATTCCTCCAGAAAATAATGATGTTTCATATATGGTCATAGTTGACTCATTTAATATTAGTTACATAACACTTATCTGAGCATAATATATGGTCTTTTGGAAGTATTTTTCATGTTGTCTATATAAAATAAGAAGCTGAATGTTTTCCTAATTATATCAAAAGGAGTTCATCAAGATTTAGGTATTGAAAACCATTTGTTTGCTCCAAATATTTCAGTTATGCACATGAGTCATTTGTTTTCTACTCTGTTTGCTCCAAATATTTCAGTTATGCACATGAGTCATTTTCTCTCTTTGAATTAATTTATAATTTAGTTCAAGCCTCCAGTTTTGTGTATCAAACCCTTAAAAAATCAATATGTGATTGTGAGTTATCTCCCCAAGCAAATACATTGTGGAGATAACAGAATGCATAGCTGAGACTTTGGATAGTTTAAATTCACACATTGCACAAGCATTTTTTAGTGACTTTGGATAGTTGTTTCTACATAAATTTGCAAACTACAGCTCTGTTTTACATACAAATTTGCAAGCACCAAGAGCCTTCATTTTACTTCAGTCTCCTTCATTGCATAGGTGTTTTTCACCTAAATTTTATTTCAGTCTCCTTCATTACATAGGTGTTTTTATGTTCTGCTGCTCTTGAATATTGCTGGACTCGTTCTTTTCCATTGTCCTTGCAAATGACCCTTACATGTCCTTGCAGTTGAAGCATATGTATTTTTCTTTTTGTCTCGCAGGATTTATTTGCCATATAGCACAAGATCAGCCTTTTCGGTTTCCATGTGGCCAAAATGTGTTTTGCGTTATAGTTGGTCAGACATTATATGCACCAGTATATTTTGTGATAATATGTGGGCAGCAACTATATGTTACTGTTATATGTGGACAAAATGTGAAGAATCAAGAATGGATAATTTGTGATAATGTCATATGTGGGTAGAATGTTATATGTGTGCAGAATGTGTTTATTGATATTTTTGGACAGCAACAATGTTGTTGGATTGGGAAAATGAAAATGAAAATGAAAATAGCACAATTTGTTGCTAAACTAGAGATGCTAATTGTATATATTGTTGAATTGTGAAAATGAAAATGAAAATGATTATTGGAGATTATGAAAATGAAAATAAAAAAGTATTTAAACAAATAAAAAAAATTGCATTAAAAATAAAAATAAAAATTAATAATATTTGTTTATTATAGAGAATGAATCTAATATGGAGTTTAAGTTTTGAGTGATTAGTCAAAAGTAAAAAAAGTGACATGTTAGCTAAATTTTAACTTTTTAAATAGCTAATTCAATACTTGTGCTCTTTAGTGCACTGGTGCCTAACTAATGTTTTGCTAAGTAGCTCAAAAGTGGTCAATATTGAAGTAGTCAAAACTTCAAAGTTTTACTTTTGAGCTGTAATAAATTCATCTATTTCTTCAAATTTGATCAGTCATTATTCATCTCTAAAATAATATTTTATTCTAAAAATATTTTCAATGCTTATAATTAAATAATTAGGTTGAAAAAAAATAGTTAGAAAACAATAATTTTAAGTAAAAACTAAATTATCAATTAATATATAGTGTATTTATAAAATATAAAAAGTATATATTATTAAAATATTTAATATTATATTATTATTTCAACTTTTAGATAAAAAAATCTAATATAGATTCAACATTTTAGCTAAAATCTCAATTTTTAGTTAAATTTTGCATTGTTATATATTTATAGTTGAAAAGACTAGCAATGCAGGCAATGGCAATGCAGAATTGGGGGTTTGGTTTCTGGGGAGTGAGTCAGTGACCTCAGTATTGCAGGCTATTAAGATCATCTTCAAACAGAGTACTCCAATGATTTTTTTATCTTATTCTTTAAAATACATTATTAAAATTTACTTTTTCTGTTTTATATATTGACTTTTACAATATATCATACTTCAGTTTATCTATTTTTTCTTCATATCATTTAAATATAATACTTTTTAATCTTTTTTATTCATTTCAAATATTTTCTCTAACTATCAAGAATATCTTCATATCTTTTGATATTTACAATATCTCTCCATATACAATGTCATCTAATTATATTCTATTTTAAATTAATCTAAATTTATAAGCTAAATTAAAATATAAATTGATTCAAAAATAAAAAGAAAAGATTATATAATGAAAATATTCTTATTTTATTTTGTTTTGTAATAAAACTCAATTGAATAATTATAGCTACGTAGATTACAAATGAGAACCTTTGGGTCTCTTTCAAACGCAAGGGTGGACAGAGATATTTCTAACATGCTAATGTACTCAGTAGGAAGAGTGAGAAATTAATTAAATATGTTTACATTTATGGATAAAATCTTCCACATCTAGCATGACATAGTAAAATGTAAAAATATCTTTAAAATAAAAGATTTAATGAAGGGTATTTTGAGAGCATTACTTTATATTTTTAGAGAAATATACAACATCATTGGGAGTTCTCTATACGTGATTCATTGCTCCAAAAATAAAAAATAAAAAATAAAAAAGTGGTTCACGGGATCAGCACGTCCATGCTGATCTTAATATAAGAAGATAATGTCGGTGGGGGTCCCCTTTTGAGTTTTGACTTTTATGATTTGACAGTGCGGGGCATGCTAGTGAAACTTTGGTACTTCCATTATGCAAGCGGTCAATTAGAGCGGTAAGAGTGGGCGGCTGACTATCTTTACTCCTTCCATTCATCATGCATGCAAGTGTAACCGTGCTTGAATCACTTCAGGTCCCACCCACGTTCTGTGTCTGCATTTTCGACCGTATTTTCTGTCTTAAGCTTTGGTGGCTGTTTTCATTAGATGCTCTTTGTACGGCTACTAACTAGAAGTTCGATTTGATTATCATCATCGTAAAACGGTACTAAACCCGACTAGTTCTGCTGCTAATTTGGTCATCCTCCTGCTTGTATAATCTGGGAGTACGAACCGGATGACAGTCAGGGTCGGGAAATTTGATGTACGTGTACCTACACACCAACGAACCTGATCTCTCTGTCCCTCTTACCATTTTTCTCTCTTTCCTTTTTATTCATCTTTATTGTGCCTAATTTGATATCAAATCCATTTACATTACCCTTCTGTTAATTAGAAACTAGGATACTTTGGGCATCAGAGTAAGATCAAGAGGGCCTGCATTTATATGCGTTCATCTGTGGTCCTGGCCCATTAATCCATGGTAACTTTTCCCCCAATGTCACCCCTCCCCAGCCCAATTCATGTCCATCCCTGTGGATGCCTTTGTTCGCGACATGACTGATCTCTTCATGTACAGGGAGGGAGGCTTGCCCCACTTTTGCGATTCTGTTCTGTTCTTGATTATTTTAAATCCATGGATTGCAGTCTTTGGAGATCTTATGAGTACTGATGATCGATATCTAGATCTAACATTAATTGATAATATTGTAACCTAGTAAGAGACAAGTTCATCAATACTCATGCTTAATTTTGGTGTCATTTTAAATCATTACGACCGATTGCATTTCAAGCACTACGAACCATATGCCAACACAACTCACACTTCCAACAAAAGCGAAAGAGTAATACACATGCATTCAACGTCAAGTCGGCTGCACCACCAGACTGCATATATACACGGGCGGGAAATATTTCACTCCTGCCTTTTTGTTTATTTGGAAATTCCGCTCTGGGGCCTTCTCGTTGATGTTGAAACTTGAATCTCATACATTTACTTTCTCATTGAGCCTAGCACCTGCTGCCATTGATGCCGCCACTCCTCCGGGATGAGTCGCCAGATTAGGATTGTTCCTTAGCTCCGCACTCACCACCCCCTCAGCGTCCTGCCGAGTCGCTACCTTGTCCGCAGGCAACTTATAGGTCGCACCCTGCCACATTTATATATATACACATGCACGATGGAATCACAAACTTGGAAACCCTTCAATCCTCTATTATGAAAATAGTAGATATGTAGCTCAAAGTTCTACTGTTAAAACATCTTGATCTTGTTAAATATCAACCCAAGTGTGAACAGTAGTCCCTCAAAAGTCTTGAATAGTTGCTTCAAATATCAAGTTTGCCTCTAAATATCAAGCTTGTCTCCAAAATATCAAGTTTGTCTCCTACAGTCCCTTTAATTGTCTGTTTGTCTTATGAAGCTTCTCTTATAAAAGGAAATCATCTTGTAAACGAAATAGTGTCTGTGTGAAAAATACATAGAAGAGGCCATTTGTAGAGATAGAGATAATATTGTTAGAGTTTGTATATTTTGTATAAACACTTTGAAATCTATTGTTTCCGCTACAGTGAACGTAGGCAAATTGTCGAACCACTTACATATTGTCTCTGTCTTGTGTTTGGGTGTGTTTCTGGGTGGTTTTGGTACAACAATTAGTATCAGAGCCTCGATTTTGCACTACACAGAAAATTCAAGTTGATTCAAATCTACTTTTGACCACACTAGGAAGTTCGTCTAGACAAGAGGAACACGTTGCCACAAACAGCATCGAAAACGGACATCGGAGGAGCCCACACGCGCACCTAGAAGGTCGGAAGGTTTGATTCACGTGCCAACGATCCTCCAGAGGTTGAAGACGAGTGCAGTACACGCGCCCATGCGCCCCAACGCGCTCCAGAGGCTGAAGACGCGTGAGTTACACGTGCCAATGCGCCCCCACGAGCTCCAGAGGTTGAAGATGCCTGAGTTACACACTCCCCCGTGCCTCCACGCGCTCCGCTGTTGTTCCTGTTCGATCTGGATCGTTCAAAGTTTCAGATTTGTTTTGGGCTTGATCTAAGCCATTCGGAGTCCGATTTCAAAGATCCAATAGTGCTTTCCAACTATTTGGATCATTTCGGACTCATCCATACGGTTGAAATTTTGAAATTCATTTTTTAGAGGTAAGTAATATTTCAGATGGAATCAGACGGAGAAATTGCAGGTAATAGGAGCTCTGGAAATGCTAGGAGCTCTGGGCGTAGATCCATGGTGAAATTTGAAGTTGAGAAGTTCGATGGAACTAATAATTTTGTTATGTGGTAATGTGATGTCATGGATGTTTTGATCCAACAAGAGTTGGATATTACGCTAGAAGAGAAATCGGAGAACATGACAGATAGAGATTGGGACAAACTTAACCGAAAAGCTTGTGGTACAATCCGTTTGTGCCTTTCCAAAGATCAAAAGTATTTTGTCATGAGAGACAAAAATAAGTGAACTTTCGCAGAAATTGGAAGAAAAATACTTGACAAAAAGTATTGAGAGTTGCTTATACTTGAAGAAGAAGCTCTTCAGATTCCAATTGCGAGAATGTATGTCTATGTCCGAACATTTCAATAGTTTCAATCAGATACTTGTTGATTTGCAAAACTTGGATGTAGAAATCCAAGATAAAGATAAGCCTTTACTTTTATTAAATTCTTTGCCTGATGCGTATGAACATTTGATTACCACACTTTTGTATGGGAAGGAAAAGATTAGTTTTAACGATGTATCTAGTGTTTTGATAAATAATGAGTACCGCATAAAATATAAAGAGGTACAACTAAATACATCAAACAATGTTGAAATTTGATCCCTGTGACGACTTTTGTCAACATATCTGTTGGATTGTCTTCAGTGCCAATTTTCTGAAGTAAAATGTCCCATTCATCTAATATCTCACGTATAAAGTGAAAACGGACATCTATATGCTTTGTTCGAGAATGATACACTTGATTCTTGGCCAGATGAATTGCACTCTGACTGTCACAGTAAACGGTAACCTCTTGTTGTTTAAAGCCCAAGTCTGTTACCATTCCCTATAACCAAATGACTTCTTTCACGGCTTCTGTCATAGCCATGTATTCAGCCTCTGTTGAGGATAGTACAATTGTAGATTGCAAAATAGATCGCCAACTAACTGGTCCTCCAACCATAGTGAACACATCCAGTTGTCGATCATCGTTTGTCAAGATCACCAACATAGTTTGAGTCAACATATCCAGTTACTAGACTATCTTCACTCTTCTCGAACTTCAAACCAAGATCTACGGTTCCTAGAATGTACCATAGAATCCATTTAGCCGCATGTCAATGTGTCTTTCTAGGATTATGCATATATCGGCTGACTAAGCTAACGGCTTGGGAAATATCAGGTCGTGTACACACCATGGCATACATTAAGCTTCCCACAATACTTGCATCCTGGACATTTTTCATATAGTCCCACTCTTCATCACTTTTAGGAGATTGCAATGCACTGAGCTTGAAATATGGGGCCATTGGAGTACTTACTAGCTTCATCTTCGAGTTCATGTTGAAACGTTGTAGTACTCTATCCAGATACTGCTTCTGAGTGAGGTGAACTGTGCTTTTCACCCTATTTCTGTTAATTTTCATCCACAATATTCTTCGTGCTTCTCCTGGATATTTCATTTCAAACTCTTGACTCAATTGAGCTTTTAATCGATCTATCTCCACATTGCTTTTACATGCAATCAATATATCTACATATAAAAGCAAATATATGAAAGATCCATCTGCAAGTTGTTCGAAATACACATAGTGATTGTATTGGCAACGAGTGTATTTCAAGTCAATCATGAAGTGGTCGAAACGTTTGTACCACTGCTGAGGTGACTGCTTCAAACCATAGAGATTTTTTCCGATTGCAAACCAATTTTTTTTTACCAGCTTCTTTAAAACCTTCCGGTTGAGACATATAAATCTCCTCCTCCAGATCACCATGTAAGAAAGTTGTCTTCACGTCAAGCTGGGCTAACTCAAGGTCATATCCGAATGGATGAATGTTTCATAACAGGAGAGAATACCTCACTATAGTCAATTCCCTCTGTCTGAGCGTAGCCCTTGGCTACCAATCTAGCTTTGAATCACATCCCACTTTTAGCAGCTTGATCATTTTTCTGATTGAAAATCCACTTACAATCAATTGACTCTTTCCATTTGGAAGCGGCATAAGCTCTCATGTTTGGTTCTTATGGAGAGACTGCATCTCCTTACTCATTGCACTTTTCCATTCAGTCTGTTCACTAGACTGTATGGCTTCTTTGTAAGTAGTTGGGATCTGATCTCCTTCAGCTGGAAGTGCATACGTCACAAAGTCTGCATAACGTGCTAGTAAACGTGTCTCTCTTCTCGGCTTGTTTGTTGCAATTGATTCAGGTTGGCTTGGAGATATCGTGACTGGACTATCAACCTCAAGTTGTCCATGCTCTCCATTAGCGACTCCTGATTCTTTTGGCGTAATAAACTTCACATTCTGCTACTCACAAGGTGCTTTACTATCATGGCTGCCTTCATGGGAGTCTTTATGCTCATGTGACTTGAGCATCTCAAACTCATTGAATGTAACATCTCTACTGACTATTACCTTCTTTGACTCTATGCACTAGAGTCTATACCCTTTTACACCAGTACTAAAATCTAAGAATTTTACTTTCTTAGCTATATAATCAAGCTTACTTTCTTTAGCATGAGTAAGTTGGACATCCAAAAATATGTAAAGAGTCATAATCAGTAGTATGTGTACCTTTCCATATTTCAATGAGTGTCTTCCCGCCATTGGCAGCTGCGGGTAATCATCTATAAAAGGAGATCATCTTGTAAACGAAATAGTGTTTGTATGAGAAATACATATAAGAGGTCATTTGCAGAGATAAGAGATAATTTTGTTAGAGTTTGTATATTTTGTGCAAACACTTTGAAATCTACTATTTCCGCTGCAATGGACGTAGGCAAATTGCCGAACCACTTACATATTGTGTTTGGGTGTGTTTCTGGGTGGTTTTGGTACAATATATCTTATTCTCATCTCGATCAACTTGTGCATTGTAATTTGCGACCGACTGAGCTGTGGCTGCAAGCCCTTCTGGGGTGACAACATTAGTACATGTTGCTCTCACCTCCGCTGCCATTCTGGCAGCGGCGTCGCTCTGATCCACTGGCTTATTTCCTGCTGATTGTGTAATGGCTTCTATTAAAGTATAAAGTCATTTTTCTGTAAATAGCACTAGAATATTCTAGAAATAGTCTATTAGCTGTATTAGCTTTATCCTTCTATTTCGGTTGTAACAAAATTGATTCCCTTTGTATGTGTATAAATACACACCTCTAATACGAATATATGATGGAATTCATGAAAACCTCATCTCCTAACATGGTATCAGAGTTGCTCGACTAGCAGTCTCTCAATCCATGGCTACGCCTCTCATTCCCTCCATTCCCCAGCCCTCCTCATCTCTCATTTCTTCCCTTTCTCACGTGGTTTCTTTCAAGCTTACCATCGAAAATTGCTTACTATGGAAAGTGCAAATATCAGCTTACCTTAGGGGACAAGATCTCTATGGATATGTTGATGGCACCTTTCCTTGTCCAGGGAAATTTCTTCCCTCTGTTCGGAATGAAATTCTTCAAATCAGCCCTGATTTTACATCTTGGACAAGAACAGACCAACTGGTTCTCAGTGTTCTGGTCTCATCCCTTTCGGACTCCGTAATTGGTCATGTTTTATCTGCTACTACCTCACATTCTCTCTGGCTGTCCATTAACTCTATGTTTACATCACACTGTCAGGCTAAGGAATTTCAACTTAGATTCCAATTTACAAAGCTATCTCGTGGAGATCAAAACATCACAGAATATTTTGGAAAAGTCAGGTCTCTTGCCGATAATCTAGCTGACATAGGTAACCCATTACCAGATAAAGAATTAGTTACCTATCTACTTACAGGCTTAGGTTCCCTCTATGAACCCTTTGTGACCTCAATCACTACACGATCTGACCCAGTTTCTTCTCAAGAATTATACCAAATGCTTCTCATCCATAAGAATAGGCTTGCTCATTCATCTTCCAAACAAACGTTTGAGCTTTCCGCAAATTACACCACCCATTCTTCCTCAGGAGGTCGAACTCAGAGGGGTGGTAGATCTCCTTTTCATGGGAGACAAAGTCGTGGTCGAGGAAATTATTCGAACCGTGGTCGATATTCCTCTAATTTCTCTGGGAACCAACAACAAACACCTGGTGGTGGTCCTCGTCTCACTTGCCAAGTTTGCCAAAAATCTGGTCACGTAGCCCTTCAATGCCGCCATAGGTTCGACCACTCCTACCAAACTGAGGCCCCTCAATATTTCTCAGCAAATTACACCACAAATTACTCAGACCCAAATTCTACGGCTGACACCACTTGGTATCCTGACTCGGCAGCTACTCACCACATCACAAACAACTTGTCCCATCTCAATCTATCCAGCGAGCAGTACACAGGTAATGAGGGCATTCGTGTGGGTGATGGATTGTGTCTACCAATACAGCACATCGGTGACTCAAATTTTCTCTCTAACTCATCTTCTTTTCTTTTGCATAAACTGCTTCATGTTCCACATATTACTAAGAATCTCGTTTTTGTTCTTCAATTTTGTAAAGATAATGGTTGCTTCTTTGAGTTTCATGCCAATCATTTCTCTGTGAAGGACAATCGGACGGGGACATCCCTCCTCATCGGTCCAACCCGTAATGGCCTCTACGTCTTCCCTTCAATAAACTCGTCTCTTGTGTCGGTTCATCTTGGTGAGAAAGCTTCTCTCTCACAATGGCACAATCGTCTTGGTCATCCTTCATTGGATCTTGTGTCTGGCGTTCTGCATTCTAGGTGCTTGCCGATTTCCCTCAAAGACGATGAGTTCAAATGTCCTGCATGTCCTCTAGCCAAAGCCCATCGTCTGCCTTACTCTTCTAGCTTGGCCCACTACACACGGCCCTTAGAACTAGTCATTGTAGACCTTTGGGGGCCATCACCTGTATTTTCCAGACATGGCTTCAAATATTATGTCTCTTTTGTAGACCACTTTACTCGTTTCACTTGGATTTTCCCCTTGAAATTAAAATATGATGTTATCACAATGTTTTCTCAATTTTTACCTTTCATTGAGCGTCTATTCAATTCTAAATTACTTGCGCTTCAAACTGATGGAGGTGGTGAATTTACACCACTAACATCTTTTTGCAAACAACTTGGAATTACACATCGCTTCTCTTGCCCACATGCTCACCAGCAAAATAGACTTGTTGAACGCAAGCATCGACATATTATCAAAACTGGGCTTGCCCTTCTAGCCCATTCTTCTCTCCCAACAAACTTTTGGGTTGAAGCTTTTGAAACTGCTGTTCATTTAATTAACATGATTCCCTCAAAAGTTCTTCATAATAAATCACCATATTTTTTAGTCCACAAAAAGGAACCCGATTATATCCTCCTGAAAGTGTTTGGTTGTGAGTGTTGGCCTAACTTACGGCCCTACAACAAACATAAACTTCTTTTTCGGTCCAAATCCTGTATTTTCGTGGGCTATAGTAACAGTAAGGTTATAAGTGTCTGGACCTAACATCTCAAAGACTCTATATATCCAGGGATGTTACTTTTAATGAGGAGTCTTTTCCCCTTTCTAGACCTAAGTCCACTTCTCACAATCCATCTGACCCACCTTTGTCCATCACCCGCATCTCTCTTCCCTTATTTCAAACCTCTCCTAGGCCTAGGCCCTGGTTCAGGCCCACAGCAATCACTCCCTTTCGAGTCTTCTCCAGTTTCTTCTACTCCTAATTTTAATTCCAAATATTGCCCAATCCCTCAATTCCATCTTCTCCAATCTCTTCGTCTTCTCCAAATCCTCTACCAACTACGAACCCTAACTCTGGCACTTCGCCTTCTAACTCTCAGTCCATCTCTACACTCTCTTCCAGACCCTCAACATTACTTCATCCTTCTCGCTCTCCTATCATTACTCGTAGCCAAACCAACAGCTCACGACCACGAATGCTCACGAATGGCACGATCCTTTACCCACAACGACACTATCTTCTTACCACTGTTGCTGTTCCGGATGATCCTTCCAGTTTCTCAATGGCAAGTAAGTTCCCTGCAGGGCAAGAAGCCATGGTTGAAGAGTGTCATGCCCTAATCCGGAATCATACGTGGAGTCTGGTATCTCCTCAACCCTCCTTTAATGTTTTAGGTTGTAGATGGGTTTTTAAAACCAAATTTCATTCTGATGGCTCTTTTGAAAGAAGAAAGGCCCGATTAGTAGCTAAAGGCTACCATCAACAATCTGGCCTTGATTTTCATTATACTTTCAGTCCTGTTGTGAAATCCACTACAATTCGTTTGGTTATTTCCCTTACTGTTACAAATGGCTGGCCTCTACGCCAATTAGATATTCAGAATGCCTTTTTGCACGGTGACTTATTTGATACCGTGTCCATGCAACAACCTCAAGGGTTCGTTGACTCGAAATTTCTACACTATGTTTGCAAATTACACAAGGCCATTTATGGTCTAAAACAGGCTCCTAAAACCTGGTTTGCTCAACTTAGTTCTTGGTTGATTGGATATGGGTTCTCTGCTTCTCAAACAGATCCGTCATTGTTTGTTCTAAATAATAGTGACTTAAAGATGTTCATGCTCATTTATGTGGATGATATTGTTGTTACTTCATCAAAAACAAGTGCCATTGATTCACTGATTTGTGATCTGTCTACTGCTTTCCCTGTTAAAGATATTGGCCAATTATCTTTTTTTCTTGGACTTGAAGTAGACTATTCTGACAATGGTCTTTTTTTATCCCAAAGGAAATACATTAAAGAGTTACTAGTCAAAAGCAATATGCTTCATTCAAAACCCATTACCTCACCAATGGCAGCTTCCAACACACTCTCTCAATATGATTGTCCTAAGTTTGAGGACAGTACTCTGTTTCGGAGTATTGTAGGAAGGTTGCAATACTTATCCCTCACAAGACCTGACATAGCCTTTGCTGTGAACAAGGTATGTCAGTTTATGCACTGCCCAAAAGTTCCTCACTGGACTGCTATGAAAAGAATACTACGGTATCTTAAGGCCACAATCAACCATGGATTATTTTTTAAGTCACGATCTAATATTTTTTTGCAAGCCTACACAGATGCAGATTGGGCAGGCTGCCCAGACGACAGACGCTCAACAGGAGGCTTTGTTATTTTTTTGGGCAATCACATTATTTCTTGGAGCTATAAAAAGTAAAAGATTATATCTCGATCAAGTACAGAAGCTGAATACAAGTCAGCAGCTAAGTTGATATGGCTGCAAACAATGCTTAAAAAATTGGGAATTCCATTATCTAAACCTCCTCAAATTTGGTGTGACAACATAGGCGCCACGTATCTGTCTGCAAATCTAGTTTATCACTCACGGACAAAGCACATGGACATTGATTATCATTTTATAAAGGATAGGGTTGATGCTCAAGCACTACAAGTTTCCTTCTGCAGTTCTAAAGAACAACTTGCTGATGTGTTTACTAAGCCTTTGGTTTCTGATAAGTATTTCTTTTCGTTCGAGTCTCAATGTTATTGACACTCTACTTGACTCGAGGGGACGTATTAAAGTATAAAGTCATTTTTCTGTAAATAGCACTAGAATATTCTAGAAATAGTCTATTAGTTGTATTAGCTTTATCCTTCTGTTTCGGTTGTAACAGAATTGACTCCCTTTAAATGTGTATAAATATTCTAGAAATAGTCTATTAGTTGTATTAGCTTTATCCTTCTGTTTCGGTTGTAACAGAATTGACTCCCTTTAAATGTGTATAAATACACAACACCTCTAATACGAATATATGATGGAATTCATGAAAACCTCATCTCCTAACAGCTTCCAGTGCTTCACCTATAGTAATTGCACTCTGTTCTATAACCTCAACCGCAGCTTGTTGCACTGCCGTTGGTTCCACGTGCTGTCCAACAACCTACCCAGATCAACAAGAATAACGCATATATAATGTGATCAGCGACTTCTGCAAGAGTTACAGACTACTCATGCGTGTTCGCTTGTGCTAATTAAATCAGAAAGAATAACTGCATATCCAGTAATTTATAATAACCACCACAATTTTGTAAAACAACAGAAAATGAATTACTTGTCCAGCAACTGATTCGGTGATCATGCGACTTCCAGGGACATCGGTCTCCGTAACGGTGACGCCCTGCTCGCCAGCAACGTCACTGAAACCCCGGTGACCAACAAGACCGGCTCTCTTGTTCCGAGTCGCCGCGGATTGTATGACAGCAGCGGGTCCGCCCTTCGGTGTCTGTCCCAAAGCCATTCGTTTAGCGGTCTGCATCATGGCAGCGTCTTGCGGTGCGACAGGCATGGACGCGAGATCACCGGAGACGTTAAAAACGTCGCCGTATCTGATGGGTTGTTCTTTCTCATCTTGAGGCCTGCGTTTCTGTTCCTGGCTCATCTTGGAGCTTGAAAAACTTGGGAAAATTCCACAGATTGGTGGGAGCAGCATGCAGGAACGAATGTTATAATATACATGGGTGCTACGAAGTTTGAAAGGAATGGAAACGTGGCTATAAGGACACGTGGCATGGAAGCAGGCCGACAGAGTTGGTTTATAGCGGTACAAGTGGCAGCTGGATAGCATCTATCGCTGTACTTTGCTTTTACACGGGACAACTTCTTAGCCTTCCTCTCAGCTGAGTCAACCGTGTCTTATCTAAAATCATCTGGCTTCCCAAACAATTCTTTAACCCCAGCCCTCGTTTCCTCGAGATTTATTTTGCTAAAAGCACATAGTTTATTTTGAGATTAATTAAATTACGAATATATTTTATAATATTTTGCTAACAAAAAGCATCGAACGGTGGAGAAGATGGGTTATAAATCATGAAGAAATTCTACTCCCGTATTTTACACGCACAGCCAATAGTTCTCTCAATTTCAATGATGGATTTGGTGCCTATAAAAATCAGTTCTAATTCTTCCGACTTTGACCCCCTTAAATAGCTAGCCAAGCCTCTCCACTCTTCAAGCTTCTCGTTCTTAGCTTCATCCACTTCACTTGCACAAAATTCAATACCATTTCAATTACTTTTCGGTAGTGTTTTAAAACCCATCAGGAATTTGGTATTCCTGATCCGAATCTTGCAAAGCAACCAAAGAGTAGCTGCTTCACAATGACACAAAACTCATTTTATCCCAGCATTTCAACAAGCAAAAATGACTACTCCAATTATTGATCTAGTTCAACATTCTTGGGTTGGGATTTTTCAGATCGGAGCAATCATTTTCACAAGAGTAATGTTATATACAGTTCTAGAATTTACAAACTTCACACACTCATTTTGAAAAAAAATAAAATTCAGTGTTAAAAAAATAATTTTTTTTTATATAAATCTCATATTTATCTACATTTTTCAAAAGAAGTGCAACGAAACTTGCCCTACAAATATGGTTTCTCTTTTCTCAAAGACGGACATTGATCAAGTGTTTCACAATTGTTTTCAAAAAATAAAAGGGAGGCTGATGTGTCGGTGTAAAATCCGAACGAAGATGCAGTACTTTTTAAATAACACCAGTACTAGATATTAGCCATGCCAAGATAACAATTTATGTTTTTCATGAAACACTTCATATCCAACATCAAAGTACACATTCTATTTTCTTTTCTTTTTGATAATAAGTAGAAATACACAAACATCTAGCATGCGTAGGTCATAACATTCTCTGCAACTTATTGACTGAAAAGAAATTCCACTCTGTAGCTCCCTGTTTATTTCTCTGGAGGCAGACTTCCAATCTCCAGTCCATTACCTGCATATTTTTCAAATTCATAGATCATTTAACAAATTTAACCCATTTTACTGATCCTCCACTTATTCTGTCGTCGCACTACAAGGGCTTACCATCGGGATCAAAGAAGAAGACTTGCTTAACCTTCCCATCCGGAAGAGATCTCTCAAAGATTTTGATTTCCTTTTCCTGCAAGGCCAACTTACATTCAGCCATCAATGCCGAACATGATCATAGAATAAACACACATGCCACTCCTTTGACCCAGAAAACAGACAGAATTTTAAGATTCTTTTTTGGGGCAAAGGCTTCTATCCATACCTCTTCCAGTTGACACCATAAGTTACTCTTCTAAGATGATACACGCTGCCAGTATAAGAGGCCATAAACTTAGCCATATGATCGGTCTCCCAGCACACATTTTTGGCTTTTCCATTTCCAGTTATGAAAACTATTTTCAATTTATACAATTTTTCTCTTATGTCAGTTCGACCGTCTTAACCATTGACAAATGCGGATTATTATCTTACAATTTAAATCGAATAGATGTTAAAATCTTTAGCCTTTATTTTCAGTTAATTTGTTTAAGAAAAGTTGAAAGATCCTCTGGAGGTGGCCATCATTGAGGTGGAATATACTGAGATGAAATAAATCTGAATAATTTAAATACAAATAATAAATTCTTGTTACGATTTATGTAAATTTAAATCGTTATGAGTGATGCTGACATAGAGAATGTACGAAATCATCGCTTGTTAGAAGAGATAGAATTTATTATTTATTTTATATGTTATGAATAAAGGTTTATATAAGAGAGGGAGGTGGAGAGTACCTTAAGAGCTCGCACAACAGATTCGAAATTGGAGACGGAGAAGCAGAGATGGTGACCTCTGGGGAGATGACTGGGGTCGGCGACGGGTGACGTGGCGCTCCAGGGACCTTCTGGAAGCCTCGAGCTAGGGTTCCTCTCGATGAGGTGGATTTGAACGGAAGCCAGATTCAACCATATGACCTTAAACTCCACGAAGTCTGGGCTTTCTATCTCCTCAAACCCAAAAATCTGCACACGGTAGTTGTAAAAATGAAACAATTTTCGAAAACAAAGAAACAGCGAGACAAAAAGGAAAAGAAAAACAAGGTTCGAGGAGGAAGACCTCCTTGTAGAAGTTGGCGAGGCGTCTGATGTCTGAGGATTCTCTGGATATGTGGCTGAGAGACGCTCCTTTTGCTACTGATGCTGCCATTTTCTACGACTGTGTTTCCATGGAAACGTGGGAGTCTATAAAGAGGATGTGAGTTAGAGATAAATATATTTATATTTTCTCTCTAAAATTATTAAAATAGACGCATCACACTTGCTTTATATTTTTTTTAAACTAAAAAAAATTAAATAAATAATAATAAGTGTCAAAAAGAAAAATTTGAGGCTTGTAATATTTTATTAAATATTTATATTTTCATTTATTTTCGTAAATAAAATGATATAAGTTGAGATTAAAGTTAAAAATTAAATAAAATATTTTTAGAATATATTTTTTTAATATTATTTTTGTTTTAGAATTTAAAAAAATTAAATTGTTTATTTTATTTTATGTAAGAATTTGAGAAAGTTGTAATAATTAGATGAAATAAATTGAGAAGAGTTATGAAAACAAAGGCCTAAGATTCGATCCTTACAATTTGTTCTACGACAGCAACAACATTACGATGATGCTTCTTTTAACTACTTCAATTATCAACTGGAAAATCACATTTTTATTGACATCTGGTAAAACCACAAAAAAAAAATTAAGGGATAAAAAGAAACAAATGCCATTGTATTAATTCCAATCAATTTTGATATTTTCTCCAAACACGCTGAAGTTGACCGACCTGATTCACCAAACAAAGTCTCAACAGAAGTTCATCCCCAACCTATTCCAAGTACAGTTTATTTGCGATGTGTACCTATAGGTAAACGTTGAAATACAAGTGTGATCGATCGATCCCATTTATAGAACGAACTAACTCAAAAAGGTGGCAAAAATTCAATCATTTCCGACCCCCCAAAAATCAACTGCACTTGTATGTTTTATAAAAAAACATTTACGATCTATAATTTTTTTGCCAGAAAGCTCTGTGCCACGAGAAAGTGTTGAAAAAAAATTGAGTTATCACCAATAATCTCTACAAGAGCACTGACCATCCCTAAAGCGATGAAACCGATTGTTATCTCTTACTGTAATTTCTCTACCAACAATGCCTGAGATGAACTTGATGGCACTATGGCAGTCTCCACAAATCCTAAGATTTTTTGTGATTCTTATAGGTACTCCAGGAGGGATAGTAATGAGGCCATAGGCTAGGGCAATCTTCTCGCTGTGGTACCATACTTCTGATATTTTCTCTTCTTCCTCTAAATCATAGAGAGCAAAATCGGTATCAGGTACATATCCTGCTTCCTTCATCTCCTTCCTTAGCTTGTATAGCATTGCCTGAATCTCTGAGTTCCTTTCATGGGAAGTATCCTTCGCTTGGAATACATGGACTGCATTCTTCACAGAGATCCAACTGCAGCCTACACCCTTTTTAATGCCAACATTCTTCATCTCCTTTCTCACAAGAGTGGCTTCTTCCCACCTGCATTGATTATTTGTTTAATATAATCAGTTTACCAAGTAGGGAGGAAAATGAAGAAGCAAGAGAACACATGCACGCATATACACACAAAAGCAAAAGCACAATAGTGTCTCTAAAGCTCCAAGTTCTACCGACATTTGAAAATCAATCCGTTCAGAATCTAGAGTACATTGCCTAAGGAGTTCATGGATGCTAATGGAAGTAAGTTCCATGAGTCAAACTTCAAATAAGTAATAAATCTGTGGAACTTCTTGAGACTCAGTATGGAAAAACATGATTAGCCATGTTTTAGGAAAATGTTATTACATGCCAGCAGCTGCAAACAGGTTAGAAAGCACCACGTGGTTGCCAGAGTCTTTTGGATCAAGTTCAAATAAGTTATCAGCAGCAATCTTCCCCAGTTCTGGCTTTCCATACATCCTACAAGCCCCTAACAGAGCCCCCCAAATTGCTATCGTTGGAGGAATCAGCATTTTCTTTATAAATTCATAGGCACGCTCTACCATCCCAGATCTCCCCAGCAAGTCGACTATACATGCATAATGCTCTACCCCCGGTTCAATCCCAAATCTTGCTCTCATTGACTCAAAAATCTCCAGGCCCATTTCTACTGCCCCTGCCCTACTACAAGCCGATAATACACAAACCAAAGTCACATAATTCGGCACCACGTCATTGCTACCAGATGTCATGTCCTGTAAAAAAGCCAAAGCCATGTCAGCGTGCCCTTGGTGTGCATATCCACCTATCATTGCATTCCAAGTGATTAAGTTCCTCTCCGGCATCTCATAAAAGGCTTGCTCCGCATCATGTATACTTCCACACTTCCCATACATGTCAATTATTGCACTCCCAACAAAGACATTGCCCTCAACGCACGCCTTTACAGCTAGAGCATGAACTGACCTACCTAATTCGAGCCCTGAGAGCCCAGCACATGCACTTACGACACTGGAAATCATATAATCTGTCGGCTCAACGCCTTCTTCCCTAGCTTGCAAGAAGACCATACAAGCCTTCTCCTCCTCATAATTTTGTAAGTGTGCAGTCACCATGGAGCACCAGGTAACATCGTTCCGTTGACACATTCTATCAAACACCATCTCAGATGATCCAACATCCTTACACTTTCCATAGAAATCAATAAGCCCGTTCGAGGCAGACACATCTGCCAAAAACCCACTTCGAATTATAAACCCATGCAATTGTCTCCCAGGCTCCAAATACAAAGCATCAGAACACGCATTTAGAAACGCACAGAACGTTATCGAATCTGGCTTCCCATCCACACGTAGAAAGTCAATAAACGCGTTCACTGCATTTCTCGGCTGCCCATCGAGCACCGCATTGGACATATATGCATTCCAAGTCACAATGTTTTTCTCCGGCATTTCATCGAACAGGATCCGAGCCTCATCTCGTAGCCCCGTTTTACTGTACATATCAAAAGCACTGCACCCAACGAAGACATCACGTATCTGGCCGTCCTTAACCGCAAGCGCATGAACCTGTTTTCCAATAGCGGGCATGCGAAGCGAAGCCGAGGCCTTGAACGCGCAAGGGAAGGTGAAGTCATTGGGCTGAATACGCTCACGGAGCATGTTAGAGAACTGGAGAAGAGCAGAGGCAAAACGACCGTTTTGGACGGACCCGGCAATGAGGGCGGTCCAGGTGACAACAGAGCGGGACGGGGTGAGAGAGAGGACGAGTTGGGCAGAGCTGGGGAGGTCGAGTTTGGAATACATGTTGACGAGGTGGTTGGAGAGGAAGGAAGGGAGAGGGTTGTTGAGGGTCTTGATGATCTGGGCATGGACGGCGCGGCCGAGAAAAGAGGAGCGAGTAGAAAGCGCCGACTCGACCAAGGCGGCGAGGGAGTTGGGGGTGAGGGAGGTCATGGCTGATAATTACTATAGTCATGGTTGAAGATGTTGGCAAAGTTGTTGAAGAAGCATGAAGGAAGAGGTATGGTACTATCACTGCTACAGAGAAGGAGAAAGAGCTTGTAGTCTACTTCCCTATTCCTTGTGTTATCTCTATAAATAAGGACATCAACGCATTGTTCATTGCCTGAGAAGAAGAGTGCTTCTCGCCGGCGTTTTTTTAACTAGTAAGAGCAGCAACTCTTGGCAAAGAGTTTTGCAATGGCCTCCGTGTCTCTCTGTCTGGATAGTTTTGCAGTGCTTCTATAGATCTATTAAAAAAAAAGTAGTTCTTCTTAAAATTTAGTCAAGAATTTAAACAAAAAATTACTTAATATAATTTAATTTGTAAGATTTAAATTTTAAAATTTATCTTTTAAATTAAATTATATTACATAAATGTGTATGTGTGATATAAACACATTCAAATAGAATTATTCTCTAAATTATATTGAGCATTCACCAACAAAAATTTTGTATTCAATTATGTTAAGTGCTACATACAATCAATTACGCATATTCCTTGTGCACTCCACTAATGTGATACAATTCAATAGTTACTTTATATTAAAAAAAGTGACGCAGCCAATCAGTCGGAATGTGCATAAAAGAGTATGCAAAAGTGATTGCATATAAAATTTTTGTTTTGTGCATTATACCCTCAGTTATTAGTTTGTAACTAGTTACTAAAATCAAGTTAGGCTTATTTTCATCGGAAGAAAGTACTAAATATGTGATGTTAAAAAGTGAATTATTTGTTCACCTCTATCATCTTCGTTTATTCATTTACATAATAGAATATGCCATATGGTGGTTTGAATAGTAATGGTTTGGACTGGAGTGCAGGTTGAAACATGAATATGATAGTTTTGTGTGTAAATGGTTAATGGTAATTTTCTTTTTTTCTTTTTTTTTTGTGCAATTTGGAAAGATTATAATTACTCAAAAGTGACTAATGAAATTATTTCCCCTTTTTCCCCAAAGCATATTAAATATTGTCAATGTGAAATTAAACTGAGTTTTCTAAATTTACTAGCCCGGTTTGGATACAGAAACACTCTCAATTCATCTTATCTCATAATTACAATTTTTTTCAAATTCTCATATAAAATATAATAAACAATTCAATTTTTTCAAATATCAAAACAATAATAATATTAAAAAATAATATTCTAACAATATTTTATTCAACTCATCTAAAACTATCTCACTATCCAAACAAGCCCTGATTGTTTGGAAGATGTTTCATCTCATCCTATTTCATCTCATATCATTCCAAAATATCACTCAAAAACAAACTTAATTCAATTTCAAATATTCAACTTTTTCATCTATCATTACAATTTTTCCAAACTTAAAAAAAAAAGCACAAAAACAATTCAACTTTTTTAAATTCTAAAACAAATATAATATTAAAAAATTATATTTTAACAATATTTTAACTTTATAATATTTTTATTCAATTTTTTTTTCTCTCTCTTCTCAAAACTCAATAAAATATCGCAACTCAAACAATTTCACCAAATCATTTCACTAATATTCACAAATTTGTCATCTCATCATAATTCACGATGCTTGAGCGCTTAATAGGTACATTAAACATACTTACAAGTGCCTCTCAAAAAAGAATCCGGAAACATGTATCCAAAAAATAAAAAAAGTATTGTCCGGAAATATGCTGTCATTAAGTAAAAATAATAATAATAAAAAGTGAAAAGATGTCGGTTCAAGATGTGAAACTGTCACTTTTTTCAGAATGTGAGGAAGTTATTGGTAAGGTTTGGCATCAGTCTGGGATCAATAATGAAGGACTTACAATTGTCAAGAGGAAACTCGAGATTTGCTTAAAGACTTTAAAACAGTGGAGTTACATAAATGAATTTCAGTCTAGAGCTAATTTAGTGCAGAAAACGAGTAGATTGCAAGATTTGCAACAGTCTGTTACAGCAGATTCAATGCAGCAACTCAAAAGCCTAAAAATGGAAATTGATGACATGCTCGACATGCTTGAAAGTGATCATGTGAAGTGGAAACAAAGGGCTAACGTAACATGGCTATAACAATGTGACAGAAACATAAAATACTACCACTTATATGCAAGTCAAAAAAGGAAGAGGAATGACATCTCTAAGGTAACTGATGACATTGGGAATACATTTTCAGAACCCAGACAAATTGGGGAAGCTTTTAGAAAATACTATAGAAGGTTATTTACAACCTCAGAACCTTGCAATATAGAAGTTTCTCTCAATGCAATTACTAAAAAGGTCACTCAACAGATGAATGAGGTTATTGTATCACCTTTCACAATAGAGGAGATTAAGGAGGCAGTATTCCAAATGGGCCCACACAAAACACCTGATCCAGATGGGTATGGGGTCTGTTTCTATAAAAAAAAATATTGGCCTGTGGTGGGAGATGAGGTAACTGATGCAATTCTGTCTTTTTTAACTTCTGACCAGGACTTGGAAGCTATCCATTTTGCATATCTAGTAATGATTCCAAAATGCAATAATCGAACATTATTGAAAATAGACCCATAAGTCTATTTAAAGTTCTATACAAGATTATTACTAAAGTGTTGGCCAATCGACTAAAACAGATTCTTTCCTCTGTTATCTCCCAGAATCAGTGTGGCTTTGTTACAGGAAGGCTTATATCTGATACATATTGGCTGTCTATGAACTCTTCATACAATGAGAACTAAGATACATGGACAAAAGGGATATATGGCATTGAAATTAGATATGAGCAAGACTTATGATCGAATGGAATGAAATTTTCTCAAAGAAGTCATGCTAAAAATGGGGTTTAATGCAAAATGGACCGATCTAATTATGAGATGCATAACATCCTCCTCCTTTTATGTTCTTCTCAATGGGGTTCCTCAAGTAGTTTTCAAACCTACAAAGGCACTTAGACAAAGCTGCCCATTATCAAATTTTTTATTCATTATTTGTTCTGAGGTCTTAACAGCAAACCTTCAGATAGCAGAACAAAAAAGGCTAATTTCAGGGGTACCATTAGCAAGGGGATAGATTAAAATTAGTCATTTGTTATTTGCTGATTATAGCCTTGTATTTTGTAGAGCAAATTTGAATGAGTGGGTGTCCTTAAATCAAATCCTCAACTGTTATGAGCAGGCTTCAGGGCAAAGACTTAATAGGAAGAAGACTTCTTTATTTTTTAGCAACAATACCAAGCAAGTTACAAAGGACTACATCATGCAGGTAGCTGGACTGAGAGCATCATCCAATATGGAAATGTATTTGGGGCTACCATCTATTATAGGAAGGTCAAAAATCAGAGCTTTCCAAGGCATTGTCTAAAAGGTGAGCAAAAAGATTAAAAATTGGAAAACCAAATTTCTATCACAGGCTGGTAAGGACATTTTGATTAAAACAATTATTCAAGCCATCTCAACATATAGTATGAGTGTATTCCAATTACCAAAACTCCAATGCAACAAGCTTAACTCAATGATGGCTAATTTTTAGTGGGATTTTCAAGATAAATCAGCTAAACTTCATTGGAAAGGTTGGGACAGCTTGAGCAATAGTAAATCAAGTGGAGGACTTGGCTTCAGAGATTTACTTAGCTTTAGTTCTGCACTTTTGGCAAAACAAGTTTGGAGGATGCTTACTAATCCTACCACTCTTGCAGCAAGAATTCTCAAGGTCATTTACTCTCCTAATACTTCTATTCTACAAGCTAGAATTGGATCAAGGCCTTCCTTCACATCGAGAAATATATGCTCAGCCATCAACATAGTTAAGGAAGGCATGATTTGGAGAGTGGGCAATGGAGAAAATTTAAGGGTTTGGAAAGACAAGTGGATGCCAACTAAGGGATCAGGTTTTATCTAGACTCCAGTGAAAATATTGCCAGCAAATACTAAGGTAGTTGACTTGATTGATCCTCAATCTAGGTGGTGGAATTTACAGCTACTTAGAGATATTTTTTGGGAAGATGAGGTGAAAGAAATCATGAAACTACCTGTTACATAGACTAATGTAGAGGATAAGATGGTCTGGAAACATACTGAAAATTGTAGTTTTTCAGTTAAAAGTGCCTATCATTTTTCTAAACAGATGCATGAACATAAAAAATGGGAGTCCTCATCAAAGGGAGAGCAATGTGAGTTGTGGAAACAGATATGACAAATGCAGACTACAAATCCATTGAAAGTTTTCATGTGGCGTGCATGCAATGATGCTCTACCTACAAAGCTGAATTTATACAAAAGGAAAATTCTCACAAAATCTTTATGTCCAATTTGCAAGCAAATAGAAGAAACACCAGGCCATATTTTATGGACTTGTCCATCTGCATAGGATGTATGGATGCTAGGCAGTAGGCAGCTTCAAAAAGCTTCAATTACTGAGGAAGACGTTGGCTGCATTTTCCTGCAGGTGCTTCAAAGAATTGGCAAGACAAATATTAGTCTATTTGCAGAGATTGCAAGATCACTATGGACTAGAAGAAATAAAATGGTATTTGACTTTCTACCTCCATTAGTATTGATCAGTCGAGTTGTAGAGGCACATGAAGAGTATCAACAAATTCAAAGAAGGCACGCCAGCTCGAGACTAGCTTCAAACCAACAGGTCAGCACATTATGGGAAGCTCCACCTGCAAATTGGATCAAAATTAACTGGGACATAGCAACTAGAGAGGCAGGTAACAAAATTGGTGTGGGAGTGGCTATTTGAGACAGTGAAGGTGAAATACTGGCTACTTTGATGCAGCCACTGTGTTTTTGTTCACAATCTACTATAGCAGAAGCAAGAGGATTAGTATCTGCTGCAATTTTGTGTACAGAGCTAGGTTTGCAGAATGTTATGTTTGAAGGTGACTCAATGCAGGTTGTGAAGGCAATGAGACAACACACACAGAACCATGGGTTATTGAGCTGCCTAGTGTAAGATGTCAAGACCATCTTGGCTTGTACAAACTGGCTTATTAAACATGTCAAGAGGGATGCAAATAGAGTGACACATCGATTGGCACAACAAGCTGTTATTTAGGGTACTAAAATGATAAACATTGATAACATCAATCCATATATTGAACCTCTGATTCTAGCTGAATGTAATAGATCTGGTATAGAGACTTATGTACGTAGTGGCTGAAGGCCATAGTATGGTTTAATGCAATGAAGTAGCAACTTCTCTAAAAAAAAAAAAAAGATGTAAAAACCAAATTGGTTCAAGATGTCGGTGGACATCAAAGTAGGAGCAGTGTTTTTCTTAGTCAGATTTGGATAGTAAGTTAAAATGAGATGAAAATTGAATAAAATATTATTAAAATATAATTTTTTAATGAGTAATTCTACATACAACCGTGAAGTGCGTAACCGCCGCGTAATCGCTTTGAAAAAGAGTGGGGTCCACTATTAAAAAATTAATTTTTTTCATGTGGGTTCCATGTTTTATTCTTAATTTTTTAATAGTGGACCCCACTCTTTTTCAAAGCGATTACGCGGCGGTTACGCAATTCACGGTTGTAAGTATCTTTTCTCTTTTTTAATATAATTTTTATTTAAAAATTTGAAACAAATTGAATTGTTTATTGTATTTTATTTGAAAATTAAAAAAAAAATTATAATGATAAGATGTTAGGAAAAAAAAAAAAAACAAACGAATGAGAAACTCAAACGTGTCGCTCAGAGAGATGGCTAGCTGTAACAGGCGAGACATATCTCTCGCGCATGCATGCCCTACGTTCTCAACATTTTCCCCCAAGACGCTCTCCCCCGATCCCTACTCCCCCGCACCCCTCTCTCTCTCTCTCTCTGGACTTTGGAGGAGGCGACAGAGACGAGAGGGATCCAAGCAGGGCCTTAACCGGAGGTTTCAGGGGAGACCAAAGGTTTTTCCTTGATAATGGAGCCTATCAGTACTGGAAACCGTGCTGCTACTGCTAGTGCTCTTCAGAAGGCCGAGGCAGTCTCTCATCTCCGGGAGGGAATCTCGTTGCTTCTCTCCCAATGGACAGGCCTTCAAATGGCCATCAAGAATGGGTGGGGCGGCCATGACTCTCTCCAGAAGTCCAAGCAGCTAGCCACCGATATCTTATCCTGGTTCTTTCAATCCAATGGTTTGTATATTTATCTTTTACGTACGTTCGTATTCATCCATGTTGTTGCTCGTTTTCCTAATTTCAACGCCTTATTCGATCTAAAACCATTAAGCATTATTGTGTTGTAGCTGCAGTAAAACCTAACGAATTCTGCATACATACATATATATATATATATATATATATATATATATATATATGTATACCTCTTTATTAATTTGCAGCACATCTGAGTCTGGAGGATTTAGAGAATTTTCTCAATGAAAGCATGCTGTTCTCTTTCAACACGGAGATCGAGGATGGTAGCATTGAGGAGGTAACGTATACTCTTCGAAGTCTGAGTTACCTGATAGCTAGCTAGAACATCTTTTTCATGCTCGCTTTATAAATTTCTTTTTCAGATGGCCTTTAATACGAATAAAAGAAAGCAATGACCATGTTTGATATTTCCGGACTAATTTAGGTATCGAATCAAATATATATCTAGATGATCACGTAGCAGTCAAAGCTTTTCAAGATCAGTTTTGTGCCCGGCATTACTGTATTTTTGTTTATATTGTTCTGATATTTATTACGGATTAGTATATAATTGAACGACATTATATATATATATATATATATATATATATATAATATTAAAGAAATTGCGTACACCATTTTAGAATATATTGATTATGAAAGGGTAAGTCTCGCCAGAAGTTTGGTTCGACTTATATATAAATGCAAAAATTGTTGCGAGGACAGAGGATCTCCTCTTTATGGATAGTTTATAAGGTGGAGAAATTATGCTTCAGGGTATATCTAGTGCAACGTACGTACAGGCTTAGTTAATGCAAAAACTGGTAAATGAAATGAATTTCTTTGGGTAATAATTAAATTTTATTTAGAAATGGACGACTTTAAGATTTAATTATCATACTGGTTCGAGTTTGGATTATCTCATTTAATTTATAGGTATATTTCTGCTTGAAATGTACGTATAACGTACAGTACTTGTTCATGTCCATGCATGTATGACTGATTGAATATTTCTAATTTCTATGAGCAGGTGGCAGAACAGTTGATGATTATGCATGAAGAATATTGGCATGGAAGCCATTATTAGTCAAGATATAATACTAAACGAAACCGACCCAACTCCGAACCAGAAACTACTTATCTTCGAATTAAGCAGCAGGTAGCTACGTACAGATACAGCCATCAGATCGAAGAACTCCTTAAACTTCATGTCTTGCTATAGAAGCACCTAGCTGTACTTAATCCTTCAAATCTTATTCTAATATGATAAGTAATGATCCGTGATTTATTGATATTATTAAATGTCAAGAATATCTTGGTACAAAATTCAGATCACAACTTTTAAATGAGGAAATGAAGTTTTGACTTCTGAAAGCTTAAGACTCTGTTTGGATGTTGAGTTGAGTTGAGATGAGTTTAGTTCTTTTTGAATAGTAGTCATGAGTTGAGATGGTGAAATGAGTTTTGTATGGGCCACCTAAGATAAGTTTAGATGTGTCTGAATATTAAGTTGAGTTTAAATGTATTTATAGAAAGTTGAAAAAACATGTGGGTCCCGCATGTAAAGGAGTGTTGAGTTGAAAAAAAGGTTGTGAGTTCTACGTGTAAAGAGGTTTTAAATTGAAATGAGTTTAGTGATTTGAGAATTTGGTGTTTGGATGTTAGATTCAGCTTAAAATTAGACTAAACTGAGTTAATCTGAGTTCAGTCCAAGTTCCAAACGAAAAATTAATTAAACTATGTACGTCAGTACGTTTATATGTAAGTGAAACAAATAAGAACAGAAGAGGATTTGATCATTTATTCATATTTTATCTTGACACAAACATCAGGTGCTTGGCAGGAGGATTGGAAATAAGGGAAGAGGGCCACCTAGCTAGCTGTGGCATCGAAAGCTGTAATTTGGTGCAAAAATTCTTCAAAACTGACCACTATACGGCAGCTAGCCTAGATTATGATCAGTACATGGAGGAGATATATGGAATTTAAAATGCTTGAAGATCTGATGATCAAGCTGTGTTTTTTCCTCTTGTATTTTTAACAATTCTGACGCTGCTAATTATGTGCTGCTGCTTTGAGAATATTGCTGCAATGCTGAGTAGAGGGAATTGAACCGCCTATGTTTTCTATGCATGCTCTCGATCGGTCCTTCTTTTCCTTTTTATTTATTCATCAGCTGGTTTATTTTATCCTCTATATATATATATATATATATATATATATATATACACATTAATTAAGTGAAAAGGAGAAAAAAAAAAAAAAAAGGTTTGAGCTCAGATGCGCGTATTCATCTGTAGGAGATGATAATTGGTGATGGCCCTACCATCACTGAAGCGCAGATATCATCATTGCTCGAGTGCACCAGCCGGGAATCGAACCCGGGTCTGTACCGTGGCAGGGTACTATTCTACCACTAGACCACTGGTGCTTGTTGCAAGAATCAGCTATATTTTGTATCATAAAGTAGAAATATCTTACACTCCTTTCTCTAGCCTCGTTTGTTTTGGAAAACATCTCATCTCATCTCATCTCATCTAATCATTACAATTTTCCCAACTTCCAATACAAAATAAAATAAACAATTCAACTTTTTCAAATCTCAAAATAAAAATAATATTAAAAAATATACTCTAACAATATTTTATTCAACTTTTTAATTTTAATCTCATCTCATCTCATCTCATCTCATTTCTGAAAACAAACGAGGCCTTAACTTCATCTTATCATCCCCTACATCCCCTAAATTATTAATCTAAATATTTGTTGTAATTTAGAGAAGTATATAAATTCCACAATGTTAAATATTGAATTTCTGTATTAGTTATGGGAAAGTATGCATGTATTCTTTTTTCATTGAAAATATAAAAATTGAAAATTAGTACAAATGTAAATATTTATATGTGTTCGTATTATAAAAAGTATAAGGGCTGGATAATGGATATACAAAAGATAATATTATAAAAATAAATTTATAAAATATAATGATTTAATATTAAATGTCAAGAATATCTTGGTACAAAATTCAGATCACAACTTTTAATGTGGAAATGAAAATTTGACTTCTGAAAGTTTAAGGCTCTATTTGGATGTTGAGTTGAGTTGAGTTGAAATGAGTTAAATTTTTTATAAATAGTAACGAGTTGAGATGGTGAAATGAGTTTTATAGGGCCCACATATTTATGTAAAGAAAAGTCTTCTTGCAAGCAATTTCGCGTACCAAACTATGTACCAATGTTAAATGTAAGGTATTTGTTTAATGAAATAATACGAATTGAAAACGAAAATGATTTTCATGAGACATAGGACCTTATTTTTCTCTTAACAAATTTTTTCTTTTACTTTTTTTAAGGAAAAAAATTATGTGAGTGTTGGTATGCGATTTGGTGCGCCAAACTGCTTGTATCTAGCAAGTCCCTTTCTATTATCATATTTCTCTATTTTACATTAAAATAAAATTTACAATTTGATATAACACATTGTAATCCTATTTCTCTATAAAAAAAAATATTTTTTGAATAAAAGAATAATGCTATATACAATCATGGGTTGTGCGGTGTTCAAGCGCTGTGCACCCTTTTTAAAAAAGAACGGGGTCATTTATTAAAAAATTATTTTTTTATATGAATTCATATTAACTCAAATTTTTTTTAAAAAAATGCGAGACACTTGTACAATGACTCAAATATCAACTCTTAAAGGTGAAAGAAAACCAGTCCAGACCATAAATTCTGACCAAACCAATAAAACTAGTGGTCGGTTTCGATCCAAAATGTCGATTTTCGGCCCGGTCTCGGGGTGTGGTTTTTTTGGATCGTACTGATCTAAATATGTATTTTTTAAAATTAATTTTATTTAGTATTTTATATAATAGTTGTATAACTTAACTATGTAATTTTCATTTAACCTATGATCATTAACCATATAAAAATTTAATTATACTATTAAATATTAACTAATATATTGTATGAAATTATGAATACATGATAAATCATAACATTGTATATTTATATGCAATAGTACATACTCTAGTATCCACACTTGAATAAAATAGTTAAGTACATTTTTTGAAAGATACCTAAGTTACATTGATGAAATTTCCAATCTTTAATTATTCATTAACCATATATGAAATATTAAAATCCTAATAAGTATTAACTATCATAATTCATACACATACTATTAAGTATTGACTATTGAATCCTAAGTTAGTAACATCATCAATATAATTGTAATTAATGATTTTGTTAATGTCTTAAATAGATAATTCACATTGAAGAGATCACTTAATTTTAATTTTATTATTTTATATAATTTTCATCATTTAATTAGTTTGTTAAGAAAAGGAAATAGAATAAAAAAAGTTTACAGAGGTAAATAGTTTATATTCAAAAGTGTAAATATTATGGATTTTTGTTGTATAGATGGGCCCAAAATAAACGTTAGAAGTGATTTTTGGACTTTTAATATGTTTGACCTATTTTACACTAATCCAAACTGAATTAGACTTATTGGACCGATAGCTAATGGTCCGGTCTGATTAATAGAGATAATATGTCTAATCTCAACTCGAAAAAAAATGTGGATCGAAATTTTTGATCTAATCCAAAAACTCTCGAACGGGATCGATTACGCTCCTAATATTCTATTTTTGTAAGATTGTGGTAATCCTGAGAAATGATATTTACAGTCGTGAATGAATAAACACTGTATAATTATTTTGAAAAAAGAAACAAAATTTATATAAAAAAATTAATTCTTTAATAATACTACCCACTATTTCTAAAAAAAAAAATTAGGCGACGGTTGCGTATACTACTATTGTACGTTACTCGTCCTCACGCAGACGAAATTCCCCAAAGCCCAAATGTGTCGATATTGATAAGTACGATCATTTTGTTAAGATTTTCTCTCCCCACGGGCCATGCGCTCCGGCTGTGGGAGTTTAGTTAGGGTTCCGCCATCCTATTGCCTTCCCCTACTTCACCCCTGTTCATTCGAGTCGAACCATTCTGTCTCCCAAAAATCCTCGTAAAGTTTGCCCTCTCTCTCTCTCTCTCTCTCTCTCTCGTGCTGATTTCAGATTCCCGTTTCCGAAACTTTGCTTTCTTGAAACATCAAAGCCATTTCCTCTCGCGTATTTTTCCGTACTTCATTACGTCTTTTTTAGGAATCGGATACCCCAAGCTTCTCTTCTATTTGTAAATCTGTGGAACACTGTTCGTCTCAGGTGATTCTTTTAATCTTTGCTTTTCTTCTTTTAACTACTAAGCACTATGTTTGAAATCTTTGATGGAAATCATAATTAACCAGCGTTTTGGAGTAGGACAATTAAAATGTATGCACACAGCGATTTTAGGATTTTTCGTTGTCTCAGGGGGCTTGGATCAAACCGAGAGCGTTTGCTTGTTAAGGGGGTTTTCGGTGGTATTGGAGCAACGCATGAATCGTTTTTGTTCAATTATATGAATCGAGAACATACTAAAGAAAGTGAATTGTAGTCGCTAGTGAATAGATTCAATTTGCATTGGACTTTCCATTTCAACTTTGGATAATGTGAGTTATTGCCAGTTGCCAGTTGCCAGTTGCGACTTTGGAAGTAACGAAGAAACCCTACTGTTAGGGTAATGATAAGGAACTTAAGCGTATTGTTGTAAAACTTGGGCTTATTTGGTCATCCGGTGTAAATTGTTTGGATCCATTATTTTTTTTTTTGATAAGTAAAATAAGTATTATTAATCCAAGAATGGGCAACAACTGCCAATTACAAAGTAAGTATGTCCTATCTATGTAGGCACATTAGAAACTAAGAAATCATGAAGGTCCATGCCATTAAAGTCCATAGCAATGGCCGAAGTACAAAGCATTATGAAAAAGAAAACTTTTAGCTCCTTCATAGATCTCTCTTTGTCTTCAAACGTCCTCTCACTTCTCTCCTGCCACAAGCACCACATAATACAGATAGGGATCATCTTCCAAATCACTTTGATTTGATACACACCTCGAATAGAAGTCCAACACGCCAACATATCCACTACAGATTCCGGCATAATCCATGCTAGTTCCATCCTTTTAAACACCTCATTCCAGAGAGTCCTGACTACATCACAATGTACAAGTAAATGGTTCACCGACTCACCCCCTCTTTTACACATACAACACCAGTCTGCAATGATTATCCTCCTCTTTCTCATATTATCTGTAGTAAGAGTCTTGCCTAGTGACACTGTCCACACAAAGAAAGAAGTTTTAGGAGGAGCCTTGTGTCGCCAGATCCTTCTCCAGGGAAAATGTATCTCCTGCACTTTTGTGGATCAATTATAATTCACTTAGGATTTGAAGGGATGAGTGTACCAATTTGGACGGAGTGATGGAAGCAAATTGAGGCTGCATTGAAATTCATGTTGTGGGGTCAATTTAAATGATTTCATGAATGCCGCCATCTTGATTTTCTGTACTAACAAGTATGTAAAATCGCTGTCATTTTGGAATTATGGCCTCATTCTTAAAAATTGGTAAAATCCAATTTAACCGGTAATTTAATTGCCTTCCAGACACCGGAATGGGCCTTAGTAATTAGAATAAGAAAAACAGTTGGATTTTTGCTGTCGCATGTATGCCATAATATTAATATGTTTCTGCAAATATAGATTTGAATTTGAAGGGTCGTAGTTATGCTTGGTCACAATGATTGCACCTATCTTTTGGGTTTTGCATATTTGCTTTTTGAAGAGAAAGTTCCTGATTCAGTATATGCTGATTAATATGCCTTGATGTACAAAGTAAGTTTACTATTTGAATATATATATATATATATATATATATATATATGCCAATCGTGTCATGTTTTACCATATATCAGAACCAGTAAGATTTGGAGGATTTAAAGTTGCTCTTCCCTTTAGAAAAAAGGTTTTCGTCTAATGATATTGACATGACATTAGTCAGCTCCAGCTGCAGCCAGTTGCTAGCTGGAAAAAATATATCTATGGAGATTGATGTTCCTGATGAAAGTAATGAAAGCGCACCCAGGACAGAAGAAAATGGTTCTCTTATGAGGCCGGTTTTACCTGAAGAGTCCGGTGTTGGTTTGCCATATGCTCCTGTAAATTGGCCCAATCCAGGTGATATGTGGGGTTGGAGGGTGGGTAGGAGAGTTGCCACTACTGGACATTATTTGGATAGGTACCTGTATCTTCCGAGGCGCCTTTACCATGTCAGATGCTCAATGAGTAGAAAGCATGCTTTTGCAAGCAAACTTTCTGTTGAACGATTTATCCGAACAGAATTCCCTGGTGCTGATGTTAATGCATTTTTTGCTTCATTCAGCTGGAAGATCCCAGCAAAGAAGTCGGCATTAACAAATGGTCAGCTCTAATTGACCCAACCTTTTTCTTATTTTTTGTACTTATTATTTATCCAAGCTTGAGATTTCTGGTCTCGTCTTGCAATACATTCTCTATGTTCTTGGAAAAATTCAATTTAGTAGTTTATAGTTTAGTTTATTGTGATGATTTGGTGTCGATCTTTTGCTAATTGCTTTTTTATGGCTACCAAACTACTTGCCAAACCTTTGAAAGATTTTTTCCCCTTTATTCCATTATGTCTGTGGTTGATCAACTTCGCACCTGTATATTAGGTCAATTTGATCATCACATCTGGTGAATAGCTGTTCATGGAGTTCTTCGAATGAATTAGATAGCGAAACTGATGCAGAACTGTTCGATTTCCTTGTCTATCTGGTTTATTATTTTTTAATTTAATTTTCCTTTATTGGGGTAAGGGGTGTAGCATGGACTTTTGTTAAGTCTTCTTTACTTTGATAATGAACTTTTGTAAGGTGTCATTTGGGGTCTTTTCCTGATTAAGCATTCAGTTACATATGTTTTTTTAAACACAGATCTACCATTCTCTGTTATATGTTATTTGGGTTTTTTAGAACTTTGTTACCTGTAATTATGTGAAACTGAATTATTTTTCATCGGTGTCTATTCTTCAATGCTGCAAATGCATATTCAGAATGATGTCAAATACTATGAGTGGTATCATACGAGTATGTTTGACTGGGTTTCACACTGGAAATCTCTTATTCTTGTCCAATAATGTTCCTCTGTTACAGGTCATGTAGAGGGGCTTAGTTTATCCACTGTACCTTTTGACTGGATAGCAGAATATGACGAGTCTGGTCGCCAGACTAACACTGTGGGATGTAAGGCTGGGAATAAGATGTGCAACAGTATCTTGAAACAAGTATACAATCCACCTTTAGCAGCCATGCAATGTGATCTTTGCTGCAGTGAACCCCGTTTCTGCCAGGATTGTTGTTGTATCTTATGTAGCAAGACTATTAATTTAGAATATGGAGGCTACAGTTACATTAAATGTGAAGCAGTGGTGGCTGAGGGTTATATATGTGGACATATTGCTCACATTGACTGCGCTCTTCGATGTTACATAGCTGGGACAGTAGGAGGAAGCATTGGGTTGGATGCCGAGTACTATTGCCGTCGTTGTGATGCAAGAACAAATCTTATATCACATGCTACTAGGCTTTTACAAATATGTGAATCTATTCATTCTCGGGATGACATAGAGAAGATTTTAAGTGTTGGCGTCTGCATTTTGCAAGGTTCACGGAAAACCAGTGCAAAGTGTTTGTTGCATCGTTTCGAATTGGCCATTCTGAAGGTACAAATGATATCTAAGTGATGAGGTTTTAGTTTTCTTGCTTTTGCAGTAGTTATCCTGGCCCACTTTCGGGGTTTGTAAAACCTGCAGTCTGACATTTGATGTTTACATCAGCTCAAAAATGGGACTTCTGTTGAAGATATCTGGAAAGTGGAAGATAACTTCTTAATTATGTCTGCAGGTAACTTTTCACTTCTTAATTATGTCATCTACAGACGTTTGTTAAACCAAGTCTCTCTCTCTCTCTCTCTCTCTCTGAGCCTTGGGCACTTCTGTTCACAAGCAGGTGCCTCACACCATGGAAATGCTGCCCCAACAGTTTCAAATAGCGAAGAAACTTATGATGTCACCGAGAGCTCAGAGCACACGTTTTCCATACATTTTGACCCTTGGACAGAGTCTCTAAAGCTTGAAGATGAGATTGACCATGTCCTGCTGGAACTGAAAAATTCACAGGAATCAGAATATAAAATCGCAGAGGAAAGGCTTTATGCACAGAAGAATTATCTTCTCAGCTTATATCAGCAACTCGAGAATGAAAAGTCTGAACTGTCATGTCGCAAATCATCAGCTGACCAAGATAGCTTTCCGGGCTGTGTTTCGAATCGAGTACAGCAGATAGAACGGGAACTTGAGAAACTTAGGGATATGGGAAAAGTAGCCAATGGTTTTGGAAAGACGTCGAAAAGAATCCTCAAGGACCACTTCGGTTTAGAAACTGAGAACTGAACCTTTACTGCCTTACAGTTTAATCTGACAACTGTTCATCAGAGTTTGGTCTTGGACTGTGTTCATCCTTCAAACCCTTTTCTTCATAGCGACCTTGCATTGAATTAAAATGAAAGATCCAAGAGAAAGGGGTGGAATCAAAAAATGGGCAGTGGATGTCAACTGCAAGTCCAAGTTATTTGGCCGATCAAAGGGCAAATTTTGAGTACCTATGGTTGGAGACGTATAATCTATGACTTGTCTGAGGAGTCGGATAATGCAGCATTTCTGACAGAGTCTGCCCACTTACCAATGAAAAATCTGGACACGCCACATCAAAGGGATGAAAATTTAGTTGTTGAAAGAAGTAGCTACCTTGATGATAAATCAAACATTTGTGGATCGGTGGATAAACCTTGGAAGATACGTCGAAGGGATTGTGAAAGATTTACTGGGGTGTACATTGAAGGGTCACTTCGTTAGCCTTGTGATTTTTGTGTTCTTAACTTACATATATTGGAGCTGGTAACCGTTTTACTAACAGCTTATAGTGTAGGTTGAAGTGATTGTATACATAGTTGGGATTTTGCTTCAGTCCTACGATGTATTTGAGAAACGGCTGCCTGTTCTTCGGAGCAATTCACCCATATTTCACCGATGATGGAGGAAAAAAGAACTTTACACATTTCTGCAGTTGGGCATTTGTTTGTGACTGGTTTGAGAAGACAAAATTGGGCAATTGTGGCATAGGTTTAAGATGGGTAGGATTCCCTTAAATCAGATTTCATTTTCAAGTCCCATGAAGGATATATTTTAACTGAAAATATTGAGTAATGCTACATACAGTCGTAAAATGTGTAAATGTTGTGCAGTCGTTTTGAAAAAGAGTGGAATCTACTATTAAAAAATTAATTAATTTTTTATGTGGGTCTCATATTTATTCATTTTTTTCAAAATGACTGCTCGAAGCTTGTACACTCAACTGCAAGTATCATTTCTTAAAAATATATTGTGTAACGTTTCGAATGAGTGTAGACGAATCGGGAGCGCAAAAGCATAAAATTTGTGCCTACCTTCACAGGACGAGATGGACGTTATTCAAAGATTCTATACTTTATTTTAGTCGTCTCGTAGGTGCTGGAATCTGTCAGAAATTATTATTTTTTTTTAAAAAGAAAAGAAGAGAGTAATTATATGTATCAGTCACTATTTACTCTCATATTTCATATTTTTAACTTTTTCGAGAGTGTGAAGGTGTTTTCATAGAGTAGAGTGTATGGTAGTAAATAGTGACTGATGAGAAGAATTTTCAACTATCGAAGACGACCACTACCTTGAAATAAGGACATGTGAATTTTTTACTTGGTCAAAGTGGCCATCCATGTTCAGGAAGAGAGTTCATCAGGGGCATAATAGATTGTTTGAACCATGCCAATGTGAGCATTACATAAACTAGCTAAGTTGTGACTGAATGCGTGAGAGTTGAAAACAAAAGGGGAGAAGTTTTGAAGTGTGAAAATTGCTGAATACAGCCTAGTGTCTAAAAGTATCAAGTTTCCAAAAGGTAATGATGAGCAGGAGAGGACGATCTGTCATGTTGTAAGTAATGTAATGTACTCAAGTGTCCATGAATCTGAACTGTCCCAAAGAAAAGGTTTGCACTTTCAGAGAAAATTTAAGGACCAGAATTTAAGCACATCATCTCATATTATTTCACTCCCTATGCTTGAACAAGAAACTGATTATGATGAAACTTTTCATGCCTAACTACTACGTATCAGATAAACTTAGTTAATCTACAATCTCATTCCCAGCATAAATCTCTGCTGAAGAGCGTAAATAATTCATCAATAGAACTTATTTCATCTACAAACAAAAAAGTAATTTCATCACAAAGAAAAACAGAGAAAAATGTTTATTGCTTTTGGAATAGTCAGAGAAAATGGTTCCTCACTCAAGCTGGTGAAAGCAGGATTTGGGATAAACATGATAATTTGATCATAATATCGATGACAACTAAGAAGATGCGCTGGACCTGCTGGGAGAAGTCTTCAGATATCAAAGTGTCTATCAGGGTCAACTTGGAATTAAAAATAGAGCAAAAGTAGAGCCTATAACTCCTTTAAGGAAATGGAAAGATAAGAGGCCAAATGGCCTTGTAAGATAAGTTAAATTATCATCAATTGCTAGATAATTTTATGCATCAGTTACTATTTATTTTTACACCCCACATCTATATTTTTTATTTTTTTCTTATAAGATGTGAGCTGAGATAGTGAATAGTAGCTGATGAGAATAATTTTTTAAATCATAAATTCATTAACACGGAGGCAACATGCTTGACTTATCTCTATTTTGTTTCGAGATTTTAATTTTTTTTTTTTTTTAAAAAAGAGTACCGTGGAGTAACAAAGGAACCATTATCGGCATAAAACATAGAATAATGGTTTTGCTTTACCATGAATACTGATTAATGGAGCGAGTATTCTCACAGGTGGAATACCAGAAGACCAGACATATTAAACAGCATAAATCTCCAGGAATAGGTCAAACGTTTAAGCCAGTATAAAAATTTCTGGCCTAGGTATTCCGACTAGACGGAAGTGTTCCAAACTATCACCAAGAAAATTTAGGAATGGAAAAAGAAAAAAAAAAAAGAATTATTTAAAAACATAAGATCCTCCTCTTCTTTGGGAATCCACGAGTGCAAATATGTTACTCAAGCGATTACCACTGTTTGACTAAGAATTCTCAACCTCAGAAACCCAAACAACACAAGACATGGCAGAATTTCGTTCTCTGCTCCATTCTTATGCTAAGCAATAGCATGAAGGGCAAGAAAACACTAAAAAGAAGCAGAGACAGTGGAAAACCTTGAGGTGTTGTTTGTTCAAAAGCAAACGCACAAAGGAAATGCTGTGCCCCTTTAACAGACCTCTCTCTATACAAATCCTACAATATATATCAAGAACAACCCGATCTCCAAAAATCGTTAGTGAAAAAAGCATGCCAAAGCAAGATTAATACACTAAAAAAGGAGGATTCGATGATCATCTCCATTGGGATCGTACTTATACGATAAAGAGAAATCAACACTTCTTGATGCAAAGTAAACATAACAAAACCAGTCCCATCCCATACTAACTTGCAAAGTAATAAATACCGAATTAAAAAAGCGCCAATAATTAAATAAAAAGTTCAAATCTTCATTACTGTACAAGCACAAGCCTACCTCCGATACCTCCTCTAAAGCCCCCACCATTCCCATCTCTCCAAAACTCCTCATCTCCACCACCACCACCACCACCAACACCCTTTTCCCCAGCACTCTCCACTCCCACCTCACCCTTGGGCACCGTCACAATAAGCTCCCCGTCGACAAAAACCGCGCTAGCCAAGTCGGGCCTGGTAGACTCGGGTAGCCGAAACCTCCACATATCGAGCTCAAGCTCGTCCAGGGACAATTCGAGGGACCCACTTTCCCTCACCACAATCTTGGTCACCCCGGGATAGATTTCGACGGTGTGGGCCCTCACGTCGCGGATGTCGTTGTTCGTCTCGGCGATGAATCGGAAGCAATCGGGTTTCTCTTCGATTGAGACATCAGCGTCGGACCGAAAGGGGAGCTCGAGGACCCGGCTGAAGATGTGGGGCAAGCGCCTGAGCTTCTTGGAGGAGATACCCAAAAGCGCCTGAGCCTCAGCAAAAGTATTTCTCGCATTCATTTCGTATTGAATGGTGATGTTGCGCTTCCTGGGCATCGGGTGGACCTTCATGTTTCTTCGGTCCTGGTGCTTCTTAAAAAATTTGTTGATGGTGGTGGTGGGAGAGAGAGCAACAAAGATTAATGCTACCTTTAGTAAAAAAATAAGATGCCTTTGTAAAAAAGGGAACCCAGTTTTGGATAGGAGTCAAAGACTCGATCAGATTGTGAGTTGAAGCTCAGGAAGAATCATAAAGCAATGGTGCGAAAGAATTGGATTATGAGGTGGTTGTTTCGTCTCCAATTGTTTAGCTTTTCTACTTTCTTTTCCGTCTTTTGGTGGAGAACCTAAAGCCTAAAGGGGTCTATGGAAATCGAAGTCTAAAACCTAAGACAGAACTTATTCTCTGAGTCTCAAAAAAAGGACAGGGAAATCCCGAGGCAATGGAAAAGATAGTTGTTTTCTGGGCGGAAGGAAAAAAAATGGTTGTCGCTCGCAAAGAAATGAAATTTTTTATCTGGGGTTGTGCAGAGTGGTATGGGCAATCAGGATCGGCTTCAGAGATAAAGAGGATGAGGGAACAAGCATAATCGCCCTCGACTTTCCGGGAAATTACAAGTCCTTTTTTTTTTTTTTTTTTGGGTGTGTAAGCAGCTAAGCACTTTCATAGACCACCTGATTTTCTTACTTTTTATTTCTTTTATTTTTATTTTCTCAATCTTCCGATTAGCCAAATCAACACGAACTTAATCTAAGTCTTGTTTGGATAGTCAGATGAGATGAAATAATTTTAGATAAAAATTAAAAGTTAAATAAAATATTGTTAGAATATTATTTTTTAATATTATTATTGTTTTGAAATTTGAAAAAATTGAATTGTTTATTATATTTTGTGTAAGAATTTTAAAAAGTTATAATAATAAGATGAGATGAGATGAAACTGTTTCTGTATCTAAACATGACCTAAAACTCATGAATATTTTTAGTTCTTAACTCGTATTTGACTCGAATTCAAATTTATACAGCTCATAATATTTAGAGTTAAAACAATTTTTATTGCAACCTATAAATCTGATACGAATTCGATATGAATTTAAAAAATTATGGTTAAGAGTTAAACTCATTTAATTAAATAATTTGGATTATAATTGACTCATACAATTCATGAAACCTAGCATAAGAACGCAAATTCTCAACCTTGATCGGGCTATCTTGATAGTTATTATGTTATGATATTTCCAATTAAGTAAGAACTAATTAATGGGCAAGTTATAGCCAAAACAAGAATAAAGAAAAGATGGTATATTAGGATAAATAGTTATGATGAAAACTTTTATGCACACACTGAATTAAAATTATATATGTATGATCAAAGTAACATCAATCTCAACTAATAATATAATAAAACGTTAAGAATTAGCTATATATCTACTAAAAAAAAAGTCTCCATATCTTAATCTTGTTGGAGGAGGAAGCCGTCTCCTCCTTCTCCCTCTCATTTGCTCCTTTCTCTTCTTCTTTTTCAATCTCCTTATTTCAATTTTTAGTTTATTTTTCTTCCTTTAAGGTCGAAAAAGTCAGGTCTACAGTTTTTCTACAATTCTCGAGAGATACGCGCAGTACAAAAAAACTCTCAGGCCGTAAATCGTTTAGAGGATAGTGACGATTTTGCAGAAATCACCGTGCATGGTCGACTCCTCATGCGCCATCCCTTCTGATAGCTTTTCTCATCACACGCGCCAAATCACCGGAATCGCCACCACTAGATCTTTCAGATCTGACTTTTGTGGCTGAAAAGAGACAAGTTTGTTGCCTTTACATGTCGTCAAATCAACTAGAGTTAGTCCAAACTATAATCCATCATTTTTCGTTCTTGCTTTTCTTATTGTATAGTAAAAATAAAAAAAAGAATTCGTCTCTTGGATGGTTTGTCCATAAAGGTTGAGTTCTCTCTTTCTATGAAGGGTGAGATTGAATCTATATTTAGGCAGAGTGCTGTCTCTTAGACGTTTGTTTGTAGAGAGTATCAACAACAATAAAGTCCAGACCAGTCTACTAGGATACTGGTTGAGCTCCAAATGGTTGATATGGAGATATCTTCGCATGTATCCAGTCATATATGTAAGTTTTTCTTGATAAATGAATGCATGATGACATTTCTATTAAAAAAAAAAGAATTAGCTATATATAATATATATATGTCGTATGGTACTGAAGATGATGATCATGAAGGTGGTGGAAGTTCGAAGGAAAATTGAAACTGTAAAACTACTGCTTAAAAATGCAATAAACTAGCCAATTAAGGAAATTAATTTTTTTTATAGGAATTAAGGAAATTAATGAGATGATCATGTGATTGAAAAAAAAGAGAGCCTAATTTCATGCTATTGACGATCTGATAATATTAATTATATATAATATATATAAGTTATTTTCCTTAAAATAAAAGATAAAAAAAGTAGGGATTAATTCAATATTAATAGATTGAAACGACCTGATCTCTAAATTTCATGTATTCAGATTTCTGATAGATACTATATATTGATCAGTGTTTATAAATTAAATTCGTCTCCTTTGAACCGCCGGAAAATGAAAATTCTGCCTTAATATTAATACGCAGTAATTTCCAAGCAATTAAGCTAAAACGCGCAAGAGGAAGGTTGCATGCAAGCTTCACCATGACTGAGGAAGACGAGAGATGATCAGACAGTCGTTCGTGTACTGTTTGTAAACTTGGAAGGAAAGAGCGTATAAACTATATATAAAGTCATCTTTTTCATGCTTTCCTTTCCAGTTTTAAATCGGCCATGTAATAATATCATCATCAATTTATTTTTTTATTTTTTAATGTGGTCCTTGCATGTCTGTTGATCAATGGTTTTTTATATCATGTCACAGATCACACGGTTTGTGTGAAAGAAATTACTACTTGATCAAGAGGAGAAAGAAATTTAAGAAAAAAAAAAAGGAAAAGTGAGCATATATTAAAGAATATAAAATAAATAATAAAAAATACTTATTTAATAACGAAGTATAAAAAAATCCCAACGGGAAGACTAGTATTTTCCTTTTATGTATTAGCCTGGCCACTTATGGATCTGACCTATACTATAGTGAATATTAAAAATAAATATAAATGACTAAATCTAACAATATAGTTATCATTATGATCAGAATGTTTAGATATATAATATGGTTACACATCTATTTTATTTTAACATTATATTTTATAATATTTAAATCACTAACCTGCATGAGCTAGCATGCACGGATGGAGGAGGAGGTGGTGGTTAAATTAGTTTGTGACAGAAGAATAAAGTAGTAGTCGTAGAATCAGCATTTATTAATCTTGAACTTCAGTGATGATCATAATCAAGGGATGATCAGGTACTGTAGGGTTATTTTCAAAGACACACCCATTACCATTAGTAGTACCTTTCCAGGCAAAAGACAATTTTCTGATTTACGTACGTTTAGCTCCAAGTGAATTAAGAAAATGGCAAATGAAGAATTAGCTAAAGAAAGAGAATAAATGAAAGATGCTTTCTTTTAATAAAGCCATATATATGAAGTTGATGTATGGAAGGGAACCGATCGAAGAAAAGAAAAAGAAAGGGTAACAGTCACAGCAGCATTGAGAAGGCGACGACAGGCAATGAAGTTGCCATGATCCTTCCTCGAAAAAGGATGAAAAGTCGTGCGAGCCATTAAAAATAAAAAATAAAATCAAAGCGTGTGGTTTTTGTTTTGGTTTGTCTCTTTTTCATTTTTGATCTGCAACGTAACACTACAGGACAGGATGAGTCAATCAAGAAGGGCCCCTTCAACTATGCACATATTATTGGCAAATAAATACCACACCCCCACACAAGGATTAATATCTACTTATTCATTGAGAGTAGATTTATCAGAGAAAATCATTCATCCTAATCCAAATTTATCCTCAAGGACCATGGCTAGGAATTTTTTTATTTTTTTTTTCTTTGAAAACGTAGCAGTTTTTCTGGCCATATGTAATTATCTCTTTGGAATTTAAATGTTAGCAAAGTCGCCATTCTTTCTATGCACAAGAACCTAAATACGACCAACCAAATTAAATATAATTATAATATTTGTTTTAAGATCGTGTTATAAAATTCTGGGTTTAAAGTTCAAACCCAAACAGATTTAAAAGGCAAGACAGATGGTAAAAACTACGTAACACAAAAAGCCATCCTATCTATTCTTTTACCACCTAATCAATACACAAATTAAAAAAAAAAATACAGGAGCATTTATATGTTGGTACATTATTGTTCAATCCAACAAAGCCTATCATGTTAGGCTATTATTAGTATTATTATTATTATTATCTTTTTTAATTTTTTTGAGGGGCTCATTTAGAACTTCCATTAAATCGGCAGTGGGCTCAAGTGTTCGGTGCTTGAAGCGGCCTTTCATCCCGCAGTCTTGATTTTGGCATACTTTTATTAGCTTGAAATCTACAATTTCAGATAATACAAATAACCAATGGCCTTTTTATCTATAAAAAAAAACTAAAAAGCTAGGGACGTTACTGGGGAAAATAGTTATCAGACGAAATCGCCATAAATCCCCCCATTGCCAAACTTCAAACTCTCAAATAGACCTTCTCATAATCACATTTAAAAGTTTCTTTTTTATCTTTCTCCTCTTGATTATCCCATATGTTGAGGATTTATGGGGACATCCTGATGGCGCATTCGTCGCCTCCGGTGAGATCTCTTATGGCCACGAGTATGTGTCCCGGGGGGTATGCTTGAGGTATTAGGGAGACGAATCTCCTCCCTTAGAGCCAGATTACCGAAAACGCAATCAAAAGGATTCTCCATCAGATCAATTCCAGGGTTCCCCTATAACAAAAAATTAAAAAAGACAGATAAAAAAGAAAGTTATCTTAAAGAAATAAAAACGAGTTCTAAATGCCATGAAGAAAAACAAGTGTGAATTCCATTTCCATCAGAAGTTAAAATGTCCCCTCATAGCTAAGCCAAAGGTGAAGTTATCACAATAAGGGCAATTGAGACCGTTGGATCTATCTTGAAACGGGGAAAAACGTATGGGGAGACACAGAAAAGGAATCAATTATGGCCAGAATGGCAATGATCGCCCGCAGAGAAGGCAGAAGTCAGGATGGTTTCTCCAAGGCACGAGGATAAATAGTACATTATTGACTACTGAAAAGAAAGATGAAAGAAGTCAGGATGGTTTCTGTAGTTTCTGTAGGAGGTAATGACAAATGGTGTGAATCACTTACTACTGATTAGCACGTGCATTTTTTTTTTTTTTTCCCAAACGGGACAACTTTCATTCCAGCTCTTGAAAACTCAATGCCACTATTTGCACAATTTTTGGGAGTGTTCATGCCTTAGTGTAGAGTATAGACCGCCCATGCAGATAGATCCTTGCAGCTCTATGAACAGTTAAAACGTATCTTTAGCAGAACCGGAGACATTCAATGATGTAAATGCAATATAACTTCTTCGATAGCTGATGAAAATCAATTCCTACATAAATTGTTTTTACTCAAATTTGAACAGGCAATAAAATTCACATTTAATGGACGTAAGCAGGCACCAGAAGTTCAGTTGCACCATAGCTAAAACCATTTTTTGGCACTTCAATTGCTGGTTTCAAACAGAATCTCCATATAATATGTTGTCCATTCTCTGAAGATTAAAAAGATTAGTTAAGTGTACTTACAGGAACTTCTTTGGACTCGGAATTAGTTCTTTTGCCGTCAGAGTCATTACGGGGGTCACTGTGCATTTTGTTGTAGGAATTCGTGTGGTTTTTGTGTGAGTCACCATGGTAGTTGCTGTTGGAGTCACTTTTGGAGTAGCTGGGAGAGTCACTATCGTGTGCACTTTGACCACGAATAACATCATTAAAGAGAGTTCGATACCGCCACAGTAGTTTTGGCTGATCTGGGTTTGTATCATCAAAAACTTCTTCAGGAAAGAAATGCTTAGAGATAAGCTGCATTCTCCAAGGATCATGCCGGTACTTTGTTAATATTCTGTTATTTGAAATATATTTCGTAAGTAAAATAACAATGCAAGTCAAGGTTCATAAACATCATCATGCGAAAGTAAACAGGCAAGGCAAAGAATGGAGTAGAGGCAGAACTGGTTGCAACAAAAATAGATACAGGTTTGCTTGCATAGTATAAATACAACAAAGGATAATGCAACGTACATCAGTTCAATTTGAGGGAAAGTTGGCCAGACTATTTCAGTATTAATAGTCTATGCAGGAAATGGCCGATGCTGTAATGTGATGTAAACTGCAATGATCATAAAAATATGGTTGTCTAATCACAGAACATTGTAACATAAAGATGAGACTCAAGAAGAGCCAGGGGGAATACCATTTTTTTTTTTTTTTTATGACGGAGGAACCACCCCATGGCAGAGCCCTTAGGACTCACCTATGGAACCTAAACCCCCAGGGAGACTAGCATAGCAACCTGCCACCATGGCTTCCCACTTAAATTGCAGTTTGATCCCAGGGAGAATCAAACCTGTTGCATGGGGCTCATGCACACAAGTTCGCCCTTACCACTTGGGCTACCCACGGGTGGGTGGGAATACCATTTTAAAGAAGAAAGTTCTTATATGCTTCCTAAAATCATAGTATCGTGCATCTGTTAAAACAATTATAACAAATAAAGATCCTTTTTTCTTGTATACTTCCTGTATCCTAGGGTAGTGCCCCTGGCTATTAATAGAACTGGTTTTACATATAAAAAATAATAACAAAGATCCACCATGCAGAAGAATCATTAAATTTCAAATCTAAGGATGTCAATACTGGTAAAAACTCTCATGTATACAATCTTAGAACATTGATATCTCAAACTGTGGCAGAGAAAGCTCAGATAATCTGGATAATCCAGATGAAGTTAACTGGTCAAATCATAATTGAATCATGTGGACATTCACCAAACCACCTCCGTAACTGCTTGTGTGCCCGTCCACTACCAAAGTTACAGGCTAGATATCTCCCCAGTTTTTTGTTTTTTATTATTATTAGTACGTAAGAACTTTATCATCAAGAAAAGTAGGCATAACCAAGTACACAGGACATAAACAAAAGCAACGCCTATACATGATTGTCTAAAGATACAAGGAAATCATGAATGTTCATGCCATTAAAATCTATTATAATTGAACTATAAAAAACATTCCAAGCTCGTCCATTGTCCATTCACGATCCTCAAAACTCCCCCATTCCTCTCCTCCATCCATATGCACTGCCACAAACAACTTGGGACCATCTTCCACAGCTGATATTTGAGAGTTTTATTTTTTATTTTTATAAGTAATAATTTTATTCAAAGAAATAGGCATAAGCCCAAGTACACAGGACGTATACAAAGGAAACACCTACTACTTCCAAAAACAAAAAGAAACTGACACCAGAAAAACTAAAACAGAAGCAGAAAATTATCCGCCATTACAAAAGCTTTAGCCCAAGAACTCAATGTACTCAAGAAAAAATCCCTAAGATCTCCTAAAGAGCGTTCTTTATCCTCGAAGCATCTCCCATTTCTTTCAAGCCAAATGCACCACATAAGACAAGGCAGAATCATCTTCCAAACCCTCACCGCCTTCTTGCAGCCCTTCAAACCCTTCCACCCTACCAATAAATCCACCACTTCTCTAGGCATTACCTAATGTAATCCTGTCCAACTCAAAACCTCATTCCACAAGAATCTTGTCACTTCACTTCACAGTGAAGAAACCTCAAAACCTCATTCCTCATTTCACAGCCCTTCACTTCACATCTGATATTTGAGAGTTACCAGGGATACCTCTCCAACTTGCCAATAAATGAACCACCCTTCATGGCATCATCCAATGTAGCACCTCTCTAGCAAAGATATCATTCCATAAGCTCATGGTCAATGCAATAATAAGTGGTCCTCGGAGTCCCCACTTTTCTTGCACATGTAGCACAAATCCAACACAATGATTTGGCGTTTCCTTAGATTATCTAAGGTAAGGATCTTCCCTAATGAAATTGTCCATACAAAGAAATAAGCTTTTAGGGGGCCTTAGTCTTCCATATGTTCTTCCATGGGAATGGATTTGTATTTTGTGTCGTAAGGGACTTGTAGAACGAATGAACAGTGAATCTCCCCTCAGTTAACTGGACTATTTGGAAGCATGTACAATTTATTTTTATAGGTTCAGATTTGAACCTAGGACCAATACCATCCCACCCCCAAGTGTTTACCAACTCAGCTAAGTCTCGCTAAGCAATTTGAAAACACTAGCTCTCCAAGTTTCCTACCAGCTCAGCTCAGCCCTGTGAAAGCCCATTTGTTTAAATCAAACAATTCGTTACACTCGATAATAATCTCAAAATGTCGATATACTTCAGAACTTTCAGAAACTAGATAAATCGAAATTCTAAAATGAACTAAAATCCAAGCGATGTTGGCTAATGCTCAGTAACTACCTTGAAAGAGCAAACATGGTTGTTGGCATGCATATTTGTTGATGACAGAAAATCAATGTCAACCGGCACATTGCAGAAACTGGAAATTCACAACCTATTCAAATGGCATGAGGATACCTACATATTTGCCAACTCAAACTGCATTCGATCTCCAGTGTGTGCAAGAACACGATCAACACATGAATCAAGGTGCCGACCAAACCTCCACAACCCAAATAAAGCTGCAGCTCCTGGAAAAAAAGGAAAGGTTTAATGAACAAAGGAAAGGGGGGAGGACAAGTAGATTTTCGTAATATGAGTTTTTTAATTTTTTTTATAGGTAATCCAGAGGGGAAATTGGGTCAGAGAATGTTTCATCATCCTATTCAAACGTAATATGAGCATAACCGATGCTGAAAACTAGTAAGAGCCAGAGGTTGATCCTTACCTCCTGAAAGGCTGATTTGAGAAAGCAAATTCAGTCGCCCTGTTGCTGCCAGAAAGGGACAGATCACAGATGTTACTGAGCAATATTAGAAAAAGAGCAAGAAAAGCAGTAACAACAACATCAATATGCTGAACATATAAAATTGTAAACCACACTTAGGCACAGAAATTAATTTCTCACATCTATCATGAAAGTTAAAAGCAAAATTGTAGTCTACGTGATCTACATTATTCAAAAAACCCATTCAAGTAAAAGGGACTAACATAAATTTCATGCTTCAAGAATCTGCTCCAACGATGCGCGAGGTTAATATACCGGCAAAAGTTTCAAGCATGGCTTTTCCCATGGACATAGCATTACATAAAACAACAACGACAATCCACAATTAAACATTACAGAACTTTAAGTGGATAAACAAATGGTTCTACGAATAATTTGAAGTGAAAATCCGTGGATATAAACAGCCATCGGGTTTCCCTAACGATTTGCCGCACAAGGTTTTATACATTAACGATAAAATACAAGTAAACATTATCTCAAGCAGACGGAAAATATAACACGTGCAGCACCGGCGATTATAAACCATATACCTGAAAACGTAAGGCAGCCGGCAGCAAGAGCGTTAAACCTAAAAAACCGAGAGGCATCGGACTTGCAAGCTCGGAAAAAGTCTTCCTCTTCAGGCCTTATTTTCTCCTGATGAAACACACATTTTAGCCTATAATGCGATTTACGGAATTGACAAAATCTAAAGAACTTAATCTGATCAATATTTCATATATGCTTGCACTACTCCGGGCAAGCTATGTGATTAGCAGTTCCGAAACACTTTTATCTTGCTCTGGTAGCCAACGGAAACAAGAAAAACACTTTCAATAAGCAAAACGAAAGCAATCCCAAACAGATAGAAGAAACAAGTAGCCACTGCTACAAGAGGGGAAAACTGAAGGGAGAAAAAGTAATTGCTAGGGTTTGGATGGGAGCCCTAGATGTGGGGTGAAGTAGAAGAACCTTTTTGGACCTGAGAGCTTTTTCGAGATCGTACAAGATTTCGCCCATTTTTTATGTTTCAGTCTCCAGTCTTTAGCTACAGCTGCTTTCAAAGGAAAAAGCACTTTCTCCGGCTCCAGAAGAGGAAAATGGAAGATGCTAGCGTCGCTAGTTTAGTACTAGTGGTTCGTTTAAGAAAAGCGTTGTAAGTGATGGGCCAGGGCCCATCTTCAATAAAGTGGATCAATAGATTCAAAGTAATGGACTATGCAGCCCGAACTTAGTTCAAAGGCATTAACTTTTAATAATGGAAAACTCATAACTCAAGCGAATTTGCAAACCGAGAAGCTGATATGGATTGATTCAATAAAACAAATCGTTTTGATTTTAACTCAGGCAAACATAGTTTTAGGCGGGATCTAAAGTTAAACAAATCTCTTCGTTGCGCCTCTTCCCCGCGTGTCCTCTCTCTTCTCTGGTAATCTTCTCTGCGTCCTTCCATGCAAAAGCTAGATGGGTCATTTCTTTATGCATTCAACAGGTACTAATTAATACAACCTCTTTAGTTTCCCATTTTATGATCAATGCTTTTTATGTTTGGTTCCTCAAAAAAACCATGACTACAAAATTTTTCATTTTTTCATGCAGGCTAAAGAACTTGAAACTTCTATAAAAGAAGAGGTAAAAAATCAATCAGAGTTGGAGAAAGAATTAGATGCAGAAAATGAACAAATGAACGAAGTAATCATCGACATTGAAGAAAGCAAGTGCAGGCTAAGTTCATTGTTAAAACTCCAAAAAGAGTTGTCCGAAAAGCTCTAGATTTCAACAATGGCGAAGTCACAAGCTGAGGTCCAGCTCGAAAAGGCAGTGCTGACAAGGGCAGAGATGGTGAGGGATATCGAGGAGTTGCGGAGACAAAGAGATGTGTTCAATAGGAGGATCGAATTCTACAAAGAAAAAGACGTCGTTGGAATGCTTTCGAAGCTTAATGAAGTGAGCTGTGGTTACAGAGAGTACAGTGCTGAGGAGATCAGATTAGTCATCGATAACTTTTCAGAGAGCAAGAGATTGAGATCTGGTGGGGATTGGACGAATGTGTATAGAGGGCGCCAACCCACTTGTACCTAGAAGAACTGCTCTCTTATAGAAATCTGGTGGGGATTGGACGAATGTGTATAGAGGGCGCCAACCTGCTTGTACCTAGAAGAATTGTTCTCTTACAAAGAATATAGGGAAGAAGACCGTTGCTATCGTGTTCTTTCTGATGTGCAAGATTGTGTTTTCTTGATGTTTCTATCGTCCGCTTCGTTTAAGTTCTTTGGGATTCTATCGTGCTTTGCTCTTTTTTTGACAACTTTAAAATATTAATTGGTACGCGGGTCGCACCAACCCGCTTATACCTAGAAGAATTGTTTAACACTATGTATCCTATGATAAATTGGAAAATCGTACTTTAAAATTATCAGTTTCTTTTTGGGCAGGTCTATCCTATAAAAGAGGTTTATCAGACACCAATAACAAGATGACACTTCAGCATTGCACAAAGATGAAGCCTAAACCTGGTTGCGCAAGAGCATTTGGGGCAATTACAAAAATCCCACTTGGAACGTAAAACCTTATGGTGACTCCCACAAAATCCCTTTGACAGAAAACAGTTGCCACCTTACCGCATGCCGAAAGCCTTTGATCGATGGAGGAGATTCGGAGTAGACAGTCTTACATGTCTTTAACAAATTTTTGAAATCTTTTTGGTCCCAAAATTCAAAATACAATTATAAATTATAACATGTCTCATAATTCATTGGCCAGTTTGATGTGCCCACATCGGTAACGCAATTGCATTCCTCATTGCCGCCATTAGTTGGGCGATTCACTAGACATGTCCACCACAAGAGATGATTCACCCGCATCATCATTTACCGGCATATGTTGCATTGAGGGCTGATGATTCAATACACTCTTAATGAACTCACCGTTAGGCGTCACCATTTTAATCATATTGTGTAGTGTACAACATGCAATAATAATCATGCCTTGCCTGATGGGGTGATATCGAGGCATGGCCTCCAAAATTTGAAACTGCATTTTCAACAAAAAGAATGTGCATTCAATAACGTTTCGTAGAGAGGCATGATGATAGTTGAAATAATCTTTATATTCCCGAAAGCGATGCACACTATAACGATCTGATCGATAATATCTCTCTCGTGGATAAGGCGGCAAAAACATTTTGACGCAGGGATAAGCCGCATCGACAAGATAATAATAACCTAACCACATTTTAAATCAACTTGAATCAGTGGTTTGCGAAATAAATACACTTACAAAATTTTAAAAGACAACGTTTTATATTTATTTTTATAAATAAAAGTTACTGTCTTCTGGCCATGGGAATTGATTTCGATTTCGACTCAATGCATTCATGAAAACTCGTGTATCGTGGGCTATTCCCACCTACCCATATACACGTACAAACTTCATATCGAAGTCATAAGCGAACAAGACGTTTTGTGCAATCCGGCCATATCGATTTCTATATGCGTTACGTACATTATCAGGTGCTACAGCTGAGATCATTGTGTCGTCCATCGCCCCAATACATTTCTGCAAAATCATTATCATATAACGCATCTCAATCAGAATAATTATATATATTTTAATTAAACAAAAAAATAATTGAATACAAACGTTTAAAAGTTGGGAAGTCATTACTTCAAACCATGGATAATTATTGGGATTTCTCGCAATCTAAAGATACACCCCAATTATGTGTGTTGGCCTAATCACAGTTCTCCCTAACTCATGCAGCGCCCGCATAACCGTCTTTACGTAGCGGTTAATAGTTTCACTTGAATGTTGGAAGTGATCCCCAATGACACGTTGACCTCGTACATGACTAACAAAAAGGCTGAATATGACCAATGATTACTCCACCAAGGTCCTTTCTGTAGAATCCATAATTCATTGTTTCCCGTAACACATCGCATACATAACAGAATGCAAAAACTTCCATGCGAAACATTTCAAGGCACCTACGAGGGTTCCCATTCAAAACCGCCTAAATATATTGATCCCCCGAAGACCTATATTGTGTTGGGGCATTGGGATTCGAGCTCCAGTATTTTGCATTGTCGTCCACATCATATAAACTATATTCATCTCATCCATTGCATCATCATCTCCATCTCCTAGCCAAGGGGCATCTTCGTACGTAAAGTCATCATCGGCCATTTTGAATAACCTCCTTGCGCGTGCGTTAACAAAATTATCAATACACTGTAATAATAAGGAAATGTATGCAAAAGTTCAATGGCATCACTCCATAAATGGCAGGGATATGTCAGAGACAAAACAATTAACTATAATCATCTGTAAGCATAAAACTTCAACAAAATAACTATTATACAATGCTCATCCAAAGTAGCAGTAGCTAATTAGCTCATGTCTAAAAAAACATCAAAGAAATGATAACCATAAGCATCAAGTACGATAAACGTCAGACACAAAGTTATACAACTAAACTTCATGCCAAATTATGAAAAAACTGCCTATTGTCTGATAAAACGATCCCCTCATCAATAAAAAAAAAGAGTTATAAACTCCATGCCCACTCACTCTTGCGCTCTGCAAAGATCGCCACGAACGAGGTCTGCAATCCCAGATTCTTTGATAATAATTTAAAGGCCTTGTTCCATTGCTCAAAAGGCAGGTGAGGTTCAACTTCGTCAAGCAATCGAAAGCAACACATTTGCATATCGATCAACGCATCAATCTCCATGTTGTTCGATTTGCTACGCTTCAAGGCCCTCCACTCCTTAGCAACCAGTCGCCTAGCCTCAGAACTTTTCTCAATTGCCTCCAAGGTTCTGCTAAAGGCCCTTCATCAATGGTAGGGGACTGGGAAGGCCCTCCCCTCTGGCATCGACGAGATCCACTACTGCATGAAGCGGAGAAGGGTCTCCATGATTGCGTGGATTCGTCCATAGGAGTTGGCTGCGATGGCCCCCCTTGATCATCCGGCTCTGGCCGACCATGGTTTAGCAGCTCCTCGTCAAGCAGGTCCTCCTCGTCGCTGGTTGGGGCCAGGTCAGTCAATGCCCGATGGAATGTCCCTGTCGCAACGACACAGCCAAAGATCGCGCACAACTCTTCATATTTTGGGCATCCATTAGTCTTGAAATGCTTGAATGAGTTTCTTGCCTAACATATTTAATTAAAAATATCATTAAATTCCCTCAGTGCAAGTTACCAAGGAATAATAATTTTTCACAGTTACGTACCCTGATTGCGTTTGCCCAGTGTTCCTCGCTTGCCACTGGGCCTTCCTGTCTGGATCCCAGCCCAATCCTGTTTGCTTCATCAGATCCGTAAATTCTCTCTGCCTTCGTTTAAGGCGTGCAATCTTTCCTTTTACTTGCTCAAAGTTAAAATTCTTCGGCCCATAGTTAGACAATCATTTAGCAAGCCGAACATGGTCGCTATGGGTGATCCTCCCACCCCTCAGTCTATTCATAATGGTATCAACAAGGACATCCTCCATCTCCTCATCCCACAACAGCCGATCACGTATGTTTTCATTTGGCTCATCCATATGGAGCTAAAAGATGTTCAAAAATAAACCTCAACACTTGCATTTAAATAGATTGAGGTTTAATTCGCATATATTAGAAGCCATAATCTTAGATGTGATAGATAACATGTTTATAGGGTAAAGATAAGAAATAGCTAATGTTCAATATCTTCCCAGTCATTCACAGTAAGGCTACATAGGCAGGAAACGAGAAATACTAACATTTTAGTACAAAGATACATGTTGTACATAATAAATGAAAAAATGTTACATGTCGAGATGATGACGATGATCTCAACCGCAAGTAGTAAGGCTACAGGCATGACAATGTAATAAGAAAGAAACAGTGGCATGTATCAGTTTGGAATGTATGTGCATCTAAAATTAAAAAAACAAAATAAATATCTCTAGAAAACGTGTAAAGCTTTGATTATCCACTTTCAGATATTGATGAGTACATGAGAATCCTTACAAGCCAAGCAAACGATACAATTATGGAAAATTTTAATTTTCGCCACCACTCCTTTTTCTTTAGCAGAAGACAACAGTTTAGAAACTATGATAGCTCTATATATACCTGTTACATTTTTTTTTTATAAGTAACTCTATATATACCTGTTACTATTATTTATATGAAAAATATGAAAACACAATATTTTTTACAACATATTTCACAATCATGTTTTAAAATGATTGTGAAAAACTGTTGAACCCAAAGGGTATACATACATCTTACTAGCCACATGCAAGTTGCAACCTCTCCTTACCCTATGGCACTTGATTTTCTTACTATCCAATTATGAATTGGCTCAAAAGTTATTTGTTTATTAATCTTAAGCAACCACCTGGCACCTTGAGCTAGGAGGTATGATCAGGTGTAGCCAAGTCATTTAGGTTTCATGAGGTGGAGCCTAGTCATTTAGGTGAAGTTTTGAATATCGATCGACATGAGAGCTAAAATTTACAACTTGTTTTAAGGAAGGGTGAACGGCTCTAGTTTCGAGGATTTACTCTGCACTGGACAACACTTGGGGGCATTATGAATACAAGAAATATCATTGTTCCAAAACTAAAAATAAAATAAAACAAAACAAAACAAAATCAAGCAGCTTGATTTTAGCCCTGAGCCCTACTTGTAAATAATAGTTATTATCAGAAACCACATATTATTTTAGTTCTTTATTTGAAGCAGGACCACAGGTGTTTTTTATAAGTGGTATGTTTGGAAAAACAGCCACGATAACATTTGCTTCTCCTTGTATGTAGACTTTCTGAATCCTTGTTCTCCTCCCTTAGCTTAGGTAGGAGTTCTAATTGGTAAACTGCCTATATGCATGGGATGCACCCTAGTACTCTTTTAATAATAATTTGTTGCTTTTACTTATATTAAAAAAAGAGTGATAAGTCCCAAGTGAACTCTGCATTCATGCGTGTATAAATTCAATTTGTGGAGCAGGATTATGGATATAAAAAAATTCAGGTTATCAGTGGATAATAACCAAATTGAAGGAAAAGCTTATTACTTTTTATATGTAGAGTGATTTCGATATTTGTGAGAGCAATAAGTTCATCTCTCTTCAGAACCTTCATCTAAGTGTGTTGATACCATAACCTTTTTATGATTCTCTCTACATGCTCACATAAAATAAGGTCAACAATTTCACACAAGAATAATATGTATCTGCAAAATCATGCTAATGAATATAAACAGTCGTTGATGATTCAACACTTTTAAGCCTTAGTTCAGTTGCTTGCTTAGCAAATCCTACACTGTTGTATTATAAAATTCCTACATGTAATAAATAATGATACTAATCTGCAACGCATCAAGGATGATCTCCTTTCAGTGAATTTATCCTCCACATCTCATTAAAATAAACAAACCCTTTTTAATATATCATATCCTCGTGAGATCTAACAGAAAACAAATAACATTATAGAAACGACACCTACCCCACCATGTTTACAAGTGACAGGGGCAGGATGATGCGTGTAGGGTAATTTTATAGCAGCTACAACAGTAGGTGAGAAATTACATTCTGAATCCTAGTGCACTTTCTACTCTCATTTGATAACTCGAATACCACATTTCTAGCCTTGCCAGTACATGGAAAATGATGATCTCCATTTAACTTGAAATGACTGGGTTTTGTATAGTGTAAAACCCAGAAATTCCACAATTCATTTGCTGGGTTAATCTTAATTCCATCTAAAACAAGTAACTTTTCTAATGACATAAGTAATGAGAATTTATCTTGAGGCATACATTAGTGTCATTATGAACAACAAAGAGGCCTAAATCATATGTAGCATAAACTGCCACTCCAAATTTATATCTTTACATCAGTATAAAAGAAAAGAAAAATTCTCCATACAGTTTACCTCTCTCTGTTTCAGACGTTTTGAGTGAAACAGCAGAGAACTAGAGCTTCAAATCACCATTTCCATCTTTGAATCAAAACCGCTACTTCCCAACTTCGAAAATAATAGAAAAGAATCATGTATGAAGGAACTAACAAGTAGTTTTGTTTACTCCCTTGATTCTGATATAGATGCAAAAACAGACTTCCTAGTCAGTATCATATATCAATTCCTTGTCAAGAAGGAAACACAACTAGTCAGATCATTTCCTAAACTCCCATGAAACACAACCAGGGTAAACCATAATTGAAAAACAAACGTTCAACTTCATCAATCATCAGACATGTTCAAGCTCCAGCTAATCAGATTCTTCAACTAAAATAAAACAAAATAAACCCCCATTGTTTAAACCTGGCATAAACACTTCAACAAACCCAAAACTCAATGATCAAAGCACAATTTCAGACTGTAAATTTTTTTTACAGAAAATAATGTTTGCATGTAGATCTGAAGCAAATGTCATGGCAAATCAAGAAAATCCAAAACCAAGAAATCGCAAAAATATATCAAGGGCAAGCAACAACAACAGAAGCAAATTATTTTCTTCAAAAATAAGAACCTTATTTTTCCATCCCAAGTCAGATAAACTCTTACCCGATAGGAGCGAGTCCTGGGAGCCGTGGTGGTGGAGGTATGGCGGCAACGACGTCTCTTGGCAGTTTCGGTGATGTACGTCTGAGGCTTCCGGTGTTTGAAAGGGGTGCCTTTCCTCGATTTGGGGAGTTTACCTTTATAGACCATTTTTGCATACAACAACCCCGTCAACAGTGGAGATAGGGGTCTACAATTGCAAACTCCTGCGAAGCTAGGGCTTGAATGGCAGACGACAGTGGGCTTCTGAGTTGACGATGCACGGTAGGGAGGGTTTTGGCTAGGTCAGCCGCAGAGATTCGTCTGGCAACGTATTTGGGCAGAGATTCGCACGGCTTCATCAGATTAGCTCATTTCGTGATTTAGCAAGCCAGTCGCATCCCTTTTGGTGAGTATTCGAAATGGCGTTGATGGTGGATCTCTTTGCGTCGAACGGGTTGGCAGTTTCAGAAGGCCTCGCTGTCAACGGTCAAAGGAGTCAAAGGAGGAGTTTGAGATGATAATGGGGCTCGACGGGGCAGTAAAGTTTGGAGGAAGGGTAGGCACTGTGGAGTACCGTTGGTGGAGTAACGTGGGAGGGAAAGACAATTCACTGAAAAGCTGTCTGTAATGTCATGTCTGTGAACAGTTGCAAGACAAATTTCAAACGCATGAGATTTCTGTGTTTTATTTAAAATGTATGTTTGGAAGTGGTATCTCATCTCAGTATGAGATTTGGGATGAAATCTCTGCAAATTTAAACTTTCATTCGGAGAGAGGATAACGGTAGGGAGAGAGGGTCACAACAATGGCAGAATGGGTCTTTGATTTCATGTAGGAGGGAGGGAGATATCGAGGAGAGAGAAAGGGGGGGGGGGCGCGCGGAATGGGTGGGAAGGTGACGAAGAAAATGCTTGGATACTTTAAAGGCATCAACCAATCAATGTTAGCATGCACCAAAATATGCTGACATGGCATAATATGCTGACGTGACATACTAGGCCACCTAATCTATGCATATAGTCCATGTAGGAAAAAAAAATCTATTTATCATTTTTTTAATATTTTATCATATTTTTCCTATGTTTGCTGGCAAGATTGTGTTGAAAAATTATGAAATTTTTCAAAATTTTTTTACGGATATTTTATTGAAATTTGAAAAAAAGTGGTCCATTCAAAATATACAATTGAAAGAGATTTTTTCTGAGAACTCTTGCAGAGATATATGAAAATTTAAATTAGTTTTTGAATACTCTATATAACAAATGTTTTATCTCATTTTATTTTATCTTATTTTATAATTACAATTTTTTACATAAAATATAATAAAAATTTAATTTTTTTAAATTCTAAAACAAAAATTATATTTTAATAATATTTTATTCAATTTTCAATTTTAAACTTTCATCTCAATTTACTATCCAAACGAAATCTAAAAAAATTTTGATCAGTGTTTAAAAACTCTTCATTCCCATTCATGACCTCTAAGCCTCATTTGTAAATTCCACTCTTTTTTTCAAAAACAAATTACACGACGTTTGTATATTCTATGACTATATCTAATATTATTAAATAATAATAAAAACATTGAATAGTAAGTTTTTTTTAACCTTTCGTATTTTATGTCCGTGTAATCAGTCTGTGTTTCAAATATTTTCTATATTCTTTTTAGATAAATTCTACTCATTATTTTCGAGCCACACAACCTACATTAACTTTTTAAATTTTTTTTTTCTCTTGTGTTTGAGTAATTCTATATATCAGCCTACACTCTCCACACACCATATATTTAAATTTTTTTTTTAACTTAATACATAAATATGTGGAGTCTGTTATAAATAGTAGATTAATGTAAATATTTTTTCTTTCGTTTTATAATATTATTCTCATAAAATTGCTGCTACGTTGAGAACAGCGAGAATGGAGATATAAACGGTAGTAGTTGTGCTTTCCTTCCCCACCAAGAAGGCCACGAGTTCCAAGAATCAGTATTCATCTGCGTCTAACGAAACAAGAGCTGAACATGCACTGAGAATATTGTTTCCAGAAAGTATTTCCCTCCATTACCTACCTACCTATAGAACATCACCCATGTCAAGCATGGCCCAGACACCCTTAGCCCTCCCTCGCCATCCCACCACCACCCTCTTCAATGCTCTCGACTCCTCCACCACCCTCGCCCACCTCAAACAAGTTCACGCACAAATCCTCCGCCGCTCCAATCACCACCACGGCTCCAATTCCCTCCTCCTTCAACTTGTCCTCTCCTCTTGTGCACACTCCTCCAGCCTCGACTACGCCCTCGCTGTCTTCAGCCACATTCCAAGGCCCGACACCCGCCTATCCAACAAGTTCTTGCGCGAGTTGTCGCGGGGCGCCGACCCCGAGAAGGCCCTCCTCGTGTATGAGTGGATGAGGAGGGAGGGACTTAGTTTGGACAGGTTCAGCTTCCCGCCATTGCTGAAGGCGGTGTCGAGAGCATCGGATCTGGTCCAGGGGATGGAGATTCATGGGCTAGCGTCGAAGTTGGGTTTCAGTTCGGACCCGTTTGTGCAGACTGGTTTGGTTAGGATGTATGCTGTGTGTGGGCAGATAATGGAAGCGAGATTGGTGTTCGATAAAATGTCTCACCGGGACGTCGTTGCATGGAGCATTATGATTGTTGGGTATGGCTATTGCTGGTATCTCTTTAATTGATAGAAACGTTAGCACTTGTTTTTTCCCCAAACTCCGATTTGAATTGCTATGAGATGCATCGGTGACTGTTTTGGCTTATTTTGGACATTTTGCAGAAGCAAGGGAACATAAATGTTGGGAGAAATGCACTTGCTAGATGAAAGTTGTAGGAAAACGAGATAAATGGAAGGAAAACGACAACAGAGTTAAGGAAACATTAAAAAAAAGTTAGTGGTGATGGAAAGCATTAGAAAATAATATATAGTCATGCCATAACTGCATGTGAATAGAGTAGGCCACTGCATTACTGCCTCTAATGTCACCGCTGGCACCACCACCACGACCTGAACTTCTACCCTCATTGCTTCATCACATTCTCCTCTAGGGGTATCTGTTATCTTATGAAACGTTAATTTTCTAAAGTGAACAAGAATTTTGACACAAAAACTTATTAGCAACCAAATGGGGAGTCACTCCACCTAGAGAGTGGTCAGTTATGAAATTCACGTTTTCTTTTTGAAGTTTTCCCACTTTCGAGGAAAGTCGTAGGTGAAGAAATTTTAGTTCAAGAAATTTCTTCTTATTTTCTTTGAAAATGCTGACCTTGTAACATTTGCAAACAGGTACTCCCAGAGTGGTCTTTTGGATGATGCATTGAAACTATTTGATGAGATGATGGCATCTAATGTGGAACCAGATGAGATTGTTCTTTCTACAATTGTTTCTGCCTGCGGCCGCAGTGGAAATTTAAGCTATGGGAAAGTGATCCATGAGTTCATCACTAAAAGTAATATTGTTGCTGACCGACATTTACAGTGTGCGCTTGTTACCATGTATTCAAGTTGTGGATCTATGGATTTGGCTCAGGAACTGTTCGACAAGATGTCACCAAAAAACTTAATTATTTCTACTGCCATGGTTTCTGCATATTCAAAGGTCAGACGCGTTGAAGATGCTCGCATGATTTTTAATGAAACAGATGAGAAGGACTTGGTATGTTGGAGTGCGATGATATCTGGTTATGCTGAGAGTGATCGTCCTCAAGAAGCTCTTAAATTATTCCATGAAATGCAAGCGTTAGGAATACAACCTGATGAAGTCACCATGTTGAGTGTCATCTCAGCTTGTGCTCATCTTGGTGGATTGGACCATGCCAAATGGATCCATTTATATGTTGACAAGAATGGATTTGGTGGAGCTTTGCCTGTTAACAATGCTCTTGTTGATATGTATGCCAAATGCGGGAGTTTGGAAAGAGCAAGATGGGTATTTGAGAAAATGCCAAGAAAAAATGTGATATCTTGGACCAGTATGATCAGTGCCTTTGCCATGCATGGAGATGCTAGCAATGCACTAAGCTTCTTCTATCAAATGAAAGATACAAAAATTGAGCCTAACGGGATTACATTTATCGGGGCACTTTATGCTTGTAGCCATGTAGGGCTAGTCGAAGAGGGTCGGAAAATCTTTTCATCCATGATTAATGAGCACAACATCACTCCCAAACATGAGCACTATGGTTGCATGGTTGATCTCTTTGGCCGTGCCAATCTCTTGAGGGAGGCTCTTGAGGTTATAGAGACAATGCCTTTGGCACCTAATGTTGTCATTTGGGGATCCTTAATGGCTGCTTGCCGTATTCATGGTGAAACTGAACTAGGAGAATTTGCGGCCAAACGGCTTCTTGAGCTAGATCCAGATCATGATGGGGCGCATGTGTTCTTATCAAACATTTATGCTAAAGAAAGAAGATGGGAAGATGTTGGAGAGGTGAGGAGATTAATGAAACATAAAGGTATTTCTAAGGAAAGGGGATGTAGTAGGATAGAATTAAACAATGAGGTACATGAGTTTTTTATGGCGGATAGAAATCATAAACGGACAAATCAGATCTATGAGAAATTAGACGAGGTGGTTAGTGAGTTGAAATTGGTTGGTTATGCTCCAAATACCTGTAGCATTCTGGTTGATTTAGAAGAGGAAGAAAAGAAAGAAGTGGTTCTCTGTCATAGTGAGAAGTTGGCAGTATGTTATGGACTAGTGAGTGATCCGATAGGGAGGTGCATTCGCATAGTGAAGAATCTTAGGATTTGTGAGGACTGCCATACTTTTATGAAGTTGGTTTCAAAAGTTTATGAGAGAGAGATTGTTGTTAGAGATAGGACGAGATTTCACCATTACAAGAATGGTGCCTGTTCTTGTAAAGAGTATTGGTAACCACTAACCAGATGCTTTTTTGTAAGACTGTTTCATATAGTTGAAGTGAAACACCTAAATGCTACAAATTTTAGCGAGCTGTATTGTGTACATTAATCCTAAGGTTTACATAGACAAAATTATAATGTGATCCCTAGAATGGGAAAATCAATTTGATGTTAAGGAAATTGGTTTCTTGCAATTAAATAAAACCATGAGAGGCAACGAACTCCTAACTAAATTGCACTGGCGAATAAACAAAATCCTGATGTTAAGATATACTGTTTTGATAAGAGATCTATTAGGAACGATAAGAGAAAAATTAAAGCAAAAAAGTGAAATTAATCACACACGTCACAAGGTTTATGTGGTTCAACAACGTGTATGCGTCCACAGAAAACCCTAATTAGCAAGTTAGGTCGAACTAGTAAACCCTAATTAGCGGGTTAGGTCGAACTAGTAAAGCCTAATGAACGGATCGAGTTGGACCAAGTCTTCGCTCCATCGCCCAAGCCTCATTAAAAAAAAAAACTTTAAACAATTCCTTGTTGGGCCAGATAATCAAATTGGGCCGCACACAAACAAAACCAGGTTCCACACAAGAAGTCCAACAATTCTCTCACTTGGAGATTGGTACAATAGCAAGTATCAACCACCTACCTCCACCCCTGCAACTTATAGCTATTGTCCTCAGGCTATAAGACCAACTGAAGTTGTGCACAATTTCGTCTCAACTGAACCTGGATATAACCAAGTCAGAGAGCTGAACTTGGTAAAAAGTCTCATTTGGTTAAAAAAAAACTCGTTCAATTACACTAAACTCCAACCTGCTATATATATATATGCCCATTCAACATAAGCATTCCCATATCTAATAGTCTCATTTGCTAAAAAAAAAGCCAAATTCAATTACACAAAATTCCAACCTGCTATATTTGGCCACTCAAAGACTGCCATAACTATATACATCAGAATAAAGGTCATATACATAGACATAATTCTTGAAAGTCTTGATACATATTGGATCCTTAAAATTGCTTCTAACTCCTAGCTGTATGAGGCTTCGAAAATATAATCAAAACTCAAATCTGCTTGTAACTCCCAGAATGATAGCATTAGTTTCCATAATTCCTGTCAAGCCAAAGCCAATTTAGACTGTCGTTCCAAGTGATATAAATATACATCAGACAAAATTGAATATTTCCAAAACGAAATGGAAGGACATTTCCAAATTTTTTTGTTTTGTTTTGATTAATTGTGACATTAAATGACTGGAAGTCCGCGCAATTTTCGTTCTCAATCTTCTTTTTCAAGGCATTATCATACTAATCGACAAACTCTTTCAAGTTTGTCTTAGTATGAACATAACCATCAAAAAAGGCATTCATGCTTTCGCTCCGCTGTGTTGTACTAATTCTAGCCCAAAAAACATTCTTCAAGAATGCCAGTACCCAATGCTCACGCTCAGTATATAAACTCTGCAACCAAACATTCTCATGCAAGTTGTACGTGCTAATCAACTGATCCCAACATTTTTAAACTCTTCCAGTGTTTGGGTATTATACACACATTTCATCAGTGCAGTTTTCATTCCAGTTTTGTAAAAACCATAATAGCCAAGCTTTTCAAGAACTTTCTTCAAGATATGTCACAGGGAAATCTATGTCGGCTTTCTGGGAAAACAATTGCAATTGCATTTTTCATAGTTCTGTCTTGGTCAGTGATAATAGCCTTAGGCGCTATACCATCCATATACTGCAACCATGTTTGGAATAACCACACGAATGCCTCAGTATCCTCAGAGGAAATCAAGCCAGCTCCCAACAAAATTGACTGCCCATGGTGGTTTACACCAACAAATGGCGCAAAGGGCATCCCATATCGGTTCGTCAAGTATGTGGTGTCGAAAGTTACGACATCCCCGAAATATTGGTAGGCTGCTCTACTACGGGGGTCTGTCCAGAAGACATTTTTTAACCTCCCGTCATCATTCAAGTCCATTAGTGCAAAAAACCCTAGATTTTTGTACTGCATCTGCAATAAGTAGTCTCGAAGCGCTCCAGCACCACCAGCGCCCAATCATAGATGTCGTGCCTTGTCGATGTAGTTACGGCAATCTTTTTCCAAAAACGGGAGGTTCTCAAAACCACCCGCGCCAACAACAAGAGACCCAAAACTCTTATTCATTCGGATGCCAACCAAATCATTCGTATCTAGGACTCTTTTAACAGATTCATTCACTTCTCTATTACATCGAAAGAAGCGAGATTTCTTTGGATTGAGGCCGTGGTTGTGGATATTGTGAACTGTAATCAGCCGAAACTTTCCATCAACAACTTTTAAGGTATTACTTTTTGCCTTACATTCCGTCTTTGCTGTCGGACGTGAGTTTGTGGCATTCACAATCCTATTCTGGGCCTTCCCTCCACGGGCACAGGCAAGGGTGACATATCTAACAATCTCATCCTCTCCCCTCTCACTCCTTTTTGTCATCACCCTAAACCCGTATTTCTTACCATATTCCTTATAATAACTCATTAAATCTTCTAAGGAATTAAACTCCATCCCCGAAACTGGCTCATCATCACCATCCATTTGCACTTTCTCAGATGTTCTGGCACTGCCATACTCAGTTTCTTGTGCATCTGGTCTATTAGGATGAATTTCTTCAACTCTAGAAGATGTAGCTAGCGATTTAGTTTCCCCAACATTGGGTCTATTATCCTCCGTACCAAGAAATTTGCTTGTAACGGAGGTATTGCTGAGAGACAATTGGCCTTCACTGCCATGTTGAAATGGGTAACTAGCATTCTGGCATATTAAAAAAAATTGCAATTAAACTCTTCAAAAAAACCAACTTATTAAAATTAAATGGAAAACATGACATCAACACTTGTAGGTTGCTTGGATATTGGTTAAGAGCGGGAAATGGAAAAAAACCCTAGTCCATAGTAACCGTGCATTGGGATGTTTGGAGAAGTTGATGGCATGTCCTGAAATGTGTTTGGATAAATTATTGATGTGTTCAGAAAATAAATATAAACTAATCTCGAATCTAATGTTATTGATATATTGCAAATAAAATAACATACCGCGGATGGAGGATTTGAGCTAGATGGTGTTAGGGTAGATGGATGTTCTTTTCCTTTTTCCATGCTAAGAGGGAGACAAATGCATCTTGTCAATATCAATATTGTATAACTCAAGCCACATTAAAATCTATGAACTGGTACAACGGATCTCATTTCAAATAAAATGTTTAATATTTATTTCATTTATGAGCATGTGGCGATGCAAATATGGTTGCCAAATGGGGGGCCAAGTACCAATATTACCCATATCATAATATTGTTTCCTTGTTTCCTGTTGGTTTAGGACGATTTTACATCTTATCATGATATTTCTTTAAGATGATCACCACTTTTGAATGTGTAATTTTTTTTTCATTTTTTTAGCACACTTTATTGAAAACACTCTCGTTTAAGGTGAAGAAATATCGTAAATACAATGAAAACAGTTTTGGGACTAATTATGACCCCAAAACCAAAATATAAAAACATTAACCAACAATATAAATCATTTACATTGGAATGTGGAATGTAATTGGCAGGCCAACACTATATAAATCAATCAATTAAAAGTTAAAACAACTACTTCATATTACTCAAATGTACATACTATTTATAAGGTTCCATTCTTTACACAAAGAACTAAGGTGTTTTGGCCTTAATGATTCATAATTTGAGGAAAACCAACAATGTAAGTGATAGACCCGAGATGCAAATAAGATAACTAAAATAAATGGATTTAGAGGCACAGTATCTTTGCTGGGGGCTTGCAGGTGGTTCCAAAGAATACTAGAAGTGGAAGAGATATCAGGCTTCTTGAATGCAATAAGGCTTCAAAGCACAGGGAACCTAAGCATGCATCAGCCACACCAAGTTTGATTGAAACTCGCGGGTGAAGCAAACATCATTATCTATATACTTTGCTCGAAAACAGATTATTTGTGAGTAGTTAAGATGATCAGTGACCAAATTATATATATACAGTAAAGAGGGTCACAATTGTTTCTTCAAAACTCATGTAAATCATAAGAACTGCATGTAATTGGTCAAAATAAATGTGTACAAATTAATCATATGGTATCTATTTATACCAACAGAGGACAGCTCGTCGATCTGGAAGTATAGAGTTTTGTTGAATTTAGGACGGTTTGGTGAGCATATTCTGCATGCAGTTGGTAGTAGAGACATCAGCATGAGTTTTTCCTTAATTTGATAGAATGAATCAATTAATAATTAAGGAACAATATATTATATAGTGGTTAGCAAAAACATATATACATAGGTTGATTCTAGACGTAGTACCATCGAAGTATATATTCTACTCATGATCTGTGGTAGTAGTACTACTTGTTTCTACTCATGATGTCACAAAGGGAATTTTATAGTATTACTATGATTAATTGGTGTCTCAAGTACCCATCACCCAACCAAAACTAAACGTCAACATTAGCAAACCTAAGGTCCAGACTTGGAACATCATTTGCTCACCAACTGAAGAACCAGTCTGGCCATTAATAAGAACCAATCACACCTACCACTACAATCTTATCCAGTAAAATTTACCCAAAAAAACAGTGGTTACCAAAGCAACTCGCATGGGGGCGAAGTCCCCAAACCAAAAAACCTCAAGAGTTATTTCTGAGGATTTTTTACATGGTCAAAAACTAAAACAAAACACTCAAAATAGTTTAAAAATCGACAAGACTCCCACATTAGAACACCAACTTAAACATGAAGTTCTAGACAAATAGCACTTAAAAAGAATAGCTCAGAGTATTATAACTGTAACATATACCCCAAGCCCGAAACTCTCATCGTTTGGAACATCAGGTGTCAAGAACTTCATTGGATCTTTACTCACCAATAAAAGACATATACATGAGAATGTGTGAAGAACAACATAAAATTAAAGCTAAAAGAAGAGAAACAAATACTTAACGTGGCAGGGGAAGAAGCAGATCTGGAAATCAAGGGGAATCCCTCGTCGACGGCGGCTCAGATGCGGAATGTGTGACAAACGGCGACCGCAACAACCGATTCTTCAGTCCACGGTGGCGACGACGACAGACGGAATCCTTCCGAGGATGGGTCTCTGGGTTCAGCTCGAGCTTCGGCTTGATTTTGGTTCTGTTTCCCTCCCTTTCTGCACATTTCATTCGTTTTCTGCTTTTTTAAAAAAAAAAATATATATATATAAGCTGACCTAACAGTGCCATGTCAGCCGGTTCCGCGCCGGTTTCACACCGACGGTTGCATATAGAAGAATTGTATTTTAACTTCCATAAGAAGTCTCCAGAGTCTCATTGTTGGTATAATTACATTAGTGCCCTAAGCTTTATCTTTGTTTCTTCTTTTTTTTCCTTGTTCCAGAATACTATCTTTAGCCTCATTTAAAGCTTGGATTGAATTGAGTCTGACATCAAAACACCAAATTTTTAAATTATTAAACTCATTTCAACTCATAATTTTTTTCAACTCAACACCTCTTTACACGTGGGATCCATAATCTTTTTCGACTTTCTATAAATACATCTAAATTCATCTTAACATTCAAACACATTTAAACTCATCTTAGGTGACCCTCACAAAACTCACTCTACCATCTCAACTCACTATTATTCATAAAAATTAATTCATCTCAACTCAACTAAACATCCCTAAGATTTGTCTTTATTAATCAAATTTATGTACAATCCTTTATATTTACAGAAAGTGCCAATTAACCTCAATTGCCATGAAACTTTTTCTTCCCTGACATTAGTCAAGTTGCTTTTCTTATCTGTCCTTAATCAAGTTGCCTACGAAAAGGCAGTCAGTACAGTAAGGTAGATGAAGTTTTAAAATGATAATAGTATTTGTTTTAGACGTAACTAAATAGTTATTAAAAATTATTATTTTCTATAGTATTTACAGACGTAACAAGAAATAGAGAGTCATGATACGATTCCTAGAATTCTTAGTGATGTATAGTATTTCTTTTAGATAACGAGTTACAAAGAGAATATTCATAATCAACGTTTCGAGGCAAGTAACTTGATCATAAATTATTATTAGAATACGTTAACTAATTATATATATTATTATTAAAGTCAGTTCTTTCGAAACTAATGTTTATATACCACGCATGTCATGATCTTTACAAGCACATTATTCATCATGTTTCATTCTGGATATTATAGTTATGTATGTATTGTGCATCTCATGCATCTCATGTTGCATAAGACACGTAAACTATTTTAAGTTCAAGTGCAAGATAATATCAGAACAATATAATTAGATGGTCATTCATATGCATGGTATCAATGCAGTTTCAAGGTGGGCGTGCAAGCCACGGACTCAAGCATGGTCCACCGTAGCACGACAGGGTACTGCATAGTCAGCTTCCTTTGCTACAGCAGGGGAAGTTATAGTGCACAATTTTGCACAAATGGTTAAGTGTGTTAGCCAATCAAATAAGTTAAATAAGTCAGATAAATCAGATTAGTCAGTTAATTCAAATAAATCATTTATATGCATAGCATAAGCATCAGTATGATCAGAGATGATTTTAAGTTCTCAGCAAGAAATATTTTATGAAAAACCTTATGTTAAGTATGTTTACGTTATGATGGATTTCTTATTGAGTCATCAATTCATTTTAATTTTTTTATGTTTTTAAACCACCCCAAGTGAGCATGATGATGAGTACGAGCATGGAGCATGCGTGCCAGGCTTAGATGGGGCAATTGATTAAATTACAGACTTTATAGAATAAATAATTTTTTATAAAATAAATTGTATTTAGTTGTTTCATCCAATTTTATTTGGAGACATGTTTTTATTAAATAATTATCTTTTGAAATAAATGTTTATTTTATTTAAATGAGATCTCTTGCCAGAAAATTTTTATGAAAACATGTGACATCCCTAGCCTATGGAAGGGAGTGTTACAGTATCACCAATTAAATTAGCATCAACATAACCCTGCGATTTTGGACCAATTGCAGTAAATTAAATACATGTATACGAGAAACCCCTCATGTACCTTAGAATCCACTTTACTGCCTCTCAGTGCTACTTTCTTGGATTACTCATGTACTTATTCACAACTCCCACTACATGGGCAATATCTGGTCTCGTACAAGCCATAGCATACATAAAAAAGCCAATAGTTGAAGCATAAGGTACCTTACTCATATAATCATGCTCCTTCTCTGATTTCAATGACTGATCATTGTTGAGTCTAAAATAACTTTCTAAAGGTGTGCCTACTAGTTTGGCTTTGTCCATGTTAAACCCACTACGCACAATTTTAACATACTCTGCCCGTGAAAGTCTTAGGTGCGGTTTGGAAAGTAAGTTGAGATGAAAGTTGAAAGTTGAATAAAATATTGTTAGAATATTATTTTTTAATATTATTATTGTTTTAGGATTTGAAAAAGTTGAATTGTTTATTATATTTTGTATGAAAATTTGAATAAGTTGTAATAATGAGATGAGATGAAACGCTTCTTGTATCCAAACCGGAATTAATGTGCCTTTGACTCTGCCTCTTATAATTCTCATGCCAAAGATTTGTTTTGCAGCTCTCAGATCCTTCATTGTAAACTATTTTGACAATTGTTTGTTCAAATTGTTGATCTCCTCAATACTGAACCTTGCAATAAGTATATCATCCACATACAACAATAGAATAATATAAAAGTTATCAAAATGTCTAACGTAATGACAGTGGTCTGCCTAACATCTGGTGTAAACGGAACTGTGTCACACACAAATTGGTGACACAAAAATAATACTAAGAGTAATCACAAACATATTGGAAAATACTGAAATTGTATTGATAATCTCATTTTGAGGGTGAGTTCCTCCAAATAGAATAGAGAAAGGGAATTAGAGTTTTCCGGAATATTGCTCAAGGATACCTCCCTATGGCTCTGCTAGGCACTAATAACGGCAATGTAATCCACATGTCAGACCTTCTTTGCCACACAACCAATCAAAACACAAGGAAAATAACATAAAGTGTAAATAGTAAATGGACCCTTAATGGGCTTAATGTTCCAAATAAAAAATAACAAAGCAACTGCAATTACTAATAACTGGGCCTAAGGCCCACAAAGAAAAGAAACTTCCACCCTTCTATGTTCAACAACTAGACACAAGCTTCAGCGCACAACCAAGCCCAAGCATTCCACAGAATCCAGCCCGTGTGCCAAAAAAACCTAGAATAATTCTCTTTAGGTAGGGCATAAAGATCTCATTCATGAGGCTTTAGAATGTTGAAGGGTCATTGGTCAGCCCAAATGGCATGATCAAGAATTCGTAGTGCCTCTCATGTGTCCTAAAATTAGTTTTAGGAATATTCTTAGCCCTTACCCTTATTTGATGATAACCTGAACATAAGTCTAGTTTTGAGAATAATCGGGCCCCACTCAATTCATCCAACAGCTCCTCAACTATAGGAATGGGTATTTGTCCTTGATAGTTTACCTTATTTAGTGCCGGATAGTTTACACACATTCTCCACGAGCCATCTACCTTTCTTACTAGTAGAACAAAAGAGGAATAAGGATTTTGGCTAGGATGGATCACACTTGTGGCCAACAACTCACTCATGATCTTCTTTATTTCATCCTTTCAGAAATAAGGATATTTATAGGGTCGTATAGAAATTGGGGTAGTATTAGGTAGCAAGTTGATTGAGTGATCATGGTTCTATGAGGCGGTAGCCCTTCATGTTCTCTAAAAATATCAAAATATTGATCTAGGATCCTCTAGATAGATTCAGGAATTATCTTGGTTGGTGGAGCTTCTCCTCTTCAATTAATTGGATCCACATAACCATTTTTTTCTAGCTTGTTATGCTTGTTAATTTATGCTTCTTCAATGCTGGTTGTTGAGCTCAACCCCTTCAACTAGACAGTTTGGTTGTCTTGCTGGAATTTCATCTCCCTTCACTGGAAATTTTCTCCCCATTGGCAACCTTGACTTTCACCCTTTATGCAGTATTGATTGGGATATTCTCTCTTTTAATTACTGAGGGACTAGGGGAGTTATGGGTACTACCCAAGTTTATGAGCATAGTGATCTCTTGGTTGCCCACTCTGCCCCTAACCCTCATAGTCTTTCGACTTTTGGAACCAATTAGAGCATGTAAAGAGATCTCTGGTTGGTCACTAGCTTTTAAATCTAACCCTTATTCTACTAAGGTTACTTATTCCTTTTCCAATTCCAGTTCCTCACCACAATCAACTTCCACATCTTCAAATAAGAATAATTTGGGGTGGGTGCACTTGTGACTTGGATTCTGTTTGGAATCACAGGCCTCTATCCCTCTTATCCTTCATCTGCTACTGATTTATCTTTTGGACAGGGACTACAGCCTTAGATCCCCCTTTTTGGACAGACAAAGTTGTGTTGGGTTGCCTCAATATTCCTGAGTCAGGTAGAGGGTGCAAAACCCTAGAGTTACTCCTCATGACCCCCATGTGTTCTTCCTGAATCTTAGCCAAACTATAGGCTGCAAGAAGATTGTTTCGGTTGAACATCCTCATGGTAACCGAATGTCATCCCTCAACCCACTTAAAAAAATAACTTAGCTTGTAGGATTCAAATAACCCTCGAAGCCTATTAGCTAATGCCTCAAATTTAGACTTATATTCCTCTACTATACCAATTTGTTTGAGTCTAGTAAGGGACTCCATTGGGTCATCATAGGAACTAGGTCCAAATCAAGTTAAAATAGCCCTTGTAAACTCCTCCCAATTGCCCAAATTTCCAATTTTCTCTATATCCTGGAACCACACTAAAACTTGCCCCTCCATATAAAAATAAGCCAATCTCAGCTTCTGCTGAGGCAAGGTGTTATAGTAAGCAAATAAGTTGTTGGCCTTATACATCCACCCATTGTGGTCCTCTCCAATAAAACTCGGAAACTCAATGCATACTGACCTGTGGAATGGCTCACCTCCTGACTCTGTGTGTCTCTCTGTGATGCAAGTGGGAAGCAGAAGACCCATAAATTGTATCTTGATTCCTCTTCTGCATCTCCAAAGTCATGGCAGCAAGCTGTTGAATGACTGCATCATTTCTCCTCTGCACCTCCAACGACATGGTAGTAAGCTGTTCAGCCAGAAACTTGATTGTTGTTTTAGGACAACCATCTTAGATTCTACATTTTTGAATTGAGAGTCCGTGGATTTTTTTAGAAAGGCAAGACCATCATGCAACTGGTTGATACAGGTTCCTCCAGCCATAATCACCTTCATAAATTGTCTCTCTGATACCAAAATTGTCACACACAAATTGGTAACATAGAAATAATAATAAGAGTAATCACAAATAGACTGAAAAATACTGAAATTGTATTGATCACTTCAAGGGTGAGTTCCTCCAAATATAATAAAGAAAGAGAATTAGAGTTTTCTAGAATATTGCTCAAAGATTCCTCCCTATGGCTGCTAGGCACTAATAACGGCATGAAAATCCATATACCGGACCATCTCTACCACAACCAATCAAAACCAAGGTTTTGAATTTCGTACCATACCGACCAGTACGGCCGAAATATTTCATTTCTGTGGCGTAGCTGGTACAGAGAAGGGTATTGTTTCGTATCGATCAGAATTTCAGCCGTTTAGGCCCGTACCGGCCGATATTTCGGCCTTTACTTTTTTTCTTTTTCTTTTTTTTTTCATTTCTTCAAACTACAAACTCATTTTTTGACCCCCCAATTCATACTAGACTATTTATAATTTATATATTTATATTTATATTTATATATAACTTATTTATATATAGACTATTATTTTGGAATATAATTTATATATATTTATATATATAATTTATTCATCTATAGACTATTCTGAAACGGTATCTGAAATGGTACCAGTATCGAAATATCTCGTTTCAATACCTCGACTGAAACGGTCACGGGTACGGTATTCAAAATATTGATCAAAACACAAGGAAAATAACAGAAAGTGTAAACAGTAAATGAACCATTAATGGGCCTAATGTTCCAAATAAAAATTAACAAATCAACTACAATTGTTGATAACTACAATTGCTTTGATTTATTTTAGTCTGCTTGCGTCTTATTTGTTTTTATTTTCTCATCCTTATAGTTTGTTGTAGTGTCTTTCTTTTACAGTGAAGGTGAGATTTTTTGGATGCCTAGGTTTGGTCTTTTTTGTTTATTTATAGCCCCCATGTGTCGTCTTGTAACCATGATTTTCCTCCACCACAAGTGAGGGTTTTTTAATAAAATTGAGATATTTTCATTTTCTTAAAAAAAAAAAACTAGGCCTAAGCCCCACACAAGAAAAGAAACTTGAACCCTTCTACGTTCAGCAGCTAGACCCAAGCTTTGACCCACAGTCAAGCCCAACCATTCCAAAGATTTCCAGCCCATGCATGACAAACTGCATATGAAGTTGTCAAACTTTATATTGCACTACTTTGGAGCTTGTTTTAGGCGATACAAACATTTCTTCAGTTTGCAAATAAGAATCTTCTTTCCTTGTACTGTGAACCCCTCTTGTTGATGCATATAGATGTCTTCTTCTAAATCACAGTGAAGAAATATTTTTTTTTCACATCTAACTATGCAAGACATAGACTCATTATAGCCTCCATTTCCAGTACTAATCTAATTGTAGTAATTTTCACAACTAGAGAGAAAAAGTCAAAGTAATCAATACCTCTCTTTTGCTGAAACCATTTCACAACGAGTCTAGCTTTATATCTCTCGTTGCCATCATACTCAGTCTTTAACCGATATACTTACTTGTTGTGCAAAACCTTCTTTCTTTGTTGGAAGTTCAGTTGGCTCTCATGTCTGACTCCCTAACAGAGATTTCATCTCTTTTTTCATTGTTGACTCTCACTTGCTCGAGTTTTCATCTCGTAAGGTTTTATCATAACTCTACAGCTTACCACCATCAATCAACAAAATATAATTCAAGGTGAATGAAAACCATTGTAGATGCTTGGTAGTCCTGAAAGACCTACGAACAACAACTATAAGTGTAGATTGCTCTGGCTTTAACGGTGGAACAATAGGAATTGGTGCACTAGGCTTACTCTCCATGTCACTTGTACTTTTGCTCTGTATTAGATTTATCTTACATGGCTTTCTTATTAAAAACCACATTCCTACTCCTAATGATTTTTCAATTATGATTATCCTAAAAGCGGTAGCCAAATGGCTAATTCTCATAGTCGATAAAGAAACACTTTCTTGATTTGGCATCAAGTTTGTTGCAGCATCAGAATTAATATGAATATAAAAAACACAACAAAAAACTTTTAAGTGGGAAATTTTTACCTTCTTCCCGCTCCAAACCTCCTCTAGTAAGTTGCACTCTAAAAGAATTGATGGCCCACAATTAATCATATAAACTGCAATGTTAACTACATCTGCCTAGAATGTCGATGGTAACCCAACATGCAACCTCATGCTCCTAGCTCGCTTAATGATGGTCATGTTCATACGCTCAGCTACACCATTCTGTTGTGGGTTCCCGTGACTAGTCTTCTCCATTTTGATACTATACGCTACACAATACTTCTTAAACCCTCGTTTAATGCACTCTTCACCATTATCCGACCTCAAACATTTTAGTTTTAAATTTGTTTCAGTCTCAACCATGGCTTTCCATTTATTGAATGTTTCAGATATATCATATTTATTTCAGGAAATAGACACATACATTTATGCTATAGTCATCGATAAATGTGAGGTAGTACTGAGAACCTCCAAGAGATGAAGTCAGGAAATGCCGCCACAAGTTAGTGTACAAGTTACAATTTTCTTAACCTCAGTGCTCTACCACCTTCAAGAAACTAACCATTTTCTGCTTCCTCATAATACAACTCTCACATATATCCAGATAAATTGATTTCATTTTTGTTAGCTTTCCATGTGACAAGAGTACCTTAATCCATTTCCATCTCATATGACCAAGTCCGTGGTGCCATAGCTGTGCATTATTTTCAGTTTTAGTAATAGCAATCATATTGCTTGATCTCGATGTCATATACAGAGTACCGATTTTCTTACCATGAGTTAAGACCATCGCTCATTTTCCTTCCATATACCATTCAAAAAAACTATTGAATGATTGCCATCATCAAGTTGTCCCATAGATATCATGTTTTTCTTTAACTCATGAACATGTCTGACTTTTTACAAAGTCCACACATTTTTGTTTAGGACTATAATGCACACATCTCACATTCCCACGATATCCAACGCTTCTCCATAAGCCAAACACACCTTATAAAGTCAGCAACAACACAATTCTGCATGATTTCTTAGTTTGAAGTTGTGTGAAATGAAGCTCTTAAGTCCAATACCCAGTCATCAACCAAACTATGAACCGCAAAAAGTAGAACAACCTCTACTTCCTCAATCACCAAGTTTGCATCATCAGTATTAGTCTTCTTCGGATTTTTGCAATTTCTTTTGAAGTGACCTGTATTGCCACAATTTCAACAAGTACCTTGTTGCTCAGACTTTGACTTGCTCTTGCCATTATTTCTCAATTTTGACCAATCCTTATTTGAGTTTCTATCACGTCCTTTGGCCCAAGTGTTGATATTGGGCAGAACCTGAACCCGAGGTCTCATCAGAATCTCTTTTGTGCACCTAATCAGTAAGAGTCAAATCTCAATATCATCATATTTGAGCTTTGTTTTTCCAATAGATTTACTCACAGCCATTTTCATGGCCTCCCAACTATTTGGCAATGAAGCCAACATAAGCAATTAATTTGTGATTGTCTTAGACATGTTCAGGTGTTGAGCAACAGAAGTACCTTTTGCCATTTTCAAATTGAACAATTTCTTCATCAGATAAACCTTGTTATTAGCCAACGACTTCTCAGACATACCAGACAATGCCGCCGTAAGATCCGTTGTGGTCTTTATCTTGATAACGTTGTGTGCAATTGACCTTAATAGGGTCAACTGAATGATACCCAAAACCTGTTGATCTAATATGTTCCAATCCGCATATTCCATACTTTCTAGATTCTTCCCCAACAGAGGAAGATTTCTCTTCCCATAGATCCTCCAATACCAGAAATATGTGCCGTCAAGCTTCTCGATTCTAGATACCTTCATTTCTTCTCTGGCCATCATTCTCACTCAAATCTGAACTTGTCTTTTACACCAATTGTTACGAACGATAAGTGAAAAGGTAAAGCAAAAAAGTGGAATTAATTATACATGACACAAGGTTTATGTGGTTCGACAATGTGCTTACATCCACAGAGATTCATAAGATTTTATTCATACAAAAATCAAAGATACTTAGTGACTATATAAGGGTTTAATAAAATATATAATAAACATTAATTAGCGGATCGGGTCAGATTAGTAAACCCTAGTTGATGGGTCAGGTCGAACCAAGATTCAAAATGGGTCAAAATTTTCCTGCCCCCTAGATCCCTATAAGGCTTGTCCATGTTCACTCTAGCTGATAGGCCCAAGTATTTGCTCTATAGCCCAAGCCTAATTGAAATTCTGAAAAAATAAATAAATAAATAAATAAAACCCACAAGTGAATCCTTGATGGACTGGGTCATCAAATTGGATCGTACATAAACAAAACTGGAATGGATGTTTACACTCCTACCGAGCTGGACCTAAATCATCCCAGGAGGCCCAACGATCGAAGCATAGTCGACCAATGAGTCAAATTAAGAAGAAGGAGGTCCAGGGTCAATGCAAGAAGAGAGTCGATGTGGAAAGATGGGACTACATCTCCATTAGGGGTGAAAAAAAAAAGGTGAACCGGTAAACCAGACCGGACCGAACCAGGCCGGACCGGTTCATATATATATATATTAATTTTTTATATTGTATAAAATATTTTTATATGATTTTTTATATTTTATATAATTTTTATATATAATTATATATAAAATAATTTTGTATTATATGATAAATTACTAATTAATATAATATTAAATTTTAAAATCCTATATAAATAACTATATATTATCACTATAGTATATTATATTAAAAGTTACATTAAAATATTATATCACTATATATTATAATATACTATAATATATCACTATATTATATCTATACTATATATAATAAGTGGAGATAATTGTGAACAGTAGTTTTGTCGTCCTACGTATGTGATTCATTTTTTTGTGTATTTTGTCTTTGCTGTCCTTTTGTTCTTTTATATGAGAGATAAGGAGATAAACGGACCACCTTATGATGTTTATTATTTTTCTGTAAAAATTAATATGATGTTTAATCAATATCCTAGAAATGATCATTTACATGATTTTCTCTCTTACTCTAGATTTGAAAACTCTATACAATTAAAATGGTGTAAAAATAAATCATCACATCTACTTGCAATGTATAAGCTTGGAAGTATGAGAATTTGTTCTTATATATGAAGTCATATTTATTCTCTTCTTCTAATTCACAAATTTTAGAATCTTAAATGCACCAATACAGTAATTTTCTTAAGAAGACTATATCACCCTTTCTCAAACTCACAGGTTTTAGAAGCTTAAAGATCTTTAATTAGTTCCTCAAAAGTTATTTATTTGCATTCTACGCTCTTCCGTTGGATTTAAATTTTAATTACGAGAAATCTTTGTACCTCTCCGTCCGCTAGCTTCGAAATGAAATCTACGGCCCATTGGGATTCAAATTTGAAATATGACCGTTGGGATTCAAATTTCAATAATGATACTCTTATTATCATCAAATTTTAAGTCCCCGTCCTTGCGTAGAAGATTCAAAAGTACACGACAAAGACCAACACACATCACAGAAAGAAGCTAGAAGCCATGAAAATGGTGAAAACTATGCTCTTGGGATCAACACCTGGAAGATCAAGCACCACCACAGCTTTGGAAGATGACCGCTCCAAAAGTCGAGACAGCTGCTACTTCCCCGGCTGCCGAAAAGACGCTAATTGTAACTGCCCGATTTTCTTGGCCAGCATCAATGCCCTACTCTTGACCTCAGACCCATCAGCATCTAGAAAAGCTCCCTCACTAAGCTCTTCGCTTCTAAGCCTGGCAACGTGGAGTGCACTCATGTCTCATTCAATTCTTCTATCTTATCCACACCTAGATCGAGTGCTAATTGGGTTCCTCCCCCTCCGTTTCTTGAATCAAATGAAAGACAGAATTTCAAAGAGGAGATGAGGAACAGGAAAAGAGAGTGGGATTTGAGAGAAGTTGTTTGATGAGATTGGTATTTGGTTTGAGTTTGATCTTCGTGGCTGAGTCCGGGCTTCATTGTGGGCATTCTGGGGTCTTAAGACCCGTGTTATTGCGGGATATAGTTAAGTATGTGGGTGAGAAATCCTGGGTTGTGCAAGATTTGAAGGGGAGCTGAGTTTTTTGCAGAGAGAGTTGCAAGGTCTTGTCAACGGGGAGGTTTCAAATTGCAGCCATACTGATTCTATTAGGGAAATTGATCAGGTGCCGCATATCAAACTCTTCTTTGGAAATCATAGATTCATTCAAAAATTTGTCATGGTTCTTTTAGGAGAGCAAACTGAAAATTCTTGTTTTAAAAAGTCGATGAGAGATCCAATAAAATTTTATTCTTTTCAGGACGGTTTGCTCTTGATTTCGCCTTGTACATTGTACAAGTCAGCAATGGAGGAGGTTAGTGTATGGGGATGGCCATTGCAGACAACGGGATTGCTCACAACTGGATTTTCTTCCCGATCTTTCACTATCTTATTCCGGCAGAGTTACAGAGGTAAACGCAAAACACTCTTGATATCTGATTGACTAGGCAATCTCAATTTCTCTAGAAAGCTTCATATTGGTATGATCAGTAGTCCTGGCAAAACTAAAATGTAAACACCGCTAGATTATTATTATTATTATTATTTTTAAAAAAAAATTAGAGGCATTTCCTAGCATAAAATACACGGTTTTTGTTCACTTTGGGTGCAAAGTGGTCCGGTGGGAAGGTTGGGTATTTGGTTTGGTAGGCAAACACTTCATGGGCACAGGAAGTGGGGCGCCTCAGTCATGCTATTAAATCCCGATACCTTGAGTATGGGAGAAGCTCGAATCTGGATAACAGATTTGTGGAGCAATTCTTTAAGCTGAGCTTGAGGTACTTTTCCGCTGTGCATTTCTAACATTGATATCAGAGCTATTTTTTGAATTACTTCCAGTTTATAATTTTTTCTCGCATATGCTTGAGATTTGTATGGTGTCTATTTTTTTATCCTCTTTTTTTTTTTATCTGTTAAAAAAAAAAGAAGGGCGCACCAGGTGGTGCTGCGCACATCACGGCGAGGCGTTGCGTTGCGCCCACTGCCGCGGTGCAGCGCGCACCAACGAGGTGGTCGGCAGCACCCTGCTGCTTGGGCCGATCACTTCCGCCGCCTGCGGTGCTGCATGGGAGGCTCCAGGGTGTGCTGCTGTGGAACGGCTACTGTTCACGTGAACAGTAGCCGAATGGAGGAAGAAGATGACCATTAGGTCATCTGACTTCCATGGGCTTGGGCCTCATGGCCCGGCCCACACTCTTTTTTTTTTCTTTTTATGTCTCGGGCTGGGCTTGGCCCAACATTTTTTTTTTGGGCCATTCGACCCTTTCAGTGTTTTAAAAAAAAAAAACTAGGCATATTTTTTAAAGCCCAACTTTGTTCAAGCCCATTTTTTTTAACAGAAAATAAAAGGAGGGGATGAAATTTGCATGACTTAATATATGCTAAGATATATTGTTATATTACATGTGATTTTTTATTTAATGTTTTAGATTAAATGTGGTCACATGTGAATATATAGTTATATTCATGCTATTTTTTTTATTCCATTATGTTATATTACATGTGATTTTTTATTTAATTTGTTAAATTAAATGTGATTACATGTATATGTGAATTGAACATGTGGATATGTGATTATTTTATCATCTATGAATGTTAGGCTTGAATGTTTATACATTAGTCTTTATTGATAAAATAAAAAAATTCCCACTAAGTAGTCTTAGTTAGAATTGTCAATGTAGATGATAGACTGAAAAAAAATTGCAGTGACCCTAGTAAGAACTGTAAATGCACTGTATAGCCAAAAGACCACAGTGACCCCAGTAAGAACTGTAAATGCACTGATGGAACAAGAAAAATGGATTGTAATGGTCTTATATGAACCATCTTTGTAGACTGGCCCAACAGGTTACTCTGGTTGGAGTAGCTGTCCTTGTAGACTGGCCCAAAAGGTTACTGCGATTTTAGTAGGTTATGTCTTTACATGTGACTAGGACTATATGACTACTTAAGATAGTGGGAGTATGGTTGAGATTTATGATTAATTCTCCCATATTTTTTTTTTGAATTTGCGCGGGAATTAGGTTAGAAATTTAATAATTGGATATTGTGGCGCAAGAGACGATTCTGAAGTCTAGCGATTTTTCAATCTTGCGACATATCTAAATTATTTTTTTTCTAACTTGGATGGACGTGTCAGATTTCTTATGTGTGTGTGTAATATCCCTTATTTGCGTATTGTAGTAAAATGGCATCCAAGAGTATAGTTGCCGATTTAAACAAATGGGAGAAATTGGATGGGGAGAACTACGACATTTGGCATCGCAAGATCCAATATGTCCTAGATGAGCAAGAGGTCTTGGAGGCCTTATCTCACTCCCTTACTGAGCCCGGGGAAGGGACCTCGGAACAACACAAGATAGATCAACTAGCCTATACTCAATGGGCTAAGAAAAGTCGGTGCGCGCGCATAATAATGTTAAGCAGCATGCACAATGATCTAATGTGTGAGTTCGAGATCTATGACACTGCCCAAAGCATGTGGGAGGCTTTGAAGTTGAAGTTTGGTGGAACTTCAGCCACTAGGTTGCGTGGGTTAACCATGAGGTTTGACTCCTATAAGATGCGCTCTGACCACACGATGATCCGCGAACCTAAGTCGGCATGATCCGCGAACTTAAGTCGGCAAGAAACAACCTAACTGATGAACAGCAAGTCCAGGCGATCTTATCACTGCCGAATTCTTGGGAGAATATGAGCCAGAACCTGACGCATAACGAGAATATCAAAGACTTTGATGATGTCTCACGTCACTTGGAATTGGAGGCTGAGCGCCTAGAGGCTGCCAAGCCCAATCACACGGCCTATGTGGCTGATTCTGGTTCGCGTAAGGCATGAAGGCCTAAGCGCAAGAAGTCCAAGAATGGGGTAGCTACTGGACAAATTAAGAAGGTGTCAGGAACTTCTCAGCGCAGCAAGAGGGCAAGCGCGGGAAGAACAAGTCGAAATTAGAGTGCTTCAACTGTGGAAAGAATGGCCACTTCGCTCGTGACTGCACTGAGCCGAAGAAGGTACACTCTGACTTTTCTCGCATTGTTTTTGTAACTAGCCATGTGATGGTTGCTCACTCCTATCCTGTGTGGACTGTTGATTCAGGAGCGACCGAACACATAGCGCGAGACAGAGTCGGATTTGTTGAGTATCACCGGATTTCAGCTGGGAGTCGTGATATCAAGGTGGGGAATGGAGCTAGCGTGGAGGTACTGGGACTTGGTACCTACAAGCTGGACTTGCGGGGTGGCCGCACTCTTTTCTTTCACAATGTGCTATACGCTCCCGAGATCCGACGAAACTTACTTTCTGTAGTCACTTTATTAAGACTTGATTTTCAAATTGTATTTGAAAACAATTATGTTTCTTTTCATTTGGGCCATGTGTTTTATGGCAATGCTTTTCTTCAAGACGGTTTTATGATTTTGAATTTGGAGTATTCAAATATAAATGAGGCTATTGCTTTTCTTTCTACATCTGATAATTTGGATTCATATAAATGGCATGCTAGGCTTGGCCATATAGGGCAAGATAGAATGACTAGGTTAGCTAGAGAAGGCCTAATAGGCAATCTCGCTAAGGTCATCCTGCCCACATGTGAACATTGTCTAATGGGAAAAGCTAAGAGAAAACCGTTTGGAAAAGCCACAAGGGCATCTTTTCCACTGCAATTAGTCCACTCAGACATCTGTGGTCCAATGAGTGTGAGGGCAAGACATGGAGGTGTCTACTTCATCACATTTATAGATGATTTTTCACGTTACGGTCATGTCTACTTAATCTCTCATAAGTCTAAAGCATTGGAATGTTTTAGGCGATATCTAAGAATGGTTGAGAATCAGTTAGACAAGAGTTTAAAAGCTCTAAGAACTGACCGAGGACGAAAATATCTCTCTGAGCAATTTAAAAGGCTCTGTGATGAAAAAGGAATTAAAAGACAGTTGACGATGCCGAATACGCCGCAACAAAATGGCGTGGCGGAAAGGAGAAATCGAACACTGCTTGAGATGGTTAGGTCAATGATGGCGCAAGCAAACCTACCAATTTCTTTTTGGGGGGATGCACTTTTGACTGCTGCCTACATTCTTAACCAAGTGCCCTCCAAATCAGTAACTTCCACCCCATATGAACTATGGACCGGCGAGAAACCCAATTTGAGTAACTTGCGGCCATGGGGTTCAACGGGTTTTGTTCACAATCTTTCTCATAAGTATGAGAAGTTAGGCCCTAGAGGGAAGAAGTGTATCTTTATAAGGTACTCAGAACACTCTAAAGGGTATGTATTAATAGGTGAACAATCTGATGGAAGTGTGATTGAGATTGAGTCACGAGATGTGGATTTCATTGAAGATGAGTTTCCAAGTAGATGTGAGGTTGATAGGAGTTTAGAACTTCAAAAGATTGTGGAACAAGAGGAAAGTGCTCCAAGGAATTTAGTTGAGAATGAGGAAGAAATTCTTCAAGCTCCTACAAATTATTTGAATCCGAGTGGGAGCACATCACTTGTCAATCAATCACAACAACCTCAGCCGCGTAGAAGCACACGTGAAAATATTCCCCGTCATCGTTTTGAGATTGAAGGGGAAGCTTTTATGGTAGCTCCGCATGATGATGACGAGCCTAGGACAATTTATGAGGCTCACTCATCTTCTACTAAAGATGAGTGGATGAAAGCTCTTAATGATGAGATTGAGTCTATGAAGACTAACCAGGTCTGGGATCTGGTTGATCTACCAATAGGGCGTAAGACTATTGGGAACAAATGGGTTCTTAAGGTCAAACGCAAGTCGGATGGATCAATAGATAAGTACAAAGCTCGCTTAGTGGCGAAAGGAACCCAACAGGAAGGTATAGACTATGAGGAGACTTTTTCACCAGTGGTGAGGTTTGCCTCAATTCGCCTGATTCTAGCTATAGTAGCAAACATGGATTTGGAACTCTACCAGATGGACGTTAAGACAGCATTTCTCAATGGAGAACTAGATGAGGAGATATATATGGATCAACCAACTGGTTTTGTGGTCAAAGGTCAAGAGCGCAAAGTGTGCAAGCTCAAACGATCTATATATGGCCTAAAGCAATCCATCTAGACAATGGTACCTCAGATTCCATCGAGCCATTCTCTCGAATGGGTTTACGATGATCAAAGAGGATCATTGTGTTTATGTCAAAAGGTCTAAGAAGAGTTTCATTATGTTGTCATTATATGTTGATGACATACTACTAGCTGGAAATAATAAAGGGTTGATAGTCGCCACAAAAGAGTGGTTATCCTTCAATTTTGAGATGAAGGATATGGGTGAGGCAGAATACATTCTGGGAGTTAAGATCTACAGAAATCGCTCAAAGAGACTTTTGTGTTTGTCTCAACAGACTTACATAAAGAAAGTCCTCGAGTGCTTCCTAATGAATGGATGTAAACCCATTGACACCCCTGTTGCAAGGAGTGAGAATCAAAAAGAAAAGGAAAAGATGGCCCGTGTCCCTTATGCTAATGCTGTGGGTAGTCTGATGTACGCAATGATGTGTACTCGACCTGACATATGCTATGCAGTTGGCTTAGTGAGTAGATTCCAATCAAACCCCGGACTAGCTCACTGGAAAGCGGTCAAAAGGATTATGCGATATCTCAAGGGAACTGCGGACTATGTGTTGTGCTATCAGGGTTCAGATTTGCAGCTAAGAGGTTACAGTGATGTCGATTGGGGCAGCAACCTAGATGAGCGCAAATCAACCACTGGGTATGTCTTTCTGCTCAACCAAGGCCCCATTACATGAAGCAGCAAGAAACAACCATGTATAGCTTTATCCACCATGGAGGCAGAATACATAGCTTGTTTTGCAGCAGTTCAAGAAGCTGTTTGGTTACGGAGGTTCCTCAAGCATTTAGACATTGGCACGGATACATCAGATCCGGTGACAATATTATGCGACAGCATGGCAGCTCTCGCATATGCTAAGGACTCAAAGTATCATGGAAGAACCAAACACATAGATATCAGATATCACTACATCAGAGACATGATAGCGCAAAAGGAAGTGGTTCTGAAACATCTTTCTACGAGTCACATGGTTGCTGATCCCTTAACGAAGCCTATAGCAAGAGATGTCTTCGAGGCTCATGTTAGGAATCTAGGACTGCGTAGACTATAAATGTAATTTGTGTTTCAAATGACATAAAGATGTAACATTTCCTTTGGGATATTAATACAATATGATTCAGTTCTTGTCTTTATCGTATTGTTTTTAATACACACACACAAGATATGTCAACAGGCTTAGATCGGCTCACTCACACGAGCGATCGCCTCTAGCGCTTAAGTAGCGAGAAGAGATGAGACATTGTGTCCCTAGGTACTTGTCCAAAGGGATAAGTTGGTTGACACAAAGTTATGTCGCCTTAGTGGGAGCTAAGATGAGGTCCATTGATAGGACTATGCATGGGTTACCCCACCATCCATGTAGCCTGTAGTAAGCCAGATGCGAGTTTCTCTTTGACGCCTTGGAGACGTGCAAACTGAGGAATTCGGGTTAGACGCTTAAGGAGCGGCTAGACTGAGATCTGTACGATGTTGACATAGACATATGCTCTTTGAGAAAGAGAAATCCACCGTAGCATGTGTTTCATACTATATATGCTTATACGACCATATGAGTAAGTGAGTAAAATGTTTCCCTCTTTCTCACTGTGTGAGTCTCATTTCTTGAAAAATGTCCTTTACTTTTAACTTTGTCACGAGATGGAGGTTGTGATGTTTGCTACTTTGGCATGCTGTCTATGGCCATGATTGATATGATCTAAAGAGGCATTGTTGGGAAAACAGTTCGACCAAAGTTGAGTGATATGAGTGTAAAAGGAAGACTGTTCAATATCGTATCTTCGATAGTGTTTGCTAATGTCATACAAATGACGCTACATCTTGGTAGTGGCTAAAGGTTGTGAACACATTGAAATATTTGGAGGTAGTCAAGCATTGTTCTGAGTTTTTTAAACTCAAGAGGGTTCGAAAATGCTTGATCTTGATGCGATTGAATAAGTCTAGGACATGACCAGACACTTTAGGGATGTTACTATGCTGGTCTTCTCTAGGAGAGATTTGGTGTATGTACTCCCTCCTTTTTACAGATGTGCTTGGTGGTCGCACGGTCTATTTATTTGTATGAATAAGATTGAGAACATTAGAGAGATGTTGACCTGGGGTCATGCCCACTGTGTGCGACTGGGAGATATTAGATGGAGGGGCGCCCACATGGGGCTGACCCCCTCCTGCAGTGTAACGCATGGCTTTAAGGCCAGCCGTAGTCCTCCTCAATTGTGTTTTTGGCACCATCTGAAAAATAGAAAAAGACTCTCTCTCTTTTTGTTCTCTCTTGATAAAATATTTAGGCTGTGGATTTGTTAAGTGTTACTCTAGTTCCATACTACGTAGTACACTTTCGCCACTAAGAGGAAACGCTTGAAGTTTATCAATCTGGAAAAATTTGTGGAGCAATTCTTTAAGCTGAGCTTGAGGTACTTTTCCGCTATGCATTTTTAACAAGATTATTTTCAGCAGTAGTAGAGTTGTTGAAGTTTCGATTTCAAAAATGTTTGGAAGCAGAGTGAAGCAAGCGGTTTGACTCTTCTCTGCTTTTAGATCCAACCATTTCAGTGAGTTTACAGCAAAACATGACGTCGATCTTAACTTAAAGAAAGCCGAGGATAATGGGTATGCCTTCTCATCTTCTCTCGGAAAGTGTCCAGCTATCATTTCTTGTAAATAATGGTGTGAGAGGAGAAATCCCTAGAGGCCGGGCCCGAGCCCAAACCCACGTATAAGGCTTGGGCTGGGCCCGGTAGGCCCGGGAGGCCCAAGAGGATGATGAGCACAGGGCAGGGTACACTGACAAAAGGGCGGAAGGTAAGGCAGGACAACCTGACACCATAACTAGTCGACCGTCAGGGACATGCCCTGTCCCTAACCTTGATGTCCGGACGGCACAGGAGGACAAACGTGCCTAACCAAGACCACGCTGCATTTAATGGAACGGGAGTGGGCACACCGTCACAGGAGCCACGCCGCATTCAATCTGTCCCGGGAGTTGGCACACTACAGCATGCCCCCTGGGTGTCAATAACAACCATGGTCAGGCCTGGCAGGTCGGCAAGGAAGCAAGAAGCTGGAAGGGCACCCAATTCTGGTATAGAGCTGCATAACAACCACAATCACCTCGAGGTTCACCCCGACCAGATATAAATACCTTCTCTCTTAGCCGAGAAGGGCGTTACTCACACTCTAGAATACTTCTACTTTCATTCTCCTTAAACTCTCATTTTCTCTCTTCATCTTCTACTTTGAACTGACTTGAGCACCGGAGGTACCACTGCCCCCATGCCCCATTTTCCATCTTAGCAAGAATAAGGCCTGAGCCCAACAGCGTGGAGTTGCCCAGGCCGCGAAACACGACATCAATAGTGGCACCGTCTATGAGATTTTATTTCCTATATTAACGTGTCTTACATATGTCGGCAATAACACGCTCTCAAGCCTCACGACGTGAAGAAAAACAACCCGAATTGATGGAAGGAAGAATCAACAAGCAAGCTGAAATGATACGAAAGCTCATAGAGGAAGTGACGGCTCTCCGCCAGGAAAATATCTCCTTGCGAAGGGTCGGCAGGGAACCGAAGGAGACCAACAGAGATGGTCAAATGGGTAGGCACGATGTCCATGGTGGACCAGCTACTCACCAGCGCGAAGCTGGCATACAATGCTGAAGTCATGGCAGTCCCTCTCCCTTAAAGTTCCCCAGATTGATGCGTATGATGGGGGTCAAAGGACCCCTTGGAGCATCTGGAGATGTTCAAGGCCCACATGACCCTACACAGGTTCCCGGGAGAGGTTTCGTGTAGGGTATTCCCACTCGCTCTGAGGGGAACATCAAGAGTATGGTTTGGCTCCCTACTGCCCGGGACAGTCGACAACTTCGCTGAGCTGGCCCGACTTTTCCTGACGTAGTTCATGGCAATCCAAAAAGGAGGCGGCCCGTAGCCTACCTCTTGACTGTGAAATAACGAGACGACGAAAGCCTGAAGTCATACCTCTCTCGGTTCTATAGGGAGCGCATGACGACAGATGACCAGGATGAAAAAATACCCTGGCGGCTCTGTTGGGGGGGATCTGGCCCCGGAACCCCTTCATGACTGAGACTGCGTGGAAGACCCCCCCGACTTCATTGAGGGAGTTCATGGACCGAGTTGACAGTTTTATCAACGTTGAAGACACTCTTCGGGCGTTGACGGCTCCCTGAAAGGCTGAGTTGGAAAGGGCAGACAAGAAAGCGGCTGGCCAAGGAAGCGGGGTGACCAAGGTGAGCAGGGAAGGTAATAAGAAGAAGACATGCGAGACCAAACACACGGAGGAGCAGCCCACATGCGGGGGGGTCGGACCCCGCAGGGCGTGCAACGACAAGGCTCGACCCATTCTAAGTACTGCTCCTATCACAAAATTGATAGCCACTGAACGAAGGTTTGCTTCACTAGGAAACAGAAGATGGAGGAGTTGTAGGCCCTACTAGACCAACGGGGTGACGAGAGGAGCAGCCAACAACCCAACGACCGCACACAGCATAAAAGGAGGAACCACCTCGTCGGCAAGGAGGGCCCACATAAGAAGGGCCAGATACGAGAAAGTGTTCACAACTTACTGGGCAGCCCCGAGTGCCAGGAGCCACTCGAGGGACCTTGTCATAACCTTCAATGAGAAGGATGAGGAAGGCGTGTTGCGCCTAAGATGATGCCCTAGTCATGACCGTACAGATCGCCAACTACTTGACAAGGAGAGTCCTGATCGATAACGGCAGCTCTGCTGACATCCTGTTCTAGGAAGCGTTCATTCTGATGGGGATCATCACACCTGATCGATTGTGCCTTGCCCCGACACCCCTCAAGGGCTTCACCGGAGATGTGATCCAGCCAATCGGGGCAATAACCTTATCCCTCATGGCGGGAACGACCCCAACAATGGTGGCTACCATTGTAAATTTTCTTGCAGTAAAGGCTCTCTCCTCCTACAACGCGATCCTGGGGTTTCCAACCCTGACCCACCTTAGAGTGGTGACGTCCACCTATCACCTGAAAATAAAGTTCCCAACTCCCATGGGGGTGGGCAAAATACTCAGCGAGCAGAAACTAGTAAGAGAGTGATACGCTCGAGAGTTGAAACTCGAGGGTATTGAGGTCTGAGCTCTCGAAGGAGTGTGAGAGGATGCCGGCCCTAGGGGTGGCAATATGCGATACGACCCATTAACCCAACACGAACACGACACAATAAAAGCGGGTTAGAGTTTAGCCTTGACGGTTTCGGGTCAAAACGAGTTGACCCCTAAGACACGATTGCTTAACGGGTTGACCCATTATGATCCGTTAAGAAAGTTAAAGTTACAATTATACCCTTATACCTAAAAATAAAATTATTGGGATTTTAATTTCGATATTTTTATTGTTTGGATTGTAATTTGGACTTGTAGTTAGTTTTATATTTTTTTATAGATATTGTGATTTTAACATTTATATAAAATTATGTTAAACTTAACTAGGTCAAACGGGTTAATTTCTGGTATGTTTAACCTATTGATATAAACAGGTCAAAACGGGTTAACACGACACGATCCATTATGTTAATAGGTCGTGTTAGGGTTTGAGATTTTGACACGATAAGTTTAACGGGTCAGGTTAGAGTTGATCCATATAGTATAATATACATGTTTTGACACGACACGAACACGACCCGTTAACACGATTTGACACCCCTAGCCGGCCTGCCTCCGACTCTGACCCTGACGAAGTTGGACGAGGAAGATAGGGATGAGGAGGCCCTATGGCAAGCAGAGCCCAACGAACCTCTGGAGGTAGTACCGGTGGATTCGTAGAGACTTGGACACACCGTCTGGGTAGGAACCAAGATGGTCCCCGAACTGAATGGAATGATATTATAATTTGGTGGCTACAATGCTTCTTCATCATCTGAAATTTTTTCAATAATTTTCCTTGAGTTTAAGATCCATTAATATTGAGATTCAATTCTATGTTTAGAATCTAATGGCTTCACATAAGCATTATTGATGTAGTATGATTGGAATATATGCAAAGTGTCATCGTGCGAATCAATATCTTTATCAAACTTGGTGGCTTGCAGTCGATTGCCTTGCAAAATATTAAAATAATATATTTTCAGTAGAAACTAATATGTAGTTATTATTATTAAGATAATGTTTTACATTATGAAACATAAAGTTATAATTTTTTATAAATATAAAAAATAACAAGTACCATACCTCATAATCAATCAAGGTTAAGTTTTGATCTTTTAACGATGAATACGTTTTGGAAACTTCTCTAATACAACCATTTTGATTTTCCAATTTCTTGTGCTCGGCGTGATATCCTTGATGGATGTATAAAACTTTTGCATCTTCGACACTGATCATGTAAAAAAGAAAAAAATGAATTAGTATTTAAACTTGAACTTTTATAAAATAATGACAATAGGAGTGTAGACAATTCAATAACTTATTTGTATAATGTTAAGATGAGAATGCCAAGCTTAATAATTCTTTATACACAATATTTTTTATGTAATTTTGTTGAGATGTATTAGTTGATGTTGGCTTGATTAGAATTTTTATTGAAACGACAATCTTAACTCTTGATAATGTTACATACAACAGTCTTAGCTTTGTTGATTTTCATTGCAAAGCTTAGTCTGATAGGAGATTGAGTTCTCTTGAATAGAAACCCATTGTTTTCATCAGGATTTGGTAAGAATTGAATTCTTGGTATAAAAACTATTTTACTACTATGATGACCAATTGCAATTTCTGCATCAATGACGTTACACTCAAAGTTGCGACATATCAAACGAGTTACATTACATAAGCCTTCTGAAGGATTACTATTTCCAAGCAACATGATTGGACAATTTTTTTTAAATAGTAATTCATGAGGAGGAACCTCATTTGGTATCAAAGTATTCAAAAAGTCCTCCATAAGGTTAGATGTATCAATTGTTTCATCGAAGTTATAATATTGTTTTATAAGTGTAGCATTTATTTCATCAACATAATTGTTCCTCGATGTTAATATAACTCGATTCAGCATTTCAGACAAATTTTCTGAGTAATTATGAATGTTGCAAAAAATAACATCTATTAATTTTTGCAAAGAATTAGCATAATTTTCATAACAAATAAGCATATCATCAAGAATTCTTGTTTTTTCTTTAATTGTGATTGACAATACTCTGTTGTCTAACCGAAGCAAGTAATTTGAAAAACCTGAATCTAATTTTGCTCGCATGCTTTGAGTTAAGCAAATCTTAGTCAAAGTAGGCCATAAGTAAGAAGAGAGTAAACTTGCATCAATTTGTTCATGTCTTGTACATTTTTGAACAACAGGTAAAATTTGTCGAAAATCTTTACCAAATACAACAATCTTGCCACCAAATAAGAATTCTGAATTATTGATGTCCCGAAACATTATGTCCAATACTTCTATAGATTGTTTTTTTGACATAGGGGCTTCATCTCATATGATTAATTTTGCAGCACGTAATATTCTTCCAAGTCCACTTTGTTTACTAACATTGCAAGTCTTGCTTTTATCAAAATTTAATGGAATTTTAAATCGTGAATGTGTTGTTCAGCCTCCTAGTAAAATAGATGCAGCAACACCAGATAATGCAGTTACAAGCACTATGAGTTGTTTAGAAATTAATGTAGCAAGAAGCGCTATGTATAGAAATTTTTTTCTTGTTCCACCTGAACCATCAATAAAGAATGAACTGGCTTGATTTGATAAAACTATTTGTAAGATTGAATCATAAGCATGTTGTTGTTCATCATTGAGAATTGTTGATGCTAGAAGATCTTCTTCTGGAATTAATCATTAATCTCTGTAGATTGAAGTTGGTCTTCAACAAAACAAATATCATCATCTAAAAGATGAAAGATGTTGATGTCATTTCCCATTGACTCAAGTGTGGAAGAAATATGCAGCCGTAAAACTTCTCTTCTAACATTCATAGAGTTATTTTCAATCTTTTTAAAGTCAACTAACATATTTTCTTCAAAATGTTCTCATAATTCTCTTGGATTTGTAGGATTACAATAAACCAAGATTAATAAGCATGTTGTTGTTCATCATTGAGAATTGTTGATGCAAGAAGATCTTCTTCTAGAATTAATCATTAATCTCTGTAGATTGAAGTTGGTCTTCAACAAAACAAATATCATCATCTAAAAGATGAAACATGTTGATGTCATTTCCCACTGACACAAGTGTGGAAGAAATATGCAGCCGTAAAACTTCTCTTCTAACATTCATAGAGTTATTTTCAATCTTTTTAAAGTCAACTGACATATTTTCTTCAAAATGTTCTCATAATTCTCTTGAATTTGTAGGATTACAATAAACCAAGATTATGGCAAATAGTCACCTCAAACTGTATGGCATTTGGTACAGAAATGCCTCATGTAAACAATCTTCCAAGCTATTATCTGTTTCTAATAAGCCATGCGATGTAGCTACTTCACGAAATGTCGGAACGACAACACCAATAACCATTTTGAGGTGATTAAAAGATAGACGACCCCTTATATAATTTAATAATATCCACAGACAATACCTTTCACCTTCAAGTGGATTTGCTGCAACAATTCTGCCTATAACAGTCTGTTTCTTTCGAGAGGTCCATATTTTATGTTGGTTGCTCCAAACAAAAAACTTAGGAAGTTCTTTATACAACAATTTTCGAGAGTTTTCATTTACACAATTTGTTGAAAAAAATTATGTTAACATTGATTTTGCATAAAAATCAGAGTTCACAAGATTGTTCAAGTTTTGATTTGCAGGAAAAGTCACCAGATGTTGATCTTCAAGATGTAAGTGTAGGTTATATACTGCTGGATGCATCTCATTTATAATAAACCCAAAAATCTTTCACATAGCTTTAGGTGTAGCAATCCACGAGCTAATTGGAATAATTCAATTTCATTAATGGTTTCATTATCTTGTTCAGAGATTACATTAAAAGTAACACAGTCATGACCTTTGTAGATGTATTTGTAAAGATACTTGACTGCATTAATTGTAGAGCATATCCCAACATTGATGTGAGAATCAAATGTTGCAACCAAATACAGATTATACAGAACAACCAACCGGTTATCTAACTATTGCCCTCTAACCTTGATAGTAATTCCATTATCACAGCGCATATATTGTGAAAAATAATCATTTCCAGCAATTGTATTAGGCATAAAGTTCTTCAGATAATGATTTTTGTAAGTATCATTTTTCTCCATTTATTGGTTAGATTTAACATTCCACAGGGGTCATGCATTATATATATGACAACAGATTTATAAAGATGCAGATTTTAGTTTTTATCAGGTATTCTTGCTGATACAATTTCATCAAAAGATTCTGAAGTATAAATCTTCCAATCTGTTTGAAAAAATAATCAAGAAATGAGCAAATGAAAGTCCCTTTTTTTTTGTGCTTAATCATCACATAAACATATGCTGCAACTTTGCCAAAGATTTGTCGCTTGAATAGTTGATCTTTGAGTTCTTCTAATTTTGCTCTGAAAATTCTGGCAATTAAATCAGGACTCTTGTTGTGGACCCAATTCATCTAAAATTTCTTTCCAACTTGGATTGCATGTCATTATTAAAAAAATATTTGGTTTTTCATAACGTTGGACTAAAGCCATTGTTTCCATATATCTTTTTTGCATGTCTCTTGATACTCCATTAAAAGAATAATGCAATATAATGCCCCATTAAAAGAAGGGGCGACAGGACTTAGAGTGGTGGCTCTGCTAGTCTCCTCGGTTCCCCGTCGTCCCTACACCGGGATATGGAATATCTCCTTGCGAAGGGCCGTCACTTCCTCTATGAGTTTCCGTATCATTTCGGCTTGCTCGTTGATTCTTCCTTCCATCAATTCGCGTTGTTTTTCTTTACGTCGTGAGGCTTGAGAGCGTGTTGTTGCTGATATACGAAGGACACGCTATTATAGGAAATAAAATCTCATAGACGGTGCCACTGTTGATGTCGTGTTTCACATGGCCTGGGCAACTCCACGCTATTGGGCTTGGGGCCTGATTCTTGCTAAGATGGAAAATGGGGCTTGGGGGCAGTGGTACCTCCGGCGCTCAAGTCAATTCAAGGTAGAAGATGAAGAGAGAAAATGAGAGCTTAAGGAGAATGAAAGTAGAAGTATTCTAGAGTGTGAGTAACGCTTTCTCGATTGAGAGAGAAGGTATTTATATATGGTCGGGGTGAACCCCGAGGTGATGGTGGTTGATGGTGGTTGTTATGCAGCTTTATACCAGGATTGGGTGTCCCTTCTAGCTTCTTGCTTCCTTACAGACCTGCCAGGCTTGACCACAGTTGTTGCTGACACCCAGGCATGCCAACTCTCGGGACACATTGAATGCAGCGTGGCTCCTGCCATGGCGTGCCCGCTCCCATTCCATTAAATGCAGCATGGTCTTGGTCAAGCACGTTCGTCCTCCTATGTCGTCCGGACATCAAGGTCAAGGACATGGTGTCAAGTTGTCCTGCCCTACCTTCTGTCCTTTTGTCAGTGTACCCTGCCCTGTGCTCATCTTCTTGGGCCTCCCAGGCCAACCCGGCCCCAGCCCTACGGATTTCTCCTCTCACACCAATATTTACAAGAAATGATAGCTGGACACTTTCCGAGGGAAGATGAGGAGGCATACCATTATCCGTCGGCTTTCTTTAAGTTAGGATCATCGTCATGTTTTGTTGTAAACTCGCTGAAATGGTTGCATCTTGTTAGAAAAACACAATGGAAAAATACTTCAAGCTCAGCTTATAAAATTGCTCCACAAGTTTTTCCAGATTGACAAATCCCAAGCGTTTCCTCTTAGTGGCGAAGTGTACTATGTAGTATAAAACTAAAGTAACACTTAACAAATCCACAGCCTAAATATCTTATCAAGAGAGAACAAAAAGATAGAGAGCTTTTGTGTATTTCAGATAATGCCAAAACCAAACTGAGATGGACCAATACACGGCTGGCCTTCAAGCCATTACACTGCTGGCCTTGAAGGAGGCTAGCCATTAATGCCAAACGTTACTCTAGGCATGAAGGGTTGGGCGCCCCTCCTTTCCTCTTGCTAACGTCTCCCACTCGCACACAGTGGGCATGACCTCAGGTCTACATCTCTCTAATGTTCTCAATCTTGTTCATACAAGTAAATAGGTCGTGCGACCACCAAGCACATATGTAGAAAGGTGGGAGTACATACACCAAATCTCTCACAGAGAAGACTAGCATAGTAACATCCCTAAAGTGTCTGGTCATGTCCTAAACTCATTCGATCACATCAAGATCAAGCATTTTCGAACCTTCTTGAGTTAAAAAAACTCAGAACAATGCTTGACCACCTTCAAATCATTTCAATATGTTCACAACCTTTAACCGCTACCAAAATGTAGCGTCATAGTTTGACGTTAACAAACACTATCGAATATACGATATCGAAGAGTCTTCCCTTTGCACTCATATCACTCAATTTTGGTCGAACCACTTTCCCAGCAATCCCTCTTTAGACCGTATCAATCATGGCCATAGACAGCATGCCAAAATAGCAGACATTACAACCTCCATCTCGTGACATAATCAAAAGTAAATGACATTTTTTAAAAAAATGATAAAAAAAATGAGACTCACACAGTAAGAAAGATGGGAACATTTTACTCACTTACTCATATGGTCGTATAAGCACATGTAGTATGAAACACATGTTACGGTGGATTTCTCTTTCTCTAAGAGCATATGTCTATATCAACACCGTACATATCTTAGTCTAGTCGCTTCTTAAGCTTTTAAACTCGAATTTCTCTATTTGCATGCCTCCAAGGCGTCAAAGAGGATCTCGCATCTAACTAACTACAGGTTACATGGATGGTGGGTAACCCATGCATAGTCCTCTCAATGGACCTCGTCTTAGCTCCCACTAAGGCGACATATGTTTGTGTCAACCAACTTATCCCTTTGGACAAGTACCTAGGGACACAATGTCTCATCTCTACTCGCTACTCAAGAGCTAGAGACGATCGCTCGTGTGAGTGAGCCGATCTTAGCCTGTTGACATATCTTGTGTGTGTGTGTATTAGAAAAAACAATACGATAAAAAACTGAATCATATTGTATTAATATCCCAAAGAAAAGGTTACATTTCAATATCATTTGAAACACAAATTACATTTATAGTCTACAAGATTCCTAACATGAGCCTTGAAGACATCTCTTGCTATAGGCTTCGTTAAGGGATCAGCAATCATGCGACTGGTACAAAGGTGTTTCAGAACCACTCCTTTTTGCGCTACCATGTCTCTGATGTAGTGATATTTGATATCTATGTGTTTGGTTCTTCCATGATACTTTGAGTCCTTAGCATATGCGAGAGCTGTCATGCTATCGCAAAATATCGTCACCTGATCTGAAGTACCGTGCCAATGTCTAAATACTTGAGGAACCTCCGTAACCAAAAAGCTTCTTGAACTGTTGTAGAACAAGCTATGTATTCTGCCTCCATGGTGGATAAAGCTATATACGGTTGTTTCTTGTAATGGCGTCTATGTTGAGCAGAAAGACATAACCAGTGGTTGATTTGCGCTCATCTAGGTCGCTGCCCCAATCGGCATCACTGTAACCTCTTAGCTGCAAATCTGAACCCTGATAGCACAGCACATAGTCCGCAGTTCCCTTTAGATATCGCATAATCCTTTTGACCGCTTTCTAGTGAGCTAGTCTTGGGGGGGATTGGAATCTACTCACTAAGCCAACTGCATAGCATATGTCAGGCCGAGTACACATCATTGCGTACATCAGACTACCCTCAGCATTAGCATAAGGGACACGAGCCATCTTTTCCTTTTCTCTTTGAGTCTTAGGACACAACTCTTTAGACAAGTTCTCGCTCTTTGCAACAAGGGTGTCAATGGGTTTACATCCATTCATTAGGAAGCGCTCGAGAACTTTCTTTATGTAAGTCTGTTAGGACAAACAAAAAAGTCTCTTTGAGCGATCTCTGTAGATTTTAACTCCCAGAATATATTCTGCCTCACCCATAGGATAACCACTCTTTTGTGGCGATTATCAACCCTTTATTATTTCCAGCTAGTAGTATGTCGTCAACATATAATGAAAACATAATGAAACTCTTCTTAAACCTTTTGACATAGACACAATGATCATCTGTAATCATCATAAACCCATTCGAGAGAATGGCTCGATGGAATCTGAGGTGTCATTATCTAGATTATTGCTTTATGCCATATATAGATCGTTTAAGCTTACACACTTTGCGCTATTGACCTTTGACCACAAAACCCATTGGTTGATCTATATAGATCTCATCATCTAGTTCTCCATTGAGAAATGATGTCTTAATGTCCATCTAGTAGAGTTCCAAATCCTATTTGCATAGCTAGAATCAGGCGAATTGAGACAAATCTCACCACTGGTGAAAAAGTTTCCTCATAATCTATACCCTCATGTTGGGTATATCCTTTCGCCACTAAACGGGTTTTATACTTATCTATTGATCCATCCAACTTGCGTTTGACCTTAAGAACCCATTTGTTCTCAATAGTCTTACGCCCTGTCGGTAGATCAACCAGATCCCAGACCAAGTTAGTCTTCATAGACTCAATCTCATTATTAAGAGCTTTCATCATCTTTAGTAGAAGATGAGAGAGCCTCATGAATTGTCCTAGGCTCGTCATCATCATGCGGAACTACCATAAAAGCTTCCCCTTCAATCTCAAAATGACGACGGGGAATACTTTCACGTGTGCTTCTACGCGGCTGAGGTTGTTGTGATTGATTGACAAGTGGTGTGCTCCCACTCGGATTCAAATCCTTTTTATAATTTGTAGGAGCTTGAAGAATTTCTTCCTCATTCTCAACTAAATTCCTTGGAGCACTTTCCTCTTGTTCCACAATCTCATGAAGTTCTAAACTCCTATCAACCTCACATCTACTTGGAAACTCATCTTCAATGAAACCCACATCTCGTGACTCAATCTCAGTACATTTTCATCAGATTGTTCACCTATTAACACATACCCTTTAGAGTGTTCTGAGTACCTTATAAAGATACACTTCTTCCCTCTAGGGCCTAAACTTCCCATATTTATGAGAAAGGTCGTGAACAAAACCCAGTGAACCCCATGACCGCAAGTTACTCAACTTGGGTTTCTCGCCGGTCCATAGTTCATATGGGGTGGAAGATACTGATTAGGAGGGCACTCGGTTAAGAATGTAGGCAGCAGTCAAAAGTGCATCCCCCCAAAAAGAAATTAGTAGGTTTGCTTATGCCATCATCGACCTAACCATCTCAAGCAGTGTTCGATTTCTTCTTTCCACCACGCCATTTTGCTGCGGCGTACTCGACATCGTCAACTGTCTTTTGATTTCTTTTTCATCACAGAGCCTTTTAAATTGCTCAGAGAGATATTCTCGTCCTCGGTCAGTTCCTCAACCATTCTTAGACACCTCCGTGTCTTGCCCTTACACTCATTGGACCACGATGTCTGAGTGGACTAAGTGCAGTAGAAAAGATGCCCTAGTGGCTTTTCCAAACGGTTTTCTCTTAACTTTTCCCATTAGACAATGTTCACATATGGGCAAGATGACCTTAGCGAGATTGCCTTTAAGGCCTTCTCTATCTAACCGAGCCATTCTATGTTGGCCAACTAGCATGCCATTTATATGAATCCAAATTATCAGATGTAAAAAGAAAAGCATTGCCATAAAACATATGGCCTAAATAAAAGGAAACATAATTGTTTTCAAAAATAATTCGAAAATCAAGTCTTAATAGAGTGACTACAGAAAGTAAGTTTCGTCGGATCTCGGGAGCGTATAGCACATTGTGGAGGAAAAGAGTGCGGCCACCCCGCAAGTCTAGCTTGTAGGTACCAAGTCCCAATACCTCCACGCTAGCTTCATTCCCCACCTTGATATCACGGCTCCGAGCTGGAATCCGGTGATACTCCACAAATCTGACTCTGTCTCGCGCTATGTGTTCGGTCGCTCCTGAATCAACAGTCCACACAGACTAGGAGTGAGTAACCATCACATGGCTAGTTACAAAAACAAGGCGAGAAAAGTCAGAGTGTACCTTCTTCGTCTCAGTGCAGTCACGAGCGAAGTGGCCATTCTTTCCACAGTTGAAGCACTCTAATTTTGACTTGTTCTCCCCGCAACTGCCCCTCTTGCTGCGCTGAGAAGTTCCTGACTCCTTCTTAATTTGTCCAGCAGCTACCCTATTCTTGGACTTCTTGCGCTTAGGCCTTCATGCCTTACGCGAACCAGAATCAGCCACATAGGCCGTATGATTGGGCTCAGCAGCCTCTAGGCACTCAGCCTCCAATTCCAAGTGACGCGAGACATCATCAAAGTCTTTGATATTCTCGTTATGCGTCAGGTTCTGGCTCATATTCTCCCAAGAATTTGACAGTGATATTATCACTGCCTAGACTTGTTGTTCATTAGTCAAGTTGTTTCCTGTCAACTTAAGTTCGCGGATCATGGTCGACATAGCCTAAGATGCTGCTTCATCGTGTGGTCAGAGCGCATCTTATAGGAGTCAAACCTCATGGTTAACCCACGCAACCTAGTGGCTGAAGTTCCACCAAACTTCAATTTCAAAGCCTCCCACATGCTTTGGGCAGTGTCATAGATCTCGAACTCACACATTAGATCATTGTGCATGTTGCTTAACATTATTATGCGCGTGCACCGACTTTTCTTAGCCCATTGAGTATAAGCTAGTTGATCTATATTGTGTTGTTCCAAGGTCCCTTCCCCGGGCGCAGTAAGGGAGTGAGATAAGGTCTCCAAGACCTCTTGCTCATCTAAGACATATTGGATCTTGCGATGCCAAATGTCGTAGTTCTCCCCATCCAATTTCTCTCATTTGTTTAAATCGGCAACTATACTCTTGAATGTCATTTTACTACAATACGCAAAGAATGGATATTACACACACCTAAGAAATCTGTCGTGTCCATCCAAGCTAGAAAAAGAATAATTTAGACATGTCGCAAGATCGAAAAATCGTTAGGCTTCAGAATCATCTCTTGCGCCACAATATCCAATTATTAACTTAAATTTCTAACCTAAGTAGTCATCTAGCCCTAGTCACATGTAAAAACATAACCTACTAAAATCGCAATAACCTTTTGGGCCAGTCTACAAGGATAGCTACTCCAACCACAGCAACCTGTTGGGCCAGTCTACAAAGATGGTTCATATAAGACCATTACAGTCCATTTTTCTTGTTCCATCAGTGCATTTACAGTTCTTACTGGGGCCACCATGATCTTTTGGCTATACAGTGCATTTACAGTTCTTACTGGGGTCACTGCAATTCTTTCAGCCTATCGTTTACACTGACAATTCTAACTAAGACTACTTAGTGGGAATTTTTCTATTTTATCATTAAAGACTAATGTATAAACAGTCAAGTCTAACATTCATATATGATAAAATAATCACATATCCACATGTTCAATTCACATATACATGTAATCACATTTAATCTAAAAAAATTAAATAAAAGATCACATGTAATATAACATAATGGAATAAAAAAAAATAGCATGTAATATAACAATATATCTAAGCATATATTAAATCATGCAAACAAAAAAAAAATTAATAGAAACGAAATAAATGTATTTATAAACCTCCACCTAAACCAAAGGTAAGTCGCAACCCAGTGGTGCGCTGTCTTTGACCGGTGGTCCTGGGTTCGAGTCCTAGGGGTGCCATTTTCATCCCTTTCTTTTAATTTTGTGTTTTAAAAAAAATGAGTTCAAATAAGGTTGGGCTTCAAAAATGGCCCGGACCTTTTTTTTCTTTTTCTTTTTCTTTTTCTTTTTTTAATAAATGCAGAAGGCCAAATGGCCCAACCCATATTTCTTTAAAAAAAAATGGGCCAAAGGGCCCAAGCCCAACCCGTGTAAAGAAAAACAGAAGACTATTGCCTTCTTCAACCTTCAGAATTGGTACTGTTCATGTAAACAGTACCACAAAAACACAGTGGCTTGAAGCCACCGTGACAGTGTGCCACCGTGACTGGTGAGTGCTCTAAATGTTGTGGGCTACTCCACACGGTGCACACCGCTGCACCCCCCAAGGTGCGCGCAGCACGTCCAAAAAAAAACCAGATAAAAAGAATAGGAAAAAAAATGACACCCAGACAAATCTCAAGCATATATGCGAGAAAAATTATAAATTAGAAGCAACTTTAAAAAAGCTCTGATACCAATGTTAGAAAAACACAGCAGAAAAATACCTCAAGATCAGCTTATAAAATTGCTCCACAAGTTTTTCCAGATTGACAAATCCCAAGCATTTCCTCTTAGTGGCGAAGTGTACTACGTAATATAAAACTAGAGTAACACTTAACAAATTCACAACCTAAATATCTTATCAAGAGAGAACATAAAGAGAGAGAGCTTTTATATATTTCAAATAATGCTAAAACTAAACCGAGATGGACTATCTAACACACGGCTGGCCTTCAAAGCCAGCCATTACACTGCAATCAAATTGCAGCCGTTGCAAGTTGCAACAGCTTGTAACTTTTGGCATTAAGCCATCCCTTACAAGTCAAGTAAGCCATACATTACTCTAGGCATCAAGGGAGGGGGTCAGCCCACGTGGGCGCCCCTCCTTTCCTCTTGCTAACACATCTGAAAGCAGAGAAGGGTCAAACCGCTTGCTTCACTCCGCTTCCAAACATTTTTGAAATCGAAACTTCAACAACTCTACTGCTGCTGAAAATAATCTGTTATCCAGATTTGAGCTTCTCCCATACTTAAGGTATCGGGATTTAATAGCATGACTGAGGCGCCCCACTTCCTGTGTGCCCATGAAGTGTTTGCCTACCAAACCAAATACCCAACCATCCCACCGGACCACTTTGCACCCAAAGTGAACAAAAACCGTGTATTTTATGCTAGGAAATGCCTCTAATTTTTTTTTAAAAATAATAATAATAATAATAATCTAGCGGTGTTTACATTTTAGTTTTGCCAGGACTACTGATCATACCAATATGAAGCTTTCTAGAGAAATTGAGATTGCCTAGTCAATCAGATATCAAGAGTGTTTTGCGTTTACCTCTGTAACTCTGCCGGAATAAGATAGTGAAAGATCGGGAAGAAAATCCAGTTGTGAGCAATCCCGTTGTCTGCAATGGCCATCCCCATACACTAACCTCCTCCATTGCTGACTTGTACAATGTACAAGGCGAAATCAAGAGCAAACCGTCCTGAAAAGAATAAAATTTTATTGGATCTCTCATCGACTTTTTAAAACAAGAATTTTCAGTTTGCTCTCCTAAAAGAACCATGACAAATTTTTGAATGAATCTATGATTTCCAAAGAAGAGTTTGATATGCGGCACCTGATCAATTTCCCTAATAGAATCAGTATGGCTGCAATTTGAAACCTCCCCGTTGACAAGACCTTGCAACTCTCTCTGCAAAAAACTCAGCTCCCCTTCAAATCTTGCACAACCCAGGATTTCTCACCCACATACTTAACTATATCCCGCAATAACACGGGTCTTAAGACCCCAGAATGCCCACAATGAAGCCCGGACTCAGCCACGAAGATCAAACTCAAACCAAATACCAATCTCATCAAACAACTTCTCTCAAATCCCACTCGCTTTTCCTGTTCCTCATCTCCTCTTTGAAATTCTGTCTTTCATTTGATTCAAGAAACGGAGGGGGAGGAACCCAATTAGCACTCGATCTAGGTGTGGATAAGATAGAAGAATTGAATGAGACATGAGTGCACTCCACGTTGCCAGGCTTAGAAGCGAAGAGCTTAGTGAGGGAGCTTTTCTAGATGCTGATGGGTCTGAGGTCAAGAGTAGGGCATTGATGCTGGCCAAGAAAATCGGGCAGTTACAATTAGCGTCTTTTCGGCAGCCGGGGAAGTAGCAGCTGTCTCGACTTTTGGAGCGGTCATCTTCCAAAGCTGTGGTGGTGCTTGATCTTCCAGGTGTTGATCCCAAGAGCATAGTTTTCACCATTTTCATGGCTTCTAGCTTCTTTCTGTGATGTGTGTTGGTCTTTGTCGTGTACTTTTGAATCTTCTACGCAAGGACGGGGACTTAAAATTTGATGATAATAAGAGTATCATTATTGAAATTTGAATCCCAACGGTCATATTTCAAATTTGAATCCCAATGGGCCGTAGATTTCATTTCGAAGCTAGCGGACGGAGAGGTACAAAGATTTCTCGTAATTAAAATTTAAATCCAACGGAAGAGCGTAGAATGCAAATAAATAACTTTTGAGGAACTAATTAAAGATCTTTAAGCTTCTAAAACCTGTGAGTTTGAGAAAGGGTGATATAGTCTTCTTAAGAAAATTACTGTATTGGTGCATTTAAGATTCTAAAATTTGTGAATTAGAAGAAGAGAATAAATATGACTTCATATATAAGAACAAATTCTCATACTTCCAAGCTTATACATTGCAAGTAGATGTGATGATTTATTTTTACACCATTTTAATTGTATAGAGTTTTCAAATCTAGAGTAAGAGAGAAAATCATGTAAATGATCAGGCGCATGCCCTTGAGCATGGTTGATTGAATGTATCCATATATGATGCCCTTGAGCATGGTTAATTGAATGTATCCATATATGATGCCCTTGAACAGCTTTTTTGACGAGTCCATTCAAATTATTTTACCTTTTTTGTAAGTCATTGTCTCGCAGAAAGTTATACAGGCATATAATATATAACATATTTGCATGTTTTGAGTAATCATGTATACTTAATTCTACATATCTTTTATTATTAGGGGTTGATATTTTTTTGTTGTTTAACTAAGAGAGTGTTAATGTTAGAACTCTTTTCCTTTAGTAGAGAAGTGCTATACAACATCTTGTTTTCATTATCGTTACACCATCATTTAATGTAGCACGAAATGATTGGATAACTATTTATCATTTATTACTTCTCATCCAAGCATTCAATACCAAATAATTCTTCTCATCAGCTACTATTCACTACCTTACATCTCACACTCTATGAAGAAAAAAAAACTGTCAGATGTGAGGTGTGGGAATGAATAGTGACTGATGTATAACAAAACTCTTCAATACCGCATAAGAGAACGATGAGAGAATTAATGGGAACTAAAATGACGGTGGATAGAATTTTTATTTCTAAAATCTTTTTCAATAATTTATGGTAATTAATCTAAATTATCTTCTTATATAACTTTTACAAGACCTTCAAGATGAATATATAATGAAGGGAGGAAGAAAATATTTGTCAAAACCAATTTTAGGATGTTTTTAATGTTCTCGAATAAAGCAAGGTGTGTTGCAAAGACCCTGTTAGGTAGACACGTAACAAAGAATATTGAGACTGCGAGAAATAGACACGACCTAAAAGATGCTTGTTCGAAGATGGCGGGGACCTGCAGTTTGCTTGGAGACTTTGAAGAATCATAGAATTAAACATGGTTAAGTGTATAGATTTATTCTCTATTTTGTGCCTATGTGGGCTGCAGGCATCTTAGGAAATATGGTTGAGACTTGCAACATGAACTCTGTAAATTGAATGCCTTGTTATTACACACTCCTGACAACAGTTTTCAGGAATCCAATTTCAGATACCATGCCATAAGAGGCATTTCTGATTCTGATCAGACACGACACCTTCAGACGGTTACAAGTGCATGCAAAAAAACAAAAGTACTGTGAAATAAGCAGTTGTTGACTCATGAATAAGCACCCCATCTGTTCGCATGGACCCTGAGTGGCACAAAACCGTAGCTCTTTCCACAAATAATCTCATTTTCTTCAGAGAATGCATATGCCCAAAAACCATCATTATCATATTGATCTCATCATATGTGATTTTCAGGACCATCACTACTACTGTTGAGGATTCTATCTAACATGCATATTTACACATTAAACTTTGTTTTCCACTTTATGAGTTGGGGTCTCTGCCTATATTTGTAAGGCCAATCCATTTTCTAACCTCATGAGTTACACAGCTTTGGGGCTGTCTTATTACAAGCAGATAAGTTCTTTTAATCAAAGAAATATTCAAGCTTATCTTAGGAACAGAAATGGAGATCATTGGGTAGCTCAAACATGAAGTATTACTTGGTTGATATTCCAAAGATCAACGGCTATAATACAGTTACTAAATGCACCCCATTCACATCTGATCAGTACTGCAAAGCCCAGCTTATTACAAAAATAAACATGTTTCTCTTGTCAACCACTAATCATGTAGAGTGGGGAAATTAATAATTTAACCTAAATAATTGAAGCTTAGGGCATAATGTTGAGGTAATTGTCCTTTATAGTGGAGTGGGAAGTTGACCCTTTCTGCTACATTTTTAATACTAGAAAACAGAGAATTGTTAATGAAGTTAATGATTGTATAATCAACTTGGTAGTGATCGAGTCAGGTAGAAAGAAAAATATCTTAGGCATCAAGAACTTAACCCAGAAGGGTTCAATTTCATATATTCGAGTTTCAACCCCATGCAATAATATATACTAGTTTCCTCCAGTATCACTTCATAGTTATTCATTGACTTGCAGATCGACTTCATTAAATTTTTAAGGAAATTTCAGTTCTACTGTCCCGATTCTCTTTACAAACATCAAGTCATCAAGAGAATGCAACGATGATCAGGGAAAATTTCTTTTAAGGACAGTCAAGAACCCAACAAAAGAGCTAGCTTATAAGTTTCTGTTTTTTCGTGGGAATTGTAAGAAAGTTTTCTTTTCAAGGAATAGAAAAGGCAGAAGATTTTATTTTTTTCCCATGCCAGTATGATTATAAGTTGGGAGATTCGGAAAAAAGGGAGAGAAGAACATACGAATATAATTCAAGAACTAGGGAAACCGAGATGCAGCCTCCATTTGAAATGATATGATCCCCTGTACAAATACAAGTTGAAACCGGCCTTGCCATAAAAGGCTACCTATCAACATGATTAATTATTCCAACCATATATAAGATCAACATGGCATGCAAATCCCCCTCCCTAGCAAGAGCTCTACTTCTTTTCCAATAATTAGTACAATGAGAAAGACGATGCATCGCTCACTTGTGATGTACTTCCTGACCTTGAATACTTCTTACCGGAAGATGGAGAAGAAGATGAATCCCCTGACCTTCTCCTAAGCATCTGCCTCATCCCATCTGCAACTCGAACCGCCGGGTTTGATTTGAATTTACCACAAAATGACATGTGAGCCTTCACAGCTTCTTCCATTCCGAATGGCTTTTTTCCTCTGCTAACTTCATCTCTTACAGCTTCTGAGCACAACCCACAAAGCCATTTGCCATCAAATTTGGCCTTGACTTCGGTTATGTAGTCTTGGGTACAATCTTCTTTGAGGCCACAACACTCGCACTTGGCTGATTCAATCTCCATAATTTCTTTCTTCTTATAATTTTTTTGGTTGGTTAAGAGTAGAGTACTTACTACCTGGGAAGAGTGACCGGAAGTTTTTTTTTTTCTTTCTTTCTTGCTTTTTTCAAGTGTGAACGGATTTGAAAAGAGTGATTGGCAAAGGAAGTGCAAAAATCATGGCTGCTTTTCTTGTTGGATTTGATTGCAATGATAGTATAGAAGTGGGTTTCTGTTACTTTCTTTTTGGCCGTGGCTTCTCACTTTTGGCATGATGGGTTTTGTTGCTTTAAGAACTAGGAAGTGTTTGGGAGGGGGGGTTGTATGAGAGCTTTTATGGTTGGGAATCCGCCATAATTTCCTCCATGTTCTAAGGGACATGGAGCAGTAGAAAATGAGACGACGGGGGGGTCGGACTCGGAGGGGCCCTTCCTAGCATTTAAAACTGAATTCCGACACTCCTCCCTCTTCTTTTTCCAAACCAAACCTCTATTAATAATACTCATAACATTAAAGAAAATTCATAACTAACGAGTTCTTGAATCAGATTTCTTTATTATACTCTCTCCCCCACTACTTTGTTTTGTACTGTTAGTAGCGATTTCTTTTCTTTCTGGTATATAGTTTTTTTTTAGTTGATTGACGGTTACTTTCGGTTAACATAGTTGAATTGACTTGCCTTGGCTTTGGCTTCATCACTTGACATGGCTCTGTCGGCTCCAAACATATATTGATTGAGCTTGGTATGGGGTTTTTTTTGACCCGGAAATTAGGGGGAGATGAGGAGGTCATGTTGGAATTGTTTATCCATGCGTAATTATTGTAACATATCTATCTGTTGGGGAACCTATGATGATTAGGAACCTAGCTAGATGGACATGTGATGCAAGTTAATTTGGACGAACCCTAGACATTTTTTTCTAGATAGATTGGGTTATAACTTAACTTTAATCCTATTACTGACATAATTATTGTAAAGAGTCCTGTTAGGGAGCATCCTATATTTGACAATCATACATATATATGAATTTACATATATATATATATGAATTTTCTTTTAAACTTCTGAAATTTCTTAAATGAATATGACTTTTTCTTACAATTTGAAGAAATATAAAATATCTAATTGGTGTTTGATAAATATAAGAGAAATGTTTTAGCTATAAAGAGATTTCATAAAAATAAACTCACAAACTAATGTGACTTGATGTTATCCATCAGATTATAAAGCTGCAGATCTAACGTAAAACCTAATATAAATATAACGTACTACATAAAATTACGTCAGTTTATAAATATATTAAATCTCTTTGTGGCTCTTGTAGCACTTCTCTAAATATAATTTGTCAAATGAAATATTATTTTCATATAAGAAATTAATAGATAGAAATAATAGATAGGACTAGTTTGTTTGGTTTTCGTGATACTATATGAACGTGTTGAACAATCGGCTTTGTATATGTTGGATAGCTTTTTTAATCGGTACAGGGTCACCATCACAGTCATGCTTTTATTGACCACCCAGCAGTAGCTTCGGTGGTTGATCATGAACAGCCAAAGAATACTGATCAAGAAAAATCCTATTCTGCCGTCTCAAATCTATCGCTCAGTTTGACAGCTCGATAATTTTTTTTTTTTTTTACTTAAGAATAAAAGAAGTGATTTTAAATATATTGATTTATTTTTTTTATTTCTTAAAAATATTTAAATATATTAAAAAAATTTGAAAATCAAAATCAAAATCAAAAAAATGAAGTGCCGTCAAACCGAGCAGAGTAGCCCGACTCATTGATCGCTAGGAACTGTTTTAATGGCTAATTAATTGTCATCATAGATAGCTTATATACGTCCGAGTAAGGTTAATACATGCCTAGGGCATTAAGTCCAGACCCTTGAAAAAAGTGAAATCTTACATAAAATAGTGAGCATAAACCTTTTAATAAAAAAAGTGGTACTTATCATAAAAAGTCAAAAAAAGAAAAGAAAAGCGAGACTTATCATAAAAAGTACTCGATATTTCATAATGAGTATCACTTTTTTAAAAGATAAATGATATTAGTAATTGTGAGTATACAAGTATCATGCAGTGATTTTAAAAAAAGTAAATAAATATAAGACTTACATGAAAAGAAATTAATTTTTTAATAATAGACCCCACTCTTTTTTAAAACGACTGCACGGCATTTGTACATTCCACGACTATATAGAGAATTACTCTTTTAAAAATACTTGTCAAACTTTGCATATTTTAAAATTATATAAATAATTTTTCATAAACATTTTTATGACACATATTATGCACAAATCTCGCCTTAAATGAAGTCGCATCGTGCAATATACGAGATTTGAGATTTATCTCATATACATATGTTGTGAGAAGTATGAAATCATTATATATATGTTGTGTCTTTAAATTGGCGAGATTGGTCCCGTTTGTTTTTATAATTATTCTCATTTTACTTCACTTCATCTCATCTATTTATTATAATTTTTTTAAATTTTTAAATAAAATAAAATAAATAATTCAATTTTTTTAAATTTTAAAATAAAAATAATATTAAAAATATATATTTTATTTAATTTTTAATTTTTATTTCAACTTATCTCATTTCTAAAAACAAAATAAGGACGTGGATTTGCAAAATGAACTACTCGATTTGCGATCATTCTAGTTATACAAAGTCTTTATTGCAAGTTTGCGCAGAAAGCTCTGATAATTGATATCGACTCTACGTGGATACCAGCAGACAGAGAAAAAAAAAATGGTGGATCCCCGACTCTAGTTAGGTTAGACTTCTGTGCAAATAGCACAACTTTTATTTTTCCTTCCCGGGAAAATTTGCATTAATAACCCTTTATGCTGTAATTGGATGTTTAAATTGAATTTTTTTATAAATAATAGTGAGTTAAGATAGTAGAGTGAGTTTTATGAAGTCCACTTAAAATGAGTTTAAATATGTTTAGATATTAAGATAAGTTTAGATGTATTTATGGAAAGTTGAAAAAAATTATGAATCTCACGTGTAAAAAAGTTTTGAATTGAAAAAGTTTATGGGCCTCACGTATAAAGAGGTTTTGAGTTGAGATGAGTTTAGTAATTTGAGAGTTAAATGTTTAGATATTAGAATTTAGTTTAAAATTAGACTGAACTGAGTTTAACTCAGATGAGTTTAACAACCAAACGGAACCTTAAAAATTAATAGAAGTGTTGTAGACATAAGAAAGAGATCATTACATAAAAGTAAATCTACAAGTTGACTTTGATTTACTCCATTAGAGAGCAATATTGTTTCGAGTCCATTTTCATGGTCGGGTCAAGACGGGATTCGACTGCAATGCAGTGGTTGAGAATCCCACCAAATACACATGATTCAATAAGTTATGTTGCTTTGGAGTATTCAATCGATCGGTAGGGCTTTTTTCATTCTCTCGATCGTCTTCCAAATTCTAAGATAAAATAGACAAGAGTCAACTATTAACAAAAATGACAATTAGTCCCACTTTTATGGATAGTGAGGGTGAGATCTAATTTTCATATTATGAAAAAAATGGATTAGATTTCCACAACATATGAGACTTAATTATGAGTTCCGATCGTGTCGATAGAATAAATGCTTAATAGATAGTCTTTGGAAGATTAGTAGGTTAAGAGTTCGATGGTAAGATGCATTGCATATAAGTATTCGAGAAATAATATTTACAGTCGTAAAATGCGTAAATACCTCGTAATCATCCCTTTAAAAAAATGAGTAAATACATGATCCTTATGGAAAGAAAAAAATAATAATTTTTTAATAATGGACCACACTCTTTTTCAAAACGATTGCATGACGCTTGCGCACTACACAACTATATATAGTATTACTCAATTCTCATAAATGTCATGAGAAGTATCACTACTTGACTATCAATAAGGACCAATATATTTTCTTAAAACAGAATAGATCATAAGTTCATAACATCAATATAACGTGTTTAATTTTCAATCCTCCAATTGCAGAAGGAAGGATATGGAGAAAATCAATTTCAGATATTTTTTTTTTTTTGTTCTTTTAATCTGATGTTTGGAAACAAATTAAAGATAATTAGCCTAATCGATCGATGATAATAGAAAGTTGAATGTGACACGAGAAAGAAAACTGACAATTTGAGTACCAGTGAGCTTGATTTCTATCTAGTCTTGCAATAATGCAAAACCACTTTTTGGCACATTAAGACGTATCAACCATAGTACTGTTTTTCTTTTATTTTATTTTATTTTTTGTTTTGTTTTGTTTTTTTGTCCAACAGAGAAGGTAATCATGTTCATGCGACTCCTAGTCCATACGCGAAGTTGTTTGTCCGACCAACCGAGCAAAAGGGCATGCGTAGGCTTAAAAAAATATTGCTTTTTGTCCAATCCCATGCTCCCATGACTTTGTGTACATGCAAAGCTTAGAAACTCTAAGAGTACTCCCAATAGTTTTTGTATTATACAAAAAATATAAATAATTTGAAGAATTGTTTCAAAAAGAAGCTCCATCTGATTATGTAAAATGAAGTGTAAAATACATTTAGCTACAGTACCCCGCTACATGTAGCAGGTATTGTTCATCCTGTAAAAATTTTTTTATTGTTAATATTTCATTTACTCCCTCATTTTTATTTATTTTGATTTGTATCATATAAGCAAATTTTTTTTATTGTTCATTATTTAAAACACATATATTTCATTTTCTTCAAAAAAATATCTTAGAATTATTTTTAAACCAATTTTTTCATATTTGATTTTATTTTTAATTTTTATTTGGCTTATATATTTTTGTTTTACGTGTATAGGACTGAATTATTTTATATTGTATATAAAAATAAATTACAAATATAAAAAAAATATATGGATATTGTAAATTTATTGGTAGAAATGAAATATTTAAAAAGAATAAAAAAAGAATATTTAAATGATATAGAGAAAAAATAGATAAACTGATGGATGACATATTGTAAAAGTCAGTATGTAAAATAGAAAAAGTGAGTTTTAGTGATGTATTTTAAAGGATAAGATAAAGAATCTATTGGGAGTGCTCTAAGGGTATGTTGGATAATGAGGGAAGATGTGATAAAAATTTTGTGAATAATAATAAAATAATTTGTAAATAGTATTGAAATCATTTAAGATAAGGTTTTTATTAGATTTTAGAAAAGTAGAGAAAAAAAAATTGAATAAAAATATTAAAGTTAAATATTATTATAATAGAGTTTTTTAATATAATTTTGTTTTGAAAAATGAGGTAAGATGCGATAAAGATTTTGTGAATAATAATAATAAAATAATTTGTAAATAGTAGTGAGATAAGGTTTTTATTATGTTTTGGAAAAGTAGAGAGAAAAAATTGAATAAAAATATTATAAAATTAAATATTATTATAATATAATTTTGTTTTGAAATTTGAAAAAGTTGTATTATTTTTTATGTTTTGTTTGTAAGTTTGAAAAAATTGTAATGATTAGACGAAGAAATTGATAATTTGAAAAAGTTGTATTTGAATGATATTTATGAAAGAAATTATACAAACATCATTTTCCCCAAGCTAGATCGAACCGAACATCCATAGCCCATAGGGATCGGATCGGACTGGTAGCTATTGGTCCATTCGGTTCGGTCTAATTTTTTTATTATTTTTTTCATCTTTTTGTTCAAATAAATTAATAAAAAATTATTTAAATTATTAAATTAAAATTAAGTGAATTGTTAATGTAGATTATGTAACTAACTCATTAAAAAAATATTTTATTATAATTATATTTATGATGTTAATAGTTACTACTTACTAACTTAGACTTTACTCTTTAGTATGCATAATTATTAATATTATCATACATTTTATATATGGTTAATGAATATCAAACAATTTCATTGTACATAGATTATTCATGTTTGCCTGTAACTTAGGTATTTAAAAAATATTACCTAATTGTTTTAACTAAGTGTAAATAGTAGAGTATGTATGAATGTATGATGTATTAACTATTTACATATAATGACATAAATTATCACATGATTTATTATTTATTACTAATTGATAGCATATATTATTTTATATTTTATATGATCAATAATAATAAATTATATGAAAATTGCATCATTAACTTCTATAATTATTATATAAAAAAATATTAAATTATTAAAAATATTATTTTAAAAATATATATAGAGGTTTGGATCGGTTCGATTTGATCCGGTCTAAAATTTGTAGACCCTGAGACATGACCGAATCATGTCATCGGTCCACATATTTTGGGACCGAGACTAACCGGTCCAAAATTTGGTCCGGTCGATTTTGCCAGTCCAAAACGAATTACTTACACCCCTACACCCATATATATTTCATGACTTTTACTTATTAATTTCCATCACTCTTTTCCTTTCTTTTTTCTTGGGTTTTAATGACGCATTATTACGACTGTCTTAGCGTCATGGAGAGGGAAGTGATCAATTATTGAAGGGATGATCACAATGACCTTAAGATTTTTCTATATTTTGATTTTGTGGTGCTTACACCTTTGCCACAAAGTCAAGTCATGACATGCACGGTAGGGCTTTAGCATGTTGAATTTTGGACTCGTTTATTTTTCGAGGTAAAATGAGATTAGTTGAGTTGAGTTAAAATTAAAATTAAAGTTAAAAATTAAATAAAATATTATTAAAATATTATTTTTATTGAGACTTCTCAAATTGGGACACGTGGTCAATTAAAATTGATCCATTAATCAGCATGCTTTGGTAATTAATTCCAAAGGTTCTTTTCCACAACTACATAAAGAAAAAGATGCCAATTAGCAAGCTAGCTAGGTAGAGTTATAGTAATTGATCGGAGTATGCGATTTTGACTTACATCCAGTTAAAAATTTACTGAATATATATTTTACTTAAAAAGTGAATAGATAAGATGGAAAGATCGACAAAAAAAAATAAATATATTTTTTCACTTAAAGTAATCTTGTCTATTCATTATTCAAACAAGATGTATTGATCAGTAAAATTTTAACATGATGTGTTCAGGAATTTTCCTTTTTATTTTTTTCTTTCTCATAATTAAGATATATAGATATATAAATTGTGAAAAATTCATAGAAAACTCTAAAAAAGAAGGGCTAAAGTTTTTTATTTTTTTTTTCTAAGCTAAAGTTAATGATCATAAGGACATTACTTAATTTTGAGCCTAAAAAATTCACTTTCGGCGATTTATTGCTTTGTATAGCCAATAATTTAATTATAAGCTATATATATATTTAATTATATAGTCCAATATTTGTTACAATTAATTCTATTTACTGCAATTCAAACTCATGCATGCATGCATCAATTAGTTTTTCGAACCATACGAAAAAGAGACGTCAACCATATTATTGCAAACTTGCAAACAACGTACCATTGCCGTGAACTTGCTTATAACTACAGTACTCAAAAAAGGAATATATATATATTGTTAGAATATTATTTTTTAATATTATTATTATTTTAAAATTTGAAAAAATTAAATTATTTATTATATTTTGTATTAAAATTTGAAAAAGTTGTAATGATAAGTTGAGAAGAGTTAAGTAACCAAACGAATGGGAACAAGCAGGGACCACCACTCCCAAAGTAATAATTCTCTCTTTGTTTTTTTAAAAAATTTACAAAAAAAAAAATCTTTAGCCCCAAAAAATTCAAAATGATCTAAACTGCTCAAAAATCTGAGTAAATAAATACTCAAAAATCTATGAGTAATACTAAATATATACAAGAATTCTCTTTATTAAATGCAAGTGTCGCGTATTCTTTTTAAAAAAAAAGTGGGGCTTACCATTCAAAAATTAAATAGATCTTATATTTACTCATTTTAAAAATATAAAATAAAAGTATACGACGCTTGTGCATTCAATGGCTACTACAAATATCATTTTTTAAAATATATATATATATATAATAATCATATCTTTTAGAAAAATTATTAGAAGTACTGCATTAATAATGCCACCCTAGCTAGGTAGCTTGTTTGGAAATTAAACTCATCTCAACTAATCTCAATTCATCATTATAACTTTTTCAAATCTCAACACAAAATATAATAAATAATTTAACTTTTTCAAATCTCAAAATAATAATAATAATAATAAACAATAATATTCTAACAATATTTTATCATCTCAACTCAACTCAGTTCAACATCCAAACGCATCCATTTTTCTTACATCCTGCATTCAACAATAATATTCCAAGCCAAGCCATGGACGACCTAGTTCCATTTACAGGGTCCAGAACCACGTGATCACATCTCAAACGTCCATGACCATTATGACTAATACCATATATGTTAAATATTAAATGTCTCTAATCAAATAATTAAGCTGGCTTTAGTCTGTTTTTTGCAGATCTAGTGATTTAACCTCTAAACCTGTTTGATAGTTAACAAAACCCAACTAATTGGCTGTTGGCTTGGTTGATTAGACTCAACTTCTTGAAAAAAGTATGATCTTCTTTATCTGATCATCAATAGCACATTGAACGTCTGAGACTAATTCAGGATCTATTTCTGGCTAAACAAACAGATAATTATCATCATGATCATGTTCTCAGCTTTGAAACAAAACAGACACATCAAAGGTCATGTTATCAGCTAAATTAAGTAATCCATTAGCTTGATCAGTTTGTCTTCGAACCCAATTAATGTGGATTCATGTAGCTATGTTCAGGTTAATTAATTGTAATGTCATTTCATGGTTCAAAGTGAAGAAACTATGTTCGCTTAGCTCCACAGACAAGCCAAGGCAACATAAAAGACTAGTCATTGTCATGCATGCATGATGATCTAGTCGTGAGTGCAAATTGCCTGGTAGATGCCCGGCCGGCAGTTGCAGTGGCCACGATGGTGTTCCCTATTGCTGTCGGTAGGGTCATGATAATGATATATCTCACAAGCTGGTCCAAAGACTTTAATCGATCCTAGAATTTGTGGGAGTAGTCTTGCTGCAAATGATACTAAATAAGGTTACAAGTGGGTTTGGCCTACCTTTCTTTTTATAGCATATATATATATATATATATGCTAACTGACTTCATTCCTGTTGCTCTATTCAGGTTGATTTTTTGGGCTAGCTTGGAGTACTTATCCAGAAAAAATAAATAAAAAGGATGTTTATTTGCTCCTTGGTCCTGGTCCAAATGACAAATATTCATGAGTGGGGTTTCAAATATCTGGCAGCTAGACTACGCATCTTGCATATAATACAGATCAGAGGGAAAACAAAAAATCATGATTGCAGTATTGATCACTTTACAAAACTGAGAATCATTGGTTTAATTCATTTCCCTAAGATGTCCAAATTAGTTCAAAGTTCAAACTCCTATTGGTCTGATCGAAGAATGGTCGAGTATATAATAGTACTCTTGGCTTGTCAGCTCATTGATCAGTTGGCTTGGGATTTCATACCAAGCATTCCCTGCTAAGCCATTTAAAAAAAAAAAAGGTGAAAACAAAAGAGACAGAGAAATTTACCTTGTTTTGTTCTTTGTGCAGTGTTTCCATGCATATATATTAATGTTAATCTAATACTTAAAGAGTAATATATAATTTGTTTTAGCTTCTTATGCTTAATGATTCCTACAAGGATTTCAGCTCTCTCTCTCTCTCTCTCTCTCTCTCTCTAGTTCAGAAGGTCAGTAACTTCTCACATGGCGTATTGTTCGGTTCTTCCATTATGATATATTTGAATTGTATAGGTTTTTAACTCTGTGTGTGTGTGTGTGTAAACAAGTGGAATTTGTTCAAAAAATTAATGCACTTCACGTGGCATCCCCACATGCACTCTCTTAATTCTATCGTCTAGCTCCACATGACTACCACTCAACCAATTATCTCATCTCCCAATCAATCATTTGGCACTTGAAGCTCAGCTTTAAGCCCTAATTAATTAAGATCATTTTTTTCTCATGATTATTATTTAATTACTAACTTCTTAATTAGAAGTATAGCTAGCACGCATGATGAGTAAGGGCCGGCCGGTGGTCGTTCTGTAGTACCTGCACCATATATATATGATTCTGTAGACCGACTGCATCATGATTCAGTGCGTACGTACGACGTTAATTTACAGCCATAAAAATCTCATCGACCATCATTGCTATCAAACTGTTTCTGTGCGCTTCGTAGTAGCGTTCTTATATATCATCATGATCTTTACAAAAATAATTGAGAGAAACCATGCAAGAAGCTAGCAAGCTGATCGAGCAATCTTCGATCTGGCTGCAAACATATACCTTAATTGGTTTGTAGCATGGCCCATACAGTTTAGTATTATTTCCTGTCACAAATCATTTTTGTAAATGGAAATCATTATTCTATCATCGCAAAAACGTTATTTTCTGGTACTGGATTTTATTATGTGGGGTATTTAATTTGTCTATTATTGTCATGAGAAGATACATACATACGTACATATATATATATATATATATATATATATATATATATTTGCTGTCGATGATCGCCTTTTTCTTTCAGAACTACGCATGCATGAAGATTTAATAACCCAAGTACCCAATCGGCAATCACTACATGCAGAAGCCATATGTATCGATCGATCAATAATCTGCACGTAAACTAATATAAAACATGAACCGATCATATAGTACTCGTCTAAGTTGGCATTAGCCTTGGATATTCCTTCTCGCTCTTGGTCGAAAACCGAAGTATTTCATGCATGCAATACAAGATTCTGTACGTACCTAGCTCGATCGTGCTTGTCAACAGTCAACATTATTGCTATATATCTTTATAACATGCTTTCCAATCTATATATATATACCACTAATATCTGATGTATTAATAATTTATTGAAATAAATTACCTGCCACTGATCCATTTCGATTCTGATTGTGAAATTGTACGTGTCAGAAGAATGATATATAGCTATACTGATATAAGAACCTTGACATGCCAATGGTTTTGCATAGCAATACCATTAATATTAATACCGCTATCGATCGGTTTTGTATTATTTAAAAATTATATATGATTTAGCTGCGCGCATATTTATTTTATTATTATTAGTGACCCTAATAATTGGCATCCTCCTTGATATTTTAGCTGTGTCATGAGTTGGGTATACAAGTTAGGAGAGACAATATTTTAAGCTCATGACTAATGGCAAACTTGAGTAGAAAGGATATATAACAATATCCATCATCCTGAATTTAAGACTTAAAACAGTAGTACTGGGACATTGACAATCAAACAAAAAGCTAAAATTTGGTGTAATATAATAATATACATATCTAAATTAAATTAAAAGAAAAGACTGAAGAGTGTGATTGATGCATGCTGCATGCATGTTTGGGTGATCAGGGGAAAACCAAAAATTATAGAATATGATACGATAGACGGAAACCTAACACGGTGGTCCGCATGTTCTGTGCTGTGGCCTAGCGATAGCAAGCTCAGAGGGTTCAATTGGTGGTGGGAATTAATGTGGGATCCTCATCATCATCCTCTTTATATATGTACGCTGGGATTCTTTTGAAAACTGAAATCAGATCTTCAACACTCGACTCGACACGACACGACACCAGCTATGGATAACTTCCTCCTAGGCCCCACCACGTGGATTGCACAATCAGTTTGTCCCTTATGTCGGTCTCCCTTTGCTCAAGTGTCCCTTCGTTTCTCGATCCTGTAGTGGGCAACATTCCCCTGTTGTCTGAGATGTACTCTTTTGGTTTTTGGTTTTGTGTCTCTCTCTCTCTCCTAATTTATGGCTAAAATTGAGAGAAGAAAAGATGTTTAGGCTTAGGGGAGTGGATTGTGTCCACTCCAAAGTCTTCATTTATGATGTACATTATTTCTGTGAAGAGTTAAGACGCTAACATATAGCGTTTCAAAGGAAATCAAATACCGTGTTCTTTAGTGAGTTACTATACCAAACAAACAGTACCAAAATGTTGGGGGTAGCAGAAACCTTGATCACATTCTCGGCAATATGATGAACTTGCTGCAAGGAAAACCCCTATCGAGGCTAACTACAACAGCAGTCAACATTGGAATTTCATTTTCAATGTAAGGTAGAGGGGAAAAGATCGTAATATTTACAGATGCTCTCTCTCTCTCTCTCTCTCTCTATATATATATATATATATATATATGTGTCTATCCCTCTCAAAAGATTGTAAGCAACAGTTCATCACGAGGCTTGCAATTTTACCAAGGGCAAAGATACCGTTAATAGAGAATGAGACAAACAATCAAATCTCAATTAGATTTCATCTCTAGATCTTCACTTTCCTTGATGGCATCATGATTATCCCGTGGTAAGAGGCCGAGGAGTGGCAAAGGCAACAATGAACTCAAATTACAAAGGATTATCAAAGCCGTCAAGTTATCAAATCTGTCTTTTGTAACACCAAACAGCTGGGTCAGACCAGCACCAATCAGCCCCCCAAGAACGCTTCCTCCATTTGATATGGACATGAGTGTTGCAAAAAGTGTGGCTTCCATTCCCTCTGGACATAGTCTTGCTGCTAGCACAAGAACAGGCATGAAAGAAGCCTGCAGGAGAATTACCAATTAATTTAACACTAGAATCAGGAGCAGGATAAATTGTCTGCAAACAAGCAATAAGATAGTTGATCAGGAAATAATGATTCCAAGGAAGAGAGTACATCACGTCATCCAAGTGGTTATTATCAGATCCATCAAACAAACACAAACAGGATCTTATTTACAAACAGACTAACGCCTTAGAAGTCAAAGTAACCAAAGACCTTGTATCTTTTCGTTTGTTTTAGGCAAGGGAAAAGGTATCTAGAAAGCTTTAAACAGAACAAAAACAACCAGTAAGCAGTCACTGGGGAATGCATTTCAGGCAATTCTCCGACCATTCCGCATATACAATAAGGCAGTGGGGACAGTGACATGCATACAACAGGAATTGAAACCAAAATCCTCATATTAACAGAACCCAAAAATTGTCATATCAACCACATCAGAGTTATAGGAAAAGTAAAGAAACAACTTTCAAATGTGCAGAGAAGTAAAATGGTAAGGTAAAAATGTATCACCTGACCAAGAACTGTTAAAATCAGAGAATCCCCAATTGCAAACCACTCATCACTTATACCAAACTGCCGATTCAATCCCGTTACAAGGAAAACCTGACCAAAATCCATCAATAGAAAAAGGTAAAAAAAAAAAAAGACCATCAAGCACACTCAATCAGACATTATTATGAATGGCCTCAAAAGTGAGTTCCATTACAGACCTGAGTCATTCCAAGAGAAGAACCAATAACTGTTGTTACAAGAAAAATCTTCTGCAACTGAACGTTTTTCAGAAATCCATTATACACTCCAACACCAAGCAGGGATGCCACCGAAGTCACAAGTTTGACACGCCCCAAAAATTCTGGGGTGAAACCAAGTTTATTTGTGCTGTACCAAATTCAAAATAATAACTAAATGAAATCATGTTGCAGATTTGAGTTAGATGCAAAAAGTTAATTTAAAACGCTAAAAGCACCCCTGAAATACATTTGCAGACAAGACATACGTGAAGAAAAACATGGCAGAGTCTGACTGAGGTGTTGCCTGCCACAAGAATATAAATAATGTAGGAAGAAGTACATTGGGCTGCTTGACAGCATCCCACAACTGAGTAATGTTCTGTTTCGAGCTTTCAATAAAGTTTAGACTGGCCAAAGGAAGATTTTTCCCTCTTGCTGGAAGCACGGGTTGTTCTTTTACAAGGACAGCAACTGCTGAAGTAATCAGTGGTAGCAAAGCCGTGATACCAAAAACAAACCTGAGACATTAAAATTATAACCAAAATGACTGCTTCGAATGATCATCAGTAGTAGGACATTGTATCCATACAAAAAAAAAACACAAATACCTTACACCATAAGCATCCACTAGGGAGCCACTAAAGTAGGAGCTCACAATTCCACCAAAAGCCGAGGATCCCCAACACAAGGACTGAAGAGACCCAGACATGCTTTGTGACTCACCACGAGCTCTTTCTACGACCATAGAGTCTACAACCTATAACATACTTAAGTTTTTTTAAATTATTTGTGAAGTATGCCACAGAAAATCAAGAAGATGAAACACCAAAGATGCATTTCCGAAAAAAAGCAAACTAGACAGTTCTGTCGCTTCTAGTATTTGGGAATCAAACCCAACCATCATTTCTGACTCATGTCCTCTGAGTGCCGATTTCCCTTGTCGATTAATGATAAGATTTTTGGCTAAATGGTCCATAGACCATACAATAAGGAGAATTTGAAACATATGATTGGTGGGGGTGGTAATAAGACACATCATTAACTATCTTGCGATGTTATTATTAAATGGAAAAAATACTATAAAGCCACATCAGTCACTCCATATGTGTTATTATTAAATATATATATATATATATCTATATAATATAGCTAAACTTATGAAATAAAAACGATATATTCAAATAACTTACTAATTTTATTTAAAATTTAAATTATTAATAAAAAATTATATATTTTTAATAAAATTACTAATTTTATTTCAAATAATTAGCTTTTAGTTTTCCTAAAGCGTGTTTTTTTGTTTTATCAACTTAAACCATTTTACTTATGGCCTCTCTTCACTCAAATAAAGTTTGTGATTTCTCATCACTAACATAAAAACGAAGGAGTAAGGGGCCATAAGATCAAGTTGCTCAACCAAAATCTTAGAAATCAAAATGCTAATATATACATCTTTAAAAAGTTTTATTTGTTGTATACTGCCTAAGATATGCTAAATTAGTTACAGAGTGTTTTTCATTTTCGAGATGAAAGTCTCATGCACAGTTTTGAATGAGGGGAAAAAGTGAGGAATCCTCTTTTCGATTTTGACTCTCCCACTCCAGTTGCAGCCCCAGTTATAATTCCATGGTAATATGTTATAAACCACGTGGCATTCCTTCCGGTTCAATAGCCAGGACCCACCTAGATCGAAAGCCAGCACCAGAAGCAGAGACAAGGAAAGCGAGGGTGAGAGTCAGTATAGGGAGCACCCTCCAGTTCCATCTAATTTAGTTATCCTGCACATCACGCAGCTCTACAACTAGTATGGATTAATGATTTATGTTTTAATGGGCATTCCGAGGGTTGTCATACCTCTTAAGGCCGCCTTTGTTCAAAGATGATATGGGGTTGTCTATTATCAATAGCAACTAAGGTGCTTAGTTTGACATGGAGAACGACATACTTGGGCTCTCTAGATGCAAAATCATCTTCCTCTTAGAAATTTTTATGTGCAAAGCCTAAACATCTGCCATCGGTGGCAACCATGTGAAAGATTTTATTTGTATCAAATAGATGATATATAGCTTCCATAACAATCCATCTATACATAATTATATATAGTATCTTGGACACAATAATCTACAAGAGATACTTACAACATCAGAGAATGCTACAGAAAGTGATCCTAGCAGTATGCAGAAAGCAGCATCATACTTGCTGTCAACAAAGGACGCCATCAAAGTCCAAGACAGTGCACCAAGAAGTCCAGATAGAATCAAATATGACCTTCTTCGGTAACCAAAAAGTGGGACAGAATCGCTGCAGTGACCAAACAATTTGTTCAATAATGTACAGAAACGAAAACATATATACTTTTTAAATTATGGGAAGGAAATTTGGGGTTAGATGGTAGATAGACTCACACCTTATAAACCCATAGAGAGGTTTGACAAGCCACGGTAATGCTGAAAAACCAGATATGACAGCTGTCTAGTCAACCACATATAATTTGTCAGTCTTTCAGTTATAAAAATAAATCTGCCGATTCCCCAATAAACAGATTTTTTTTTTTGAAAGGTAATCGATTCCCCTATAAAAAGATGAATCCATCAACTATTAACTTTTGAATAAAATCCTGCATAAGCAGAAAGTATGATAGGACATCAATCAAGATATTCCTTCATTCAAACAATGGTCACAATTTACTCTTTACAACTACATCTTTGAAGGAAGGAACAGGGTATGAGTTGTATATCGAATATATAATTCCAATGACAATCAACAGAACTAATTAAGATCAAATACCTCTGCTGGTTCAAGATGCAAATCGTCCTTCAAGTAAAAACTGACAGCAAGCCTTGCAAGGCCCAAAACACCTTGTACAAAATATACCATAGCAACTGCCACATTATCTGGGGACAAATCCACCCCAAAGCATTTCACCGTCCTCATGTGATATTTGTTCTTGCGAGGAGCAGTTTTAGTAGAAGAGGCTGCCTCTCCATCCACACTTGTCGTCAGCATATCCCCTTTTCCTGCACCTGGATCAAGCACACACAACAACAATGAGAGAAACAGAGGTTAGGAACTGCGGGTTAAAGCAAATCAAGGAGCCTCCTATATTGGATTACTTTCTGAAAGCTGGAATGAAAGCCAAATTGTTCAACAAGGAGCCTTGCCTCAATTCATTCAAGTCTTTAGTTAAAAAATGCAACTCCAATCTCCAAGATAGTCTCTTCAAAGCTTGAAGGTAACAAAAATTCACTCAAAAAAAGAGCTACTCTACCTTAAACAATCTGATAACCCAAAAGTTTCAGTCTCAGACTTCCTCAACTAGACTAAAGTTCAAATTAGCAGGAATTTGATGCCTATATCCAGGTCAAGTTTCTCAAAACTTAAAGATTATTACAATGCTTGGGTGTCTGCTACCCTCGCTCATAAAGTCTCTTGTTCTCATAAAAAAGAACTATGAAATCCCTAGGGGTTGGCTCAAGTGGTAAAGGCCTTGGCCTTGGGGGTATGCTCCCTCTAGGTCTACGGTTCGAATCCTCTTGGGTGCACACAATTTCTAGGGGCCATCGGACTGGAGTACTTCCCTTGAATTACCCAATGTGCACTTACGGAAAACTCCTTACCGAGGACCTATGCACCCCAGGGATTAGTCGGGACTTCATTCTTGGACACCCGGTGCCAATTAAAAAAAAAAAAAAAGAACTGTGAATCTCATCTAGTTCGAAACAAGGGGAAGAGGATACATTTCGTTGTCGAGCCCATAAGATCTAATAAACCTCTAATGACAAGAAAAAGGATAAATTAAAATAAACCAATGAGCTCTAACTCAACAGTGCCTCCGGCTAATATTCTGTGGAGGGTGAGGTAGCGGTTCAAGTTCCACTGAATGCTTGTCTAACTTATCAATCAAGATAAAACATCAAAGGTGCTGAATCGAAGAAACCTTGGCCGCACTCAACCCAAATTAAGTACGAAATCGGAAATCGTAGTTTCTATCTCAAGAGTTCAAATACCGTTACCATTAAAACATTTCCATTGTTCTTCCCTTTTTCCAAGTATTTCGAAGAAGAATTCTTTTTGTATTAGTGAGTTGAAGAAGGGAAGGAGTGGATGAGGGCCATTAATTAAACATTTCCGATCAATCATTATCTAAACATAAAAACGGGTCCACTTGCATCATTATCGCCATCATTTCATCATATCTAAACATAAAAACTTGTATTTTGGATGCGTAGAAATCACAAGAAAAGTACGAGTGAAACCAAGAACACTACCAAGTCCCAACTACCATTCGAGATTCAAAATCTTCCTTTCCTTTTACCAATTTTTTTGGCTCAGAAAGAAAACAAATTATATACCAGTCTCGTATATGTAAAGCAAGGAAAACTTACCGTTTCTGGAATCCGCAAGAGGGACATCGTCCTCGCCCTGCAAGTGAGACGGAGAAGGCGCCCGTATCGTAACCGCGACGGACATTTCCTTATCGGGAAGCTTCTGACGGGGTCTCCGTCGAGTCCTTCTAAGTGGCCCGGCAAACAAAGCTCTGGTTCTCCGTGGAATCTGAGAGACTGGAGGAGAGGAGATAAAGGACAAAATGGGATTTTGCAAGGGTAAGATTGAGATTGAAGAAAAAGTAGACGCGGATGCCATTACATATAATTTTAATCGAGGCTTGATTTTAGACGTCCAGTGTGTTTAACATTCAGAAAAGTGCCTAAAAAATAACCCCTATCAAAAAAAGAGTGACTGGCCTGTGCATGGACACGTAGAGAGAGCCAATCGCTAAGGCCTGAATGGTTTAGACCATGGGCCTTGGCTCAAAAATATTGCTGTTTTGATAAATGGGCTCGTGGATCCAATGATTTCTTAATTGAGATAATAGCAAATGCCTTGGATTTTCTTAACTTAAAAACAGCTCAAAATCTCTTTTCCCGTCATCTAGCAAACATCATCATTAAGTTAGCCTTCAATTATAGGGATGAGAGACGCCTGTTCAGGAGGAATGGTATTTGTAATTGTGAAGTGTAAAAGGGTCACGCAATTATTTTAAAAAAAAAGTAAGTAAATATAAGATCTACAATTAATTTTTTAATAGTGAACTCTACTCTTTTTTAAATCGATTATGTGATGCTTGCGCATTCTATGACTGTATGTAACATTACTCATAGTTCAAAAAGTGATAGCATATAACATCGTTGGCATATCTATTTTGCAGTAAATAAAAAGAAGTGAACTATGTCAAATTTTAAATTTTCTAAAAAAATCAGTCATTATATGAAAATATTAAAAAAATATATTTAATTATCTCAAACATGAAAAGATATCAAGGGAAGCTTAGGGGTCATTTGGACACTTAAGATATCTCAAAATATCTTTGAATAGTAATAAAATGATTTGATTTAATATAGTTTATTTGATTTTGAGACGAGAGAGAAAAAGTTGCACAGAAATATTATAAATTTAAAAAATTATTTGAACTTTTTAATATAATTTTTGTTTTTAAATTTGAAAAAGTTGAATGATTTTTTATGTTTTGCTTAGAAATTTGGAAAAGTTGTATTGGATTTTTGTGTTTTGCTTGGAAATTTAAAAAAGTTGTATTGGATTTTATGTTTGGATAATGATTAGATAAGAATTAGATGAAAAACTTGAAATTTAAAAATTGTTTTGTATATGAATGATATTTGGGAATAAAATTATTTGATAATACCTTATTACACAAACAAGTTCTTAGTCCGTTCTATAATATCTCAATTGGGTCATGTAATGTTTTGCTCTTGGCATCGAACCAAGAGCATTTTGTTATGAGGAAGAAGAGTTATCTGGATAATTAGACTCTCTAGACAAATATCATGTTATATCATTTTAGATTATCCATCAACATGATCGTTCTACATATGATTGTTCATCTGGGTTCCGGCTCGGGAACTGGGGTATACCCGGATCAGAATCCAGTGTTCAACATCGGGCCGGAACCCGAACCGGATTAGGACGGGTCAAACCCGGGCCGAAACTTGAATTGAAACCGATTTTTAAAAATCCGGAACCCAGGTTCAAGATTGCACCCGTTTTTTTTTTAATCAAAGCCTACATGTCATGAATATTGTTGATGTAGCATTCAATCTCTCTTTATTTAATTTTTTAAATCAAAGCCTACATATTCATTGACCACCAATAAAAAGCCGTATGGAGAAGAGAGTAAAAAAAATAAAAATAAAATCCATAGCATGAATCATTCATTGGACATAATATATATTTTTCTTTTAAGTTTCTGTCAATTTAATTGCTAGAAATGAATAAAAAAAAGGAACATCAAAACATTTGAACTAAAAAAAAAAAAAACCCGGGTTCCGGGCTTAAAACTCGGTACCCGGACATTTTTATATGGATACTGTCTCGAATTTTTTCCAAGCCGGAATCCAATTATATGGGTTCCGGACCGAGCCAAAAAAAAAACACAACCCAGATGAACAAGCCTAGTACAGGCAAACGGCACTGAGGTTGGCATTCCAACCTAGTTTTGGAAAAAAACAACATTTAGGTGAAAAGGACAACAGTAACCAATTTGTATATATTTTTTTAAAAAATATTATTTTGTCCACTCAATTTGTCCTATCATTTTGACATCTCATGTATTCTAATTTTTTTTTATTTAATAGTTAAAGAAGTGACTATTAATATATTGATTTTTTTATATATTTTAAAATAAAAATAATAAAAATATGAATAAAAAAATTAAAAAAAATACAAATTTAACCTGGCAATCAAGCGGTGCTGCACAGCGGCTGAGTAGCAACGCTTATGTTCTTTTTTCAACCCTTTGAAGTGGGTTCAACTTGCATGGTGGACACCATTTTTTAGAAAAAAAAACATGACGCAAAAGGAGCATCACCTCTAAACCTACCGCTGAATTGAAATGGAGATTGATGGAGGCCAATGATCGAAGCTTGGTTTCAGTCATGTCTCTTTCTTGCCCAGTCGCCAAATGCTGCATGGATAGAAATGCCAGGGGGGTTGTCACAGTCTCGCCTCAACTTTTTGGGAGGGTAGTTCATCGTCCTTTTATTTCGAGGTGTTAATACCGTTTTATGGACCAAATAGTTCCGATACTGTGAGCTTAATGACTTCAAAGAAAGTACTAGGCCATATCTACTATCTATATTGTAATCTCAAAGAGACTAATCAATTTAAAAGCTTGTTTCTAGATGAGTGTGCTGCTACCGAGTATAATTTGTAATTTTTTTTTATTATTTTTATTTTAAATATTTTTAAAAAATAAAAAATATATAAATATACTAATAATCACTTCTTTAATTATTAAAAAAAATTAAATATATAAATGGTCAAAACAAGAAAATAAAGTAAAGAGACATACAAACATTTCTCTTTATAGATAAAAGGTATTGCGATAACTTTCATGAGGGCTATAGATGAAGATAGTGAGTGAGGCCTTGAAGCGTGCGCTCCTAATAACGTCTACAGTCTCTAGCAAAATCACTATTTATTATAAAAGTTTAAATAGATAAAAAAATATAAATTTTATTATTTATTTTATATTTTAACACTCATTTTCACGTATATGAGACTCACTCTCAACAGACAGTCCAACAAATAAAATATTTAATTAAATGAAATAGAATAAAAAAATATTAAATTTTATTATTTATTTTATATCTTAATTTTGAGATTAAAAAATAAGTGTCGTGGCAAAATATAAAATCTTGAAAGTTGGGATCATCTTTTGCAGTGGTACAATCGTTCCCTCGAAATAGTCACTAAACTATGGCCTCGAAGTAGTCATTCTCAGCACTGTGGTATAAAGAAATGGAACTCGCTAGAACTCTGATAATTTGATTTCAAAGCTTGACAAAATGGGCATTGATCATTGGAGATGTGGAAAGAGGACATAAGAAAAGAAAAGAATCTATTTTCAAGTGAGGTCATTGGTGCTATGTGCTTAATTATTAGATGATTAAATTAATATAAACAAAAGTAATGTGAGCTTTAGTCGTGCATCATCATCATCACAAACTATGAAAAGACAACAATCTGTGGACAAACCCAACAGCATCGTCTATTTTTCAATTCAACAAAATCATCAACTCTACAATATCTAAAGCCTTTTTAGTCCTCCTTACAGGAAGAGTATCAAGAAGTAAAAGCAAACGAGAGAATATACGTGAGATAACACCAAAGCAGAGGCTCAATTTCCCAAGAAATTCAAGGACCATCCTTATCTTTGGTAAGGAGAACCGATGATACAAAGATTTCCCTTATTTAGTTTCTCGTTTTCTTTTATGGTTCTTTGGAACAAGCAAGATTAATGGAGATTCAGGAACAGGTCCCATCATCATCGGGTCCCAATTTATCCATTCCCTCCTCCAAAACCATCTGCTGGTGGCGGCACTCGCTGCTGCAGAAAGCTTTCTCACCTCTGAAAGAGAAATAGATCAATTAGATTCAAAGTTCCAAACTTGGCTGAGTCTGATGATCAAAGACCAAAAATCATTAAATGAGGGTGTATATATTAGAATCACGATCAGTCCAATCAAATCATGCAAGCTACCTCAATCGCCCAGGTATCAACCATCTAAGACAGAACAGAATGGAAACAAGAAATAAAGCCACAATAAAGACTAACAGTGCCCGATGAAGGTCAATTTATGGTCAGTTTATTCATATAATTAAACCCCTCTAGCATATCCAAATATGAATCATATGGGCATTTTTGCCAGCATAAAACCTACTCTAAGCTTAATTTTCTTTCTCTTAGTAAGAAACCACCATGCTATGGGAGCAACGATTCCTAACCTTCCACGAATGCATATCTAATATTTCCAAAGGTATCTAATCTCAACTATTTTTTCTGTCAAATAAAGGAAAATAAGGCCAACCTGTACATGTAAATGTCCTTTCCCTGATCAAGATTCTTCTTGCAAGAGTAACAGAAACTGAGAAAACTTTCAGACGGATAGCTGGACGACTGGTCAGTGAAAAACCCATCATCTTTTCCGAAATTAGAGAACGCAACCTCAGCACAGCAGCTCTCAACAATGCAATCCTCAAAAATATGGGTGGTTCTGGGGTTAGGCCCATGGGATATCACACAAGTATAGTCCTCTGAGAGCTCCATTTCACTTGCAGAAAGACATCCCGCGAAAACCCGGGAAGAATTCGGAGTCTCTATACCTGAATTCCCAGAACTGAATATGGATTTCTTCGCCGGTGACTGAGAAAAGCCGGAAGAAGAAGAACCCAGTTGAGAATTCCTCGTCTTGATGCCAAAATCGGCGGGAGATTTGGGCGATTCAGCAGGTGAAAGAACCGAATTTGGAGGATGAGGGATCTGAATCTTAAGCTGGGAACCAAAGAGAACCATTCGGCTTTCAGGTTTGGATAGTTTGGAGTCAAATCTTTCTTCATGGAGAGCATCCACAATAGCTAGACCAATGGCTTTGGAGTTCAAATTGTCCCAGTGGCGTTTTGTTTCGGGTTCTGGGTTTCTGGGGGTGTTTGTTTCGGACCAAAAGGGGCTTCTGAGACCAGAGAATGGCTTGCTATCGAGTATGGAAGTGGGGCTCATCACGGCCTCGGTTTCAGACAACGATTTTGGAGAGAGATTAGTGAACAACCTTGGGCAAATGAAGAGAGATGAAGTGTGTTGTCTGTATTTGCCTGTGGGGGATGGGAGGGGACTAGAGTCTGCCATTGAAGCCTGCTTGCTGCTTGTTGCTCTTGACCTCTTCCTCAGCATACCTCAGAATCTTATAGTACCACTGCAAACATTGAAAAAAGGGGCCCAAAGTTAAAGCTTTCTTCTTTAAATTAACCGAGAGAAAGGAAGAAGTTGGGACTCACCCGAAAAAAGTCGTGATCTTTCTTTGTATTAATGACTATCGGAGAAAAGGGTGGTAGTACAGTCAAATCCAACATTCTGATGAAACCCGGAAACCAGAACACCCAAAAGAGGCTCCATGAAACCTGCCCCTGCTAATCCTCTGTAAACTCCATTTTCTGAAGACTCACAGAAACCCAATAAAAAATGAGAAAGGGACCTTTTCCCCGACTTTTTCGCTCTTTCTTCCTCGCTATTTTGTTCAGCAAGAATCACCCATGCTCACAACCGACATGCAAAGAGACTCTCACCAGTCATGATCAGAAGGACCGGACGTGCATGCACCAGACAGCAATATTTCAACAAAGAAGGTTTTGTATTTTTGTTCCTCTTTATGGCTAGCTTTTGTTTCCTCTATTTTTTATCGTTTTGGATGTGTGCGTTCCGCACGGCTATTTCAGCTATAAAATGGTTCCTACCACCGAAACGATTTTAGAGCCTTGCAGACAAGACCCTCAAATAATAAAATCAAATTTGCACAGATTATAAGCCAGGCCCCAAAAACCCCTGCGTAATACAAAAAAACACCAAAGAGCGAGTGAATACTCTCTCTCTCTCTCTCTCTCGCTAACTCAGACGTAAGCCATCGTCAGTCCTGAAAAATCGACATGGAGCTGCAGAGGGTCAGAAATAAACACAGGCACGCACACAGCGAGACAGAGATTGTGAGCTTTGAGGGAGGTGGTGGTAGTTCGGTTGTGAGCTATTTTAAAGACGCGTGTGCATGGGAATCAGTGGATTTGATAAAACCACCCAACACTGTCTGCAAAACGACAGTTCTCTCTCCTAATCTGTTTGCGAAGAAAGAATTGCTACTCTCTCTCTCTCTCTCTCTCTAGTGGAATTATTTTCTCGATGATCGGCTATCTCCAGCTCTCAGCAATCACAGAGAAGGAGCGAATATAAAATGCACGCGTAGAAGCTACAAAGTACAAACACAACAGACTACAGAGCTTTGGATCGGCTAAAGTTCTACATGGCTTTCGATCGGCTCGATCGGCTTGTGAGAGTTTTTGGATTACTTTTTAGGGTGACGATAGAATTAGGGTGGATTTGATAGATGAGATGAAATGAAATGTTTTGTTAAAAGTTAAATAAAATATTCTTATAATATAATTTTTTAGTATTATTTTTATTTTAGAATTTGAAAAAGTTAAATTGTTTATTATATTTTTATATGAGAATTTGAAAAATTGTAATGATGAAATGAAATAAGATGAGATGAGATATTTTGTATATCCAAATCCACCCAGAGATTTGGATGCATAACTCATCTCAGTTCATCTCATCTCATTTTATCATAACAATTTTTTTTAATTTTTACACAAAATATAATAAACAATTCAATTTTTTCAAATATCAAAATAATAATAATATTAAAAAATAATATTTTATTCAACTCATCTAAAATCATCTTATCTCATCTCATCTTATTATCTAAACAAGCCCTACAATCCTTTTACCACCACTTTACTACTCTTACTATATTTGTTTTTTTTTTCTTTGAAGTATTTTTTAATATCTTTAATCATTAAGAAAAAAATTAAAAAAATATATAATTTTACTAATAGTCACTTTCTTAACCATTAAGTATAAGAAAATTTTTTAAAAATTAAAAAGAATAGTAGAAGAGTGGTAAGACTATCATTATTCTACTTTTGAGGGGTAGTTTGGATCCATAAATGAGATGAGATGATTTTAGATGAAAGTTGAAAGTTGAAAAAAATATTGTTAAAATATTTATTTTTAATATTATTATTATTTTAAGATTTGAAAAAGTTGAATTTTTTATTATATTTTGTGTAGAAATTTGAAAAAATTATAATAATGAGATAAGATTAAACCTAAACGGGTCTTAATCATTCCACTAATTTATTTATTTATCTTCATTAATTAACAATGATATATATATATAATATAATATATCCCTTCGGCGTAGAGGTCACCAACCCTAGCTAATATATATACCCATATGGGACACACACAAACACATCGTACCTGAGGAATCTTGTTCTTTTAAGAAGTGGTTCTTTGGGTACATCTAGGTTTTAAATTCCTACTTAAATCAGCTTGAGAATATAGAGATTCGGGAACATATTAATTGACGTTAAAGGGCAGGCAACATTTGTTTATGTTCTTAAATGCATTATTATTATTAATTATTATTATCATTATTGTTACTTATTGATCAGTGCATGATTAAATTAATAATGATCATTGGTGACGCTGCTAATTGGGGTTTTTGTCGCCAATTGTATGCCTTCTTTCTTTCACTATTAATATTGTTGTATTCAGCTTTTTCAATCATTCCCGAAATTAGTAGAATATAAATCTTATTTAATGGATTTGACTAGGTTGTATACTGACAAAACAACATATGGTTTCTGATCCAATAGATTATTAGTACTCTAATGTTCCATTTCCATTAATTATGTTGATCTTATAAACTAATGTTTTTAAAAGAGTTGAGAAGTGCTATATACACACAGAGATTATATAAAAATAATCTCATAAACTAATGTAGCATCTTGTGATATATTAGATTTACTTTATAATAAAATTAACTTTACGATTTGACGAATCATATATATATATATTTTAATATATATTTTATATATATATATATATGAACAGGTAATAGGCCTCGTTTATTTTCATAAATAAGATGATATGAGTTAAGATTAAAGTTAAAAAGTTGAATAAAATATTATTAGAATATATTTTTTAATATTATTTTTATTTTTTAGATTTAAAAAAGTTGAATTGTTTATTTTATTTTACGTGGGGATTTAAAAAAATTATAATGATGAAATGAGAAGTTTTCAAAATTTTTAAGTCTTGAAAATAAACCAAGACTAAGATTCTAAAATATGTTTTATTATTTATCCACCATCCCTCCTGAACGGAGAGATTTATCCATAAATCTAAACGTTTTCTATTTTGCACTCTCAATCATCGAATATTTTAAAATTAAAATTAAAATTAAAATTAAAATTAAAATTTTTCACAATGTGACATGAAAAAGTAAAGAACTTGCTGCAAGTATTTAACTATTAATAAAAAATTTGAGAAATATTTTAATCGATCATAAAAAAATAAACAACGTTATTTTGAAGTAAAATACTCTATATATACACAAAACGACATCAGATCAAAACTACGTCATTTCATCTTTTTAATGCGAAATTTGGTTATGGGTACCGGATTTTACACGCATCATATAATCGACTACTTCGATCAAGAAAATCAATATCTTTTATTTAAAGGGGAAAAAATTACTTTAATTTTCATGTGTATCTAGCAGTGAGCAGTAGTTAACAAGCCAAGCCAAGCCAAGCCAAGCCAAGATTGCAGTCAAAAGGAACGGAACTTTAACTGGGTTTAACTTCGGCTAACCGTGGGTCTAGTCTAGAACAAGCCGGTGACGTGGATGTGGGCCCACATTCCCTGACGGAAAATGGACAATGTGGGGAAGTTCACGGACCGTTCTTGTGGAGCCGTACCACATCATCGTCATCAGGACCCCGGACTCCTCGGCTACGTCAAAACCCCTTTAAGACGGGTCCCACTTAACTCCCAGTTGAAGAACCCGATTCCTGGTCCGACCCGGACCACTTCTTATACGGGTTGGTTGGGTGGGGGGACCACGCTAAAAGAAAAGGTTGTCATCATCTCATCATTTGATATATCGTATTTTTCTTCGTAATTTATTATTTAACTCTGAATTTATGATTCCATCTACCGGTGTATTTTACGGAAACACCCTGGGGAAAGGTACGAAAAATGTTAAATGGGAGAGGGACCCGTTTGGAAATTGGGGGGGGGGCAGGGGGCAGCGGAAAGATATCGGGTTGGGGCCCTTGGAGAATGATGACGAACAGTGAAGAGTGAATAATGGTGAATGATAGCAGTTACCAGACCTGACCGATTAAAGTCTGTGCTGAGGACTGTGTCTGCGTATGTCAGTGTGGCCTGGAGGGGCCCTTCCCCCTCTCTGCATTATTTCTCTACGGTTCTACCCAAAAAGAAACCCGATTTGGACCTTGCCTGTTTACCACTACTACTCATCCACCTCTAATGAAAATGATTATTAATAAATTTATATATTTTTTTAATTTTTTAACAATTATGAATTTTTAAAAATATTTAAAAAAAAAAGAAATAATTTACACTTACGTGCATAGTTGCCTATAAGACTCAAAATCTGATTAATAAAATCTCAACTACAATAATGCATAACCTCTTGAAAATATCTACAGATGCTATATAAAATAGTCTCAAGATATGTTTTGGGTAATGAGATGTGAAGGAAATTCTGTAATATTAGAAAAATAATTTGAATTAAGATATTTTATTGAGTTTTAATAAATAAGAGAAAAAAAATTGAATAAAAATATTATTAGAATATAATTTTTTAATATAATTTTTGTTTTAAAATTTGAAAAAATTATATTATTTTTTATGTTTTATTTAAAAATTTGATAAAGTTGTAATAAATAAGTAATGATTAGATAAAGTAAAAAATTTGAAATTAAAAAGTATTTGTATTTCAGAAGAAATTATAAAAACTTTTTAGATGAGATAATATAAAAAATTATATTCAAATAAATTTTTAACTTTCTAATATTTTTATCCAAAATTTTCTCTTATTTTTCAAAATTTAATAAAACATCTTAACTAAAATTAATTTACTATTATTTATAAATTATTTTACTATTATTTATAAATTATTTTACTATTATTTACATTATTATTATATCTATCTCATTACGTAAACATGGCCCAATCAACACAAGAAGCATATTATATATATAAAATACAAGAGTTGAACAAGTGAGGGATCCGGGACAAGAGGAGAGATGTCGTTGGTGATTTAGCAACTCCGAGTGGTTGAGAGAGAGTTCTAAATTATCAGCAAACGACCTCAAGGGCTGCATCCACACTTGGGAGCCACGTGCCGAAAGGATACGGGTAAAGTCAGTCAAATCTTTCATCTCGTTGGATTTTTTGGTGCCATGTGTGGTAGCTGAAAGCCTTATTTATTTTTTTTTATAGTTAAAATGAGTTGAATTGAGATTACAATAAAAAATTAAAATGAGTTTATTTTATATAAAAATTTAAAAATTTATAATGATTAGATGAAATGAGATGAAATGAAATTGTAAAAACAAACTAGTCATTTTTCATTATACGGTTGAGTGCAGAACACACGTGTGGGTCAAGGCAATACGTGAGACCCACGCACTATTCTTAGTCAATCCTATCTCAATTGTCGACTAAAAAATAAAAACCACAATATTAAAATTTTAAGAAAAAATAGAAATACCTGAAAAAAAAACATAATTCGATACAATAACTGTAAATCAATGATGGAATATGTATTGAATAATGCTAAAGTCGCCTATAAAATCTCTGCAGAGACCGATTGGTTTCTTTTACTTAGAGCATTGACATTAGATTCATCAAATTCATCTTTAAATTTTGATGAAAAGTACATATTTTCCATATATCTAGAACCTCTTTATCCATAACTCCACATTGGATTAACCATTAGATTCATCAAAATAATAATATAATATTATTTTTTAAAAAATATTATTTTTTATTTTTCTTTCATATTTTACAATTACACTCATTATATGTTAATTAATAATTTAATTTGATACTTAAATTATTATTTTTCAATTAATTTAAGCATTTAAAACGAATGACGAAGATGACAAATCAAATTGCACCCCCTGGCATCTTGAAGAACAAATATGAAAAATCTATCATAAACATCATTGTTCAAACAATGCCCTATCAATTTCTTCGAAAGTATTCCATTCCATGCCCAATGTTCAATATAGATAGACAGGCACAGTGACAGGGTGCTCTATAGATTATATGAAATAATTCTTGATAACCAAACTATTGGCTACCAATATGATATCCCCCCAGTTTGGTTCCCAGGATCCAGAATTGACAACCATTACTTCCCCAACTACAAGAACATTAGTAATGACTCTGCTAACATACCCAAGCACTACTCAAATTCTATTATATGAAAAATCACACTCATGCAGAGCACATTGCTTGCTCATATGGACAGTGATAATAGAATTTGATCCTATTTTAAGCTCTTACTTCCAAAAAGATGGTTTTCTAGGCTGCCTTTTTGCATGAATTCATAAATCAGGAGTAGCTCTTGATCCTCCCAACAGTATCCCAACAGCTTAACAAGGTTAGGATGGGAAAGCCTTCCTAAGAAATTCACTTCTGCCTGCACCAACAAATTAGCACGGAGATGAGCAGACATAAAATGGTTTGTTGAACATTTAGTACAGCATCTAATCAAACTCAAAAAATGCATGTGTTTGAGAGAGAGAGTGAGAGTTGCGCTGTCATTTAAAACATCAACTTAACTTTAAACTAGTTATGGCCGCTAGGCACCAAATGTATTATCAATTTAAACCACAACTCAGGCAGAGTAGCAAAGAGGAAGACGCAGCATTTCAAGTTTCAACCAAAGTAAACTCAATCACGACTTACTATGATTTACAAGGTTCATGATTCATTACAGTATCTTCCTTTTTTCTTTACAATTATTTACAAAACTAGCCAATGATATTATACAAGAAAGATGATAAGCAATGGGTAAGAACCTGTATAACCACAATTGAATATGGTTTGTATTTTCAATTACCTTTTTCTTTTTTTTCAAAGTGGGAGTAGCTGTGATATTTAACTTCAGCAGTCGAAGTCAGTTTGTGTTGTATAGTAAACACATGCCAAAACGAGAGCATAGTCTTATTTTCCAAAACGCATTAATTTTTCAGACTACATTCTTCTCTTTCAAGTTTAGTATAATTGCTAGCTTAGAAAAAGGTAAAAAAGCATTTAAAGTAGAATTACCTGCCACTCTTGAAATCCTTGTAAGCTCTCAGAGTTCAGTTTTTTAACAGCAATTACCGTCCCGCTTCCGCTCTTGGACGACCCCTTCTCCTCAAGCCAAACACAGTACGAAATGTCAGACCAATATCATAAACAGGGGATTTTTGGTATTGGTCATGCGGCAAATTTCATGACAATCAATTATCTTACGAATTGAAGAAATCGTAATTATACAAAGATCCAACTTTAAAAAAAAAAAAAAGCATTAAAAGAACGAAGAAAAATCACACTTTTCATGCTGCAATGCCGGATCAACATAGTCCAAGACGAAAAGTCAGAACCCAATATAGAGAACTTTGACTGTGATTATAGAGCGTTAATGGAAACAGAGATTCATCTTTAGAGAACAAACAATAAGTATGGGACAAAAAGAAAGGGAGATGAGAGGAAGAAAGAAAGGGAGAGGAAGAATCGAAAATGGATTGAGGATTTCGGGATTCCGGGGTAGAGGAAGAAGGAAGAGAAGAGAGGGAAGGGTAGGGTTTGCCAGATTCGGGAAGAAAGAAAGGGAAAGGAGAAGAGAGAAAGAAAGAAGAGGGATTAGGGATTTCGGGGACGAAGGAGAGAGCAGGATAGAGAGGGAAGAGAGAACGGTTTTGCGTGCGAAATAATTTTTTCTGAATAAAAAAATCGGATAGATGTTAAACAGTAGTTCACTAAATTTGAAGATAAAGGGGAGTACACTGTAGTTAAAAGCTTGAGATTTAATAAAAAGGTGAATCCAATACCGAGTTTTTTGAGTGAAATTCATCAAATTATAGACATTGGACTGATGAGTCCAATGCTCTTAGCAATTAAGAAACTGTTTTTAAATGATATTGTGATTTATTTTAAAAGAAAATAAGAGGATTAAAAAAATACAAGAAAAAGAAGAAGAGATAAATGGCCTTGTTGGTGGGCAGTGTCAGGACCCACTCTCGGTAGCTTAGCACTGCTCATATGTATTACGACAAGGAGGATAGGATGTGTGCAAATCAAGGATGAAATATATTGCTAAGAATATATTTTTTTAATATTTTATCAGTCGAGTATCAAGTTAAATAGTTTGTAATTTAACAAATTAATTTTTCAAAATATAAGTGGGGAAAGGTGGGTTCATTCATGGATTAAGGTTTATTGATGTGCCATATTTTAGGAAGCAGAATCTTTCGTCAAGACAATTTTAATTCTAATGTCGCAACTAAAGAGAGCATCAACTCGATCCTCATGGCCCATAACAAAATTCCCACCTTGAATCCCACCATCACCTCTTTCGCTGCCCACCTTATCACTATCAAGCTTACCTCCGATAACTACCTCATTTGGAAGGCTCAAATCCTTCATTCCCTCAAAGGCAACCAACTCTACGATTTCGTCGATGGCACTTGCCCTAAGCCTTCTCCCACTATTGATGAACAACCCAATCTCGAGTATGATAAGTGGGTTCTCCAAGACCAACTTCTCATTTCTGCAATCAACTCCTCTCTCACAGATAATGTCCTTGCCCAAGTTCTGAATTGCTCCACCTCTCAAGAGGTCTGGACAACCCTTTAAGGACTCTTCGATGCTCAAACACAAGCTCAGATCATGCAAACACAATACTCCTTTGCTACTCTCAAGAAAGGCTTGGAGACCATAACATAATACTTCCATAAAGCCATAGCCCTATCAGCTTCCCTTTACGCCGCCAGCCATCCTCTTTCACCCTCCAAATTTAATATCTACCTCCTCATCGGTCTTGGGTCAAATTACAAATCACTCGTAACCTCCATTACCACTCAGCTCGAACACATGTCTTCTTCCCAAATATATAGCTACTTACTTAACCACGAGTCCTGCCTCAGCCATCAAACCCAGTCGATTCTATCTGACTCTTTTATTTCTGCTCATGCTACTTCGATTCGTCTGCCTTCTTAGCCCTCCCCACCTAATCAAGGTCGTGGTCGTGGCTTTTGGAGAGGTCGAGGTGGAGGTCGCCCAACTCAGTCTACTCCCACTAATGTTTTTACTTCTAATTCCTCAAATCGCCCCACACGTCAGCTCTGTCATAAAGTTGGCCACACGACCTTGGTTTGTTACCACCGTTTCGATCACTCCTACCAGAGCCCTCCCCCTTCTTCTTCCACTACTAATTACACGGCTTTCCCCAATAGTCCAGTAAATCCGAATAGTTGGTTCCCTGACACAATAGCTACAAATCATTTTACTGCTGACTTTTCTAACTTAAATATGGAATCCTCTCCTTATCAGGGCACTGATCACGTCAGCATAGGAGATGGTTCATCTATTCCCATTCAAAACTTTGGCATTGGCATTCTTCAAACCCCTTCTGGCAAATTTCTTCTCCTTCATTTATTTCATGTTCCATTAATTTCTCACAATTTACTTTCTATTCATCAATTTTGTATAGATAATTCCGCTTTCTATGAATTTAATTCCTTTGATTTTCTTATTAAGCATTTTGCGCACTCAGACGGTACTTCTTCGGGGAACCATTAAGGACGGTCTGTACATTCTTGCATCTGATGTCGTTGCTGTGACTTCCACCTCTTCTTCCCTACATGCTCACATTGGTGTCCGAACCACTTCACATATATGGCATTCTCATTTAAGCCATCCTTCTCCGCGGACTACCTCACTTACCATTAGGCAATTTAATCTTCCCACTACTACTAAAACCGGTATACAAATTTGTCCAACCTGCCTCCAAGCCAAATCCCATGCTCTTCCTCATCCCTCATCCCCATCCCGATCCCATTCTCCTTTTCAGTTTTTATTTTTAGATGTATGGAGACCAGCATTTGTGCTGTTCTTTGTTGATTTTAGGGGTTGTATCTATCTATTGTTTATGGTTTTAGCAAGTATATTTGGTTTTTTCCATTACATGCCAAATCTGATGCCTCGCCTATTTTTTTAGCATTCTTAAAATATGTGCATAATAGTTTCTCTTCCAAAGTACTTGCCATTCAAACAGATTAGGGGGTGAATTTCGCCCCTTACTTGCCCATATTCTCATGCTCAAAACGGTAGTATTGAACAGCGTCATCACCATATTGTTGAAACAGGATTGTCTCTCATGGCTCAGTCCTCTATTCCAACAAAATATTGGATTGATGCTTTTCAAACTGCTGTTTTTCTTATTAATAGAATGCCCACTCTAATTTTACAAAACTCCCCTCCATTTCAAGCTTTGTTCAAATTACCTCCTGATTATTCATTCATTCGTATTTTTGGCTCAATTTACTGGCCTAATTTACATCATTTTAATCGTCACAAAATAGATATGCGTTCTCAACTCTGTGTTTTCCTAGGATATACTCTTGATCACAAAGGTTACAGTTTCTTCACAATCCATCCGGTAAAATTTACATTTCCCGTGATGTAATTTTTTATGAGACACATTTTCCATTTAGTGATAGCCCATCACCTCCTCGGTCTTCATCCTTACCTGTGGCTTGCACTCCCTCTCCCATGGAACTTCTTTATTCTTTCTCACCTGAGTCTATTCCATCTTCCCAACCCGTTACACTAAACACTTCCCAGCCCATTACAATAAACACTTCCCAGCCCGATACACTCAATCCAAAATCATCATTCCCTTCTCCAGCTCTTATCCGATGGCCCATTCACCTTAATTCACATTCTTCTTATACGAATTTCCCAAATATCTTAGCGCCGTCTCCTTCCCACCCGACCTTTAATGTTCCCTCCTCTCTTACATAGTCTTCTTCCCTACAATCAAATGCTCACCTCGCACCAATACAATCCTCTCCACCGCCCATTACACTCTCTGCTCCATTGTCTCTCACAGATGTCATAGCTTATAATCATTCCTCGTCCACTAATCATATGCGTACTCAGTCCAAAACTCAGAATACTCGGCCTCTCATCCGCTCGGATGGCACTGTTCCATGGCTCTTTCCCAAACCCACGTCTCTTCTTATTGAAGCTCATAGCATCCCTGAAGAACCCTCATCCTATACAGAGGCCTCAAAATTCCCTTCATGGTATGCTACCATGGCCAATGAATTCGAGGCTCTTATTCACAACCACACCTGGATTCTCGTTCCTCCTCACCCCAGTCAGAATGTTCTTGGCTCAAAATGGGTACTCAAGGCCAAAAGGCTCGCTGATGGCACCCTTTTTCCTCTCTTTCTTCATCTAAACTCACTGCCTTCTGTGATGCTGACTGGGTTGGCTGTCTTGATGATAGAAAGTCAACATGTGGTTTTTGCATATTTTTTGGTTTACATTTGATTTCTTGGGGCTCTAAAAAGCAGCCTACCATTGCCCGTTCTTTCGCTGAGGCCAAATATAAATCTGTGGCCAATATGGCATGTGAGCTCTTATGGTTACAATATGTTTTAAAAGAATTAGGCATATTCATAACTGAACCACCAAGTTTAATGTTTGACAATCTCGAGGCCACTTATCTTTCTGTGAATCCAGTTTTTCACGTACTAAACATGTGGATTTTGACTATCACTTTGTGAAGAATCGTGTAGCTGCAAAAACACTCAATGCATCATTTGTCTCGAGTCATGATCAACTTGTAGATATTCTTGCTAAGCCGTTTTCATCAACTCGATTTGCACTTTTACGTTCAAGCCTCACTATTTTTCTTGTGCCGCTTGAATCGCAGGGGGATAATAGAGCAAGCAACGCTGCTACCTCAATAGAATATTCTTCTAACAAAGGCACAACCGCAGTACATAACAAAAGCAATTTGTAAAATGCTCTGAAATGATTCTTTGTAGCTGAATGGGTGCAAAAATGTAATTTCCATTTTATCATGTGTCTGAAATATAGGCTTGAGAAATGCCTATAAAAACTGTATTAGAACTTTGGTCATGGTATGAGAAAAAACGAGACAAAAGAATTCTCTGTGAAAATCGAATATTCATAGTGGCATTGCATCGAATACCTATTGTGCACTGTCACTCTGCTCTTCTTTTCATAGTATCAGAGCTTGGCACATGACGAATGAGAGAGCCCACATTACTTACCCCATGACAAGGACCAGGAAAAACGTTGGTCTGTATGTGAGAAAGAGTGTTGAGGAATAATCTCACATTGCCTGTGGACAAAGTATTAGGCATGTTTATAAGGAATGAACAGTTCTCTCTTGTAGAACCGATTTAATGAGATGAGTTAGGCCCATGAATTTCTTCAATGAGCATAGAATGCAGTTGAGTAATTTCATAAATGTTTTAATCATAAAAGAATTTTACACAAAGTAAATTTATAAATTGAATAGTTTGATAACCTACATTAGATTGTAAATTTACTTTTATTGTAAAATAGATCTAATGTAATCATATAAAATTACGTCAACTAATAAATTACGGGTATGTTTGGAGTTGTGTTAGGAGTCATAAAAAGTACCTAATTGCCTCAAAAACTCCTTAATGATAAAATTAAATTGTTTAGCTGTTATATATTAAAGTACTTATTAATCTCAAAAAAGTTAAAAAGTACAGTTCATGAAAAAGATTATTTGATGCTTTTATTCAAACGTGTTCTTTGATATAATGTGAAACATAGTTAGAATTTTAAAGATGACTGTCAAAGGGCTAAAATACCTATACGTGTTTTAAATAATTATAGATTTGCCTTTGTCCTTTGCCATGGATTTATTTTCTCATTGAGAAATGATACTTGCAGTCGTGAGTATGCAAGCGCCATGCAGTCGCTTTGAAAAAAGTGAATAAATATGGGATTAGATTATTTTCATTGTTATTTGATTATACAATTTGATTTCTATAAAAAAAATATTGTCATAATATTTAAAAAATCAAATTGTTTTTGTTTTGTCATTTTTACTTTAAAAACTATTTTTATATATTATTTCTAAAAAAATGTAACATATTTAAAAGTATTTTAGACATATAATTACCAAACAATAAATAAATTTTCAAAAGTAGAACTTATTATTAAAACTCCACAACTAAAAACTTTAAAATTAAAGTTATATTATTCACTTCAATCTCAAGCTTGCACTATTTTTATTAAATAATTGTGTAATTAAAATAATTACTTGTAAGAAATTGGATGGCAAGAGAATAAGGCATGTTTCGAGAATAAGATGAGATGTGAATTTTATAAATAGTAATGAGATAGTTTGTAAGTAATAGTGAAATCGTTTGAATTAAGTATTTATTGGATTTTGAGAAATGAAATATAAAAAGTTGAATAAGAAATATTATAAAATTAAAATACTATTAGAATATAATTTTTATTTTGAGATTTAAAAAAATTAACTTGTTTTTTATTTTTTATTTAAAAATTTGAAAAAATTATAATAATTAATTTGAAAAAGTTATAATAATTAATTTAAAAATACTTTTAAAAAAATAAAATGATATGAGATGAAAAATATTTCCGAATTTCTAAAGATTTGTTATATAATTGGATTTGATGGATAAATAAATATGTTCATTGTCTTCTGTCATCGGATGCGGAATTTTTTGTGGAAAGGAGCTAATTTTAAAATATCCTGACCCGATTCGTATTCACTTTTTTAAACGCCAGTTTATTTTCTAAATGGATTTTTTTTTAATATAAAGTAATAAAGTTTTTCTTTTAAAATTGGGAAAAAGTCAAAAAGCGTAAAGTGGAGCTGGCTTCATTGCTTATTTTTCACACCGCATCCCACGGTGGAACTAGACTTCTTTTCAGCACAGATCCCCAGTAGTATCACCCCTTTCAGCGGAATTTCCTTTCTTTTTAAAAATGATTAGTTAACCTCACTTTTCACTTTATACAATAATATTTAAAAAAATATTTTTATAAGAAAAGAAATATCTTATAAAAATATTATTATTTTATAAGAAAGGAAATATCTTATAAAAATATTCTTATTATATAAGAAAGGAAATATCTTATAAATATTTTATAAAAATATTCTTATTTTATAAGAAAGGAAATATCTTATAAAAATAATATTATTTTATAAAAATATTTTTATTTTATAAGAAAGGAAATATCTTATAAAAATAATGTTATTTTATAAAAATATTCTTATTATATAAGAAGGAAATATCTTATAAAAAATAATATTATTTTAGAAAAATATTCTTATTTTATAACATATACTTCTCAGACCATCGAAAAGTGGTTTCTAGAATTTTTACAGAAAAATTTTTAAAAAATATTTTTATTATATATATATATATTTTATATATTTTTTAAATCCCTTTAAATATTAATAAAAAAGAGAAAAAATTTACAAACTTATTAAAAAATATTTTATTAATCATTAGGTTAATAAAAACCACCATTAGTCAGTGGGATAAACATTTTCTTATTATAAAATATATCGTGTGAGTATCATTGATCCTTTTTTTCCTCTTCTGCACGTGCATGGTGTTGCTCAACCAAAAGGATCATTAAGGTTTTGTTTGAATACAGAAACGGTTTCATCTCATCTCATCATTATAACTGTCTTGAATTTTCACACAAAATATAATAAATAATTCAACATTTTCAAATCTTAAAATAATAATAATATTAAAAAATAATATTTTAAAAATATTTTATTTAATTTTTAACTTTAATTTAAAACTATATCATATCATCTCACTATCTAAACGGAGCCTAAATGTGGCGTTTCAATTACATTGACAGTGCTCAATGCATCTCTGCCTCGACGCCTTAAAGCCACGGACCTCGACGCCTTAAAGCCACCGATGCATCTTCGCCGCACACGTGGATATATTTTTTATTTAAAGCAACGATCTTATTACTTTAAAGAGATTTTATAAAAATAAATTAAAAAATTATTATAATTTAAAGTGACGCGTTAAATCTATTTTATAATAAAAAAAAATTTATTAACTAATATATTGTATCAAATTACATCAATTTATAAATTTATTTTTAGAGTTAAAGCCTCACATATAAACCGAGTAAAATTAAAACTAAAAGATAGGAAAATAAAAAAAAAATGAAGAAAAAATATTATATCTCATAAAGTATCGTGATTTAATGTCATTACTCACGGCCACATAAATATGATTATAGAGTATAGGGGTTTATTTTGTTTTTGTTCGAAAGATAATAGATTGATAATAATAATAATAAAAAGAAAACCCTCTATGTTGGGTTATTATGATTGATGGGGTCTTTTAACTTTTTGTATAAATATTTTGTAAATGGTTGGTCAATGAGGATAAGAGAAAAAATAGAGATAGAAGCACTTCAAGTGTCGATCAAAGGACAATGTAAATGGTAGGTCGGCCCCAAGTCCAAAGTACACCGATTGTCACTTGTTTACATCCATGTCAGCGCTGATGAAGATGATCTTGATGGTAATAGGACCCATCCATGGAAAAAAAACTGATAAGACTAGTAGAGTAGACACCACCACCAATACACGAATTTAATGTCATTACTCATGGCCAGTTTGGGTTTTGTCATTAAAAGTTGTACCAGATGGCCATTGCTGAAAAGTACTGTCCCATTTGTTTACTTATTTATTTATTATTATTATTATACAAGAAGATATCATTTTCTAAATTTTTAGGGTATGAGCTAAGAATAATAAATCATTTAACGTGCAGTTACTTTTAATAAGAGTAGAGTCTATTATTAAATTTTTTTTTTATAATTTCTGTATTTATTTATTTTTTTAAATAATTTACAACGTTTATCATAATTTTCAATTTCATTCCGTACCGGTTGGTACGGTCAAAATTTTTCATACCGGCCACTAGGCTGATACAAGTACTCCATAAGTTTCTTACCGGCTCAAATACCGGCCGGTACCGGTCGTATCGGCCTCAATTTCAACCTGTATTTCAGCTGGTACTAATATTTCGGCCTTCATTTTTTTTTTTAAATTACAAACTTATTGTTTTACTCACAATTCAGATTAGGCTATTTATAATTTATATATATGTATTTATATATAATTTATTAATATATAGACTATTATTTTGAAATATAGTATATATATTTATATATATAATTTATTCATATATCGATTATTTCGAAATGGTATACGAAACGGTACCGGTATCGAAATATTTCGTTCTAGTGCCTTAACCGGTACGGTATTCAAAACATTGACACTTATACACTAACGACTGCAACTATTATTTCTAAACTAAACCCATACAATTATTGACAAATTAAAAATATTATCTACGTCTCAAAGCTGGTTTGCCACCTTTATCTACCACTAATAAACCTCTAACTTTTCTGAAATAGAGAATATTGATGAGTGTATTAGCTCTTGCCTTACCAAGATAATCTCAGCAACTTTGTTAATCTCTTAATTATATACATGACTAATTATGTGTTTTGTACACATTATATGCTTTGTCTTATGATCGATTGCAATCTCAACCCTCCACGTACAAGATCCCGAATCTATGTAAATAGTGTCGTATCCATATATCATCTAAAGTTATGAAAAGAATATCAAGGAACTCATCATATAAAACTATTGTCTAATGTCTAATAAAACATTATTGCCAATCTACGGGAGGCTGGTTTTGCCGAATAAAAGTGTTACAAATATAAAGAGATTACATAAAAATAATTTATAATGACATGATTTTATATGTTTCGTTAAATTTATTTTATAATAAAAATAATTTATAATCTGATGAAATATATTAAATTACGTTAATTTATAAAATTATTTTTATTTAATTTATTTGTAATTAAAATATTTCTCATGAATCGAAAAGATGCTCTCTCTCGCCCGATCATATACGAATCAATCACGGAGAAAATGAAATTCTGCTCCAAAGTGATCAGTTTTTGGGTAAGATACAATTATCGGTCGGTCTCTTTACGTGCACAGATCCATAGAAACATACCGTTCACCATAAAATCAAAGTTTATAGTAGTAGGAGTCGTTGGGCCTCCTCATATTCACTTCTTATTGATAATAGGAAACCGCTATGTTTATCGAATTCGGGATTCAAAATGTATTCCGAATAATTTTTTTTTGTTTCATGTATTTTTTTAATTATCATAAATATTTTTTAAAAAAATAAAAAAATCACAACATCATTAAAAAAATATTTTTTTAATCATTTGGTAAAAAAAAAAGGGAAAAAAAATCTCATTCAGGACACACTTTATTCGGGACCCAAAGTATTTCCCTTGATAATAATGCCACGTGGGTCCGTTTTTCGTGGGTCCGTTTACGTGCACAGATCCATAGGAAAACATAAACCTATTATATATGAGAAATAATATTTGCAGTCGTGAGTGCGTAAGTGCCGTACAATTATTTTGAAAAAAAATGAATAAATACGAGACCCACATAAAAAGAAATGAATTTTTTAATAGTAGACCTCACTCTTTTTCAAAACGATTGTACGGCGCTTGCGCATTCCACGACTGTATGTAACATTATTCATTATATATATATAGGAATCTCTTCAGATGTCCTTTTTCCGTGTGTCCTTTTTTTTTATTATTATTATATGGAAACAGACTCGTTTCATTAATGATCCTAAATTACAATTATGACTTATCAGTACATAAAAAATTCAGACTATAAGCCAAACTACGCAGCCCCAGACATAAATTCCTTTGTGACGGACATTGTCTTAACTTCTAAAACCTCTCTCCTAACAGAGAAAGCGCTTTGTAAAAACAGAACTTCACGGCCCCCTGTCTTCCCTGGGATGAAGAGTACGACACACTGCTATGGACACCAAATCCAATAACCTATTTCTATTATATTACTAACTAAAATAACAAAAAAACTACAGATAAAAACATATAACCAACTACAGAGCCACAAGCACTGGCATGACCCGGACGTCACGCCTAACGCAAGCATCAGCAACTCGAGCTCCGACGACACGAGCACCCAGCACACGCACTGGTCGGCAGTGACACGTACAGTACACTGGTCACTCTGGAAGGAAAGTCGACAGTCAATCTTGGAAGTCCCGGAGTCAAGGATTCTGGAGAAGCTGAGCGTGGCGTCGGTAGAAGGCTCCCCGGTGGCGCTTGATGGCCATGCACAGAAGAGATCCGAAACTTCCTCTCGTGCGTGCTGGCTACACTCCACTTTGATGGACGCCGGATTCGGTGGTCTTGAAGATCGGCGACTGGGCATTGTCCCAGCGGGACGCGTGTTAAAAGGCGACAGCTGGAAAGACCTGAACGACAATCCTCCTTTATTTGGCCTGAAAAACACAAAAATAAAAGTAAAAAATACTACACGAAAAATAAGAGGAGATGAGAGCGGAGGAAACAAAGATAGGGGGGAGGAGCCGAAACTACCACCCCCTTTCTTTAAAACTAAGTCTGGGAGAGTTTAGAGAGAAGGGAGAGTGTTTTTTGTAGAGAGAGGAGTGGTGTCGTCATTGGTAAGTACCAACTGTTCTAGAGTGAAGATATAGCTCCTCTGGAAAAGGGCAAAAAAATGTGGCTCGTGGGTCCGTTTGTAACATGAAAGTATATGAGTTCATATCAGTTGAATTTAAATTTAAGTACAGTCTAATTTTTAAACATATAATTTCTAAATCACTAAACATCACTCAATTCAATACTTCTTTACACGTGAGACCATAACTTTTTTCAACTCAACACTTATTTATATGCGGGACCTATAACTTTTTTCAACTTCTCATAAATACATATAAACTCATCTTAATATTCAAATACATCTAAACTCATCTTAAGTGAGTCCTACAAAATTTACTCTATCATTTGAATTCACTGCTATTTATAAAGAATTCAGCTTATCTCATCCTAGCTCAACATATAAACGCAACCTTAAAGTGTTGACGGCCTCGCCATGTCATAATTTTGATCGTTTTTCCTTTCTGATTTCTTTAGCTGAGACCTTATTGCCCTAAACATTTTACTTTCGAGAAAAAGTTTCTTTGCCCACCGAGTTTAATCGCTCCAGTTGTTTGTTGGTCAATTTTTTTTTTTTTTTTTTTAACTTAGTGATTAAGAAAATGATTTTAAGTGTGTTGGTATTTTATTCTTATTTTTTATAAATATTTAAATATATTAAAAAAATATGAAAAAAAACCTGGGTGGTAGAGTAACCTCACCCTTACTTTCGAGGTATAGTCGGATGGTGGGAAAGAGAAAGCCCATTCCATCTCCCACACACACTATTTTTTATTTTAATTTTGGGAGTATTATTTAAAGTTTAAAAAATGGGTTCGATACCGATTCAATTAATTCTAATTATATGGGTTGAAAGTCCGTTCACTAGATTGCTTTAATCAGTCGATTTAGGCTGATTTAATTTAATATTAGACCGATTCAAACAGTTTTAAAGTTGTATTTATTTCTAAGCTGCCTAATAATCAAGTTTCTTTTTACTGTAGAAGAATATGATATAACTAAATATATATTAACTTCATCATCACGGTATTCAATAAGAATCAAAGAAAATTTGAAAGTTAAAATATGTACTTTATTTTCTTTAATTGAAAAATGAAACGTGGGAGATGAATGAATATTTTACATTAAATTTATGGTTGTGAATAAAATACTATATTTATCACGTGCTTATAATTTAATAGTCTTTATCTTCTTCGAAGACAAAAAAAAATTGACAATTGAAGTTAATTACATAAATTACGTTCTTATTGAAACTATTTGGATTCATATTATATTTATTAAAATTAATCAATAAATTTATACTTTATATTCTTTTTATACATAATATTAAATAATTGAATTGCATTATATATAATTTTTAATAGATTTAATTCAAAATTATCATCAATCGCATATGTTGAATCGCCAATTATTCCGAATCCAACTTGTATGGTAAAGTCACGTTTGGATAGTGAGTTGAGTTGAGATGAGATGAGTTGAGAGTTGAGATGAAAGTTAAGAATTGAATAAAATATTATTAGAATATTATATTTTATTATTATTATTTTAATATTTGAAAAAGTTGAACAATTTATTATATTTTGTACGAGAATTTAAAAAAATTATAATGAGAAAATGAAATGAGATAAATTGAGATGAAACTTTTTTTTTTAAATTTTGTTACTCATCATCCCCACACACCACACATCACATTTTTTTTATTATTATTTATTATTTTTAAAATTTTTTATTTTATTTTATTCTTCTTAAACTTATTGAATTATTCTACTTATCATTCATATACCGCAAATTTAATAAGAGAAAAAATAAAAATAAAAGTGTAGTGTATGATGGGTAGAAATAATAAATATAATTTTTTATTTTTATATCCAAACCGGACGGGTGCCTATTTCTTGTGTTCAATAAATTTACAACTTCGTTCAGAAGTGGCTAGCTATAACAGACTACATCCCTAATCTATGTGGTTCATACTCAAATTTTGTTTCCTTGTAGTCATATTTTCATTTTGTTTATAAAATATTTATTTGTGGTGGAATTTTATATAAGAAGAATTATATTTATCATCCTCTACACTATATATTAACATATAATTTATCATTTTATTTAAAAATACATATTAATGTGTAAATATGCGTATTTAAATAGAAGAATAAAAATAATAAATCACATGTTAGTATGTGATGTGAGGATGATAAGTAGCATTTCTCTTTATATAATTATGAAGTTATCCTAATTAGTTTTAATTTATGCCTGGTTTGGATAGCAAAAGCTTCTAATCTTATCTCATCTCATATCATTTTAATTATATCCAAACACTACAAACACAAATACTTTTTAATTTCAAATTTTTAACTTTTTCATCTAATAATTACTTAATTATTACAACTTTCCTAAACTTCTAAACAAAACACAAAAATAATTCAATTTTTTAAAATCCTAAAACAAAAATAATATTAAAAATTTATATTCTAATAATATTTTAATTTTATAATATTTTTATTCAATTTTTTCTCTTTACTTTTCTAAAATTTCATAAAATATTTTAACTCAAACTATTTCACTACTATTTATAAACTATTTCATTACTATTTACAGATGATTTCATCTCATCTCACTATCCAAACAAGACCTTATCCTATTTGTTTATTTCTCTTATTTTCAATTTGGAAAATCTTAGCCCTTCCCAATTTCACTAAAAAAACTCAGCCACACCTGCACATAAAATAAAAGATAGTGTAGAAACAAAACATAATAAAATATAAAAAATACAAAAATGATGGATGCAGGAGAGTTGATGCACACCGCGCATGAATGATATGGTGCATTTAATTTACTTTTCTAGTACGGTGCCTTTCATTTTTAGTTCTCGTTTCACCATTCGTGTTCTGGAACCTTTCCTTATCTCCAATTTCCTCCCTCTCCCTCTTCCATTCTCACCCTCTTCCATCTCCAAAAGATGCAAACGAGACATATGATAGGTTTCTGAACCCTAACCCCTGCCATGGAAACGGTTGTCCTGTTTATTCTTTAGTTTTCATATCTCATCCTTTGAGAAAGTCTATTATTTTCTTAAGTCGTTGGTTCTGTTGGGTTGCCATGAAAGTGCATGAAAGGGAAAGAAATTGAAATTCTCTAATCAACTGAACCTAATGCCACTATTTGGTTAACCATTGAAATTTTCCTCTTGCCTTGTTCAAGTTCTCTGTGCAAGTGTGACCTGATAGAACTTTGTCTTTCCATGTCATCACACGTAAACTACATTCTCTACAACACATCTTTAAAAACCCAATTATTTTCTCCATCATTCATTCTTTGCGTTTAGTGCCTGAGAAAGTGCAAGAAAGGGGTGGGAGCTAATATTAATCAAACTAGGCCTAACCACGATTTCTGTCTCCAATTTTTGTGCAGACCCAAGTTACCATAAGTTTGTGTTCAATGCTACCGAACTCCCATCCAAAGACTACTATGATTACATCATCGTTGGGGGAAGCACTATCGGATGCCCATTGGTTGCAACACTATCGCAGTCGTATAAAGTACTAGTGCTCGAGCGAGGTGGTGTTGCCCATGGAAAGCCAAATTTGATGAACCGAGAAGTTTCTTGAACACACTTATGGAAGACAATGCATTCGACTCCCCTGCCCAAGCCTTCACATTTGAAGGAGGAGGACGCGTTCTTTGTGGCAACAGTGTGATAAATGCAGGTTTCTATAGTAGAGTAGATCAAGAGTTTTATTAGAAATCGAGTGTCCATGAGATCTTAAAGTGGTCAACGAGTCCTATGAGTGGGTTGAGAGGGATCTGAAAAATCTTTGTCGCGGAGAACGGACCGAAACTTTCCCTCGTAGCATTGGCATTGGCTTCATCAAATTTATCTTTAAAATTTAATGAAAAGTATATATTTTCCATAAATGTAAAACATTCCTATTCATAATCCCATATTGAATTAGTCATTAGATTCATCAAAATAATAATATAATATTATTTTTTTTAAAAAATATATTTTAAATTTTATCTTTCATATCTTGCAATTACACTAACAATATGCTAAATAATAATTTAATTTGATACTTAAATAATTTAATTCAAATTTTCAGTTTAAAAAAATAATTAAAATAGAATAAAAAAAAATAAGGTTGTTGGAATTAAAATAGAATAAAAAACACATTTGCTGAATGAACAGTTACACTTTAAATTCTAAGAATCCTATAGATTTACTGTAGCTCATGGCTTCTCATCCATCCCTTTGATGAATCCAATGCAATTGAATTTTACTAAAATTCATCAAATTTTACATTTGACAAGGCTTTTAATGAAGCCAATACCAATGCTCTAGTCTTGGTTTTCATCTTTTTCTTTATTCATATTTCGTGTTTTTCATCTCTTCAATCTTATCTTTCATTTTATTTTTTTTTATATTTTTAATTTTAGCTGACTTGGCAGGCGTGCGCAAGTCTCTTGCGCCAACTCTCCTGCCAGCAGCGGACTGTAAAAAATAACTACTGTTAGATAATTTTTTTTTAGGAAAAATCTTATTGCAAGTAAGTTTGTGCACCAATTCGTGCACCAATATTGATATGTAATATATATATTTAACAAAATGATGTAAATTAAAGATAAAAATAATTTTTATGATATAGGAGATTTTCTTCTTCTCTCAAAATTTTTTTTTCATTTTTTTTTAAATAAAAAAAATCATTGATACGCGATGTGGTGCACGAACTCGCTTGTATCTAGCAAAACCTTTTTTCTTTTTTTCCTTTCAAATTGACGTGGAGTGAGCGAGTTTCATTAACGAGAAACTCCAACAGGGTAACGTGCGTCTTGTCTTTGTTATCCTTAATAGAAAATTTATACTTGTGAGGCCCAGTTCAACCTAGGCCTAAGACCTGTGAAGCCCAGTCCACCGGTTAAAAAAGGAACCCAAAACGAAGCGTTTTAGTCTATGGCCTAAAAACCCTATTCTTCTTCCCCTGCCCCCAGCCCCGATCTCTCTCTCTCTCTGTTCTCTCCTCCTGCGCGCAGCACCCGTTGCCCCCGACGTCTCTCTCCCCGGCCCAAACTCCCGTCCCTCACCTGTCCACTACTTCTCTCTTTCTCCGTCTCCGTTCTCCCTCGCTCTGTCTTGCTGCGCCGTCTCGTCAAAGCGCCCACCTCCGCCAGGCCCTTGCGCCACAACGGTCCGCCGTATCGAGCCCCCTTGCGTCGAGCACCACTGCCCACCGCCCAAGAAAAACAAGCCGAACGCCTCACCTCCAAGCCGTGCGTCCACTGTCCTTGCTGCCGCCGCTCTAGTTCCATCACCGGTGCCGGTAAGCTTCTCCGACCATCTCTCCTATCTCGGTCTCTCTGTCTATCTCACTCTCTCGGTCCCGCAAGGCTCACACCCATTTCGGGTTTCAAAATCCCTAAACCGTGCCTCCCCTCCGGCCACCTTCACTGTCTCACTGCCGCTCTTCGCCGGTCAGCTTCTCTCTCGCTACCCGTTTCTTACTTTCTTTCCCTTCCCTCTGTCTCCGTCACTCTCCGTCTCTCTTATTCTCTCCTCTTCTCTCCCTCTTCATCCCGCGATCTCCCTTACCCAGGCCACCAGCCACCCCATCATCCGACAAAACGCCCCAACCGCTCGGCCTCATTTCCACTCCTCTCTGAGTCGAACCCAAACCCAGAAAATCTTCCCAAAGCCTCCAACCTTCAACCGGACCGCACACGGGGACAGCAAAGCCGTTAAAGCTCGGAACACCGGAGATCTTCCAGAAACCTCCCTTGTGCACGGTGGTAAGTGGCTCTCGGACTATACTTAGAATAACTGTCGTTGGAATTGAGAATTATGAATTTTGTACTGTCGTGTGGATTGTGAACTGTGCTATGTTGTTGTGACTTGTGAGCTGTGAAGTTTTCTAGTTTTGTGACAGGCCATGTCAAGTGTTCCTTTTGCTGTTTAAGTGTTGTGGTGTCTTGTATATTAAATGTTGTTGTTGTTATGTCATAATGAGGTGAATTTTCCCTCATTCACACTGATGTTCACTTGCAATGAGGCGATGGAATTTTCCACTATTGCACGGGCTTACGGCTTGTGAATGTGTGCTGGAAATACCCTCCCTTGCGCTGAATTACAGCACGTGAATGCTTGCTGGAGAACTTCCCATGTGCATTGTCATTTCTCCTGTAATTAACTGCTGTATTTTTGGACTGCATCATAACTGATATCTGTTGCTGATTACCTTGTCATTGAACTGTAATTGTGTGTAAACTGAAATTTGTAAAATTGCTGGGTCTTGTATTAAATGGCTTTTGTGGGTGCGTGTGTTTCACGACACCAAGCCAAGATGAGTTATTATCTCGGTGGAGCTCGTATGGTCACTTGGGAGCGGATAATACTGAGACATCCCCTAGGTTGTCGTTGGGCGACAATGGGCTCGAGCGAGACGGTAACACTCTCAGGTCGACATCGTTGTGTAACACCCCTTCCCGTAGGTTAGGAATATTACTAACATTCATAACATAGTACCCGGTGAAGAGATTCGTATTCTAATTGTAACGTCCCAATGGAAGCCCAAACCACATGGCCTATACTCCAAAAGGACTAGTCAATGATACAATTGGAGCCCCATTAGAATCTTATAAAGAGCAAGAACTTCTCCTTCCCTAGCAATGTGGGATCTCATACACCACCTATCCTTACTCATATCATATGGGGTATCACAATCTACCCCCCTTAAATTCCCGACGTCCTCGTCGGGCCTGTCTATTATAGGTGGCACGGCTCAAGTCCCACATTTTTGGTTGGGATAGGCTCTGATACCATTTGTAACATCCCAATGGAAGACCCAAACCACATGGCCTATACTCCAAAAGGACTAGTTAATGATACAATTGGAGCCCCATTAGAACCTTATAAAGAGCAAGAACTTCTTCTTCCCAAGCAATGTGGGATCCCATACACCACCTATCCTTACTCATATCATATGGGGTATCACATTAATATACCTCATTTATTGAAACATCAACTAAACTGAACATAACCATTTTTGAAACATCAAACTGAAAACAAAAAATAAAAACATAAACTAAACTAATTCTTGTGTAAATAACACTTGTTCCTTTTTAAGTCTTTACATTAGATCTATTCCTGGCCCTCCAGCTTTGCGTCCTCATACTTATCATCTGTGATAGTTAAACATAGAAGAAAATAGAGAAACAAACAAAAATGAGTCGAATACTTAGTAAATAGCACATCATACTGTAAAATACATCTGAGCTTAGCATAGACTTAATTTTTGAAAGACTCTTCATAACATTCATACATCATCACAGATTTACAATCATATTGTAAACATAACTTAATTTAACATAGGCTTAATTTCTGAAAAAAACTCTACATACATACATATATTGTCACAAATTCACATAGCGTATCTATTCATCATTAACATGAGCGGAATCACATATAATCATGGTAAACATTTAACGTGAATGCATAAATGACTGACTTCATGCATTTTCTAACAATCATATATGATTTGTTTATCTTGTCTTTCACTTATTATATGGTGACTCACGCTCGAGTCCGTGACATTGCATGACTTGTCATAACATGTAGTGAAACACTCTTGAGTCCGTGTTTCATCTAACATATGGTGAATCACGCTTAGGTCTGTGTCATCCTTAACATCCTTAACATAACTTGTGATGAACACGCTTAGGTCCGTGTCATCCTTATCATAACTTGTGATGAACACGCTTAGGTCCGTGTCATCCTTAACATAACTTGTGATGAACACGTTTAGGTCCGTGTCATCCTTATCATAATTTGTGATGAACACGTTTAGGTCCGTGTCATCCTTAACATAACTTGGAGTGAAACACGCTTAGGTTCGTGTTTCACTTAACATATGGTGAACAACGCTTAGGTCCGTGACACCGTCTTAACATAACTTGTGGTGAACACGCTTAGGTCCGTGTCACCCTTGTCATAACCTTTGGTGAAAACGCTTAGGTCTGTGTCACCCTTAACGTCGTATCTTTCTTAATGCATGAGAAGTTTGTTGGACTTCATGAACTTTTCTAGCATGGCATACACTTGTACATAGCATAACATAATATAACATTCCATGGCATAATGTGATCTGGAGATGAACATTCCATGGCATACATCATTTGAGAACTACATGAACATTACATGACTTATATGATCTAAATACTTCATGACATTACATTGTATGGCATACATGTGATTTTCATGACATATCATCCATCAAATCGCAATCCATAATAGCATAACATATATAGGCTCACTTACATGCATATCATTATAATTCATCGAAGATCATGAAAGGGATCTAACCTTGACTTAGTTTGTAGCATAGCGTAGACAACCATCATATTTTCATGTACAATTAGAACATTTACAGTACACATGCAATTATATGATCATACTAATTACCTCCTAGCGCCGCTTCCTGATTCTCACTTTGTAGCGTGTTACCTATACGAGGTATGACTAATTTCCTAGAAAAGCGTGTCATAATACTCTACGTAATTAAATACGTATAATGGAATTTAACTAAAAAAATAGGCTGCATAGTATACTATAAAAATATACTTTAAAATCTCTTAAATACTTTTTATAAAAATTGTGTCTATGGGCTCATAATTATTCATGTAAAACTTTGGCCTAATTTGCCCTAATTGAGAAAACAGTCTATTTAAAATCATTAGAATAGTTAATGGCCCATATTAATTTAAAAACACAAGTCCATTTAAAATAAGCCCAGCCCTCTTTTGTCTTAAGAAGGCACTTGGCGGTATGGGCTTAGGGCCCAAAGGCCCATTATGAATTAAAAAGGGTGGCTGCCCTTCTGGAAACACACGAGACCAACACAACTAAAGGGAATTTGCCGTGTGATAACAGGGGACTCACCGAGAGAAAGAGCTGATGCGCGGCGGCTCTGGGTGGCTGGGAGGGACTGGTGGTGTAGCTGGGGGTACCTATGGTGGTGCGACACCGAGAGAGGGAGAGTTTAGAGAGAGGAACTATCAAAATTGACAGAAATAGAGGGAGGGGAGGGTGCGGATGGCAGTGGCTTACCAGAAAGGAGTGGGCTCGACGTGGTTGGGCTGGTCGGTGATCTTTGTGGCCTCAGAGAGGTGGTCCGACGGTGGTTGGCCACAACACCCAGCGACTTTGGTCACTAACGACGTAAGGAAAAAGGACGGGAAAGGCTGCGACGGCGTACGTCGAGGTGGGAGGGGAGCTTACTGTCAACGGCGTCTGTGGTGGATTTTGGCGAGGTAAGTGTCTTGGTTGGATGTGAGAGTGGTTTTCTTGGTTTGCAAAGGCTGTTGCGTTGGGCTGGAGTGTATGATGTTTCTTTTGTTTATTTTTGAAGGGTCCCGTGGGATTCTTATAGACAATGGGAAATAATAACGTGAGTCTTCATGAGATATGCTAGGGTTCGAAGTTGGCTACACTTAGGAAACTATTCCTACGAGGATACAGACACTGAGAGGATTTTTGAAGAGTTTGAGTTGGAGTTAGTTTCAAGCTAGGAACCTATTCCAATCTGGGAGAACAAACAGAAAAATAAAAGAGGCGTATTGTTTAACAGTAGAGAAATCTTATTCAAAACAAATTACTACCTCAATACATATCGAATAAAATAGTAATAATAATAAAAATAATAAAATACACTTTTGTGGTCTGGATGATACACGTTGCTTCTGCTGGTGGAGGCTAGAGGATGCTTGACCACAAACATGCCGTTGCATTGCTTGATACGAAGTCACACGCACGGTCGTTCCCAGTGGTGTGGTGAAGGAAGCCAGAGTGTGTAGATGGTTCATATGGGGGAGACCATGTTGCACATATTAGTAAAATGAATGATTTGACTTTATGTGGGTGTGCGTATCATGACCCCAAGCCGAGATGAGGCATTATCTTGGTGGAGCTCCTCTGGTCATTTGGGAGTGCATAATACAGAGTGACATCACCTAGGTTGCTGGGCGACAACGAGTTTGGGTGAGATGGTAACGCTCTCGGGTCAATGTCGATGCCTCTCTGTTGGTAGTGGCTAGAGGATGTTTGGCCACGAGCGTGCTGAGCTTGAAACTGGGCATCGCTTGTTACAAAGTCACATGCATGGTAATACTCGTGGTGTGGCAAAAGGAGCCAGTGTGTGTGGATGGTTCATATAGGGAAGACCATGTTGCGCTCATGAATTAAATGGATATTTTGGAAAATGGGATTTTTGGTGTGTATCAACTCACATGTAAATTTTTTATTGAATGTTTGAGTTTTGTATAATTATTGTATTCATCAAAAAATTATCATTTTCCTTGCATTAAATGTTTGTATAATTTTCTTTACCACCTGTATGTATTTTTGAGTGTTAGATTTAGTTCCACTTACTAAGATTTTGCGAAATCTCACCATGAAATAATATTGAAAAACAATTTTTTAACTTTATAATTTTTTATTCACCTTTTTTTTTTCTCATTTTTCAAAACCCAATAAAATATCTTAACTCGAACCGTTTCACTACTATTCACAGAATTATGAAATACTCCATGCAAGTGTCCAAACATTCCTTGATGTGGCATTAAATGATTAGTTCGCAAGTGGAATATTGCAATTAGTCTCTAATAATTAAATGTCACATCATGAGTTGATGGAAATATGCTAATAAAAGAGACGGTGTATAACATTACTCTATCTAAAATATCAACATTGAAAGCACCAAGTGTAACAAATTCTGAATTATATAGGGACAAAAAATACAGAGATTATTTTAATATTTAGTAGCAAACAAGGATGTGCATTTTTTTAAGTAACGAGGATGTACATTTTCAGGCTAACCCAACCCAAAAACACTAGTGCCATTGATACTACTATACGACTTGTCGGATGGATTTTATTATACTTTTATTAGCCTCTCTCGGTGTAGCCCTAAACTCCTCCATAGTCTGTTTGAACTTAAACCTTCAGTTAGGGTTTTTCCCCGACCTCAAGCTCACATCGCAGTTCATGTTAGCATTCTCCTTTTGTCTCTGACATGCGCACACAATATTCTCAATCCTAAAAAATGGAGAATTTTAAGGGCTCGTTTGGACACTTAGAATATCTCACAATATCTATGAATAGTAGTGAAATGGTTTGAATTAAGATGTTTTATTGGATTTTGGGAAATGAAAGAGAAAAAGTTGAATAAAAATATTATAAAGTTAAAAAATTGTTTGAATATAATTTTTGAATATAATTTTTGTTTTGAAATTTGAAAAAGTTGTATTGTTTTTTGTTTGGGAGTTTTGGAAAGTTGTGACTATTAATGAAAAAGTTAAAGATTTGAATTTGAAAAATGTTGTGTTTGAGAAGAAAATATTTGAAAATAACTGAGAATACTTGTGTTCCCAAATAAGGCGTAAGTTTCAAACTTTGAAAATTTTCCCCTTTATTGTTTTTTCTAGACATCCAAACAGAACAATATTGCTGCTGTTTTTTTTTTGTACTAAAAAAAAAAATACTGTTGCTGTTTTTAAATTTTTATTTTTTCGACGGGCGATCTTTCTTATTGAATATTTTGATATTGGTATAAATTGATGCAGATGGCTGCAGGATTTGCTTCAACATCATCTCGCGGTATGTGATTTTACAATTTTGAGTGCCTTGTAGGTTTGATTTCAAAAATTAGTTTTGACTGCTATAATTCGTTTCCAAGTTTCAGCTACTAATTCCAACTTCAATTGCTTCGTTAAAGTTATTTGGCCCATAAATTGCATATTTTGTTGTACTTGGTCTATGCCTATTGCTTTCGATTATAAAACTTATTGATGACTTGTATATAAAAAAAAATTGCTTAATATGTATCTTGTGCATCTTTTTATACTTTGGCTTGTTGCAAACGATTGTATTCGTGTGGTTTAGGTGAGCTTCATTGATGTGGTATCTTCTGTGCAATTCACTAAATTCCTTTTTCTTGTACAAGTCCTTAAAATAGTGTTTGGGAAAAGGTAAGCACTGAGAACTGGTTGTTTAGGTTTATTGTGCGGATCCAATTAGGATTATTTGGGATGTAAAATACATTTGGTTGGTAGTCTCTTTCAGGTTTGTCTGATTTGATCCACGAGGTTTTTTGCTGATCTTTAAATGAGTTTGGTGTGTAAGTGTGCTTCAGCTTGGCAATTGATGTTGGATCTCAGTGTTATTAAAATAAACCTATCAATTTGTGATGTTGAGCTTGAGTAGGACCCCAGATATTTCAGGTGTAAGTAGTATGCGAATGCTGAGGCTCAAATACAGCTTAATCAATATTTTTTAGTGAGCGAGGTTTACAATTCTTGTACAAACTAGCCTGGTTTTAAGCCTTGGTACTTACATTTTAAAATCAACAAAGTTGGCTTCTACCCATGCTCATTCTAATTCAAGCTTGGCTTGAATGGAACTGACCAAGCTAAAACTCCAAACTAATGGTGCTTAATTGAACTGGCTTTTCTTGATAGAACTATAAACTTAACAGCTTTCAAAGTTGGTAATAAAGAAGGGGAGATATCGAAATTATTGGTTATGACCGCAAGGAGTCATACGGAGCAAGAAGTCACCTTTGTAAGGATCTGAGAATGGTTCTTAGAGAAAGAAGAGGCGAGGAGTGAGTAAGTATCCCAGCATAATTCACACCCTGCAGTAATCTAATGCCTTTGTGTGAATTGTTCATGTTGGAGTACATGTACATTTACTTGTTAAATCTGAATACTGAATATCATCTACTTTATTATTAATTTTTTTATTGGAGTACTCTATTTAGGAGTGATAAACTGTGTTGGTGGACTTGCTTATATTTATGCTCTGCAAGGATACCATGGCAACTGAGGAAGCAAAGGAAAGGGATTTGTTATTTGTTATTTGTTATTTTTTGTTTTTGATCACTAGAAGAAAGGGAAAATGTTTTTTTTTTTTTTTGATAACTAGAAGAAAGGAAAAGGATTCTACTAATAAGATACAAAAATAGATCATGATATCTTAATTTCATAAGTTCTTTTATAATGTTTCAGTTTAATTCAAATTGTATAAAAGCTCAGTCCAACTTTATGGGAGTGAGGTAGGAATTTGGAATTAGATTTAATAACAGGGGGGTAGATTGTACTTAAACCTTATAATCATATACCATTGGGACAAAAGGAGTTCATAGAAGGTTCCATTACATGGACTACTGTGTTTGGTGGGTGGATAACAGGGGTAACCTGGATGCTTTCTAAACACATGGTCCATTTCTCTAGGATTCATGATGATTTGAGGTGCTGAAGAAATTGCTGATTTTAAAATTTTTTAGCTGGTTGCTTGAGGGCACATCTCTATTATGTGGATAATTTATGGATTTAGGGAAACTCTATTGTTATGCTTAAAGAGCACCTGGAAACTACCACACCTTCAGACTGACTAAGGCAGTAAATGTTTGGTACATTGGAAGTCAGGATTTTCCCACGGGCACTTCTCTTCAAGTGATGGCATACCTGCTTGCTTACCCTCTAATCATGTGGTGAAGAACTATTGGATCACTTGGTGTAGAGTTATTGCGGCTTCCTCAGTGAAGAGTGGCTTTCTCTTCTTTTCAATTTTTTTTCCTTAATTTTTTTGTTCTTTCTTTTTTGGGAAAATTGATGAATTGAATGATTACTTTTTTATATAGGTAAAAGATCACTTCTTGCCTTATCTAATTTAAATTGGCTGATTGGATGTGAAAACTATGCCAAGTTTGGATTAGTTAAGTTCTTCGCTTGTATTTACCATCCTGTTTATGCTTTGTTTGGAGAGTCCAGATTTGTGTGATGCTTGTCTTGCAATATGTGCAATCTGCATCCATACAATAAATACAAAACATTAGTTTTTAGTTTTGTTTCTTAATTTTTAATTTTTATTTTTTAAAAATCTAGTCAACTGACAACATCTTATTCAACGTTGTTGGGAAAACAAAACTATCAGTTGGTCGTTCATTGTTGGGATGCCTCAGCAACAACTTGTCGAGTGTCCTTGGCACATCTCATGGGATAGCTTGCTGCAATTTGTTATCGCAGGTCAGTGTTTTTCTCCCTTTTTTGGTCGTTATTATTATGATGATGATGATTATAGTTATTTGCTAGATATACAGTTGTGGAAGACATACATTTGGTTCACATGCAATATTCTTGGAGACCTTCTATTTGTTTGTGTGGTTGAAAAATGAAAAGTAATGTCCTGATGATCTAGCAAATTTCTTTGCACCCAATAGATAAAAAATAATGGCAGAAGAGGTACTTTAGCCCTGTTTGTATACAGAAACAATACAATCTCATCTAATCTCATCTAATCTCATCTAATCTCATCTTATCATTACAATTTTTCCAAATTCTCACAAAATATAATAAATAATTCAACCTTTTCAAATCCCAAAACAATAATAATATTAAAAATTAATATTCTAACAATATTTTATTTCAATTTTCATCTAAAACCATCTCATTTCATCTCACTATCCAAACGGGGCCTTAATGTGCTAAATGGTGAAGCCTATGTGCTGTTGCCAATCATAACTTTTTGGGTGTCTGGATAATCTTCTCTTAGAGCTGTCAGCAGGCTCAAAATCTGGATAATTTTTATTTCACCTTTAGAATCAGAACTGGAAAGGCACATGAGAATGGGATTCTGATTGGGGTCGGATAGATTTTTGATCAAGCCTGTGCCAGTTTTGGTTCCTTTTTAAGACTGCCCCTTGTGTTAGCTATGTACGTAATGCGAGGTCGTATGTAGTCGTCTGATCTCTGCCGCTCCCTTTGTTACTGTCCCTCTTGGAGATTGGCCATAAAATGTATTTGTCCAGAGATCAATGAGTCCACATTTTTCTAAATCAAATCTTAAAGTCCAGCGTTAGTACCTGTTTTAACATTGCCTTAGCCTCTTTGTTTGCAATTTTACAGCAGCAAAGGACTTTCATTCAGATGCGCACTGTTCTTAAAGTTGTGGACAACTCGGGAGCTAAAAAGGTGATGTGCATACAAGCTTTAAAGGGGAAGAAAGGTGCACGACTGGGAGACACAATAGTTGCATCTGTCAAGGAAGCCCATCCAAATGGAAAAGTGAAGAAAGGAAAAGTTGTATATGGTGTGGTTGTGCGTGCTGCAATGCAACGCGGCCGCTGTGATGGCAGTGAGGTCAAGTTTGATGACAATGCCGTGGTGCTTGTCGACAAGCAAGGCCAACCCATTGGGACTAGAGTCTTTGGGCCCGTCCCACATGAACTGAGGAAGAAAAAGCATGTTAAGATTCTTACTTTGGCGGGGCATATTGCTTAAGAGTATGCCGAGGGACACAGCCTAGCACGGCTTAACTAGATATTGAGCATATGCTTGGTTTGACTCTTGAAATTATAAAAAGAGAAAAGAATCGAAAGGAATGTCTCTTGTCCGTCGATTTTAAACCTTAACTTTCAAGTAATGTAGTAGTGCCTGCCATTGATTTGCACTATTCTTGCGTACTACATAATCAAATTATCAGGTTAGGTAGTGCGTCCTATCCAATCAAGTGCTGTTTGATTCACCGTAAAAAAAGAAAATGTGGTTCCCAACTGATTTGTGAATCTAAAAGAAGATATAAAAAAAAAGAAAAAAAAATCTAAAATAGTATCAAATAGATCATTGACGCAATTAAAGCAAACATATAGAATCAAAGAGATAAAAGATTTTGTAAGGGTGACGATAATTAGAGCATCGCATCAAAGTCTGTCAACATGCCTGCTTGTCCCAAGAATCCGATGACGTTATTTTCAAAGGATGTCACGCCCCTTGTGATGGCCGACAAGTAAACTAAACACCAAAAAAGACTCCTAGGCGTCTTGTAAATACGGAGTCAACCAGGGCGGCTAGAAGCAGAGCATAATGCAGTGCAATTCTTATTTATAATGGCTCATAAAAATTAAAAAATAATAATAAAAAAGAATCATATACAATCTAATAGGAACCGATACTTGCTCCCCACTCCAAGTAATGCGTAGTTGGCACCTTGAGGCAATTGACTCCAACCTTGCTTTTGTATATAACCATAATTCCTGGCAACTTGTTGCAGCTCACTCTGTAGCAGACAAAAAAGACTTGACATCGTTGCCCACTTGGTCTTTCCTTGCTTACCTCCTTTCTTGCTTAAAATTCATAGAACCAACGTCGCTAGATAATCTAAACGAAGCAGCAAAAATGGAAGGAAGTGCTTGCAATTGCAGATCAGTGGGAAAAGAAGGTGGGGATGAATTCACCAACATCACTCTGCGGCCATTGGGTGTTTCTGACATAGACCACTTCATGGTGTGGGCTTCAGATGATAAAGTTACACGCTTTTGCACATGGGAACCCTATACCAGCAAAGAAGATGGCATCAGCTTTATCAAGGATACGGCTATCCCACACCCATGGTTCAGAGCAATTTGCCTTGACAACCGCCCAATTGGTGCCATTTCAGTGACTGCAAATTCAGGTAACGACAAGTGCAGGGGTGAACTCGGCTATGTTCTGGGTTTCAAGTACTGGGGCAAAGGGATTGCCACGCGGGCAGTGAAAATGGTGGCTGATGCTATATTTGAGGAGTGGCCACATTTGGAGAGACTTGAAGCTCTGGTTGATGTGGAAAATGTGGGCTCCCAGAAGGTGCTGGAGAAGGCTGGGTTCTGGCGAGAAGGGGTTCTGAGGAAGTATAGTACTTTGAAGGGGAAAACGAGAGACATGGTTATGTTCAGTCTTCTTTCCACCGATCCCCGAACCTGAGCACTATCTGTACACAATCAATTGTAGATATTATTTTCTTAATATGTGTATCTCAAGAGCAACAATTAGCAGCAGACATTGCTGCTAAACATTCAGTTGGAATTCTTTCTTGTCACCTACAACTCCTTTGATATTGCAAAGAGATATTCTGTTAAGAAAATGCTATTCCAAGTTCCTACCACAAAATTTCTGGCAACTGCAGCAGACCTAATATCGTATGCATTAAATAAAACAAAAGGAAAGGTTCAGGGGCATTGAAGGCCCATAAAATACACAGGTCACATTCCTCTCATGCATACATGAAAGCTGAAACCTACAAAACACCTGCATAATGTGGTGTGGTGTAAGACATATTGGTCTCTGTTTGTGAAAGGCAGCTAGATTAATGTAAATGTAATCAATGGGCCCCTTCCTTATTGAATTAAACCAATATCATGATATTCTTAATTTCTTATGATCAAAGATGAAAAAGAACGTCTACCAAACACTTCATATTAAATGACAGACCAATGGGGGGAAATGACTACGTAGTGGAAAGGTACCTAGTTTTTATTTTATTGTCACTAATTTTGTACTTCCGGCTTCCTTATCGCATCGCATTGCTTTTCAAATGTAGGACAAAAGGCTCACTCTTGTTCATACTAGCAACTTTCTGCATTATTTTAACTAACCAAAGCTTCGTTGGAAATGTCATGAAAATGTGGCAATAAGGAAACTGACAAGAATGGCATAGTTCAGATTGCTTATTTCCCCCAGTTTGTGTGTATGTTCTGCTAAGATTGTGCCGAACTTGTAACTAAATTGTGGAGGCAAAGCTCTGGAAGGAAATCCAACATCACAGTATCACACTGGGAACAGAACAAATTTCTTGCTTGGAAAATTCACAAAGGTAGCAATAAATAACGCAGAATCTCTTTCCTACTTGGATTTCTCAAGTTCAAACAAGAATTTAAGAGAATCTTAAGTAGTCAAGCCCGTTGAGCTTTTCTGTCTAAAACCCGTTATAGAATCTAATAGATCAACCTTTGTAACAAAGATCGAATAACAAAGCCAAATTCAAGAACAAATTTCATCAAAATGATAAAGAGAGGGAAAAAAAAAAAACCTTTTAAGTAATAATGTTGTCGGGTTTTAGATAGCTATACATAGTAACATCAATAGTCCTTCCTTTGACGATTACATATTTCCTAAGGACACCTTCCTTTTGAAACCCAGCCTTTTCCAGAACCCTTTGCGAGGCCTTATTATCCACATCAACAAAGCTTTCCAATCTCTCCATATCCGGAAACTCTTGAAACACAGTAGACATAACCATTTTCACTGCCATTGTGGTTATACCTTTGCCCCAGTACTTTGATCCTAGAGCATAGCTGACGAGACATCTACATCTCTCACTGGCAGACCCTGGTTTGATGCATATAAATCCAATCGGACTTTCCTCCAAACATATGGCCCTGTACCATGGATGGGGTATGGCAACTTCCTGAAGATAAATAAGTGCATCTTCTCTTGAAGTGTAGTGCCTTAGCCTGCTCGTTCGAATTACTTCATCATCGCATGCCCATTCCATAAAGTCATCCACATCAGATAATTCATAGGGACGCAGTTTGATTTCCATCAAACTCTATTAAATCAAGTTTGAATGTTAATATCTTTCACAATGATAGGAAATTGCATTCAATCGTAGGGTCTATGCAAGTGAAAGATTAATCTCATAACATAATGTTAGGTGTTTGATTCCTTTTTTGTGTAATCTGAAATGCAAGTTATACCTACTTTGTGTTTGCTGCACAAGATGGAATTTGCTTTCAAAGGGCCGTAAAGGATACAGATGTACCCATATGGGAACTGCTAAATGATATTAAATCGCTAAATTACAAACAGGATGCTAAGGAATCCCCTGCATGTTCAGTGTGAGTGCTACACATCTGGTCGTAAACTAGATTCTAAGTATAATTATATTTCAATTACTTTAGAAGAATCAACAGTGTACGAACAGAGATAATAAACAGAGTGGAAATAATCAGCTTTACCTGGATTCTAAAAGCCTTGTTCTTTTCAGGGGTAGGGCGTTTCCCATTCGTTCTCAGGGTGTTCACTTTCAAGCATAAAAGGGTAAAAATACTCGTACCCAAATCCGAACCTAACCTTCTAAACCTCATTATCTTATTTACCCGTCAAACTTTGACCATTTTGTTTGTCTTCGACGTTTCAAAACAAACTCCCATTCAAACACACGACTTAGAGCTACCAACCTAACTTCCTCTTGTCAAAAGAAACTGACCTTTCGGAAGCACAAGGATCAGGGCCGAATGCTCGAACCAGTCGAGTAGAAAGAATATTTGAGTTTGATTTTGGTGGGGTGCGCCAGGCCCGTGCTGTAGTGCAACGCATGGGCGACGCTCGAGAGCCCCAGTAGCAAGCTACTGCTATGGACTCTCCCCCTCAAAATATAAATTTAATATCGCGTGAGCCGATGGCTCACATATCAGATATTAAACTGATAAGAACAGATACTACACTTGATCTTAGCCAAAAGGCCGAGAAAGGTATGAACTTTCTCTTCCCCACTTGATCTTTTTTATATGACACCACTCGTCTTGGCCCGCTTGTTGCTTTCCCTATGTGGGACTAGACTCTTCTGTTAGCATTTGCATTCGAATATGCCCCCAACTTCCCCATAAAATCTGTCAGATGCCAACAAACTTTCACGTATTAAAGTGATCCGATAATAATTTTAGGAATCCAAATACTTCTGCTTTAATTAAGAATGTCATATGTGGAGCAGCGAAAATCCATTAGATGCTATCAAACTTTTATATTTTGATCTGGAAATAATATTAAGAATCCAAACACTTTCTGCTTTAAAGGATTTCATAAATGGAATAGCTTCTGGGAAGAATATTTTGTTGTCTAGACTTATGAATACATGTTTGGGTGACAATTAATCTAATTTTAATTGCAGATTTTGCAGGTCAATCAGACAATCATGCATATTGAACAACCATAGCCTCCTTTTAGAGTTCCCTTATTTTCCACCTCTACCAAAGTCTCAAATCCTCATCATACCTTGGGAACTCTTCAAGCACCCTACCAGAGAACGCCATATTCAATGCCATGGGACCCCCCGCCCCCTCCCCCCCCCCCCCCCCCCCCCCCCCAAAAAAAAAAAAAAAAGTGCCCACATGGTTGATGTGCGCTCTGCATTTGTCCTCGTCGGATTCTAGTCTGATTGAAATGTAGCTGATCGAATGTTCATCCAAACATATAGACTGAGGCCATGGGTGTGGTATGGCAACCTTTTCAAGATATGTCGATGCTTCTTGGTAGCATTGAGAATCTGGTCCGATGATCAGTGTTACAGACTCAATCAGCAACAAACAACTCAAAGTTAAAGTCATCCACAGCACAATGACCTTTTTCAAAATAGTGATAAGTTTGGTTAACTTCAATTTCAATGTTGTTTATCTTATCTCATTTATTCAGTTCAAATTCAAATATGTAATCCTTTCAGGATACCAAACTTTTGTACAAATCCATTTCTATAAATACAAGCTGATACCTTTGTTAAAACTTAAAGGTAAGGCAGACATTTTTATCAAACACCTAAATCTCTAGATGGTATCACGAGCCACAGTGACCACCGTTGTAAATCCTCACGGCCTCCTCATCTCCCAACTCTACCTCTGCTCTCATTCCCTCCCCACCAACATCCCTTATCCCCATCCCTTCATTTCCATTTAGCTCACCTGTGATAGCTTTCTGCTCTGGCGTGCCCAAGGTTGTTCCTTACCTGAAAGGCACTCATTTATTCGGTTATGTTGACGGTTCTGTTCCAGCAACACCTAAATGTATTTCCACTACCCAGAATGATCAAACACATCTTTTTTTATATAATCTCCTACTTTTTTTTTTAGATTTGGTCGATGCATCATTTCCCTTTGGTAAATATGATATATGACATTGGCAACAATTGAAAACAACAAACAATCGTATCAGATACACGTTATGAAACTTAGTGGTGGCTTTAATATAAGCTGAAGGCTGGAGAAGTGACAGTTCAAGGCATAGGATCATCAGTAGATAAATAACTGTACATGACCATATCCCTGGCCTTACCTTTATTGAAGCTATACTGTCTCATGACACCTTCCTTGAGGAACCCAAGTTTGTCCAAGACCCTCTGAGAAGCCTTGTTCTCTAATTCAACCAAAGCTTGAAACCTAATCACATCTGGGAATTCTCTCAACCCTTCAGTGATGGCCATCTTCACTGCTCTAGTTGTTATGCCTTGCCCCCAGTACTGAGCAGCCAAGGCATATCCGACATCTGCCCTGAGGCGGTCATCCCCGGACTGTGGCGTGATGATGATAAACCCAATTGAACGGTCGTCTATGCATATGGATCTGCAATAAGGGTGTGGAATGCAATAGTCCTTGATATAGAAAAGAGCTTCTTCCTTGGAGGAGAAGGTGTTCCACCGGGTGAACCGTGTCACTTTCTCATCTCCACCATACATCAAGAAGTCATCAATGTCGGAAGCGCTATATGGCCGGAGTGCGATTTTTGAAAGATTGAGCTCCGTTTCCTCCGCCATTTCAATGGTGGGAACAATAGCCTAGAGGTGTTGCTGGTTGCTGGGAAATGAAAGTATTCTGTGTTTCTACAATTTGCAAACCTACCATTGTATATTGAATTGAAAAGTTAGTTTATTCCATCGAAAAATATAGTACTTTAATTGCTCAATGAAAGTGTCAGGCTAGTCTTTCTTAAAGAAGCATCAAAGTTGCACAAAAAAAAAAAAGGCTTGTAATTGGTCCGACCTGCATAATTTATGTTTGGAAAAGTTTAAAAATCAGCAACCTCCATTCTCCGTGGAGAATGCGATAACAATGATTATTATATCTGATTTAAAAATTAGAATATAGTTATTAATCTCACTGCACACTCTCTCTCTAGGCACTATCAACCAGGAAAAAAGTGAAAAAGAAAAAGGGTACTCTGACATCACGTAGTAACTCGCCAGAAAAAGGAGACAGGCTTAAAGTTAACGTGCTTTGGAGGGCAATCCATTGCAAATGGGGGACGCCCACCAGAAAAAAGGAAAAAAAAAAAATCTGTGTTTGATTTGGTTGGTGCAGGCTTGCAGCACTGCAGCTGGCCGTGAAAGAATGCAACATACAGGACTAGGAAAGACATATGCCCCAACCCCATTAGCGAAAAATAGTAATGATATAAATGAAGGGAAAACATGAAAGATTGGAAATTTAGGGTCCCTTCTTTCATGGTAACACCGCTAGCTGTTCTCAGGGAAGCTGCCTTTTGGCTTGGAAAAGCAGGAATCTATAGGGCAGCAGCAATGTATAACAGTATTAAGAATCTCATAGCTCTGAAAATCGTTTGTATTGGATTGGGTAGGGTGCGCCAGGCCCAGGCAATAGTGCAACGCAAGGGCGACGCTCGAAAGCCCCAGCAGCAAGCTGCTGTGATGGACTCTCCCCTGACAAAAATAAATTTAATATCGTGTGGCCCAATGGACCACGTATCAGATATTAAACTGATAAGAACAGATACTACACTTGATCTTAGCCAAAAGGCCGAGAAAGGTATGAGTTTCATCTGAACCATGCTGTGTTTTTAATTATCCAACTCCTACAGGTGCTCCTCCCGTGCAGGCAATGTGGGACAAGACTGCGATAATCTGTACAGAACTTTTTGAGCAGTGACTTTGCATTTGTGATGAACTTCGAGCTGTTACGTGTTTCATGCAGGCTCAAAGTTAACAGGTTGTGTGTAGCAGATGCCGTTCTTGCAGATTGGAGGACATTGGTGAGTATTTGCTTAATGATCATATTAGCATTGGGAGCGTAATTGACAGATCAGGAAAAAAGAAAAAAGGGATCATTTGCAGCATTATTGGTAGAAGGTGTAGCGTGCTATGACGATATATATATTCCCATTTCTAAGATGATGACAGTTGTGGAATCCGCAGATGCATAACAGAAGGAGATGGTTTAGACTTCAGAAAAAAAGCCTCATTCTTCTTAGGCGAGAGAATGAAAGTGCCCATATCATGAAGCCTTTTTTTGACAATCAACTGCCAAAATAGTGTTGGGATGAACAAATTACACAGTGCATTGAAACTATGAGGAGCCATCAATTTGGTCCAGCATTTGGATTTTGGGTCAAGGTCAACATATAATATATTAAACAATAATAGTTCACAGTTTAGGGATAAATGATGATTTCACGTATCAGAGTAAATGACCTGAGTTCGAATTTTGATTCTATACTCTATTTTATTGAACTAAATATTCTATGTATTGAGCCAACTTATTGAAAGAGAGCCTAACTCATATGTGGGAGAGTGTTAAGACAAATATAAATAAATCTATCACTTTCCATCAGTTTAAATTTTTAGAACAAGTAATGATTTCACGCTCCAAATATTAAAACGTGGTGCCCTTATTCTTGATATCTTTTCATTTTTAGTTTTATCCCCACCAGAAACTCGTGAAGCTTTTGTTGTTTCTCAAGTCTAACTCCAGGCATGATCATTTTGGGTTGGAAAAACAAAAGGAAAGTAACAACTGATTGCCATCCTTCTGTGGTTGGAAGCCTAAAACACCAATTTATACTTTGAAAAAGATAGCTCCTCGTTGAATTTTGTAGAATCTTAAAATCAAGATTCATGTCAAACCATTGAAAAAAGTCATGGCTGAGCATATCGATAGCAATGGGAGAAGACAAAAGCAACATATTCATTTTCTACATCTGAAATGACATTGATTTCTCATGTTTTCATAAGATTGTTATAAAAATTTGGAAATAGTGTTTGTGTAGAGAGGATAAACCCACTTATTGCACTTTTGGGTTTTAAAGTAGTAAAACTAGACTAAAAGCTTTATGGGAGTTAGGTGACAGGCAGACGTAGATTTTGTTAATGTATAAATGGGTTAGCCCATCCCATTATGGACCCAAAATGTTTATAAAAAATTTACCAATAGTGGAAAGCTCAGTAACACATTTAAGGTTTGGTGAGATGAAAATTTTGTGTTGTATTTTAAGTTTAAAATATTATATTTTAATATTATTATTGTTTTGAAATTTGAAAAATGTATATTAGGATTTGAAAAAATTGAATTCTTTATTATATTTTGTATGGAAATTTGAAAAATATGTAATGATTAAATGAGATGAGATTAGATGAGAATTTTGTGTTTTGTTTTGTGCCCCTAATTAGCCCTAGGGATCCAACAATATAACACTCCTGACAGTAGGGGTGTCAAATCGTATTTTTGGGTCGTGTCAAGTCATGAACATTCGATTATATAGGTCAACCTGAACCTAACCCGTTAAGTTAAACGTGTCAAACTTCCAGACTCTAACCCAATCCATTTAGATAAAGGGTCATGTCGTTAACACGACATGACTCATTTAAACTCGTTTGTTTAATATAAATGGGTTGAACTAAAACGCATGACTCATTTGACCTGATTAACATAATTTTACATAAAAGTTAAAATCTATAGTTATTAATAACCACAATATTTTAAAAAATATATATCAATAATTTTCAAATTTTAACATATAATAAAACTAATATTACAAACCATACAATAACAAATATGAGTATAGGTCTAAAATTACAATCCAAAGAATAAAAATATAAGCATACTGAGAAATATCAATATTAAAATTTAAAAATAATAAAATTTTAATTTTGAAATAAATTCTAAACGGGTCAAAATTGGTTGATTTCTTGTTCAACAGTTTGACCCATTATTGACCTCTTTATAAATCGTGTCTGTCAACCCGTTAACATCAAACCCAAATATGCTAATTTCGTGTCGTGTTCGTGTTGGCTTCACGGGTCGTGTCATATATTGTCACCCCTACTTGACAGGCAGTGTTTTGCATACGGATCAACACATTGGACTAAACCTTGTGGTATAATTCTCTCTTTTGTAAGTAAAACTGGACAGAACCATGTGATATAATTCTCTCTCTTGTCAGTAAACGAATCAAACCAGTCACCACTGTACACCTAAATTAAATTAAAAAATTATATTTGTAGTCTCCATTCGGGGACTGCGTATGCAAACCTCACTTAAATAAAACGAATCGTTTCGTTTAAGTGAAAACAACTCTCTATCTAAACTCGTGCGTGGGGGAATGAAGGAAAACACTTTATTCTCTAAGCCCTAAGCCCCAAAGTAGTCGCTTCTGAATCTGCCTTTACCGTCTTCTCAAAATTGTCGTCCCCTTCCCCCTCCTCAAAATTGTCATCCATCCCCTTCCCCTTCCTTAGTCATCGTCATCACCTTTGTTAGCTGGATTCTGCCCTTCGTCAACTAGAGTCCTCCCTCATTAAGGTAAAATGATTCCTACAATGAGCTTTCAATAAGAGCATCAATTCTTGTTTTATGGTATGAGCTTGTCTGCTATAGCCTATGAGCTTGATTTATGTTGCTTTAAGAAACCACCAATTGTTGTAAGCTATATATATATATGAAGAGCAATATATAGCAAATTAATTCGATGGGTAAACTTGGTTGTATCTTGAAAAACATGTAAAGTTGGTTAGTTCCTGTAGGATTCACCATCAAGAAACTCTGTACAAATGCAATGGTGGATTTTCTTCCCTCAATTAGGTCTTCTTTTCTACCAATTGATCACTAGCAAAATTTGGACCAACCAAATAGACTACTGAGTTGCATAATTTTTACATATGAATCTATCTTTAGTCATGCAGTGGTCATTGTTGATTCACACTATCCTGAATAAACCTGGTTGAGCTAGTTGCTGCGATAGCCCTTTATTTTGTTTGGCTAACAAGAAGCAAAGCCGGCCATGAGCAGCGCCAGTCTACTGGTGGTAACAAAACCTGGTCAAGAACATCTACTAACATCAGCCTAAGTCAGTTCGATGACAATACTATTCTTGTTTTTTGTATGAATCAGATATCAATTTAACCACAGAAAAGTACAGAGAAATGTAAACAACATATAACTTAATCAAACTTGTTTAACATAGAGAGCTTAGAGAATCTAGATCCCATTGCATTGGCTATCTTTATCTAGACTAAAAGGCTTAGAATCCTCTTTTACCATCCTGTATTGGTTCTTCAATTCCTCTTAGTGAGAAATAGGGAGGAAAGGAAATTGTGGGAATAAGAAAAATGGTCACTTTTTTTTCAAAATAAATTGGATTAAGAGGTTAAGATCATCTTTTGAAATTCTTTATTTCTTATTTAAAACGAATCTATTCATTTCCTCTCATTTCACTTTAATATTTTAATAAAAAGATTCACAATATCATCATGTCTGCTATAATTAATGCTAGTCTTTAATTATAAGCATTCATATCATGTCTGCTATACTCATGACTGCTTTTTTTTTCTTTTTTTGTTTCAATACGTTTTAGTTAGTCTTTAGCTTGTCAGTGAACAAAGTTGTTCGATTTTGGCCAAGTCCATATAATGAACCTAAAATATTCTCCTTTAGCTGCACTTGGCTAGAATGTTCTGAACTACCTACTCATGGTAGATTTGCAGCAAAGTTTTAATGCAATAATGTTAGCATTGCCACCTACCTACTCATGAAGTACATATGTATAAAATATCAAAATAGTAAATATAGTTGTAATCCTTGCCTGCCAATATTTTTTTCATATATTATATAATCCATGAAATCTTTGTTATGTTGCAGTAGCATCTTTACTTGTTCAAAGAGTGTTTTTGTTTTTGATATGCAATGTCTTCATTGCATTCTTCATCTTATTTGGTTGATCGTTCTTCGAATCATGCTCCAAAGTGTTTATGCGGAGAGATGTCACGTCTAAAATTCTCAAACACCTCAAAAAATCAAAGGCGACTTTTTTATTCCTGTCCAAATTACAATAAGAAAGTCAATACTAATTACTCTTGTTTGTGTACTTTTATTTTCATACATTGTTATATTAATTATAATTTCCCACAATGATTTGTATAACTTGTTTGTTGCAGGGAAGACCATACGACAAGTACTTTTTATGGGTAGATATTGAAGTAGGAAATGAAGGAAAGATTGTTTGGGAAAGAGAACATCACCTCCAAATGAAAGAGGAAGAACTCCAAAAGTGGAGGAAAAACTCCAAAATAGGGAGGAAGAACTCCAATGTGCAAGAGAGAAGGACATTCAAAATGATCGGGATGAGCTTCATGGTCAAATGAAAGATATTAGTCATGCACACATGCTACTTTGCGTGTGTTGAAGACTTTCAATTCTAATATTATGTTGTTGGATAGGATAAAAAACAATTATAAATTAAGTAAATGTGTACCAAACTGTGTAATATTGTTGGATAGGTTGTAATAGGTTTAGACCCTTTATCAATATTGCAATATTCAAACCTAGCAGTTGTGTATGAAATTCTTAGAACTTGTGATATTTAAAATATATTATAAGTGTTGTCATGTTTTCAGACAGTTTTGATTACTATGTTTTCAATACTTAGAATATCAATGATGACAAATTGAACATGAGGAAAATGATGGAAGCATGTACCACCAAGAGTTAGAAAATTATAATGACCAATCCTATCTCCACCAATATCATGAACATGACCAATCCCGTAATAATTTGAAAATACGATGCAAATCTCATGTCCACCAAAATTTATACAAATCCATACTCATAAAATGGTTAAAATATCCAACGTCATCAACAATACACCGAGTTACAAGAATTCACTAAACGTCCCATCATGCCAAAATATAGTTACACGGATGAAGTTATGAAATACATGAACAGTTCTTTTTAACATAGCCAAAATGCAGCAGTCTACAACGTCTTCTCATCTTTTAAAATAATTAAAATGCAGCAGTCTACAATGTCTTTTCATCAATCCTCGAGAGGGCCATGATATTGGAAGTCCAACTGCAAGTAGTTTGAAACATTGTGTAAAAATAATGCAAAACTTCTCATTACTTATTCAACATAGAAACAAAAGGGAATAGTAACAACATTTACCTGAGAAATAATGCTTTGTTATGTACCAGGCACTTGCAAAACAATATTTTGTTGTGTGTCAGACAGTATTATCGAATCTGTTGGGTTTAATATATCTTTTGGATGTGCGGTTACCTACATTTGAATACATAAACAAATTAAATAACTTAAAAATAAATATTTGCATATATCAAAATCACATTATTTAAATATTTCCATAATTTTCCTCTGTCGCTTGCCACCAGCTTTTTTGTTTTTGGTTTGCAACTTCTCTTTTGTAGGTTGTTTCCTCTTCGATGTGGGCCTCCCTTTACCTTTAACAATGAGAGGACTCAGCACTTTCTTCTAACTTCCAGTTTTGACGTCAATGGAAGTCTGAGTACTTGAAATGGTAGCATGGTGTTTTGATTTAGTGTAAATCAAATTCATTGCCTGTAACTTTTGTATCATGTCCAAGGAATTATCTTCGCTTTCTACTGCATTCGTAGCTACTTCGTAACATATTTTTATCAAACTAGAGCACCTACTAGCAACTGGTTTATCACTCAAGTCATCGTTATTGCTTCGAATGAGAGCATATCTACGTTTAACATCCTTCCTTCGCCTATCCATAATGTACTTTTTCGACAACACTAAGACATCCCTTGCAGCGAAAATTGCAAGAATGTGTCTACTCTTATCTTAAATAGTCCACACATGCACTTCACCTTGCACTTTTCTTCATTGAAGTATGCCTGCAAAGTTGATCGTTTGATGCAGTCTTCAACTTGCCTCTGGTCATTAACTTAATATGTTGTAATCGCCCTTTTGTTTTTATGAGAACACAATGAGAACAGATAATCCCCATTAATTCTACCTGTACTTCCTTAAACTTAGAATTCATGTACACTTCTTGAAATTTTTTCTCCACGGGTAAATGAGATATACATGGGACTACGCAATTGAATGAGTGAAAGTTCGATGCTATCTCATTCTCTACTTTCTTCCTCAGGGCATTGTTAAATTGATCGATGAACTCCTTTAACGTAGTCCCGGAATGTACAAATCCATAAAAAAAGTATTCATGTTCTCACTTCTCGAGTTGTACTCATCCCAACCCAGAATGTATCTTTCAGGTATACAAGAACCCAATACATTCGCTCACTATAGAGACTTTGAAGCCATGCATTCTCGTGCAAATTGTAAGTGTCAAGAAACACCACCCAAGATTTCTTAAACTCGTTAGAAGTATGAGAATCATAAACACATTTCTGCAATGCACTCTTCAAACCACACTTATATTTAGTATGTGAGCCCAACTTCTCTGTCAGTTTTCGCATTATGTGTCACAAACAGTATTTGTGCCGGGTGTTTGGAAAACTATTACACTAGCATTTTTCATGGCCTTGTTTTGATCAGTGATGATAGCTTTTGGCGCTCTCTCATCCATACATTTCAACCAAGTCTCAAATAATCAAACAAATGCTTCAGTATTTTCACCAGATATTAAAATTGCTCCCAAAAGTATTGACTATCCATGGTGGTTAACACCAACAAATGGGGCGAATGACATACCATATCTATTTGTTAGGTATGTTGTATCAAATGTCACAACATCTCCAAAATACCCATATGCTGCTCTGCTACGTGCATTGGCCTAAAAGACATTTTGTAAGCATCCATCATCATCCAAATCCATCAATGAGTAAAACTCATCATTATTATATTGCATTATCTCAAAATAACCACGAAATGCATACCTCCTTTGCCAGGTCTAAGGTGTCGAGCCTTGTCAAATCCACCAGCCTCTATATCCAATGAGTTAAAACTTTTGGCCATATCTATGCCTGCCTTGTCGTTAATATCTAACTGCCTCTTTACGGAATCATCAATAGCTTGATTACATCTAAAAAACCTTGCCTTTCATGGACTTAGCCCATGATTATGTGCATTTTGAACAGTAGTTATGCGTAAGACACCACCAACCAATATTGCATTAATCTTCACCTTACAATCGGTCTTTGTTGTCGGGCGTGGTTTAGAAAGGTTGGTAATATGGTTCCTTGCCTTACCACCGCGGGCACAACCAAGTGTTACATATCTAACTCTCCCATCATCTTCCCTTTTACTTCTTTGAGTCATTATGCCAAATCCAGTCTGTTTTCCATACTACTTATATTAGTCAATGAGTTCTTGCTCAGTTTTAAAAAACATCCCCGACATTGGCTTTGAAACCCCATGATCATCATTCCCAAGCGTTGGCTCTAAACATCACCATCATCGTTCCTCGACGTTGGCTCAAAAACCCCATGATCATCAGTTACTTCCTCATCATCTCTCACATTTGGGGTATCCATATAAGTACTACTTTAAAAAAAAAAAACAACGATCACCTAGTAGATGAGCTTCCTTCCCCTTTCTCCATCAAGAACAATCTTGATATATTTAAGCACAACATGAAATTAAAAAAAAATTAAGTAAGTACAAAATTTTGGTATGAAAAAAACAACTTTTATTCCAAACAAAAAACCACACTTGCTTATTCTAACATCACAAAGCACAAGCATGGGGAAGGCATGGTTTTTTACAAATTATAGTTTTTATTTTACAAACTTGATACTAAAATAAAATGAAAATCAAGGGAATTGATACTACAAGCATATTTTCAGTGTATAACATTGATACTACAAGCATATTTTCAGTGTGCAAGAATATTAGTATTCTGAATTGCATCTGTTCACTGAGCTGGAAAATAGGATAAATTAGTTTTTTCCAACATTATGCTAGCACTTATAAAGTCAGTTGCCATTTTGAACTGTACAATAGTTTCAAATTTTAATTTCGAAGTTGGAAATTATAGGCATAAAGATGTACTCCTCCACACTTGCTCATACGGATTTTCGAATATAAACAAATTTAGGTTACAAATTCCTTACTTGTGGAGGAGAAGAGCACTGCGAATCCGTCGATGGCACAGAAGGCTGGCGATGGGCAATTTGCTGCGACTCCGTCGATGGTGGAGGAGGTCGTTGATGGTGGAGGAGGTCGTCGATAGGCATAGTGAGGGAAAAAAATTTCAGCCTTCAATTTTCAATAATTTTGATTTCTAAGTTTAATTTTGGATCTGGGGGCAGTTTAGTCAATTCAATGAAACACAAGTGTGCATGTGTGTAGGACTGCAAAGGAGTTCCAAAAGGGGATTGTACGTAGCAACGCTCGATTAAATTACCAGTTCAAATTGATGAGAACCATGAAATTTATCGTTTAATTTATATTCAAATAGAAGATTCTTAGGTTACGTTTAGGTAGTGAGGTGATTTTAGATGATATGTGAACAATAGTGAAAAAGTGGTGAAAAAATAATAATAAAATATTGAATAGTAGTATATAGTAGTAAAAAGTAGTGAAAATTTAATAAAAAATAATCATAAAATATGAATAGTAGTGGAGTGTTCTTATATCATTCCACTCCCCCAAACACAACCTTATTTAATAAGGAGCAATGCTAGGTACAGTCCCCAAATGGGGACTGCAATGCAAGCCTAGGATATTTTAACTTTAAAATTTTTTAAAATTACAAAATTATCATTCCTAAAATTATGTTTTCTCTCATTTCATAATGTGCCGGACTGCAAATAGAATTTCTCTTTAATAAGTGGGTGAAATACAATGTAGGATGGAATATGAATTTAGGGTTTCAATTCCTAATCTCGACTATGATATTATATTATATTCATACTTATGGTAATAATTTAATCCGACTATAAAAGATAAGTTTAATTTTTATTCTAATTTCCAACGGAATATGGAGCAGGAGACAAACTAAGGAAACTTGACCTGTTGAATAAGGGGTATATATCCCTTTTATTATGCATGATTTATGAGAGATGCATACCTCATTTATTTAACATGAGTAATTTCTTTGGTAATTTCGGAGTAGGGACACATTTCCTATTGAAAGATAGTATGCCATCAAGATTAGATATTTATATAAATCATTTTAAAATCATGCCATCATTATCTTTATTTTAAAGTTAGATATTTAGATGTTAAATTCAAAATTAAACTCAATTCAGCTGAATTTGAAAATTAATAATTTTCTGATCAAACGGACAATATTTCAAACGCCATTCCCCAATTAAAAACGGTAGTAAATAATCTGTCGTTTGCTAAAACCCTATCGTCGTTGAAACAGCAAATGACGGTCGTTTCTGAGAAATTCTATCTGATGGAGTCCGTCTCGTCTCTCCCTATATACACTGCTGAAACGCCCCTTCGAGTCATGTCGTCCAATCTTCCCGTAAAACCCTATACTCCCCGACCTAATTACAATTCAAGCCACTGCATCTGATCTCGATTCTCGACTCTCTCGTTGATTCGGGCATGGACCCCCTCTCGGCCCTCCGCGACTACACTATCCGAGGCGAACTGGACAGGATCGTCCTGCTCAACGACGAGTTCCGGTTCGGCTCGGAGTATTCCTTCCCATGCTCCGCCGAGACCGCCTACCGGTCCAAACAAGGCAGCCTTTACACCCTAGAGACCCTTCTATATTTCGTCAGGAACCACCACGTGAAGCACATCGAGTACCTCCAGAAGGCTCGCACGCAGGGGATCCCAGCCGTTACCTTACCGGACCGCAAACCTCTGCTTGAGTACCTCCAAGGCAAGGTCTCGTCTTCCGATGCCATCGAGTTCCTCGTCCCCCCGAACACCATCAACCTCAACCTCAACAACAGCAGATTCCCCGATTTGCCCCTCGCTTCCTCCCTTATCCCCTCCGAGTCCACCGCGCCGAATCCTAACGCTGTCGACGACTTCAGCGAGCCTACGGCTCAAAATGCGGATCTCTCTTCGACGAAGATGATCCAAGCGATCGAGCGGCCGCTGAAGGACCGGGAATCGCTTCTGGAATGCAAGCAGAGGGACTTCTACAGCGTGTTAGTGGCGTCAACGAAGCGCGAGGAGGAGCGGCAACGAATAGAGTCGCAGCAGAGGAAAGACGGGCTCGTCGCCAAGAGTCGGCTCATGGGTTCGGAGGAGACCCGGTACGGGGACGAATCGGGTTATGACGCGACGCCGAAGCCCAAGATGCACTTGAAGGGGAGCAAGATCGGTGAAGGGGTGCCGATAATTCTGGTGCCCAGTGCGTTTCAGACACTGATAACGATTTACAACGTGAAGGAGTTCTTGGAGGATGGCGTGTTCATACCTACGGACGTGAAGGTAAAGCAGATGAAGGGGACCAAGCCCGACTGTGTGACGGTGCAGAAGAAGTTTAGTAGGGATAGAGTGGTCACGGCCTACGAGGTCAGGGACAAGCCCTCGGCGCTCAAGGCCGATGATTGGGATCGGGTCGTAGCCGTTTTCGTGTTGGGGAAGGAGTGGCAGTTCAAGGACTGGCCGTTCAAGGACCATGTCGAGATATTCAATAAGAGTAAGTGACATAAAAAAAAAAAAAAATTTCAATTCACATGAAATGATCATCAGTTTTTGATTTTGGGAAGTGGGTGTTTCGGTTTTGCATTGTGGGTATGCTTGCTTTTTCATTTACTAGGTTTTCGAAGGATGGTAGGATTAAGTTGTATTCAACTCGAGGAATTGCACAAAAAAGTATTCCTTTTGTATGGATTGTTTGTGTGTGCTTTCTAAACTGAACTTGGGCTGATTGGGATATTGTATGTTAAACTGTATGCAGTTCTAGGATTTTATATGCGCTTTGAAGATGATAGTTTGGAGTCGGCAAAGACTGTGAAGCAGTGGAATGTAAAGATCATCTCGGTGAGTATAATTCACTTGTGCTGGTTTGTTATTTTGATCTTGTTTATGTCAAAAGATTTGGTTTGTTGAATGGGATTGAGTATAATTTTATCTTCCACATTGATTTCTTTGCTTTGCTTTGGTTTGTTAGCATTCAAGATAATTGACATTTCTTAAATGCAGATTAGCAAGAATAAGCGACACCAAGACCGAACTGCGGCACTTGAGGTGTGGGACAGACTAGAAGAATTTGTGCGGTCACGCTCCCATTCTTGATGTGCATGGAATTTCTAGAAAAGCTGTATGGATATTTCTGACATGTGTGAGCTCTTTGACCCTCATACTCAATGCTGCTTTAGAGTATACTTATGTAATTTGAATCGATTAGTTCTGCTACATTCTTAAAATGCTTTTGTTAGGTCTGTGGCATGCTCATTCAAGCTCATTTGCCAAGTAATTGAGACAAGCTGAATCTTAGTTCTAGTTTGAGTTTTCTTGATCAGCTAGGCATAGATTGCCCAGAACTTTATTTGTTATGCATATCAATGATGTCGAATTCATACATATTGAAAGACCAAAGCCTAGGGATGACATGCTCAAGCTTATTAGAAACAACTTGTGTGCGGGTTGGTTGTAGCTTATTTCTGTATATATTTGGCAAAGTACAATCTTGTTTAGGATTTTGCTTTAAAGATAAGCTTATGTGAATCTTTGGGACATGTTTAATATTAGCCCTTGCTCTGTTCTTTGACTTCTCTTTTGTGGCTCAACGTAAAGATAAATCAATTGATTGACTAGGAAAATTGCATGTAATCTTTCACCCTTGATTAAAAAATCATAACCGCTGCTTTGGTACAGTTCTAGGCACATGTTTGATGGGAATTACGGGTAGGCTATTCTAGATGATTGATCAGGAAAACAAATGATGATTAATATGGAATTATTCTTTTGGACCTTTGTGTTGCCTTTTTACATTTAAAAAGTCCCATAATAAAGCTTCTTACGCTGGCCCTGCAAGATGGACTTTTGTTTTACTAGCAATTTATTGTGATATCAACTACAACTCGCCTGCTCACTTGATTTCATAATGGATTGTTAAAATTGTTCTAGCTGACTTGGAAACAACTTGTGAGTGACCTTCGATGAGCCTTTCCTGAACCACAAGTGAGAATATTTTTCTTTATTCTTATAAATGCCTTTCCTGAAACATTCGTTGAAATGCTGATCAATGATTCTAGACATAGCTTTCAGGCTTGCTTGAAATCTGGACCAAAAAGTATCATAGATGACTGAACATGCGTGCATACTTTGATGAACCTAGGTGAAATTCAGAAATTGTCTTTAGGCTGCTTTTGGACGTTGAATTGAGCTCAGTTGAGTTCTTTATGAATAGTTGTGAATTGAGTAGTAAAGAGAATTATGTGGGATCCATCTAAACTGAGTTTAAAGTGTGTTTGGATGTTAAGATGAGTTTAATACTTTTTATAGAAAATTGAAAAAGGTTGTGGGTCCCATATATAAAGATATTTTAAGTTGAAAAAAGTTGTGAGTCCCATGTGTAAGAAAGTTTTGAGTTGGGATGAGTTTAGTAATTTCAGAGTTGGGTGTTTGGATGTTAGACTCAGTTTAAAATCAGTCACCAAACGAAGCCTTAAAGACTAACAAAAAAAAAAAAAACCTCATCTTTAACGACCCGCCATGAGGTATAAAAACTCCTCTTTACTGCAGACATAGTAAGGGCAACTTCTTTGTGGCTGTAGTTTGGATTTTGGTTCCATGTTAACATCGTCAAGAAAGAGAGAGAAATGGAAAAGGAAATCAGATGGGCTATATATTATTAACCATATCAATTATCAAGTTTTACCGATCAGCAAAACCATATCATGTTTTGAGTGCAGCTGCTTTTCAACATTCTTCTAGTTGTCATGCATATATTTTGAGTCACTTCTATATTCTTTTTCTTTCTAATACTTCTCAGGGGAAAAGCACAACCAAACAAATAAAATTTGCTGTATTACCAGAGAAAAAAACTTGTTTTTCTTTCTAATACTTCTTTGCCAATGTGCCTTACAGAAGGGCCTCTCGTTGATACTTGTTGTTGTAAATGATTTGCATCTACTAGTGTTGAGGAAGTTGCCCGTGGAGGTTTTTAGCTAGTGATGATTAGGTTTTCTGATGTATCGGGAAAAGATATATGTCTCTTGTATGCCAGCTTTGTGATGTAGCAGTTGTTGAAAAATAATAAAATTACAACTATTTCACCACTTTATTTGAAATAAAGGAAAATCATGTAAACTGCAATTCTTTTTAACGAAGTGGCACAATTTTATTAATTTGTTGTAAAATATCTTGTAAAATTGTTGTAAAAAGAATTGTCATTGAACAACAATAAGGGATGCATTTGCAGCTTATATACAGTCAGTCACTCATGATCAGCATAATTCTTCCTCTGTTAAACCTTGTTTGTGCTGTTACCCACCTTGATATCGTGATGAATCTCATTCTTTCAGAATCTGACTGTAGTTGCACGGTTGAACAGTCTTATTGATCAGGTTTACTATCCTACTACTGAATTTATTAGTTGTTAAACGCCAAATTGAGATTTATGATTTCATGTCTTATGTTAAAGCGCCCAGGCAATAGATCATAAGCCAGCAATCATCTTTATTGAGAAGGGAAGAGAGCTAGACGCCTCCTCAGAAATACAAAACCATATTAACCCCAGAAGGAGGTCACAAAAAAATAAACAAAAATAAATATTCCCTAACCCCTCAATCTAGGGGGGGTCTGAATAGTAAATGGAAAATGCTGTAATAAATCATCAATAATAGGTCGGAATCCCGTGCGGTAGCTAGTGAGAAAATTAGCATGTTGTGAAGGGTGAAGCAAATACTGCAGCACAAAGAAGGAAGAAGAGATGGGAAATCGACAACTTGATAGAACTTCCAGCCGATGAACCGTCTCCTGTTGATGGCACAGTTTTAGATCCGCCTCCTGCGCACAATGGAACAAAGTAAATGAATAAATCCTTTGATTTTGAGGATTCTCTATAACCAAAAGATAAAATAAAACTGGTTCTATGCCACTATATTTTCAGGTTCTTTGTAAGGATCGATTTTATTGAGCCCAAAGTTCTTTCTGGTCTGCATAAGTTATCTTGAACAAATGTTGCAGCAGTTTGTACCTGAAGGAACTGTATTTGAAGATTCTGGTGTTCCTGCGGGAGAGTTGGCTGGTGAAGCAGCTGTTCATATTCAAGAAGTGCACGTTAAGAGGGGAAAATGATGCTGAATTATGAAGGTTGACAGAAAGGATATTGCATTGGTCCTCAAGAAGTTTTGACTGGCAAACTTAATTGACTAAAATCAAAATGAGAACTTTGATATGCCAGATACCATACCATTACAGCGGCTGAGGGGTGGGGTCTGAACATTACAAGCATCAGGTAGGGCTAGAGCCTGGGTTCGGTTGACATTGATTCCGAGTGATGAGCCACTACCATTTAGGACCTCACACAAGCACTGTGGCTGTGAGCGGACCACATTGGCAAGCTGTGTGCAGCATCCTGACGATGGGGTCGAGGAGTTGCCGGTGATGTAGTTGAGGCATGGTGACATGCTGATTATCACATTTGTACAACTCGACTGAGCCTCAACTCCTGCCCAGAGCATGGTCACTAGGACTAGGATCAGACACATCTCAATTTTTCCTTGTGCCATTAGGTGTTGTCGAATTATGTGCTGAAAATGCCTGTGGCCCTGTGGATTTCTAAGGATCTTGAGACACTCGAATTTTCTCAGTTTGGTGGAACAAGAAGAGGGATGCATGCTTTTTGTAGGGAAATTTAGGAAGAAAAAGACAAATGAAAAAAAATAAGGGTTATGTCATATGTGGGTGAACAACTTCTACTCCATAACGGATTCTTGTTACGGCAGCAGCTTAGATCTCTAGGTGTTCAAACCTGGAGGCTTGGGAACTTTCCTTTGGTTAATTTTTTTAATAGCCAAGCAATACGAAGGAAAATTTTCATTCTAGAGGTCGGCTATGTGGGTGACCAACTTCCAAAGAGCTTAGCTTCTAATTTTTAAGGTTTTCAAAGGCCTTTAGCTGAAGTCTTAGAAACTTCTTGTAAGAAGAAAGAATAACATGTTTCCGACTCTTTCAACTTTCCTCCTATATTTGGATTTTCAACTTTACGGAAGTGGAGCAGATAGAAAGCAGAGAGTTCTCGAATTAAAATAAAAGGGATAGATGATGTAAACATATAGGAACGAGTGTTGGAGGAGGTAATACTTAAAATCTTTCTAGTGCTTTCTTCCCTGATAATGACATCCCAGCTTCGACCCCAAAGAAGATTAACCTTATTAGCTAACGATTGCTTTTGAGAGTGATCATTGACATACGTCCAGGAAGCCTGCCAACAACCTTTGTGACTTGTATTTTGCCCCATAGCCTTTGTACCTACATGTTGGTAACCAAAATGTTACAGGAGGCACCTGAGTTACCTGGACCGTATTCTTTGGGGTATCATGTCTATGAGAGTTGAGGGATAATCACCTCGAGGCAGTTCATCTGATGGCTGAGGGGTTTTGGTGGTTTGTTCCAATAAGAGTGCTCTAGCCACTGGCTATTTAAATCGGGCATATGCTAATTTCTAGAATTGAATCAGAGTTCTGGCTGATTCTTAAACATAGCATTTTTCTGTCATTCATCTGTTTGTGTAATTCTCTAAGCAACCTTCTTAGTTCTTGTTGATGTTGATTTTTGCTTCCCCCTTTTCTTTTACCGATCTCCCATACGCCACCAACCAATTAAATGTTATTAGATATTGATGTAAACGTAAACTTCGGACGCATGAGTTTTCGTTGTCCCTCACCCAAATGCAATTAAGATGTGAAAAGAGATGCATTTCTCCTCTATATATGTCAGGGCATCCGATGCTTTTTTTAATTTTTTTTTTCAAGCTTCCTTGGCATTTCCTGGTTCTAATATATGATGTATCTTGATCAGTTAATATTTATTTCTGCATTAGAACCTTTTTCCTGGTTCTGATATGTGTCTTTGGGCAAGCTAGCCATTTCGCCATAAGCCACACACACCGCACACCACACTTTCTTTTATTTTTTTATTTTTAATTTTATTTTTGGTTTTATTCTTCTTAAAATGATTGAATTCTTCTACTCATCATCCATATATAACACATTTGGTAAGAGAAAAAAAATTAAAAAAATAACAAAAAGAGTGGTGTGTGGTGTGTGAGACTTATGAATATAATTTTTCAAGGAGCCGTGGGAACATATTGCTTATGGTACACCATTATTGCTTTGGCCCCAAACATAAAATAACAAGTTGGGTTATTATTATTTTACACAAGATTTGTCCTCTAGGGGATCTAAATCCTCCTTAATTCATATGGTAAACCAGGTCTTATAGTAGAGATGAAACAGTAAGCTAGTGGAAACTGGAAAGTTTGCTAATTACTCATGCATATAATAAGCTATAACAATTCTGAAAAATATATAGAATTAAGCAGGATTACATGTGAAGTATAAGAAGAACAGTCATACATTATTTTCGATAAGAAGAACAGTTATACATTATAGTAAGCGAAAAATAAAAACTTGACAGAAGATATTACATTGATGCAAGACACAAAACAAGACCTCAAATGGTAGTTACAGCCCCCAAAAACTCCCAAAGAAAACTCAGAAGCTGTAGAAAATTTAATTATACGCAGCCATGAAGATGAAAAGGAGGGCGAGCTGAAGGGGCATCTCGAGATTCATTACAATAGCACCGTTGGAAGAACCCGTGGCTGTTGTTGGAACTGATTTAGATCCAGGTCCTGCATCCATTCACACGCGAACATGATATATAGTATTGATGTTACCCGTTTTGGCAGCTAATATTTACTTATAAAAAAAAAATGTTACCCGTTTTGGTATGGTAAAATAATCCTTTAGTGCCTAAAATATCTTAAGTTCTGGAAATACCGCACCTTAAGCAGCCAATGATTGATGCTTTCAAATTGAAGAAGAATATGTAAAAGTAAATGAAAATCCACAGTAAAAAAATAGATCGATCCCAAAATCGACTTGCGCATTCAGTTGCGCAATGGGCAGCTACAAACTCTTTGTTTGGTACCATTCCGTTAGAGACTATTCCTAGTACTATTTTGTATATTGATAGCGGGAAAGACCCTCCTTAAATGTATGTGTTACTCCTTTATTAATATATGCAAGCTTGTTTAGAAAAAAAATATATGAAAATGCACAGTAAAAAATATCATATTTGTGACGCCTCTATGTAAGGGCTATAGTTGAAACGGCTCTGCAATTAATAATTTATTTCATAGTTAGTGCTAATCAAGGTGAGGTACTCGAACTGAAGGAAAGAAAAATTAATGAATGTAATCCTGACGTTTTACAGAAACTTCTTTTCATTGGCTCAAGAGTTGGGATCAGGATTTTTCTTGAAAAAACAACAATATGCAATTAAATGTTATTTTCGAAACAGATATATTTGCTGACAGAACTTTGAAAGAAGCAGTTGGTATTCAGAGCATGTAAAAATCCAGGCAAAACACTAGTTTTTAGAACCATTTGTTGCGTTTCTCAGATTGAAAGGTACCTGGTTCCGATGAGCTAGTTGCAGGGTTTGGAGTTTGATCTGAAGAGTCATCAGGTACACCTTCCGGTGAACTTAGTGGGGAAGCGACAGGGGATGGTGCAGGTCCATTAGCAGCTGCCCCAAATGAAGCTTAAGCAGCAAGCTCTATTTATGGAGTTTCAATTTAATGAATTCGAAAACATTGTGGGTTTGAAATTTATTTACCATTGCACCGGCTGACGGGCGGAGTTTGCACATTGCAAGCACCTGGGAGTTCAAGAGCAAGCGTCTGGTTGATTGTTATACCCAATGATGCGCCGCCACCATTAAGCACCGAGCAAAGGCATTGTGGCTTTGATTGTACGGCACTAGCAAGTTGTGAGCAGCAGGAAGAAGATGGGGTTGAGGAGCTTCCTGTGATATATTTAAGGCATGGAGCCAAGCCAACGAGCACACTGGTACAACCTGATTGAGCAGCAGCTCTTGCAGATAGAATGCTAACTAGGACCACGGCTAGAGCCATGTCAATCCCTCTTAAGGCCATGGAATGATGGAAAGTGGCTGAATAGCTTTAGTTGGGTGTGTCTCAGAAGCCTAGTAGCGATGTAAAATTGTTGGTTAGGTTGTAGTTTTGAGTTGCATGGCTTTGAGTACATGATCAGTGGAGGGAACTGATTTATACATGCTCAATGCCCATCATTTCCAATTGCGGTGTATTTGGTAAACTAAACAAGCTATCGATAATTAACATTTAAAAAAAAAAAAAAAAGAAGAAATATTTGCAAGTCCATGTAAAGGGCGGATCTTAAGTTTTAACACCAATAACGTGGAAGATGAATTCACAATCATGACTTAAAAAGCAGAAAAATTCTTAAAATAAACCTATAACATATAATCATATTATAAGATATCGGCCTATGTCTACAGTAACTGCTAGGATCGCCTTATGAGTCTTCCTAAAATTGTTGCAAGCTGTCTGTACGTCCTTGAAATCAGTAAGGACGTACATAGAGCAGAGCAGAAATTGACCTTAAATGAGATGGGGAAGATGCAATCGGTTCACCTAACAACCAAACTTCGTATCATCTGAGGACTGCAAGTTTATTCTAGAAGATGATAAGCACCTCCATCTCTCCACCCTCTGTTCCCTTTGTTACTCACAGCTGTTGGCTGATGCAAAAAATACCCCAGGCTCAGGTGACCTGTGGAGAGCAAGTTTCATTCCATAAGCTCCAGTAAAATCATAATCTACTAGGCTTTTTGATTGTCCAGGATCAAGAAGCATCTTTTGTTTTTTTTTCCTTTCTCTGATTTCTTAGAGCCAAGTGTGCTTTAGGGGTTGGATCAAGGTCTATCCACAGGATAAACAGCCAAGCAGACAAAAATTTCCAATTAAGCAAGGGAAAGAGGTCTGGTGGCATGTATCATTTGAGAAGGACTCATATAGGTATAACAAACGAGTGATAAATCAATAAATTAATTTTAAGTTTCAGTACCATTTAAAAGGTGGAGGTGCCTGGCTAACTATTTTCCAACCTCAGTGAGGTGCTACTCAATTCAAGTTTTGAATTTTATGATTTCCATAGTTTTGAATTTTATGATTTCCATCGTATCAATAACCGACAATAAGTAAGTTATTTGTAAACTTTTCTTAAATACATTTAACATTTTTCTATATATATACATATAATATGTTTAGATATTGTTTGATTTGAAAATTAAATGCGTTCCATTCGAAAATAGAATCCATTAGGTTTGGTTCATAAACAGTTATTGAAAGAAGTTGCTGGTTAATTACCATTTCAGGTGTGGTAGGATTTGTTGTGGGACAATTGATGGTCCTCTGACTCTAGTCACTTCATTTTTTTAATGTTGAAGATTATATGTGCATGAAGCAGGAATAACTGGTTCTGATGAATTCGAGGAAATCAGCCTGCTGATCTTCTTTGCCCAGTTGATTCTGTTTGATTATGGTATTGAAAGTGTACACATTTCACTAGCATCAACTAGAAATTGATAACTGGGTATATAAACCTCTGCAGGTTGGTGTTTTCCGAAAGTGAGAATCATGTTAGGATCGAACCATTTATGTTTGCAGAGAGATTCTAAATTGCTTCGGTGTAACAATGGCTGCTCTGGGGATGAAGTTTTACACAGCCTTCAGGGGAATTCCACGAACAAGACTTTTTTCTTTTCATTTCCAAAATCATATGCTGTTCTTTTCATTTCCAAAATCATGTGCATGTCCTTCTCCCATTAAAACCACAACCAAAAGACAGAAAAAAGTGCATAGATAATAAGATCCGACTTTCAGAGAGAAAGAGAGAGAGAGGAGAAGAAATGAATGTAGCGACTTGTTCGAGGCCATAATCAAAACGAAAGAGATTTGATAGGCACGGAGAATCGCTCAGATTTTATTTTCTATCGCCAACCTTCAATGCAATTTGCGCCATCTTTTATAGACGCTCTTGCTCTGCGAATTGGCTTTTCTTCAAAACAATACAGAATACTAACGAAAAAGGGAACAAGTTGTAAACAATGAGGAAGAAAAGAGGCTAGTAGAGAAACTGGTTGATCGTCGAAATGAATGGTTCAGAGTGCATTTATAGGCGTCAGAACTAAAACCCTAACCCTAATTGCTCTTCTAACCATGAAATGACATACCTGCCCATTTGCCTTACGGATGAAAGAAAGTGAGCCAGTGTGGAATGTCGACTCTCATTGGGCCTTACACAATTGCTATTTAAATGGGCTTGATTTGATGGGCCTGTAATTCAAATAAAAATGGATTTTTTTTTTATTTGCCGAAATCCCAACTTTTTTTCTTCTAAAGGTTAGTATTGGATTATGCAAATACAAATGTAAAATTTACATAATATGACATAATTTTTCATTTGGCTATTCCACTCAAAACTTATTTCCACATTGGATTATCCATCAAGTAATCAAAATAATAATAAAATATTATAAATTTAATAATAATTTTTTTTCAATTTTTTTTTGTTCTATTATTATTATTTTTTTCTAAATTGAGAGCTACATAGAAATATTAATATTATATAATATGAGACTTAGAGTATACAACCATTCATGATACAAACATTAATTGGAAAATTAATATAATAGTTCAGTATATAACAATTAATGCTCTTAATGCTATAGGGAAAAATTTGGGTTTAACAATTACTGCAATTAATGCATCAGGAAAAAAAAAAGGAAAAAGAAAATGGAAAGACAACAAAACATAAGTGCTGCTGGAGAGGAAGAACGCGTGGGAAGAAATGAAAAAAAAGAAAGATAGAGAGTTCAGTAAAAGCCAAAACCGAGGTAAGAGAGAGAGCTTGTAAGGAAGAAAATATTTGTTATTCCCTTTTGTCATGCTACAGTGACTATCAAATATGACCCAAAGAACAATTTTTTTTTAAAGAGTCGGTGATCATCTGTCCAAGAGTGACCCCTCCTCAAATTTATTAAAAGAATCCTCACTTATGGTGGAGGAATACCATAGTTACAATAAAGTAACAAGGGAATAACATAAGCACAAGAAAGCTCCATCCCATGTAACATCACATTATTTACGAATGTAAGGCAATTCCAAAAAGTCCATGCGCAAGAGACCACGCAACCGTCCCGGCCCAATATTATTTCCATCAAAATCTGAGTTTTTTTCCTGTTGCACCTTCCTTAGCTAAAACAATATGCTACCATGTTGGCTTCCTTAAAAATGTGGCAAATTTGGCAATTAAGAGTCTGAAACAATGATTGAATGTCTTCTAAAAAATTCCACATATACCAAAAGTTGCAAGCACCCGACTTAATCCAATTCACCACAATTGTAGAGTCCGATTACTCAAACACATTTGTAATGCCAAGTTGATGAGCCATACGTAAACCATCAAGTAAAGCAAGTCCCTCAGCCATCGTATTAGTCAAAACACCATATGAGTGTGCAAAACCTGCCACAACCAAGCCATACTCATCTCGAATAATGCCCCCACCACGGTCCCGGGTTGCCATTCGATTCTCCATCCACATTGAGTTTGAAGCCACCACAATTCGGTCTCGACCAGTTAACAATTTTTGAAACATTCGTAGTCAGTGGTACAAAAGGACAATTAAACTCTTTCAGAATATATGTATCATTGCTAGATAATCTTTTAAGTCGGCCAAATTGATTAGAGATATCTAGCAACACAACTTTCACACTCCAAATCACAACAGCCCAATTCGTCACTTTATCCTCCATATGAGCATCGCATCTTGATTTTCAAAGGGCCTAGGTAATTAAGATCAGAATAATACCTCTACATAGACCAGCTTGGGATGACTTTGAAGCATGAAGCCACTAGATATTCATAATACCTTGCCAAGATCTCACCTGTGGCAATCTAATACCAAAAATAGTTGCAAAATAAGTCCAAACTTTTCTTGCTAATTCACCTTCTACCAAAACATGATCAATCGTTTCCTGCAGCGGAGATTTGCAACAATTACATTTGGACACTAAAGAGATACCAAGCTTCATAATTAAATCATCCACCGGTAAGGTTTGTTTCCGAGCTCTCCAACAAACAAAAGACATCTTCTTAGGAGCATGCTTGTGCCAAAGCCACTTCTTCCAAATACAAGAATTACCCTTTTGCCAAATAAACTCCGAGGCCGATTTTGTGGTGAAAGTTCCTTCCGTATTCAGCTTCCATACAAGAATATCACTACCATTTCTTAGCTTTATCGGGGAAGCCAAAATTTTATTCACAATTTTCATCGGAACAATAGCTGCCAACCTGGATATATTCCAACCTGAATTTGCACAAACATCATTAACTTTCATAGAAGGATCCTCTCTTACTTCAAGAAACTCGGCCAAAGCTCCATCACCCAACCAATTATCATACCAAAAATTTATGTCCCCACGTCGAACCAACATTTTTGTGTTTCTAAGCACCACATGGAGCATAGAAAGGATGCCCTTCCAAAATCTGGAATCCCTTTGATTATCCAGCACAGACCCCGGATGTGCCTCACCAACATTTTTTCTAAAAAACTCAGCCCTTAAAGATTTTCCAACTAGCAATTTCCAAGCAAATTTCATGAATAAAGAAGATTGCACTTCAGATAATTCTCGAATTCCCAAGCCACCCTCCTCCATCGGCAAACAAATTTTACTCCAAGCCACCCATTTTCTTCTCTTTGCATCCTCCCCCGAACTCCAAAGGAAATTTGAAAATATAGAGTTTAAAGCCTTATACATCGCCTTTGAGATATTCAACACAGATAAAATATGTATGGGCATACTACTAAGAACATGTTTAATAAGAGTAATTTTTTTCCCGAAAGACAAAATCTTACTTTCCAACCTGCCAATTTTTTTTGCACTTTTAAGGAACAACGGATCAAATAAACGAATAGTCATTCTTCCCATATGTAAAGGAACTCCAAGATAATTACAATGCCACTTTCCTTCCAAAAAACCCGTGACTCGCAACACTTCAACTTTCCTATTGAAAGCAAAGCTTTCAGAGAAGAAAATAAAGGATTTGGCATTACTCACCAGTTGGCCCGAGATGGCTTCATAGGCCTGAAATATATCCATAATCTTTCGAATTGATCTCTTCCCTCCATTTTCAAATAAGAGCAAATCATCCGCATAAAATAAGTGACTAATCAACATACTGCCAGATGGATTGAACGGCTTAATACCTTTAGTAAATTCCTTTCGAATCATACGAGATAAGATTTCTTCAGATAAAATAAAAAGGTATGGGGATAACGGATCACCTTGATGAAGACCCCGAGACGGCTTGAAAAAGCCTTTAACCATCCCATTCATCATTATAGAGCACATCAATGAAGAGATACAATTAAAAACTAGGTCGCGCCATTTCGCAGAGAAGCCCAATCTCTTCATTACTTCCATCAAAAATTTCCAATTCACCCTATCATAGGCTTTGACCATATCCACCTTAATCATAATATTACACCCCTTGAACTCGTCTATTTATTCCATTGACCAATTCCTGTGCAATAGCAATATTATCAAAAATACTACGCCCTTTAAGAAAAGCCGCTTGCTCTTCGGAAATTAACTTCCCCATTAACGGCGCCAATCTGCTAACCATAATTTTTGTGAGCACCTTATACACCACAGAATACAAACTGATAGGTTGAAACTTAGAAAAACTATCCGGGTTGTCCACTTTTGGTATTAACACAATATTTGTCGCACCAAGAAAGGTAGTGAGTGGCTTCCCATCAAAAAATTCCGTAGCCATTTTGAGTAAGTCATCCTTTACAATATCCCATGCATGCTGAAAAAAACTTGCAGAGAATCCGTCTGGGCCTGGATTACTATCTTGCAGAATCAACCAAAGGGCTTCCTTCACCTCCTCCATCGATGGGGACCTGCACAAATGAAAATTCTCCTCATCTAAAATAGTCGGTGTTAATAATCTCATAACTTCCTCATTTGTGGTAGTTGAAGACGTTGACAATAGCTCTTGGAAATAATTAACAGCTTCCATATGTACGTCATTCGCCGAGTTAAGAAAACTACCATCCTCCAACTTTATATTATCAATTAGTTTATTCTTCTTCTTGCACTTTAACGAGGCATGAAAGAACGCCGTGTTAGAATCACCTTCTTTTAACCACTTAATCCTTGATTTTTGACATCCCATAATTTCTTGGCGATGTAAAACTTGAAGATGTTGTTGCTTACATAACAAAAGATCAGCCTCAGCTTCCTGGGAAAAATTATGAATGACAGTCTGTTCTAAAGCCATCAAGTCTTCCTCAATAGCTGAAAGATGCATCTCAACTCTGCCAAAAACTTCAGCATTCCACTTCCTCAATATTTGTTTCAATTTCTTCAATTTCAGACCCGCCCTCACCATCGCACAACCATTTACTTCCTGCTCCCAACAATCCCTAACAGCCTCTAGAAAAGTTGAGTGAGAACACCACATACATTGAAACCGAAACGGACAAGGTCCACCTCGCTGTGTATCAAGCAATTTAGTGAGTATTAGAGGATGATCCGATGATGTTCTAGACATATATGTCATCCTTCCATTCACAAAAGAGGTCAAGAATTCTAAGTTTATTAGCACTCTATCAAGCTGAGCCCATATTCTACCACTCCCTAACCTCCCATTACACCAAGAAACTGATGTCCATAAGGTGAAAGATCAAGCAATTCACATGCTTGTATACAGTTATTGAACTCCTGAATGGCTCTAGTAGACAGAAAATTACCACCCAATCTTTCATTCCCGTCCTTGATTATGTTAAAATCTCCACCATGAACCCAAGAACAACCATGAATATCAATGTCACAAAGATACCTCCAAAGAAGTCGGCGCTGCTGTTGGAAGCAACTAGCATAAACAAATGTAGCTAAAATACGAGATTCTCCACAAGAAAACCAACCAGTTAATGCTTGATCCATAACAGATATCAAGTAAAAAACAATTCCTTCTTCCCAAAACAATCACATTTTACCTCTATCCTCAATATTATGGCAGTAATTTGGAAGATGCAACCACCTAGTCCAACACTTGCATTTATAAACCTAAAGAAAAGGTTCTTAAAAAGCCACCACAGATGGCCTATATTTATTCATAATACGCCGCAGTCTAGCCTTCGACGAACAAATACCCCTAATATTCCATATCAGTATATTCATCATTCAATAATGTTTATTAGAACGAGTAACTCTATCAAGCAGTACTAAGGATTTCTTCTTATTTTTAACACCTCGAAGATGTTTAATTGGAACATGAATATCAAAATCCAACTCATAACATTTCTCAGCCAATTCTTCAATGTCATCATCAACTTCCTTATCTGAGACCGAATAGCCATGCACCCTGTTTAATTCAAACATTCCTACCTCCTCTTCAACAACCTGATCCTCTACTCGACACAATTCATCCATCAAAGTTCCATTTATAATTTTCAAAGAGCTTATTGGGGACAAGATACCATCATTAAGATTATCAACATCCTCCATGGTTGCTTCATTTTCAGAATGAGCAAACCAGCTCTCATTGGTCTGGTTCATCTTCAACGGGGAGACAATCTGATCATCCAAATTTTTTTCAGCATCCAAGGGTAACCCAGTGATAGACTCCAATGGCTCCTCCCTCCTATGAAGAATAATTTCGGTGTCCGGATCCAAATTCAACTGCTATTGAGAAAACATTACCCCATTTCCATTAACAAAAAACACCTTATTCGAGCCCTGGTACCCATCACCTCTTCTTTCCGAATTCCTGCTAAGATCTCTTCCCTTCTAGACTTACAAACATCCACATTTTCCAGATTCTTCTCTACTTCAGTACTCGATTTTGATCCCACCACCTTCCAGGCTAGTTTGGCAGTGCCCTTCCCAACATCATCTTGCACTATCTTCGCCTTCCCCTTGTCCATGGACTTAGCTTTCAGACCACATTTTGATTCAAGATGGCCATGTTTGTGGCATCTCCCACAAAACGCCGGAAGTGATTCATATATAATTTCTTGATAATGGCTCGATTCCAATCCTGGCAGGCCCAGCCAAAAGTGATGATGTAAAGGCTTTGATATATCCATTTCACACAGATTCTTGCCCCTTCAAGTCTAAAAGTCATCAATTTTTCTATTTGCATGATCCATTGCAACACATTTTTAGATTCTATTAGTCAAACCTTCCATTGGATTTGCATTTGCATAATCCAATGAGAGTGCTCTAATCATTCTCATTGGAATAGCCAAAGCCAAATCCAAGTTTTAGCTAATATGAGATGAATTTGATTTTGGCTATTCCATTCGTATCAAATCCCCACATTGGATATATTTATTCATTATATAATAATAAAATAATATTAATTTAATTTTTTTAATTTTTAATTTATTTAATTTTAACATATAACAAATTATGAGTAATTTTATCATTTTTTTTAAGTACCTATGTGTTGTTCTTTGTTGGATGAGTAGTTCTAAGCAAGCATTTTATATTCATTGACTGAGTCATTGCATAAATATGCACTTGAAACAAAGTTTACTAAACTAGTAAACTGCACTAGTATACTGCACTTGCATAAATTTGCACTGGAAAAAAAGTCTACTAAACTACTAAATTGCACTTGCATAAATCTGTACAACTAAAAAAAGTCGGCATAAATTTGCACTAATAAAAAATGTGCACATAAATGTGCACTTGAAAAAAAAAGCATTTTAGAGTCTACATACAACCCAAAGATAAACTACTAAACTCTGGAATAAACATCCACATAAATCTGCACTTCCCTCCAAAAAATATCCACAGCAACATCCACAAAATACATCCACCACAACATCCACAACTTCCAGCCCAAATGGTACAACACACATCTCAAACATAAACTCCAAACTATCCCAGATCTGTCACATAGTGGTTGCCTAGCCACATGTATTTCCAGCACATGTGGCGAGGTAGCCACTAAAATCAGAAACTAAGTCTATCATCTAACTACATTAATGTGCATTTACAACAAGCAAAGGAGTAGGAGTATCAAACAGTTACTTCCCTCCAAAAGGTATGAATGGAGATGTAGATGTGAATGTAGATCTATTTTTCATTTCCTTGTAAACTTCCTTCTGAAGAGTTTGAAAATAGTCTCGTTGCATTGCATTCATGCCAGCAAGATCTAATCTCATGATCTCTATATCAATCTTCTTCTTCTTTCTCTTAAGTGCAATTAATAACATTCGATCGCTCTCGGCCTTGGTGACCGCTTCTCTCCTCTCCACCATGCACATGGTTCTATCATCGGTCATGCGATTTAAGGATTTATTAAACTTAGCATCTTCACCTTCTCTAGACTTCCTCTTTCTCTCCCTCTCTTTCTCACTCTTCTTGCCCAGAGGTCTCTCACCAATGATCCCGACGTTGTCATCGAGAGTGTCATTTGCTAGCAGAGTTGAGTCAGCAATGGTTGGATGTTTCTCAGGTGGTCTCCTCCTCGTGTGAAACATCGACATATGTTGCTGCCATTTTGGTTGGTGTCTTAATAGACACCAGCAATGTTCCATGGTGTACTTCGCCTTCTCATTCTCTTTATATAATATTTTGGCATTGTCAAGTTTAAATGAGTTAAGTGAGAATGTTAGGGTAAAAATGAGCTCAAGTACTAAAAAAACATAAAGGAGAAACTAAATTATTACCTTGTCCTACTCCGTGGCTCCACTGGGATGTATTGACTATAGCTGGGCAACAACATCACAAAATTTATTTGTGCATTTTTGGATACATTGCCATCGATTGGTCAATGATACTACAGAACGTTTAGGACTGTTTGGTTTTTTATACTCATTATAATATTCACCTATTCTCTTGCACATTTTAGTAGATTTTTTATTAGTCTCGCATATAGCATTAATGCTAATGTTTAGCCAAACTGAAACAAGGAGCCTATCCTCCTCCACGGTGAAAGACACACCTCGAAATGATTTTTTAGAGGGTGGCATTCTTTCACCTATGCAATGTAAAGCTTGGACCAGAACATTATCATCTATGCTATCGAGCGGGGGTGCCGCATTCTCCATGTCCACCACTTTGTAAGAGAGTGATGAAGAAAAGATCCTCATCAAATGGTGCGACCATCCTTCATCGTATTATAATTATAACGAACGAAATAGTTGGGATAGAATAGGATACAAACTAACATGGTAAACAACTATATAAGAGGATCTTACCTAGATAAACAAATCTGGATGTATGGTTAAGCAATGGCTTTTCAGCAGTCATTAAAGAGGTTCGGCAATGTTGGATGCACAACTTCAGCAATGTAATCAAATTTACCTGCACGTTAAATCATGGTATAAAAAAGAAGAACAGAAACTTGCATGCACATTAAATCTGGTTTACCTGCACATTAAATCATGTGCATCCAGTTAGCATCTCTTAGACTAGGAATATGTTTAAAAATTACACCACATTTTTCAAACTCCCTGAATACTAAATTGGTGTCAGTTGGGAAAAACCTGGAAAGAAAAAGAAAATGGTATACTTATTAAGAGAAAAAAAGTATCATAGTCCTACAAGCAAATGAAGTAAATAAGCACATTTCATGTGTTTATATGATTGATAATAAGCGGAATATCACAAACAAAACTTCAAAGGGTTTAAGACTCAAGTAAGATGCACAGAGGCAGACCTAGCATGCAAAAGACTGTCTAAGATAAAGCAGGTCCAAGAACCATTTTCCACAATGATATGCTATTTCCATTCAGTATTCTAGTAGCAAAGTGACTCCAAAATAATGGCTATTTAATATAAGATCACTAACATGCAAAAGACTATTTAAGATAAAGCTGAGAACACCTCCTATTAAAATTCACTTAGTAGGTCGTATAACTAATAGTGTTGGGGAGAACCATCCTCACATTTAGTTCCTTCCACACAAACCATATCATTCAAAAAGGAAACATCCTTCAATTACGACATTATATTGGCCTATGCTATTACACAAAAGTCATGTAAAATGGCCAAAATAATATTAAAAAAGAAAATAGAATTATCCTCTCTTCCTATGAAATTATTGGTGAAAATTCCACCTCCTCAATGCCTAAAATCTTAACTTCTTTAAAAAAATGTACATTTCAAAATGTCTGTTGAATCACACATTTTCAGATATATCACGACCATTACCTAACTTAAGAAACAATATTACAAGGATAAACCTCTCAAGCAATATGATTGTGAGTAAAATATCATCCCTGTGGTCTAAAATTATATGAAGCTCAAGAGAGAAATGCCTTAGAGTGATGTCAAATGAGGTTTCTAACAAACAAGATGGAGCTTTCTTTTTAATACACTTCCTATTACCTTGTGTTCTGGGTTATTAAAAAATAGTTATATGTTTTAATCGTTTTCTGATGCTTTTTTTTTAATACTCAGATGGAAACATGGTTGGGGAATTAGGGTTTTAGGTTTGGAATTAAAGATCGTGTGTTTCATAGGGGTTTTGCTAGAGAATTTAAGATTTTTATCAGAATGAGAAATAACGTTATTGTTGCAAAGGATTCAAGAAATGGGGAAGACGAAATACCTGGTCGAGAGGAAGAGAAATGCGAGATCAGAGAGAGAGAGAGAAGAGGGTGGTGCGGTGGCGTTGTTGCCGACGAGACTTTCAGCTATTACGGGGAAAATTCACCCACATAGCACCAAGAACACAACAACTTAGGATCATTTTTGGAGCTTGCAATATGGGATTGATCGATGCCAGGCAAGAGGGTTTCTCCCACATTTTCCCCAACCTATATAACCCAAACCAAAGTCCTTTGACTTAAAGATTTCCTTCGTCTCTTGAGCATCTTTTTTTGCATTCACCGATTTCCATAAAATTCAACCTCTGCTCATATTTCCCATTTCCATCAAAGTTGAAGAATTCACACAAAACATTTTCACGATAGAGCCACTCCGATTCAACTACGTTCCCTACCAAAGTTGTTATTGTGTACAACCAAGATACCCTTCCTCCTTTTCACTCAGATAAAACTTCAGGTTCTGTAACCTAAATAATTTTTTTTTGATAAGTAAGAAGAAATATATTAAGACATGAAAACAGTCCAGGCCTGAGTACACATGGAGTATACAAAAGAACCTAGATACACGCTAAGAGCTACAAAAAGCAGCGTATATATCATTGAAAGAAGTGTCATTTAATACAATAGAAGAAGCCCAAAGTAATAAGGTATGATAGAAAAAGTCCCTAAACCCTTCCGATGAATGCTCCTTCTCCTCGAAACAACGACTATTCCTTTTGTTCTAGGTGCACCACATCAGACAAAGAGGCACCATCTTCCAAATATTCGCGATTTGCCCCTTACCCTGAATTCCTCTCCAGCATGCCAACAGCTCTATCACCCTTCTAGGCATTGCCCATGCCATACCGAGCCTTGTGAAAATGTCATCCCATAAAACCTTAACTACTTCGCAATGAAGGAGTAGATGATCTGCTGACTCACTGTCATGTTTGCACATGTAGCACCAGTCTATTAAGTAGATGTCGCGCCTTCTTAGCTTATCGATAGTCATAATTTTCCCGTGGGATGCTAGCCAAACAAAAAAAGCCACTTTTAAGGGAGCCTTAGTCCTCCATATGCATTTCCAAGGGAATGCATTGGAGGGGTGTGCCGATAAAACCTTGTAAAAGGAATGGATTAAGAAGCTCTTGTTCCCTGAGGATGACCAAAGTAAACGATCCTCTCCAGCAGCATGGAGATTCAGCGCGTGTAACACGCTGTAAAAATCAGCAATATCTCCCAATTCCCAATCCTGTGCCGCTCTAGTGAATCTTACTGACCAATGGGTGGAGTTGGAGGAGTGGGCCATATTGTCAGCAACTGTAGCGTCCTTATCGAACGCAATCCTGAAAAGAGAAGGAAAAGCAATCTTCAAGGCAACCTCGCCACACCAAGTGTCGTGCCAAAAACTGACTTGTGTGCCCCAATCAACCGCAAACCTGCAATTAACCAGAAAAGCTGCCCAACCATTGCGTATAAGTTTCCACACACCCACACCGTAGGACCTTCTTACTTCATTGGAACACCAACCTCCCCGCATACTTCCATATTTAACGTCGATAATTTCTCTCCAAAGGGCGTCTCTTTCCCTGTTATATCGCCATAATCATTTCCCTAGGAGAGCCTTGTTGAAAGTCTCAAGTTGCGAAGCCCCAATCCACCGTTAGATAAAGGTGTGCAAACATTTTCTCACTTGATCAAATGGAATTTTTTCTCATCCTCAAGACTGCCCCATAAGAAGTCACGAAAGGTTTTCTCTAATCTAAGTGCCACACCTGCAGGCAAGGGGAATAAAGAGAGAAAATATGTGGGTAGATTGAAAAGTGTGCTTTTAATAAAAGTGATTCTGCCACCTTTGGACAGATAAAGTCTCTTCCAACCCGCTAGTTTGCGCTTGATCTTCTCGACAATCCCATCCACATTGTCTTGGATTTATGAGGGGCCCCTAGAGGGAGACCAAGGTACTTCATAGGCAAAGATGACACCTTGCAGCCCAGATAGACATCCAAATCGCTTAAGTTATCAACCGTACCGACTTGCACAATTTCAGATTTTGCAAGATTTACCTTGAGACCAGAGGCTGCTTCAAAACAAAGCAAGAGGGCTCTTAGGGAACGAATTTGATCAGGATCTGACTCGCAAAAAATCAGTGTGTCGTCCGCGAAGAGTAGATGAGATTGTGCAAGACTTTTTAACAGGTTTCAAATCTTCTACTTCCATTTGTCATCTTCTAAGCTTGAATCCTCGTTAAAAATATTCATTCGCCAGTCTTTCATATATCAATAACAGTCGTACGAGCTCAAACTGAGAACCCTTGACAAGAGTTCAATACAGAGTCATGCATGGATTAATGTCATGAGGAAGGCCTGACAGTCTGAAATTTAATTAACAGAAAGTATGAACATCGATATTGTAGAATGCACAAGGTTGAGGTAAACAAGCATATCCTACTAAGATCATTCGACATTGCCTTAAATTCATAACTTGGAACGGCAAACTTAAATCGTGTAACTGATACAATTAAATAACTTTAACAGGATTCATATTATCACGTAATGTCAATGCTAAGCAATCTTTGAAAATGAATATAAATTCAACTTTTAGAATGCCCAGAATGCTATTCTTTTGCTTGACCTAATTTTCTCCAATAATTGATTACAAGAAAATGATTACAATTAAGAAGTTCGAATGATATGTATCCAAAGAGATTCCACATAAATATCATGCATAAATTTCAGATGTTCAGACTCTTAAGCCTTCACTTCCACTTGTTTCGGTCCGTGTTCTGGGATCAACAGCCCGAGCCCGGCCTTCCTCTCTTTATGCAAAGAAGCTCTATAATTGTTGTCATAGCGAGGATTAGATGTCAAAATCCGCAACTCTGAATTGCCAGTGATCTCCAAAACCTCAGGCAACCCGTTAATGCACCCCTTCGACATACCCACATCAATCCGTATTGCCTGGTTATTGCAAACCCCATTGATCCCAACCTTCTGGATCGTATGTCCCATTATCATTCTCTTCGCCCCGGGAATGGTGGCGAGAGCGCGTTCAAGAGCCGAACAATCGCAATTCTTTGCTAGCTCGTGCGAAAAGCTCCTCAGCCACACCACCGCATTACTCGCCCTACAATACGCTGGCGCAAACTGCCCCCCTAACCCCTTAATCCAATCCCTGACCTCCTCATTAATCTTCTCCAACCCATAGGAAACATGTACCGGCAAAAGCCCGCCATGAACAAAAACCGAGTCACCCACAACCAAGACAGTCACATTCTGAGACAAAAACCGGCTCGATATCGGCCCATGGGGCCGTAACGCAGCTATTCTCGCTCTGAGACCTTGTACAAGATCCTTATCATTGGTTTTGCGAAACAATGGAACCCCTTCAAACGGGTCCTCTGGCTTTTCCAAACCCTTGCAAAGACCTTTCATTGCTTGCCCAAAACGGTACCAATCCGCCCAAACCCTAAACTCCTCCAAACCCGATTTCGTCACGAACCGAAAATCGCCCTCCACATTCATGATCTCGTGGTTGCCATTCATCGTGATCAGGGTCCCACCACTCCTCGCAGCTTGCCGCTTCAATTTCTCGAGGAAATACAGGATCTTGAGCTCGTCGCCGCCGCGGTCGAGCACGTCGCCGATTTGGACAACGGTGGAGGAGCCGCCGATCCATCTGTCAGAGCGGTCGATCAGATTGGCGAGCCTGAAAGCCTCCTTCGACTTCTCGAGATCTCCGTGAAGATCCCCGATTGCGACCAGACGGTCCGGCGGGTTAGGGTAGCGGGTTCGCAGGGGTGGGGGCGAGAATAGTGAATCGGCAGGAGGGTTTTGGCAACTCGACGTATTAGGAGGAGAGTCTTGGGGTAAGAAGAGGCCGCCGCTGACGGAGAAGTCAACAAAGGTGTCGACGAAAGAGGAGAGGACTTTGGGAACGTCTTTACATAAGGGCGAGCCCTCAGAAGCAGACTTGGAGTTCGTTTCCATCGTCGCTCTCCTTTTGAGTCCTTGTTGTCCGTTTCTCTCATTGCAGCATTATATAGAGTAATGCTATACAACTTCTCAATTTTTGTACACTATATTTTTAAAAAATTTTAATATTATTTTTAAGATTTTTTGTAGTTTATTTTTTTAAAATTAATTCAATTCTTCTATTTAATATTTATATATAAAATTTTTTATAAAAGAAAAAAATTTAAAATTTAAAAAAATATGATATGTGGAGGTTGAATGAATAGTAAGAAATTTTGTAGAATTTTTCTAAATGTATGGGCGGCTCGTCGTTTTTGACTTTTTTTCAAGTTTTCTACTATTTGAGCGAGGATGTTTTACATAATTTCATCCAAAAATCTTATAATTTCGTTTATTTAACAAGTTAAATTACATAAGGATATAAATTGAAAGAAATTAATAGGGGCGCCTTGGGTTCTATTTATACCTGTCTAAGATAATAAGATCATCTTCTACTTTCCAAGTGATTCCTATTATGTTTTATGACTTAAAGTATCGGAGTCGTTTCTACGCACTCCCAAACCTCTTCTCCCTTTGGTTGCATGTGACTACATGCGTGACAGTGTGAAATACGTCCATAACAGACTTACATATTTTTTTGTTGTAATAATAAATGAGAGAGTGAAATGTAGATTCTAAATTTTAAAGAAGTATGGTCTCTTTATAGAAATATAAAAGTTATGAATTTAATCAATATGGGTGACACGCACTTGCTTGTAGAAAAACTCAAAATATTAAAACTAAGATAAATTTATATTTTTAATATGAAAAATGAAAGTAGTGATGCGTCTTAATGACCCTCTCATTTTGATCCGATTTTTGCTAATTGCTTGGGGTGTGTGGAAATTTCAAAATCTGAAATTGTTTCAGCAAACAAATATTGATGTGTGTGCTGTGGTTCGCAATTGTTTTGATTACGTTGAGAACTATCAATTAATTAGAAAGCATGTCAAAGTTCATAACCAGTTTTCAACAATGTGTTGGTATTCTCCACCAAGTGGGTCTTTTAAACTGAATATAGATGAAACTATTTTTAGTTCATTGAATATTTCTGGAGTGGGTGCTATACTGCGGGATGATAAGGGTTGCATGGTTATGACAATGTCTAAAAGGGAGTTGGGTATTCATGAGGTGGAAGATATAGAAGCACTTGCTGCTCTAAGGGGCTTTCAATTAATTTCTCACTTGGGTATCTCTCATTTCATTTTAGAAGGGGATTCACTTGTTATGATAGAGGCTATACACTCAAGGGGGAGGATCTAAACAGATGCAGTATTCTAATCAGTGAGGTGAGGAAATTGTTGTCCACCTTTACTTCTTTTGAAGTTTTGCATGTGGGAAGATATGGCAATGAGGCTGCACATATTCTAGCTCGTCAAGCGCAGTTTGTGGAGGATACTTTAGGGCTATACACAAACCGGCCGGACCGACCGCCGCCGACTCAGGCCGACCGCCGGATTCAGGAACAGGCCGAAACCAGCAGAGAACCGGTCGGCCGGCAGTAGGAAATTAAGGAAACCGACGTCGGCAGGTTCGTCTGCGGTTCAATCCCGGTCTAAACCGACGAACCGGCCGACGTCTTATATATATTTTTTTACAATATATTTCTTATATAAAACGACGCCGTTTCACTTAAATAAGTGAAACAGCGTCGTTTTTCCCTTGGAACTTAAAAAAAAACATATGGAACGGCATCGTTTCAAAATGGATTTAATTGCCCCTCGCCCCTCTTCTTCTTCTTCCCCGCCTCTTCTTCTTCTTCCCCGCGTCTTCTTCCTTCCTCCATTTCACCTGCAACTCTCTTCTACTCTCTCATGGTAAATGGCGGCACATCCCTCCTCCGTGACAGAGACGCCGACGGCAGACCGAGGAACCGAACCACACCGCGCCGAGACCGATAATATCGATTTTCTCTCCCCCAGTCGATCGGTTTCGGCCGGTTTTTTTATCTCATGGCAGACATCGGTTCGGCGTCGGTTTGGCACCGAAACTGCGCCGAACCCATCGGTTTTCAGCCCTAGGATACTTTGCAGTGGTAGAATGAGCCTCCAGTTTTTATAAGAAGTAGACTTGAAATGGATGCAGCGAGTGCTTATTGCTAGTTGCTGTTTATTATTGCCTATCATTGTCACTATGTTGGTGTATTATGTACTTGAATTCTATGCATGAATGCAGAAGTATTTTATTCTAAAAAAAAAAGAAGTTACAAATGCTAGAATTTGTACCTGGCATTATTTTTTTAATATATTATGGTGAAATTGTAAGTATCGTTTGATAGATTAAAATTAAAAAAATTAAAATAAAAAACAATTTCAAGGATTTTAACACAAGCATAATAGCACCGTGATCAAAGTTGTAAATGGGCTTTGACAGAACGTCAAGCGGGTTTGGGTTGGATCCGTAGCAGCAGTACCCTGCGAGATCCAATCCTCCAGACGGGCAGAAACAAAAACCCTAAACCCTAATAGCCCCTCGGCTTTTGCAAGCATCGAACCCGCCCTAGAGTAGGAGAATTTGATTGCAAGTGCCAGCAAAGCCCCGAAGGCTGAAACCCTCAGAGAAAAGAGCAGAGATGGATCACTTAGCAGCAGCTGAAGAGCGAATCGTTACAGAGAGTGTTCAACAAAAACTACACCAAGTCAATTTAGCCGCTAAAGAACATCTTTCTCCGATCCAAGACCATGTCAATTTCACCCTTCAGGTTCTACTGCCCACATACTCTTATCTCTAGATACATAGCTAGACATGAATTATGTACCTATGTATGTACCCCTGGACATTTCTAGGTCGTTAGATTGTTATTCTAATATGGGTATGTTTTAGCTCCTTTATTGTTGCTGATGGAAAGTAGGGAAAGAAGATTAACTAGAATCTCAAATCTTGCAATTTTTGGCCTTTTGAACTTGAGAAAGCAGAACCCTTTTCAAAGTGTATGAACTGTTTGGCTTAGATTACGCGATCAATTGCCTATCATTCCACGTGAATAAAGTCTTTGTACATAGATTTTTTTTTTCAATAATTTTGTTTTTCAGCTTTATCCACGTTTTTTATCGAGTGATATGTGTATGTCGCATCCCAATTTATGAGTATCTCAATTGAACAAATCCATATAATCGGCGTTCGATTACTTTCAAAGGATCATGGAGCGTAAAAGTTTTAAATTTTCCCTTACTTACGCTTTCTTAGCAACAATCTGGAGCATTAGTTATGTCTTTAAGCCATTCTTCATATTTTATCAATCTGTTTCCCCTCTTTTTTGCTTACTATGAGTTTTTGAATGATGATTGTCTGCAGCAAGCGTACTTCAAATGTGCGTATGAGTGCTTTGATAGGAAAAGAAACCATGATGAAATAAGTGCTTGTGTAGAAAACTGCAGTGTTCCGGTTGCTAGATCCCAACAGATGGTTGAGAACGAGATGGCCAAGTTTCAAGTAAATTGTTTTCCTTTTCTTTTTGTCATTCGTTAAGGCTGTTCAGTTTCTCTCAATGTGACTCCATTTATTTCAGACTATTTTTTCCCTGGGAAAATTTATTCTCCAAGGCAAAAAGATATATAAACAAATACTGGATAGAAAGAAGCTGTTTATAGGATATGTTTCTGGCAAGGTGTGATAATTACTTTAAACTGAAGGGGGAAATGATTGATTACCTTTCAGAGAGCAATTTGAACAGTTTTTTTTTCCGTCCAATAGGGTAATTTTCCATGAATTTTCCAATAATTGCATCAAAGGGATGGTGGTGAAAGAACGTGATGTCTCTTCATATATACAGTATACACGTATTTGTGTGCATAATACATATGTTTGCCTGATAGCTGGTAGAAGTCGATATCCATATCTTTGTTTACAGGCATAAATTTTCTGGTTGTTGCTGAATTACTCCATGCTAAAATAGAATGTTGAAACTTTGGTACTTTGGTTGCAGGAAAGGTTGAATAGGTCGCTGATGGTCTGCCAAGACAAGTTTGAGGCGGCTAAGCTCCAAAAGAAACCCGGTGGCCTGCATGAATTGGAGTCCTGTGTTGATCAGTCAACCCAGGACAGCATCAAGATGCTGCCGCATATTGCTGGAAAGTTGAAGGCCACCTTTTTCATCAGTGATTAGGGAAAACAACCACCTTATTTTTTAATCATGTATAAACCATGGGTAACCGATGAAGATTGTTGGGAGGATATTGAACTCTGTATTTTGCAACCGGCCTAAAGATCAGTAACTAATTTCATTTGATTATAGTTCTATATCAATTGATTTTTTGTAATAGCAGGAAGTTGAAGTATCATCTAGATGCCATTTTTGGCGACAAACGTAATCATCATATTGATGTAAGAGTGGATAATTATATATTTGGCTCACCACAGATTTTAATATTGATGGCTTCAAATTCTTCAGATGTGCATGTATTCTGATTTCTGACCTCCGAGTGATGACTTTTGGAATGATGGAAATTTTTGAAAATTGGCTTGTGAGACATTATTGTATGGCTGGCGCCGTGAGTTATATTGGCTCATTTGTTTCTGGTGATGCAGGACAAGTTTGTAGGAGCTCAAATTGGCACGATACTTGGGTTGACATTGCAAGCAAGACTAATAAGATTCAGTCAATTATAAAAAGAGCAATTTGGCATTTATTTTCACTGATGAGACTTGAAGCCACGGTGGTCTTCCAACATGAGTCGTGTAATTGAAAGGAGGCCTGTAGAAGAATGTTCATGTTCACTGGCGGGAACGACTGAAGATAAGCAACTCTAACTGTTATCTGCCGCATTTGTTTTTGAAGATTTTTCAAGTGTGAAGCAATCAACGATTCTTAACGTCTGCAAACTGGGTAGTTCTTGGATTTCAGCGCCTGATATAATCTGATGAAAAATTCCACATTGATAAATCAAATGTTTTATACTGCCAATTGCGACTGGCAGCTCTTCAATATGCTATAAATGAACTTCCACACAAGCAGGCATTTGACATTTGGTTTATATAATACATGAAACAGTTTGGTTTAAATCTCTGATCGCATGTTCGAAGGAACACAACAACAGACTCATATGATCTGTTTCACAAAAGACATTCAGCCGTGTCCTTGATTACTTTATTATAAAACTGGTTACAAGATTAAACCTTTGGTGACATGCTTGCCTCAACCCTCAGCCTCTTTCTTGCTTTTCTGCCCTTCAAACTTATCTATAGCCATCTGTAGTTCATCTGTACCTCCAACAGCTCTCATGGTATAGAAGTACACACCAAAGACAAATGCCGTCAAGCCTCCGGCAACTACAAGATTCTTTGTTTTAGGTACAAGACTCGTATATCCTGAAAGCCTATCCATTTGCAAGCAAAAACTAAAAGCACTTCTAGATTACTCTTCAAGCCTGCAAATTGCAATCCCAGAGAATTACTTGGATCAGACCACCATTCAAAGTAAAAAATACAAAATAAAACAAAAAACAAAACTTGAGCACAAATGAAAGGGAGTGGTAGACCATCAGAGAAGTCCTAAACTTACTCACCCATTCCCAGTGCAGCCATGGAAGACTGGTTCTCTATTATTTTTTGAACTTAGTACATTTCCAAGAATTATCTAGTGGCTTACATGGGGAATCAAGTCCGGCCAAGTCTTATATGCTTGCCAAATCAATTCACTATAAATCTAGGGTTCCAATAATTTTTATTTGCATTATTATTTCATAAACTTATAGTTAGTTTTGTAATGAGGGAACAATATGTAATCTCTGGTAACCCTATTATATTCATGAAGTTCAAACAAGAAGGTAAATCTCTTTCCACTATTTCTGCTAAACAAACTTAGTTACCGTAGTTACTTATATATATTAAATTACTTTTACATTCCGTTAATATTAAAAAAGAAATACTGACGCCATCAACTATCCATTTCTGTTTAATGTGTTCCATTTTAACAAGGTATGCTTGACATTATTGCAATCGTAGTTTTATAATTTCTCGTCGTTACTATACTTGATTACTTTTCTATCTTAGCTGCATTGTGTGGTAACTTGTCTTTTACTTAAGAAAGCACATTGTGCTTCTTCTTTTTTATTGGTAGAAAGCACATAGTACTTCTCATAATACTAGTAAAGCAAAAAGTTTCTATCGCATACTTTCATGTTCTAAATAAAATTGTAGTGGTCTAAACCTCAAGACAAACAAAAAAAGGAGTCCCCATCACTCTGCAGATGAGACAGATAGCTTAAAGTGAAGAGAAGCATGGAATGAACACCTTGCTGTTTTTTAAAACCTTGTGTTTGTCAGAAAAGGTTATGGGGTAAAGATGAATATGAATAAGAAACAAAAAACAACACAAGTAAAAACACATTGATGATAAGTTAGTGGGGCTGCAAAAACAACTCACCAAAGCCAAATCATTAGTATGGTGAAAAATGAAAAGCATGATAAAAAGTGCTGGCTAAACATGGTATAATCCAAATGTTGTAGAAATATGCTGCACTGATTCCTCCAAATAAAAAAGAGCTATTGAGAACAAGAAGTAAAAAAATTTCTAAATTGCATTTGTCCTGATAAAAATCCATAATATGGAATATACAGGCTGTTGAGCATTGCACGGTATGGAAGCTTCAGACACTCAGCTGAATTATATCACAGATCGATATTTGGAGCATTTTGTATTTCTTACAACTACAGTGTCACAATCATACAAAACCATAAGAAAATGGACCAAACCAAATCCTTATAAGCATAGAGGATTATCACCAGGGTCCAAAATAAAATGAAATCATTACTCCTAAGAATAAGCGAACCACAATAGAATTAGCTTTTGATATTCATAAAATACATACTATGTGCATATGATTTTCACCACCCTCCATTTACAATACCCAAAACAATACAGATTTCTCAGCAAATACGTAAATATGTTCACTCTTTTTTTCACTGAGGAGAATTAATAAACTTTGAATCCAACAATTCTGATATTTCTATTTTCCAATTTAAAAGCCCCTTTTTCTCACCAACGAGATAAATAATTCTAAAAAACAAGATTCTCTGAAACTAAACAAAGGGCGGTTTTTGGTTCTCTGATTCAATCAAACAATAAAAAACGATTAAAGTTCAAATCCATAACTCAAATTTGACAGTGGCGATTAACAAAACCAAGATGGACTAACTTATCCCATGTTTGGTAACCGATAGAAAGGATAGAATAAAATAAAAATAATCTACAAAAACTAGGGGTCTTTAACACCCCCCCCCCCCCCCCCAAATCCATTCTTCTAACAATTATTTAAAAAAAATCAATAAAAATCAATTCTAACAGTGAAGATTTCAGCTTTCTCAGGAACCAAACGTCGAGTAAAGAAAACCTAATCAAATTTCAAATTAGTAAAGTGGAAAAAAAAATGAGATTAGACATGAACCTGGAATTGAGATTGAGATTTGCGAGTGAAAAACTCAAAAACCCCTTAAAACCCTACCACTGCGAATCGTTTCGTGGCTTCTTCGGTATTTCATTGAAAGGCTTACGGCGACAGCTAACGTGTCCCGTGTGTGACCATGACGGGTCAGATTGGATTTGGGTTCGGTTGTGGCCGCTGGATCATTTGAGCCGAGATCGATTGGGCCGTGTCCAAGACTATGAGAATAACTGATTCCGTTAGGGTTGATGGGCTAATTTGGATAAGGCTAGCCTGCTCTGTAAGGTTATATTAAACAGATTCACGTAATAAATTTCGAGAAATGTCTGGTTTAAAAAAAGTTTATAAAAAAAATTACAAACTGACTTATTTAATATAATAGGTTAAATTTATTTTAAAATAAAAAATTATAATTTATTGTTTCATATTAAGCATATCCATTTATAAACTTTTTTTTTATATAAAATATCTTTATAGATGTAGCACATTTCTTAATTATTTAAAGTCCAATTCGCAAAAGTTTTCTTCAAATAAGAGCTCGAACTTGAGTTTCACGTTGAGTTGTATTCCCTTCATTAATTAATTTCTTAACTAGTTTCTTAATTAAGGATAATATTAAACTATGTAATCAATTCCTCTTTGGAACAATTGGGTTGATGTTGGGCGTTTAACAGCCCCCAATGAAAATAAGACATGTAGGAGACACAGTAAATTTGATCTCATCTGATTAAATCAACGAAAGTCATTTTTTAGAAGATAATGTGGAAAACTGAAAATCATTCAAACTTCATCTTGTGAAGAACTAGACTGTTGCCGCACAAAACCCAGACCACCATCGCACCAAACCAGGTCCGTCATCGCCACAGTCAGACAACGCTGTTGCACCACCAAGCTTTGTCGCCCCCATGAGCTCTTTCTCTCCCAGCTTGTTCCATCGCCCATCACAACCTTCGTCCACCACAGCATCAGACCCAACTAATCTCAATCTTGAGAAGTACACAACATCACTAACCTCTACAGGTGTCAATGAAGGGAAATATCCTAAGTATTTCATTGTCGCGGGCTCATAGCACTGAACTTTTAGGTCTGCCTGCTGCGTCCTTCCCCTCGGTGGAACCTACACCAAACCAATTGCCATAAAAGGTAAGAAACCAGGTTGTACACCAAAGTGAATAAAATTCGTAAGCGGGTGGCACTCCCAGCCCTTCAGGTGGGAAATTTACTTTTACACCAGCCAATCAGCGGCTGCCACATAGGGATCTCAAAAAAATCCTATTTATACCTGTATACAGGTGATGAAAATTATTTCTCTCCCTCTCCTTTCCCACCCACGTCCCTGCTAGTACCCTATCTCCCATCTCTCTCAACTCTCTCTCTCTCTCATAGTCGTATTTATCACATATCCTGCATAGCTCTGTTTCGAAGCTATATACATTCCATACCACCCATCTTCTTCTTCTTCTTTTTCTTTCGAGTTACAAATACATAAGCTTAACCGAGATAGTTTGCAAAGAACAGAGAGCAAGAGATGATGGATTTTTCTTTTTCTTTTTCTTGATTCCTTTTCGTATCCATAAGAATAGCAAAGCATGAGCTCTCAAAAGCGTCTCTGTGACAATTGAGATGAAAACACAAAAGCGAAATCATTAGAAGAACAAATCCCACTTGCCATTGTGCCATCAAAGGAACAAATCACCTCACCCCCATTTGCCACTGCTTCACTCTCACTCTCTCTCTCTCTCTCTCATAATACAATTCTCCTCACACCGTTCTCTCTCCAACCCAAGATTTACTCCTTATTTTCTCACCAACCAACCAAGGTCAAGGAGTGTATACTGTACAACTTTTCAGAAACAAATATATGTTTCTACTTATAAAAAGAAAAAGAAAAGGAATGCAATGCAATGCCACTTAAGTTGAAGCCCAAAAGACTTGCATTAGGCCCAGATCGCAACGAAGAATCTAAAACTCAAATTTTTATTTTTATTTTCTCTTCCCTATTGTTTTCTTGGCAGCCAAACAAAACGATTTTTTTCGTTAAAGCAAAAAACGTATTTGTGCCCGTGTGGACATTTGATGGCAAGAGATAGTTGGGGCCCAGACCTCCATAATCGTGGGAGATAACCAATAATGATATGAACCCGCAGGAAATAGAATCCCTTGAACCCATGATCAATTTGAAAACTCCCCAAGAAAGTTAAAATCAAGTCAATGGATGGGGAATCTAGACCCGATGAAAACTCGTTTAAAGAACCTAGACTAATTAAAATCTAGACCCGTTGAAGAACCTGTCTCAAGAACCCAGATTACAAGGAGGAATGCCACAAAGGTTGTGATTTACCTTTGATAAGTTCAAAAGTTCAATCAAGAACAAGAGTAGTAAAACTCAACTCACAATGAATAAATTCATTAAATTTCATAAATTTATTAAAATGAGATTACAAAGAGTATTTTAACCAAAACCTAATTAAAACCCTAACCAAAATAATGCCCCATCTTCCAAAAATACCCTTGAGTGAATAGTGCTGCGGCTACAGTACGGCGCTACAGTAACTTGGCTACAGTACTTTTGAAACCCTAGTTCGCTATAGTATTTCTTGAAACCCTAGTTCAACAAAATAATAAATTTTCCAACATGCCCTTGAATAGGCCTCCCTTATGTCATTCTCATAATTAAACCCAATAATTCTAAACTAGTAAAATAAGTCATTTAAATGAATTAAACAAGTTGAAAGCTTTCAAGGGCCCAAAGCCTTTAAGTCATGTTATTGCCCTCTTCCATAACTTATCAAATGAATCAAAACTAGATCTTCATCCTTCAAGTCCATCTTGAGTGTTGGAGTCTTGCTAGCTTCATCCCAAGTGGATTGTGCCAATCCTTGCATTGCCTCCTTGATCTTCTTGGCTCTTGACCTTGTAATTGATCCATCTGGAACTTGCAAATGACCTTTAAGACTAGGTCCATATTGGTGCCCATCACAGTTTGTTTGGAGGGGGTGAAGACTCGCTTGAAGAATTCGAGGGAGAAAGGGAGGGAGAAGGGAGGGGTAAGGAAGGGGGAAGAAGAATTCGGGGGAGAGAGGGAGGGGAAGAAGAATACGCGTGCGGGTGTAGATGTGCCTTTCCTATACCTCCTACGTGGTGAATTGGTATTGGCTGGTGTAAAAACAAATGAGTCACCCGACTGGTCTTGAGTTTTTTCCAATTCGTAAGAGTCGCGCTACCAGCGGATCGGCTGTAGATTTTGTTTTCACACCTGCCAATTAGAAATAGCCACGTGGGCGTCTCAACAAATTTTGAGTTATACCCGCATACATGTGATTCCTCAATTTCTTTCTCTCCCTCTCCTTCTCTCTCTCCCTCTCCCTCCTCCATCTGCACTAAATCGACAAATGCCCCACGTCCATGCTCCCCTGAAGTTCCAATCCGCCAGAAAAAAAATGAAAACAGAACGCAAACAAATCAGATTATTAAGCATACTTTCTTTGCCTCCATTTTAAATATCTTTTGTTTACATACCAATGGTCTTCAATCGGTTGCACTTTTTCCATTGTACTTCCACAGATGTGGTTCAATCTGTGGAGGTCTTTTTCGCTTCTTACCACCAAGGCATGCAAATCTTTCTTATTAAGGAATCTAAAAAAAAACTGTGCAACCATTTGGCTATAAAATGTATTTCCTTTTACCAGAAATCTTAATTCATGACATGTGTTGTTGGTCATAGGTTTATTTTATTTAAAAACTAAATTTTCTCTTTCACATCTGGATAAGAAGTTGATAGAGGGAGAAGATGATGGGTTTAATAAGTTTTCTTGAAGGGGAAGAAGATGGGTTTGAAACGGAGATAAGAGGAGAAGAAGGGATTCATGGGAATAAGCTGGGTTCGAATCGAAGAGGAGAGGAGAAGAAAAAATTCGGGGAAGAAGAGAAACAAGAAATTCAGGGGAGAAGAAGGGCTATGGGGGACGAGGGAAGAGAGAAGAGGAAAGAGGGAAATGAGAGATGGGGTTATCTAGATGCACACTCATTATAATTTCTATAACTCGCATATGTGTTTGTTTTTAACTGGTGGGTGTAAAAAGAAAACTTACACTCAACTGGCTTTAAGGTTTTCTCATTACAAAAAGCCAAAAAGAAAAAGGCAATTGAGAAACTCACATATATGAAGTTGTTCTCCTTCATCTTACTCCCATCCTCCAACACTGCCATTGGAAAAACCACACCAAATCTTCACCAACACAAAAAGATTGAGAAAGAGAGTGGGGGAGTTAGCTTCATGTATGAATCATACCGTCTGAGACATCGACATCGATGGAGGGAACATTGTGAGAAATGAGCATGAAAAGGAATATACAAATGGCGTAAGCTAATGCAAGAACCATCAAAGGCCACCAAAATGCCATTTTTCTTTTCTAAAAAATGAAAGAGAACAAAAATGAAGCAGTAATCGCAACAGATTCTATTTTACTTTGGTTTACTTAATTCTTTAATTAACTACGATGGTTGGGAGAAGGGGAGGGTCAACGAGAGAGTTAGAGGGTAGTGGGCTTTGGTGGAAGAGGGAGGGAGAAAGGGTTTTCACAAAGGGAGGAATGAATATCTTCACAGTTATCATCTGTAGACAGGTATATGAGATGTGAAATGGAAGAACTACGTGGCAAAATTCTATTAGAGGGTTGTTATTTTAGGAAAAATAGACTAACTAGTGGGAAGATATTCTCCTATGTAATATATGAGGTTATATTATTCTCAATGGATTTAATCAAAGGGAAATTCAATCTGAGCCAACATGCATGTATTCTAGAGTTATTATTTGAATTCTAGAGTTAATTAGAGGGTAAGAGAGAATATAGACACGTGAAGTAAGTAAAAATTAAACATTAATTTGGCAATACTTAATGGTATTTGATAAGGAAAATGATAGATGTACTTAAAAAAAACTTACAAAAACCTTATTTCTCCCCATGTAGTTATTGATATGCTGAAAATTATGAAATTTGAAATTCAAAAGAAAATTGACAAAATGAATCTTGTAAGTAAATTTTATAACTAAAAAAAACTTATAAAAACATTATTTCTCTACATGTCAGTTATTGATATGCTGAAAATTATGAAATTTGAAATTCAAAAGAAAACAAAATGAATCTTGTAAGTAAATTTTAGTCTTGTCAATTGATAAAATTGAAATTTGAAATTCATGACTTAGTCTCATTTGATAATTAATCCACACGAACAAAATTAAATATATATTGTGGGACTTATTCTATATCTTCATCTGATCTCTTATTCTAAGTTCCAGAGTTTAGACACAAATTTTAAGAGATTATAATCCCTAAATATGTAAAAAAAAAATTAATTGAGAATATTAATTTGTACTCACATGTATTGTCTTAATCCCACCCTATTATACATATATAATTTAATATATAAAATCAAGAATATTGATGGACAATAACCTGAAATATTGATAAGGGCCAGGTATGGCTAGCTTGATCAAGTACTAAACATATTCCTAAATCATAATTTGTTAATGATGAAATAACGTGTTGAAATATGTGTGTGCAGTACGTATATATGTTTCCATTTATGGAAAATGATACTATCACTATTAATTTTTTTTTATCGTTGGAATTTTTTATTTTATTTTTAAAATTTTTTTTTACTCAATATTGAATAAAAAAATATTTTTTAATAATATTATGATTTTTTTATTTTTTTTTAAATATTTAAAAATATTTAAAAATGTTTAAAAATACATATAATAAAATATAACAAACAAAACAGCAAGCTCCCAGCAGCTAGGAGCGGTGGACGTAGCACCGTCCTTCCATTTATTCTGGTTTTCATTCTTTGAAAGTACGCGGTTACAACTTTTGCCACATTTTGTAATTATATCGATTCATTGAAGCTAGCTCCTTTAATATGGAGGGCGGTGGACGGGTAGACATTTTCTTCTCACAAGCCATGATTAAAAAAATAAAATAAATAACATATATAAGATGAAAACACAAAGGCCAAAAAAAAAAACTTCTTTCTTTGACAAGAGATATGTCGATGATCCGTGTTATATATATATATATATGGTCTGTCGATTCTGGATTAATCTGCATGCATGGAATCCTCGGCCTATATAAATTAATATATATATATGTCTTGATCATGATTGATCGATATATGGTCGATCGACGTAGGTGCCAATGATCTGCAGGTTCGATCCTCAATCGACGTCAAGAAATGGGGTTGAATTAATTAGCAATATTAATACTTAATTCTCGCATCGATCGTCAACTTTTCCATGCGAAAATATCCATCACAAGTTCCACGCTTTCCTATTTTTTTACTAATTGTGCATGCATGCATGTGAGAGAGATCAGAGGGAGAGAGGAGGCCGGCCGGAATGCATTCTTTACTGTTAATTATAATCTTACTTCATCAAACTAATTAATTTCAAGTCAATCTTTCTTATCAACCTTGAAATTTAGCTAGCTAGCAAGATTTGACTAATTAATTTTCTGAATTATTGTTGGTTCTCCAGTACTACTATGTTGAAAATATATATAACAAAATATATATAGTTCAATTATAAAACAATAGAGCAGATATGGGCCACCTAGTCTCCATCCCATCGGCGCGTGGCTGCCGCGCGCCATCACAGGAGTGTGGAAATGCAGATGATCAACAGACCAGTCCACTCAATGCCAGATTTTCCACTATGTTATCGATTTTCCTAAACTGTGATCTTGAAGAAGGGTTTGAGGATCTCTCGCTCCAAAAATCATCTCAAGACAATAAGCAATAGTGCATCTGCCACTCTCACCGCTTTCAGCGGAGGATTAACTGCTATCAGCGGTAGTTCCATTGTTCGTAATTTTTTGCGAACAGCTTATTTCTATCTTTTAAGACGACGTCCTCTTTGTAGAACATGAGTGACGACCAAGAAATTAGTTGTAAAAACTCACTTTTTTTCTTTTTTATTCACCATTTTGCACTGTTGTTATTATTCTGGGGTGTTTGTTGGGGACCCCCACCCCTTCTCTTGTATCATTTTTTCTAATGAAATATACTTGCTTCTTAAAAAAATAATAAAGAAATAAAACAATAGAGCATGCACGATATTATAAGTAAAAAAAAAATCCAACTTCAATTCCTTGCACTAATATCGATCTTGGACTTTATTATATATAGATACAATTATATTATAGTATCGAAATGTAAGAAAAGGCATTCATAGTGGACACTCATTCCCCTTCTCTTGGGGGTTATGAAGTGGTTCTTAAGCCACTTCATGAGCTTTGATGGCTGGCTAGCCCTTAATGGCCAGCCAGAGGTTACACTTAGAGGAGCTATTTACATAGCCCCTCCCCCTTTGGATATGATGCTAGTCAAGCTTGTAACAACTAAGTGAAAATCTCTTTCAAATAGTTCTATCTAGTTTCGGCATTTAGGCTATGGAATATGTGGGTATTATTCTGGTATATTACTACGTAGCGCACTCCACCATCGATATGGAATATTTTAAATAAACAATAACAACGATGAAGAATCTGTGGAACAACTGCATTAGATTCAAGATATTTCTGATGAGATAATATTGCTTCCGCTGTGTAATTTGATTGATTCTTTTTTGTTTTTTGTCACTTATAATTACATGCGATTCTCATTGATTCTCTGCGCGTTGTTTCTAAACCATCTGGATACTGATGATTGCCGTTCATAAAAATATTTAACACATTTTTTTATGAGTAGCACTGCTACATGATTTATTTACAATTTTACTTATTATTTTTATCAGTTTTCTTTTAAAAATCAAATTTCATTGGGCAAAACTTTTATTGATAAAACTAACGGCCATGACTTGATCTTGTTGTCTCCGGTACACGATACAATATTAATTTAATTTGTTTCAGAAATTCTACCACGCATTCTATTATATAATATTACTCTTCTGAACTAGATGAACAGTTGACTTACAACTTACAGATTAAGAGGGGATTAAATCGGTGAATTGAAATTATAAACCACAAGTTACAAGATCATGATATATATAATTTATAGTTGGATATTGATATATATATATATATAAATAATATTGTTTTGTTTTAAGATATTGCAGAAATAACAATTAAAACAACTTATAATTTAGAATTAACGAAAGTAGTTGTGCTGCTGCTGCTACTTCCAACAAAGAATTTTCCAGTTGGTAGCTCCTGAGGAGGAAGCAGGAGCAGCCTAGCTCCAACATCCGCAGCGCCCTCGGCTGTATGCTTTCCTTTGCCACCAGTCATAGATGTCTGAGTGAAACCGGGACAAAAGCAATTCACACTTATATCTCTTCCCACCTCGTACCGCTTTGCTAAAACCCTTGTGTATGCATTTAGTGCCAGCTTTGACACTGCATAATCTGTCCATAATTTTGGCCACCCTTGCCTCTCCCATCTTCCATTTTTCACATCTTGAAGAAACAAACTTACCACAGCCTCGATCTGCTCCTCCGACAAATTTTCACTTTCTAGTATGTTTTTTATATCTGGGTTTCTGAGCTTCTGCAGTAGTACGCATCATTAATTAAGAATCAGTACTGATCATGAAGTGGATCATGTGAATGCATGGTATGTACTTGAAATTAATGTAAGAACTACTTACGTTTAGTGAGCCAAGTCTAGAGCTAATGTTAAGAATCCGACTAGTGGAAGGGGAGCGACGAAACATGGGCAAGAGAGCCTCAGTAAGTAACTTTGCTCCATAGAAATTGGTATTGATCACTGTCTCTGCATGCTTCACTGAATTCTCATTGATCTCATTGAAGGAGACAGCTGCATTGTTCACCTGATTATTGGAGGATCGATAAAGTTAATTTATCATTATAAAGATCAAGAGTGTAGTACTACTCGAATTAAAACACTAAGCAGCTAGAAACTAATAAGGGAACCAACCATGCATGCATGCCGCAAATATACTCGAACTAATAACCACTACTTATTTTCTTTTTCTTTGACGCTTATGGCCAGAGATCAGATATAATATAGCGCGCCTAGCATTACACATGATTATCTGGCACCTATATAAAGGATTGAAATTTGGACTTTGATATCTTATGGAATAAAGAGTGACAACATACGTCACATGACATTGAAAAATCTTCAAATGGATTTCAGGAATTTTCTCAAACCTGTATAGAGACCATCTCTCTCTCTCTCTCCACAATATAATATATAAGATATCAGAGCATATTTTCTCTACAATTTAATAAGAGGTGTTATAGGTTCAAATTAAAGAAGTCTTGTTGCTAGCTAATTAAACAACCAAATACTCAAATATATCTTTGTTCTAATTTCATGTGATCTTTGGGTATCCCCAGTACATGAATGGATCATTAGCAATAATTAAGTTTGTCATACAACTTTCTCAGGCCATTTTGTCAAACGATTTTCAAGGACTGAGAATAAGCCTTTTTAAGACGAAATTCCGGTGCCGTCGCATAAATTTGGTTAAGAATAGTTTCGTTTCTTGCAATATTGCAGAAACCATAATGTTCTGGGATAACAAGAAGTGGAAGTCGGCAGACATGCATCAAATGAGGTGTGTAAGACGGATCCAGCAGCTTCTCGCTGGGGAACGGTCAACACGCATGCAATACCTTAAAAGAACGGATGATCAATATATGATTTCAGTAACCGCTGAAACTTATATCAGAACCAAATAAAAAATACAAATAGAAAATCTTTTCTTTGTCAACTGGTGCCATTTCTTGTCGTTTTTGTGTTCCTAATTTCTTCGTTTTCAATATGTATGTCTGTAGCCGGCCAGAAAAATTTATATAATATATATATATATGTATGCGTGTGCGTGTATTTATTATGCATAATGAACATGTGAATTCTGCATGTGCAGGAACACAACTTACGAGGATATCCAACGTTCCGAATTTCATACGGAACAATGCTACGAAAGTCTTGATCGAAGCAGGGTCGGAGACATCGAGGCTTAAGAAGTGAACGTGAAGTCCTTGCGCTCTCAGCGCCTGAGCAGCACAGTGCCCCCGCTCAGAGTCTCTAGCAGTTAAGATTACAGTGAGTCCCAATTCTGCCAAGCGCTGCACCAATGCAAACCCAATCCCCCGGTTCGCTCCGGTGACGATAGCCACCGTTTCCTTGGACCACCACCTTCTTGAAACAATATATATATATCGTACATGAATACAGAAGCTAGCTAGCGTGAAAAAGATTGTGTATGCAATGTGTGTGGGCTCTTGAGATAGATATACAGAAAGAGTGTGAGCGTACTACTGCGTGTGTATTATATATACCTGGTTGAAGGGAGGAAAGGAGAGGAAAAAGGGACAGCTTGAGCTGGTTCCTTGGCGGACTCCATTTTTCTGCAGATCAAGAAGAGGTAAGAGATTTGTGTATTTATATAGATGGAAGTGATGAGGGAGATGCCATGTAGTATATAGATTAAATTAATAAGGCAAGCGATCGAGACGGTGGCAAGGGCAACGTGCTCTTGTAAATGTAATTGAAAAGGGCCCCCACTGTTTACTCATACCTACAGATCAAAAAGGATTGCCCTTACTTCATGACGTACGTTGATATATTCTCTGATCATTGCTAGCTGCACCATAACTCAAATGACCCGATCAAGTATTTATTATTGTTACGAGAAATATTACAAGAAGTCTTACATCATACACGTGATCCATACCTAAGGTACTAATATTTATTATTATTTTTTATTCTATTTAAAAACACGACATATTTAAATATTAAGATAGAAGGATAAAAATGACAAATCACATATTGATTATGCGTAAGTGTGCGGTTTAAGATTTCCATATAGAATTGCAACCTTGTTATTAATTAGTATATAGTATATGAGTAAAATATGACAGGAAAGTGGGCTATACTACACTTGATCAAGCACCACTACTTGATTTAATTAATTTTTATTAACGAAACTTTAATAATAATTTAATATCTTCAACCGATCAACATTTCTTAGTCAAAACTAGATTTTAAAGTAGTACTGAAATTAACAATTTGAATACTTGATCGATCTATTTTTGCGTAGCTAGTTATATGATAAATTAAGCACGAAAGCCGGTTGACTCCATGATCAATTCTAACAAAATTTGGAAAACCGACCTCTACTTGACCATTTAACATATAGATTATTTTGTTAATTATAAGTTACGCATGTTTTATATATACTATATATATATACCAAATGACACTACAAGAAAAATGAGTTTTTGTGACTATTTGATTACGACGAAAAGACTATTTGTGACTTATTTTAGCTGTAAATAATCATTTCGTTAAAATTAACTGACCACAAATAAGCAGTTTTCTTGTAGTGTGATCCCATCCCATTGCGCTAGCTAGCTAGACCGGATGACATGCATTAGTAATTATCAATTACCCTTGGATCAACTTAATTTGTTGTTAAATAAACAAAAATCAATGGTTATTGACAATGCCACATAAGCATAATGTGATAAAAATTAATGAGATGAAGGTATATTTTATAATTAAATATATAAATTTATATATTGGTAAGATTAATCAGCTTGCTAATATATATGATAATTAAAAGCATGAGGTCGGCCTAGTACTGATCGATCACAAATAATTATATATGAAAAAACTTATTTATCTGGTCATGATATTGATATAATATTGAATGATAGAGAAATATAATAAATAATTTTTAATTATTTAATATCACGTTGTAAAATTATGATGAGGTCATGAAGGAACGTTAATCATGTTTTTGCCTAAGCTGTTCAGACGTGATTTTAATTAACAAATTCCAGTTGTCTAATACTTCGGGCGGACAGTTAAAGTTTCAGTTCATATCATTTTATCTATTAATTATCATTCTATCACATCATGCATATGTATGCATAGTACATGCAGGGACAGTACTACTACTTCAATATAAAATCATATTAAGTTTTTAAATATAACATAATAACATTATATATTTATATATGAAATGTAGAATTTGAAGAATAAAATAACTTTTTTTTTTCCGTCATGCGAGAACAAAAAAGAAAAAGTTATTAGACAATACTCTTAAATTTGGATAGAGTAATGCTAGATACAAGTTTTAAAATGTACAAATCTTTTATAAAAATGTGAGTCTTGTCAAGAAAAAAATAAAATTTTCACAATTTTTTATGGTGAGATCCATTTTTTATAAAAGACCTGCACGAAACTTTTGCATTTGAGGTATACAAAACTCTCATCTTATATATTACAGATTTCGTCGTTAAAATTATTTAAATAAGTACTATTTTTATATAAAATTCTATAATAACAAAGAGAATACTATCCACTATTTAAGAGTATCGAATAATTACTCTCTTTTGGTTAAGGGTTTTTTTTAAAGAAAATAATATAGCCATAAATGGATTACACAAAAGTAATCTCACAAACTGATATGGTTCGTTAGATTGTAAAATTATTTTTATTATAAAGTAGATCAAACATATCAGATGAAACCACGTCAGTTTGTGAGATTATTTTGTGTAACTCCTTTGTGTGTTTAAATAGAATGACAAAAATGACAAATCACATATTGATGTGTGGTGTAAAGATGATAAATAACATTGCTCTCAAATTAACGAGGATTCGCTAATTAATAATAATCAAAACCTTATTTTAATTAGGCTAAATTCAAGACCTTTTAATCATCAAACCCTTTGAAAATGAAAGAAGAATAGTATTAATTGGACCACCGCTTATTATAGTAAGTTGTTTCGACTTCAAAAACACGGTTAGTTTTCCTAAGCATGCTCATTGACTCCCAAGCAATATATTCTAATTGAGAGAAAAAAGAAGGTGGCCCGAGCCTTCATTATTTCTTTATGAGAAATTATATTTACACTTTTGAAATGTGTAAATATTTTATAATTTTTATGAAAAATTTGACTATATGAAAAAAATTAATTTTTTAATAATAAATTTCAGCGCTTACATACTCCACGACTGAATGTACTATGTAACATTACTCTTTCTTTATATATCTTACATTTTCTTTCATCGTTTCTGAGCAATAACTAACTGAGTTTATTCAATTTCCATATGCATGCTACCCACGCTGTTATCATTATTAAGTATTGAGAAACATTGCTGCAATCGTAGAAAGATTCAATAAAAGTAAATCAATAAATTGACATAATTTTATATTATAATACGTTAAATATATTCTACAATAAAAGTAACTTTACAATCTAACGTAGCATATCAAATCACGTCAGTTTGTGAGTTTATTTTTATAAAATCTATTTGTGACTAACTAAAACATTTATCTTGAGCATTGATATAACTACAAAAAATTGTTTATTTGTGGCCAGTTATTTCTTGCGAAAATGATTATTTTCAACCAAAATAAGTTCGTTTTATCGTAAATAGTCATTCTCGTCGCAAATAATCTATCACAAATACTCATTTTTCTTGTAGTACCGATATTGGTACATACTTTGGGAGAATCTAAACATAAAATAATGAATAGTGATTATGCTTGCATGCCTGGAATCCACGGAGTAAAGTGGTTAATTATTATCATGCTTGCTTTCCTTAAAGCTAGCTGACAATATTAACAAACAGGCACAAACTAGCAAAACTGCTTTAAGTAAAGATTATCTGTTCTTGGTTCTCAGTTTTCATACCTTTCTTTAATTTTTACATGGATGCCCAGCTCAGTTTAGGTTGGGGACCAATTTCTAAGGCCTATACGTCCGGCCATTTTATAAGTTGCTCAAAAGCTAAGATTATTATAGGCATGTGATTATTAGATCACTTTTATAAGTATATTTTATGAAGTTTAAGTGACTTTATGACTATAAATTATAGGAAGAAATGCGCGCAGAAAGTTTCTGTGGCTTCGAGGAATCTTAAGCTAGCGTGCAACCCACCCACCCCCAACGCCTTTTGGATGGTTTTTGTGGTGGTCCTTCGATCTAGAGTTAATTAATTAACACCTCTTAACTTGATGACATGGACAAAAACAAAACCTTTTGTTAGTGCAAATTGTATTTTTTTTAAATATTTTAAAAAAATAAAATACATGAGTCGTCAAATTGAGAAGGCAAATTCAGGCATTATAGTATCATTTTCCTTTTATTTTTTCTTTCGTTTAGACCTGGGATTACGCCAAAATTGTTGTTCTTCAGAACAAATTAAATTGTGAGAAATCAGTGATATGTTAATTGATGCTTTTCAGATGAGGAATGCAGCCTTTCTATAGATGCATGCACGGTTCGTTTACATTAATGCAACGTTAATCATTCAACCATAAAATATGTGTATTCTTTCGAGTCAAGATTTTAGAGCAAATATTAGAAATTATTAGCACAATTAAATTTGGTTTTGATGAAATTTGGGGATGATTAAAATACACCATCGTATAGCATATATATATATATATATATATATATATATATATCCACTTTCTTACTATTATATTTTCCATTTTCATTTGAAAGCAAACATAAAAAACAAACAAACGAGGACGAATCAATCCGTTTCAAGTTTAAAAATGCATGTGGAAGGAACAATCATGGGTCGGAAAAGAATTCTACTTCGATTCACACAACATTCTTCATCTTGATTACACAACTAGGAAAAACCTTTGAAAGAAACAAGAAAGGGTTTCACATTTAGGGTCCGTTTGAATATAAAAACAACTAGGAAAAGAAAGATAACATAAGAAAATGACGAGTCAAAAGTAGCACAACTTGCGCCCTGCAAAAACCAACCAAAAAAAATAGATTTGTTTGCTTCCTAATCCCACCATTTATTTATTTAATGAGCGAATTAAGGATATTGTCATTTAATCTATTCTATAAGTTCGGAGATCATGGTTGTTTAATCCATTTTATGAGTGCTTTTTTCATAATTTTTTTGGGGGGTGCCAATGAATTCTCATCTTAACAAGTTTCCAATGATTCTTGTTCAATCTCCAGAGCTTGCAGAATCCGAAACTCAATTATGTGTTTTCATATCATGTTTGAGCTTTGAAATCTAATTTATGTGGTAAGGACTTCACAATGTTGTAACTTTAAAGGATGCTGCAAGTAGTAGCAGGACCTTGTTAAGGCAATTGGGGACACCTTGACACCTTGTCCACCCGTAGGACAACATCTGAGAGATTGTTCACCTTTCAAAGAGAGGAGCAAACCAGTCACAGGTGTGGGACTCGGATCCTGTCTATAGCGCACACGGCCCCACGGGGTGAATGATTAAGCAAATGTAAATATACACACAGGCAATATGATCGGTGCGATTGTACAAGCTCGGGTTGCATTTTCTTATCACATTCTTCCCTGATAGACTGGAAAAGAACAGAGGATAGATATTGTTCACCAAGGCAGTTTGGACAAAGGTTATTTAGAATGGCAACTAAATATTTTTAACCGCATGTACAACACATTTAGCTTTAGACCTGTCGGTAGTTTAGTGCCAAGTGCCAAGAAGAGAACAAAGAATCTAACATAGTTGTTCTCCAAGCTACAAATAGCACAATTCACGATGCGATGGTGCGAATTAAAGTCTTCTGACAGTTCTGGTTGCTGACAACAAACACTTGAGAAATTGCTGATGTTGGGAACCACAGTTTCTGGAATCGAATTGTTTAAGATACTTGTCCCTCGTGGGAAACCAAGTTCATATGGAGTTTACATGCAAGATATAGCTCGGTTGCAGGAAACAGTCCACCACCACCAATCAAGAAAACAAACCAACCTATTAGCAGCCCCGTAAGTGCTTGATCAGAGTTTGACCCACTGCCACAAAAACAATGTCAATTCCACAGACCTGAAAGGATTCACATATGACTGCCCTTGTTTTTTGGCCCCACCAACACAACCAAAAGCATGGGTTTAGAACAAATTATCAAAGAAGAATAAAAAATAAGGCCAACTATCAGTAAACAATGTCAACAGTAGTTAGGAACCCACTCTAAAGGTGAAAAATGGCACCAAAAATTAAAATGGAGAGCTATTAGGTGACTCAGACTGATAGGCCCCACCAAAACTAGACTCACTAGCTTTGTGGTCCTCCCATAAAGAAGAGTGTTTGTTCATCTAAAAAGGTCGCTTTGGCCAACTTTGCATTTAACCTAGAACTACCTATGCATGTCCACACTTGGTAACACTCTCATTGCAGCAACTTGGAATCCATCATGTCTTTTTCTTTTGGTCAACAATGTTATTTTACTTGCAGTTCTTCTATATACAGTTGTTAGATACAATCGGCGTACAGTCATCCATGCCACGTCAGATTTAAAATGAATTATTCCTCTCTCATCAGCTCTCTCTCTCATCAGCTCGGTCTTTCTCTTTCACCAGCTCCAGCAGCTCGGTCTCTCCCTCTACTCAGCTCTCTCTCATCAAGTGTCTCCACGTCAGCCACGTTTGCACGCCATTTGCACCAGGCGCTTGCAACAAGCGTTTTTCTTTTACTTGTTGTAAGCTCACCATCTCCACTGAACAAGCTGGATAAAATGATACCCATTAGTGACTGCCACTTCATTCATATTTCTAGCAAAAAGGGCTAGAAACATACGAATGTAATGCATCTATAAAGGTTAAACCAAATGAAATTGGAATGCATGTCCCAAAGCATAACTCTAGCTATGATATGTGCAAACAACTGCAGCATGTTAATAATATTTGCTGGAGAGGCAAATTAGAATTACCCGCCAGCCTCTATACTCAGTATTGACTAGCTCATTCCTTAGCTGTGCGGTTCATGGTTTTGTCCCCAGAACCCCCCTTGTTTCTAGTGGAAAACGAACAATAGTTAACAAATCAAGATGTTTCTTTCCCCTTAATAGTTAGTATTCGTTGCATTGTTATGCCACATCAGAGAAAAACGAGTTCATGATACATATCTCAATAATGTCCAACAAATCTTTTTGGACATTAACAAGCAATTTGTGACTCTGCTTGAAGATAAGCTTTACTAAAAAACTTTCTGACTAATGCTCTCCAGACATATATACTAGCACAATACCTTCCTCGTCCACCACAAGTTAATTACAATAGCTTTTGCATTTGATATTAATCAAAGAGCCCATAATAAAACACTGCTATACTCACTTTGTTACACAATCGACTTCATCTAACATGTAAGCAATCAAAAACTTGACAACTTAAAAATGTAAATTAATATTTTTATTACACATGATTGTGCTAAAAAAATATGATAATTTGAAAGTTCAGAATCTAATTCCTCCTCCGTCTCCATGAATTCTAGAAGTGGTAGTAGCAATAGAGAAAAAGAACCCAAACGAAAGATTACAATATTGCAGGCAATTACAACTTCATAAATTGAATTAAGCTAGCACTTAATTTTCTTTGAATTTTTTTTTACACAAGCGTAAATAAGATGGATGTGCTTATCTACTTATCCGATACTATCAAATTAAGGTAGAAGCACCAATCATCCAAAACAACTCTAAACTTGGAAAGGCCATGGCCAATCCTTCAAGTCCTCTTCTTCAACTTTCCCATTTCTGTCAATGGAATTACCTCCAGACCCGTCTCCTTCCAACAAAGCATAGTATCTCAGCACGAATGCAAGTGTCAATACCACCCACTCCACGCAAAAGATCACCACACAAAGCCCGCCAGCCAACTTTAAAATCACAGCTCCATCTTCCTCCCTAACATAAGATCTCAGATTTGCTAAAACATCTGTCGTCCTCGTAAAAATAAGCACCGAAACAGAGCCTTGAAATATTGCAGTCAAGAAACTGACCGCCATGTGGACCGCATAGCATTTGTTAGACCCGGATGTGGGCACGGTGCAACCGCATATGGCTCCGGCAATCGTGAATGCGTGTAAGAGAATGAGGAGAAATCCACATGTCGATGGGACTAAACGAAGAGATATGGTGAGGAAAATGCAACTAGAGGCTGCACCCAAGAGAATGTAGTTGCAGAGGAGGAAGATTTTGTGGGTCTGGTAGTGAGATTGAGTCACAGAACAAGATGGGTTCTTATTGATCGAGAAACCCATTTGGGAGGAAAAAGAAATCCCAAATCCAGTGATTGAAGTCAGAAGAAGGTGGGGTTATTGTAGGATTTCTGGAAGCGATTGAAGCATTAATGATGGAAAGATCAGAAGGAATGAGACTTTTTTATATGAAGGTAAATGTGGGGTAACGGTCTTATATTCAAATTTGGTTGCTGGGAGATTGTAATCCTTGGAGTCGTGCACAAACCGCTATAAGTATCCAACGGCTAGTTCTCCCGTTACAAGTTTTGAACTGGAAATAGTTGGATCAAGACGTTGTGATTTTTCTCAACAGTAGAGCTCCAAATCATCAATAACGTTCTGTGGAAGAAAAATCAAACAAAAAGGAGCACAAATGCTACCGTTGTAATGGGCATATTTGTAAAAGCAACACAATTATGCGGTTATATTAGGGAAATGATTCCACTTTTCCAGTTGGGGCGATCTCCTGTTGATCCTATCTTCTACCTATTACAAGGGTCTTAAAGTAGAAGAATAATGCTACTCTCACCACTCCCGCTCCCGATCCCGCTACATTTTTTTTTTTTAATATTTTTTTTTACTTAATGATTAAGTAAATGTTTTTTAATGATATTATAATTTTTTTATTTTTTTAAAAATATTTTATAGTGTTAAAAAAATACATGTATAAAAAAGTAAAATAAAAAAACACTACATTTTACACTGAGCGGGACCGAGAGCGGGAGAGGGAGCGGGGGCTGTAGCAGGACTCTAAAGTAGAAACCATTGGAGGATTTTCTGCAATAATTTCTCTTGATTTCAGGTTTTTATTGAAAGAAAGGTATGTGGGAGTGTACACTGAGTCCTGGGCACATTTGCAGATGCCAAAATAAATGTGATAAGAATATACCAAAATGTAAGAACATTACTCTCTAACATTGATAATAAAAATACCCCACTTAGCAAAAAATAGAAGGATAAAAATACCAACACTAAACTCGGGAATTACAGCAGAGATACAACCTCTTCAATGTCTTTTTAAGGCATTTAAAGAGCCAAACTATTGGTTGAGAAACAGTCAATAAGGCACACGTTCTTTTCAAGTTTCAATTCTTAAATCTCCCCTGGATAACTATGTTTATCACTACTACAAGATCCAATAATTGGTTCACTGGGATGAAAGACACACTCAGTAACTGATCCAGTGTGGCCAGGGAGCTTATATAGGATGCGTCGAGAAGTCATATCCCATATGTAAACCATCCGATCTGAACTCCCTGCGGTGACTTTGCTTCCAACAGGTGACCAGCTACATTTCAGCCAGTTTTTCTCGAAGTTGTGTTGGTGCCCTTCCATTACCTTCACATATCGATTTTGCGGTGCATATGGACGCATATCCCATATGCAGAGCTTACAGTCCATACCATTCGTAAGAAGATAAGAGCCATCAGGACTCAACTGCATACCTATTATCATATCTTGATGTCCGAGAAGAGTCATTGTTACTTCACCTTTGCGCAAGTCCCAGACCTTGATGTCATTGTCGATACCACCTGTGAATATCTTGTCAGATGCATCTGAGAAACTGACAGCTGTGATTTGATATTTATCTGGAAATGTCTGAATGGCACCCCTCTGCCGCATATCCCACAGTTTGGCAGTTCCATCATCAAATCCGCTGACAACCAGTGGTGGCCCTCTCTGAGAAGGACAGCATGAATTCACACACGAGTGCTCTGCCATTTTCTTTATTTGTTTCCCTGTTTCAACATCCCATGCCCTCAGAGTTTTGTCAAGACTGGCTTCTATTACCTGGGATCCATCAATAGTCCAATGTAGATCCAAAACTGCATTCTTGTGTCCTTTAAGAACCATGAAGTTCTTGCAACCCTCTTGCACACTCGAAAGAAAAATTTCTGTGTCATGAGACCCAGATGCAACAACTGTTCCTAATGGGTTGAATTTCATTGTGTATATAGCACTAGTGACCCATCAGCAACATGATTGGCGATTCCAAACTTAAGTTCCGCTGTTTTCCGTTTGGCCCAGGTGCTTGAGGACCACTATAAGGGACGGCAGACTAGGGGTGCTACCCGCACCATACAATGCGGGGTAGTCCCCTCCACGCCCCGCATGGGCCGAGGGTGGGGTTTTCACCCCCAACACCCGCCCCCGGTGTGCGGGGGGTGGACACCCCATCAGTCCGGCCCCCCAAATGGGCCATCGGCTCAGAAGCTATTTCTGGGCCCAAAATGGCCCAGAAATTAACAAAAAAAATATATAAATAGCAAACAAAAATGAATTTATAATAATAAAATAACATACAAATTAAGAGAAAATGAACTGTGAAATACTACTCCTACCTAATAAATTAATAATAATAACTAACCTATTACAATAATACAAATTAAGATAAAACAATTACAAAATTACAAACATACAAGGGACATTGTATCAACATTACAAATAACTAAATCACTAAATACAACTGAACTAACTAGTAACTACTAAGTGAGTTGTTTGACATTTGGGGCGGGTGGCCAAGGGTGGAAAGATGTAATTAGAGTTTAGTGCTGCCTACTGTGAGTCGTGAGATCATAAAATCTGAAACATTAACAATTTAATAGGAATTAAAATTAAAAAGAACCATTAAAAATGAAAAAATTACAAACTAAAATTTGACTAACCAAAATGAAATGGGGATCAAGATGAGACATTGAGAATATATCATTTGAATTTTGGTCCTAGAGCTTGGGATTAGGATTGAGGCTTGAGTTGCGCATATGACAATAAGATTATAAAAACAATTAAATACCAAAAATTATAGAAATACAAAAAATAATTAAAGGACAATATAAATTGTACAAACCTATGGCAAATGGCAATGGTGAGTCGGGGTCCAATATTGTGAAGTCATACTGCAGCGGAGGTAGACGTCGTCTCATGTATTGCTACAACAATTAAATTTAAAATTAATACCGATGGAATGAATATAAATAAAATAAATCAAAATAATAAAATGAAATCAACGATTACCAAATCCAGACTGATCACTACCCTCCTCCTCGTCGACATCCTTGAAGTCAAGAACATCCGGAACATGAATTTCCGTCCCTTTGATCCAATTTTGTGTGCAAATCAATGCCTCCACAGTAGTAGCAGACAAAGAACTCCGGAATGGATCTAATATGCGCCCTCTGGTACTAAAAGCCAACTCTGAGGCAACAGTGCTAATAGGGATGGCCAAAATACTGCGGGCTATCTCTCCAAGGACGGGATATTTTATGGCATTGGTCTTCCACCATGCTAATATATCAAATTCTGCCATATATGGGAGAAGATCCTCTGCCAAATATCGGTCTACCTCTGACTTCGCCACTGTAGATTGATGGACTAGTTGAGGGTTCTGTGAAAAGCTCTCAACCCACGTCAACCTACACTTTTTCCCTGCCCTGGCTTCTGGAAGAGGAGGTGGGGTAGGTATAGGTGTAGGTGCATTATCACCCTTGATCACGGTAAACTCATCAAACAATTTACCAAGGGTTTCTCTAACCATTGTCCCAATAAGCTCAGCAGATGCAGTCCCATGCACAAGTCCCAAACAATATATCATGCCATCAATCTTGATCTGGGGGTCAAGAGCAACAGCCACATATAACAAAATATTTAGCCTACTCAAATCTCCCCAATACTTGTCATATTTGACCTTCATCATCAATGCCATCTCCCGCATCCTAATATGGTCACCCCTACACATTTCATCCAATTCTTCTTTCATCTTACATATTTGTTGACAGAAATCATTAGATGTAGAGTATAAAGAACTAGATAGTCTCAATGTGACCTCGTATAAAAGCCTAAAAAAATCTACAAAAATAGCAACCACCTCCCAATCATCATCAATAGGCTTTCCTAATCCCCCGTGCTCATCAAGATATTTGACATATTGAATGTCTTCATCACCCAATAATTCAAAAGCTGCCTTATATTCTTGGGCCGCCTCCAACATAAAAAAGGTTGAATTCCATCTTGTAGGAACATCAATACAAAGACCCTTCTTGGATGTTATGCCAGCATTCCTCACAGCAACCTTGAATTTCTCCAATCTAGCAGGAGAAGATGTCACAAATCTCACAGCCATTCTGACTCGTGCAATCGAGTCATCAACATTTTTCAAGCCATCAGTCACAATTAAATTCAAAATATGTGCAGCACATTTAACATGCAAACAATCACCACTCAAGATTGTCTTATTATCCTCTCTAAGATAAGTCTTAAGATATTCCAAGGCGACATCGTTAGACGAGGCATTATCAACTGTAACCGTCAAAACCCATGCCAATCCCCACTCCTTTATTGCGACCTCCAAAGCCTTCCCAACCGTCTCACCTTTGTGATCGAAAATTTGACAAAACTTCACAATCTTTTTGTGTAGTGTCCAATCACAATCAATAAAATGCACAGTCAAAGACATGTAATTATAATTTTGGACGGATGTCCAAGTATCAGTAGTGAGGCAAACTACTTGACCCGCCAATTGGCCTCTCAACAAATCCTTCTCTTTCTTGTAATGTTTTTTAATATCCTTTGCCACTGTGTGGCGAGAAGGAAGATTAAATCTAGGTTCCAAGCAATGAGAATATTCTTAGAACCCTCTCCCCTCCACAAACTGAAAAGGTAGCTCATCCATAATAATTATACGAGCTAACTTTCTTTTACACTCATCGGGATCATACTTGGTATCGTGACTGGGGTCCGTGGGGTTAGTGCCAAGTGTAAGGTTAGGTGGTGAGGTAGGGGTAGGAGAGCTATCACTAAAATCTAACAGAGTAGACATTCCCCAAAACAAGCAAAAAATCTGAAATGAAAACATAAACACAAAGGATTCACATTAAAAAAAAAAAGCAATTGAACGCACGTGTATGATCAATTCAATGCACATGTATGATCAATTGTAAAAACTTTTTGGAACGAAATTTTAGTAAATTTCATAAAAGTAGTAAGACCATATTAAAAAAGTTAAAAAATCTGAAATTTTAGTAAATTTCATAAAAGTAGTAAACCGATATCAAGGATTCACCTAAACACCACAAATTCACATCAACATCACATATTCACAAAATGCAATGTATAAAAATCAACAGCGGAAATGTTTGAATTTTGAAATAACATCTATATTTTCTCCTATTTCAAAATGCAATGGAAATTCAATTACATGCATCTTAATTTTCCTTTAGTTTCTTAATTTCCAGCGATTAAACGATACACAAGGTGGTAATCAAGAAAAACAGTATATAATTATAAGTTGCTATTGTTGGTGATTTGATTAATTTCTTTAAAAAAATGAGTCAAAATAGGTCCAGATTGTTTCTAAGTAGTAAATACTGAGATGATGGAATGAACAAAGTTTTTGGATAAGTCTCACAAAAAGCCATTATATATTCAAAGAACATGCTCTCTATCTTCCATATTTCACATATTTATATACTTCTCAACATTTTAATAATATTTTTTCATGATAACAAATTAAGGAAATAAATTTATTCATGTCTTATTATATAATACATATTGTTCTTTAAGAATATGGTCCAATCCGAAACCCTAAAGGATAAGAATGAAACCCCTAAATTAATTTAGGCTTTCGGATTGGAACCCTGAACTAATTTAGGGTTCCAATCCAAAACACAAAATCACAGCATCAAAGATTCAAAACACATGCACAATCTAATCTCCATAGCACACAGTTTACAAAGACACAATCATATCCTCCAACTCCTCCATTTAATCCCAACCTTCCTCCAATCTCCATAACTCAAAAAAAAAAAAAAAATTAAAGCTTCGGATTCAAGGCTCAAGCTGACTTATCTTCCGCAACGGAGATGCAAACAGATGGTGACAGCGTAAGCGTATGACGGATGGATGGACTGTGACGAAGATGAGAGACTGAGAGAGAGAGAGAAGTGAGAAGGGTTAGGGAAGAAGCAAGAAGGGGAGGGGGGATTTTTTTTTTATATAATTATAAATATATATTATTATTAATATATAATATATATATATGCGGGGCGGGGCGAGGCGGGGTGGGGGAAAATCGGAGCAGGGCTGGGCCCCCTCGATCCCCCGCCTCCGCTGGACACCCCAGATGCGGACAGAGCCACCCGCCCTGCGGCGCGGATCCCCTGTCCCGCCCAGGCGAGGGCGGGGCGAACAGGGCTGGGCAGTAGGGTGCGGGGCCTTGCTGCCCACCCCTACGGTAGACCATTCCATTGGCCTTGGACCAGCTGTAGACAAAGCATTTTCGCCCCACACTAGAATAACTTCCATCTTGTTTTCTACTTTCTTTAACAGATGAAAAATCTAATCTCGATGAAGCTAATCCTTAGATAAAAACTGAACAAATTAGTCATCCATGTAAAGCAAAGCACGATGAAATGGCTTAACTGATTATGATGACTACAACCTATATAAGCTTGAATATTGAATTCCCGAACTCCACATCAATTTACAAAATAATATTTGAAAACTAAAAGAAGACTCCCCGCCTTCCAACCCAAAAAAAAAATCCTCATTTGACCAACCCCATTTACATACAAATAAACTACTCTGATCTACACTTTGTTTTTTTGAGACAGAATCAACTATCACAGTATGTACTAGGCAAGAGCCAATGGGAAACTCATTTCATGAAATTGGCTGCAAAATTTGACTTCATAACTGATACATCTCTGCGCTATGCACATATCTACATTTCATGTCATATCCTCTCATTTCCACCACCTCTTTTAAAGGAGCGGAGAGAAAAAAGGGGGGAGGGGGGGGGGGGAGGCGATAAAAATCCACCACAAGTGAGGGCATCAATAAAATTGGAGTCTCATCCTCTTAAAAAAAAAAAAAATACCAGCCTACCCATTTGGGGATTAGAGAGATGGGGAAGAGGGAGGAATAATTCATGAGTTACATATTTCTTTATAATCCTTGAGACAAGGACCAAGAGAAGTAAAACCTACCACGATTAAGTATAAGTAGAATGTGATAAAGAGATGAAATGGAGATTAGGTTAGAGGTTGGATTCAAATCTTACTAATTCTTTATACTGAGTATGATTTGAACCTAAGATCTATTTTTAACCATAGTCTTAATTAAGCTTCGCTTAGGTTAGGCAAAGTTTGAAGTGATTTTATGTTTGAATAAAACCACTTGGGACACTATTGATATATGAATTTATTCAATATTTGCGCAAATACTTGGTTTTAGAATTTATTTCAAGATTATTGGAATTATTAGTCTGAAAAAGAAGTATGAAATTAAAATATCTCCTAACGGATGTTTGAACATAACAATTCATTATTAGGGAATCCTTTGTCTAATAACTGTGACAGTTCCTGACTCATTCTTTAAGTGAATAAATGAATACTTTTGTAAACTCGTATAATGAATGAATGATGATAAGTGAATAACCACAATACATTCGTAAACTCGTAATTGATATAAATGAATACTTTTTATGAATGTGTAAGAGCGTCGCTTTTTCCTTTCCTTTTATTTTCTTCTGTGCGTGTGTAATCAGGTTTCAATAAATTGTAAAGAAAAATGGGGGAAAAAAAAAGGCATCTGATGCACTAAATATAAATTATACCTATAATCAGAATCCCTACTTTAGTTTCTTCTCTTCCCCGTGTTCGAGATAACCCACAATTTACTCAAAGAAATCCGAAAATCCAACGATTTTTCTTTTTATTTCCATAAGCTAACACTTTACTTGGTAACCAAATGGACCACTAAGACATTAAAACATCCCAAGAAAGGAATTCTAATGCACCTACGAAAGTTAATTCAAATTCCCAAATAATAAAAACATGCAAAGTGTCCGAACCCAATTTCCTGAAAGGAACAGAATAGTAAGCTGAATCAAGTTCGTCCAACGGAAGCATACTAGAAAATGATTACAATATCGTACGACGCTAGGATACAGATAATTATAGAAAATGAGTTTACCTGGTGTAGATTTGCGATAAACCCACCCTCCTTCTTGTTCTTTTTAACCGAGCGGACTCAGCGTAGGGTTCTTCTTCCTTCGTTGGTGAGGGAGACAAATGATACAGATTTTAGCTATGATTTAACAAGACGACGTCGTCGTTTAATTATTTTGCACTGCATTTTCACTTTGTTTATTTATAGAAAATTTTTATTTGCATGCGGACGTGAAAGACACATTTTTATAAGGAAAAATATTTGCTGCAGCCTAACATCCTCAACACATCGTGTTAAGGTGAAGGAAAAAAATAAAATAAAATTCTGAATGGTGTGCTGCGGCTTCCTACTGGTGTCCAGCATTACTCTTTTTATAATCGCTAATATGATCATAGATGATTTATAAAAATAAAATTTAAAAATATAAATATTACAAATCAAATAAATAGCATGAAATAATAAATATAATATAAGTATTACAAATCAAATAAATAAGCATGAAATATTAAATATATTATTGTTATAAAATATTGTTACACGTATTAATTTTATCTTTATAATTATTCAAATTCTCCGGCAAGATTAGGCACTCATTTGTAACTTCTGAAATAAAATTAAAAAAATAAAACGAAAGGAGAGACGATAGGAGAAGAGGAGACAAGTGGTCATTTTCAAGAAGTTGAATTTAAGATATTTATTTAGAGCTAGTTGGATATAGAAATTATATTATCTCATCTTATTTTATTTTATTATAATAATTTTTTAAAATTTTAACATAAAATATAATAAGTAAATCAATTTTTTTAAATATTAAAATAATAATATTATTAAAAATAATATTCTAATAATATTTTATTTAATTTATCTAAAATTATCTCATTTCATCTCACTATCCAAACAAGATCCACTAAACATAACAAAGTAAAATGACCCTTAGTTAATCTTAACTCTCTAAAACAATTATCAAATAATATTTTATAAAATATGAGGTGGCCTTTGATTTGATCGAAAGAGTTGTATATAAAAGAAAACCATAATAGTGTGCAGGAAATTAAATAGTTGAGATGGTTTGTAAATAGTAATAAAATTTATAAATTAAAATTTATGAATAGTAGTGAGATGAATTGATATGAAAGTTGAAAATTGAATAAAATATTATTAGAATATATTTTTTTAATATTATTTTTATTTTAAGATTTGAAAAAATTGAATTATTTATTTTATTTTGTATGAGAATTTGAGAAAATTATAATGATTAGATGATATGATATGATATAATATGAGTTGAGAAGTTTTGAAAAAACAAACGAGACCTTAATATTTTATTTTGTTTGAGTTTTTTTAAAATTATTTTGATTTTCGCTTCAGTTATGTATATAATTTTACGCACAAGATTATATATGGTATATTCGCTTTAGTTTATCAAAAGAAATTAATTTAAATTTTAAAATTTTTACAATTTTAATAGTTGATATAAAGTAAAATTATAAGTATAAATAATTAAAGAAAATTTTAAAAAATTATTTATTTCCGATTCCCATTGATTAGTATTTTGATTAGAGAACTTAGCTTTCAGGCACCAAACTCATTGCAATCATCGCCATTGTTAAAACTTAAAAGCTATCGTTGTTAGACAGTGAGATTAGAGACTCATTTAACTATCTTCCCAAAAAAGCCCCTAATGTATTTTCTGTAATACCCGCCATGCCCCTCGAGACTGACCCTCCTCCTCCATCCACGGCCACCGGCAGCAGTAGGGACTGGTTCTTCCCATCACCGGCCTACATCCACTCCCCTGTGAAACCCCAGAAAAATCCCCGGAAATTCACCACAAGCTCAAGAATCTCACGCCCCTACCCTCCCGATCCGAGGCCTCCCAGGATTTCGCCTTTTCGAGAGGTTCCCGCCTCCGACCCGACGCCGGAAAAGGAATTAAACTATGCCGGGATTCGCCGGAGAGTGGACCTGGCTCGAAGGAGAGAGATTCGGTCGAAACCGAACGAAAACGGCGCCGCTTCTGGACGGAAGTCCGAAGTTACGGGCGTTTCGGGGACTAAGCCGACCTCAAGCTGCATTTCGGCGGAGAAAGAGTCTACTTCCAAGAATTTTATCGGGTCTTCTTGTCGAGGGTTGAAAATTCGGTGGAAAACGGCCATCTTAGCAGCCGTAGTGCTCTCTCTCTCTCTCTCTCTCTCTCTCTCTCTCTCTCGCACATCAATGGTTAGTTCTATGGCTGACAATTGTGTCTGTGTTTATATGTAGATTTTGATTACAGTATTCTCCTCACTTTTGCACAGAAACTTCTCATTACAGAACCAAGTCAATGAGCTGCAGGTATATAACACTTCAAAGCTTCATTTTTTAAAATTTATCTGCTAAAAGTTGGTTTGAGTTTTATTTTCGTTTTCGTTGCTTTCTGTCATAATTGTTACGGTGTTCAAAACACTCTCCAAGATCAGGAATTCAATGCAGCAGAAGTTTATGAGTACTAGAACATCCTGCTATTTATTATTATTTGGTTCTTTTTGGTAAACCATATTTATTCCATGTTTCCCTCATTATAGCCAAGAGGAATATTGCTAATAGTCTTCAAACAACACTTGGGTCTAAGCTTGTGATTTCAACATGCTAACTTCTACATGTGTACATTTGTGATCTCAACAAGCTTAAAAAATAAAGTCCTTTGCCATAACAGGGGCTCGTTTGTTTTCGGAGATGAGATGGGATGAGATGAGATTAAAGTTAAAAAGTTGAATAAAATATTATTAGAGTATATTTTTTAATATTATTTTTGTTTTGGGATTTGAAAAAGTTAAATTGTTTATTTTATTTTGTATTGGAAGTTGGGAAAGTTGTAATGATTAGATGAGATGAGATGAGAGTTTTTCCAAAACAAACAAGGCCTTAAAGACCCCCCCCCCCCCCCCCCATCTTTTCCTTTTATATTGAAGTGATCTCAAAGCAATCAGGTCTGAAACTTGTTTGAGATCGATTTGTATAATTAAGACCTTAATAATTGGGACTTAGTTTCTCTTATAAAAAAAATAATTGGAATTTAGTTTCTGCTTGCAGGACCAGATCTCCAAATGCAATATCTCTTTTGATGCTACCAATTCCATTAAACAGGAGAGTGATCATCATCTAAGCAAAAACTTGAAAATTTTATCACTCGTGCTCTCTGTCACAATTTTATCCACCCCTCTTCTTATTTTCAAGTACATTGACTATGTCTCTAAATCAAGATCACTGGACAATGTTTCGGAAGAAGTTTCTCTTAGCAAACAACTAGCCTATCGGGTGGATGCGTTTTTATCAGTCCATCCATATGCTAAGCCATTGGCCTTGCTAGTTGCAACTCTATTACTTATATGCCTTGGGGGATTGTCACTTTTTGGAGTGACGGATGGTAGCTTAGCGGAATGCCTTTGGTTATCATGGACGTATGTAGCTGATTCAGGAAACCACACTGACTCTGAAGGTATTGGTTGGAGGCTAGTTTCAGTTTCCATTAGCTTTGGTGGGATGCTTATTTTTGCAATGATGCTTGGACTTGTTTCTGATTCAATTTCCGAAAAGCTTGACTCACTGAGGAAAGGAAGAAGTGAGGTGGTAGAACAAAATCACACTTTGATTCTTGGGTGGAGTGATAAATTGGTAAGGTTCTGATTTCACAGTTCATTATATGAAGGCATCTGAATGTCTTCATTTTGTTGATAAAAATGAATTATTTAATATTATTCCATGCTTTATGGAAATGTATTCTACTTCTTTTGTTATTTGTGTGTCTTACCATCACCATAAATGCCATTGTGGACCCAGGGATCACTACTTAATCAACTTGCTATAGCCAATGAAAGTTTGGGTGGAGGAATTGTTGTGGTGATGGCTGAGCGAGACAAAGAGGAAATGGAACTTGACATTGGTAAAATGGAATTCAATTTCAAAGGAACTTCGGTTATATGTAGAAGTGGGAGCCCTCTGATTCTAGCTGACCTGAAAAAGGTCTGCCTGCTTCCTCTATTGTTTTGTTTACATATAATGCTTATGAGTTTTCAATGTAATATCTGGTTATGTCCTACCCCTTCCTGAAAAAGCTTGCTGATTGATCTCAATGAGTTCTGCCCGAAGTGTTTGTTCTTCTCCCATTAATCCAAAATGTATTCTTGGCAAAAGCATATAGAGCCCTCCTTACATAAATTTTGGTTCTGTATGGATCCTTTTTTACGGTTTTGGGGGGGGGGGGGGGGGGTGGGAAGAAAAAAGTTACAACTCTGTTTTTAGCTACCCTTGCCTCCAGGGTTGTGTCTCTTGAGCAGTTCTTGTACCTGGCTTTTGTTTTCGTTTCAGATATACAATGCGATGCAGCCTCACAGTCATGGAACGTGCTATTCTTTGTTGGATTAGAACTACATGATGCAACCCTTTCTAGCCTTTGTATTCAGTATTTATTTCACTGACACCTTTTATTTCATAGGTATCCGTCTCCAAGGCCCGTGCAATCATTGTCCTTGCTGAAGATGGAAATGCTGATCAGGTATACTTAATACTTGAGTGAAGGCGTTGACATTCTGTATGATTGATACAAAATTAAATTGCAATTAATTAACATTTGATTTGATATAGAGTGATGCTCGTGCACTTAGAACAGTGTTAAGTCTAACTGGAGTTAAAGAAGGACTTAGAGGACATATAGTTGTTGAACTTGGTGATCTTGACAACGAGGTCCTCGTTAAACTTGTTGGTGGAGATCTTGTAGAAACTGTTGTGGCTCATGATGTAATAGGTCGCTTGATGATTCAATGTGCTCGGCAGCCAGGACTTGCACAGGTCAATTTCCATTACTTTCAACTTCAACATCTTTTAAGTGTATCTTCTAGATTTTTCTTATATTGGATATCATTTCCCGCCATGAATTATCATGTTATGCAAATAAGATCCATAATTAGATTCGTCTAATTATTGTGTGGTATGTGTGTACTATTCTTCGCCTGTTGGGCTGGTTTTTTGACAGATCTGGGAAGACATACTTGGGTTTGAAAATTGTGAGTTCTACATCAAAAGATGGCCTCAGTTGGATGGCATGCAATTTGAGGATATCTTAATCAGTTTTCCCGATGCCATTCCTTGTGGAATCAAGGTTGCATCACGTGGTGGTAAAATTATTCTGAATCCTGATGATTCGTATGTTCTACAAGAAGGTGATGAAATTCTTGTTATAGCTGAGGATGATGACACCTATTCTCCAGCAACATTGCCTACGGTACTTTCATTCTCCTTGGACCATATAAATTTTAAATAAGTTGCATGTTTTTATTTTTCGTTTGATGGCATTTATGTGTAAATTTCAATGTTAGAGACTTCCCTTCTCCTTGTCCGCGGCAGGTGACATTCAGGCCCTCCAATTGGAAAGGGGGAAGAAGGAATAAAAAGGCAGAAGAAAAAAGTGAACATGTGAATTAGGAAAACTTTCTCGTGACTTGGCTAGGATATGTAGTCTGTACTTGACTTAGTAGTCATCATTCCATCAGGGCAAGCATCAACATCTCTTGGAAAATACCATATATGCTCCAGTATGCCTTGATATTTTCATATTACATTTAGCTGTTTGCTTCATAGTATCAAGTGAAATTGTCCATTTAACTGCACTGAAACAGCTGTGGTAATTGTACTTCCTACAGAATATAGTGTTGTTCTTTGGGGTTGGCTACTGGCTAGGTCTAGGTTCAAATCCTATCAATTTCATTCCTCTTTCATAAAATGGAATCTTTGGTTAGTAGCTGATCTTTTCCTCTTAAAAGGGTTTTTAAGATCACACAGATATTTAGCATGTATGGGGGGGAAGATAATTATATGCATTAGTATAAATATATCTTCACCAAAAGGTTTTACCATGGATATGTTCCAAGTGTTTGTTGTTCTGGACCATCAAATTGAGGAGCCAGATCAAAATCTAAACAAATTAGATTGCTCCACAAGAACTAAAGAACTTTTGAATGCATTTGAAGAATAGGTTTAGATAAATTGTGTGATAATAAAATTCTTATTAATTATCAGAAAAGGGTTTAGACAAATCCATCTGCCTTACCATTTAAATTGTAAAATCGCGTGGGTTGTCCCTGCTTTATCTCCTAGGCTTTGGTGCACAATGCTGTGGGACCTGGTGCACTGTGTATGGTATAATAGAGAATCGGAGACATCACTGTACTCTGACAGTGGTGTACATTGTCATATAACAGAGGTAGTCACCTTCATGCTACTTATTAGGGGGAACTAAAATTCATTAGAAGAATTTGATTATGCATGTTGATGTGATTTAACACACCAAATAAAGCAGAAAAGAGAATAAGTTACCATGGCTGTTAGACCAAATGACATCTCTCCCATAAATGAGCAATGTAGGATGAAGTTATAGGCTTGGTCCAAGACAAGTGCATGAGTTATATTTACCTGTTAAATAAAGGAAAAGTCACAGTTAGGTCAGTTGGACTAAAAAGTTCTAGTAAAATAATAATATTAAACCAAGATAAAACTTACAAAAGTATAATCAATTTGATCATTCAGGTCAAAGAAGCATCACTCATACACATTTCACGACCAACAAGAAAGCCACAGAAGATTCTACTTTGTGGATGGAGAAGGGACGTTGATGATATGATTGTGGTAAGTCCTTTCTACTGAAGCCCCTAATCCCTCCTTTTTGCCTGAATGCTGCAGGTTTGGAGAGGTAGTCTTCCAAAAGACTTTGTCGTTCCAAAAACTGCAGAAAGGATACTTTTTTGTGGTTGGCGGCGAGATATGGAGGATATGATTCTGGTAATGTTACGAGAAATCTGCTGCCATGATCCCAATGTTGTTGGGTGCTTTTCCTGGTGTAAACAAAATGGTGGTAGCCATGTCAAAAACATTTTTTTGTGTCTACATAACTAAATTTTATTGCGCACTTATAATTAGCTTCTACCAGCTTCCACTACCTTAAACTGCTATATCCTTTTTCATGCTACAGTATAAAATAGAAATACTCACTGGAAGATTGTCATTTCTTCATCTATATTATTTAGGTATTGGATGCATTTCTAGCTCCTGGTTCAGAGCTTTGGATGTTCAATGATGTTCTTGAGAAGGAGAGGGAAAAGAAGCTTATTGATGGTGGTCTTGACATCAACCGGTTGATGAATATATCCTTGGTTAATCGAGAGGGAAATGCTGTAATACGGCGTCACTTGGAAAGCCTCCCCCTTCAATCTTTTGATTCAGTAAGTAGCATGAAATTTTAGTTTTAAGAATTTGCTATGTGGTGTCCTCAGGGCACCGCCAGATAGATCTCCTGTGGGAAAGAATCTGGTGGATGAGTTTGACCATCTGAGTTGCGTTCCCAGAAATGTGCCATAATTTTACCCTGTGAACTGTAGTATATCAGTTAGTGAGAATCATAAACTAGGTTACATATATATGGCTGGATATATATGCTACCATATGTGAGTCTTGTAAAGGGTATTTGTAAGTGATGTGTGAAGATACTTATGTATGAACATGCCCTAGTCACATGCTTGACAATATTTTGATGTAGTTCCTGATCTGTGCAGATATTAATTCTGGCCGATGAATCTGTGGAAGATTCAGCAATTCAAGCTGATTCCAGATCTCTTGCCACGTTACTGTTAATTCGTGACATTCAGGTAGTTGGCTTAAAATTCACTCTTTTAAGTGGACCTTAGTGAAACTATCAAAACTATCAACTCTTTAATATTGTTTCTCTTAATTTTAATATTCCTTTTATGGTGTTTATCAGTTGTTCTTTTTTTCTTTTTTTTTTATGGTAACCATAATTGTATTCATCAGCTTAACTGGAAAGCAAAGATACATAGCTAGATGTTCAAAGACTATGTAACAGAAAACAGAGAACAAACTACATCATTTCAGCCTCTACAATTATTGCAATAGAATCAGGTATTTGATCCCCCCAAACTGCTAAAGAATCTTGAACCGTGCATGCTTGGCCAAGCCATCAGCAGCTTTATTTGATAATCGGTTAGCATGTTGCACTGAGACCTTAGGGAGGGAGTTCATTAGATCCTTAATAGCATAAATCAGATTGCCCTGCATTGACATAGGGTCCTCCATACTTTGTATTGCTTGAACATTTAGTAGAGAATCAGATTCCACAATTAACTTTGGTATACCCATTGGAATGCATAATTGCAGACCCCTCAAAACGGCAAGTAACTCGATTTCAATAGGATCTTGTACAGCACTCTCTCTACCACTTCCTGAAAGTAGTACTTTGCCTTGGTAATCTCTTAAAATCACCCCAATACCTGAAGAAGCTAAGTCTGCAAAAACAGCCCCATCAATGTTTAATTTTAAAATTGCAGCTGAAGGAGGGTGCCACTTATAAATCATATCCAGGGCCTGTATAGAGGATTTCTGGGATTCATCATATTCTCTATAGAGAAGTAAAGCATGTTCCATAGAGATAGTAGGACTCTGAACTACTCCTTCATATAAAAACAGGTTGCACTTTAGACTTGGCTCTTCATATTTTGATCCTATTATCCCCCATCTTGTTGTGCAAAACACACACACACCAACGATGACAAACTAAAGTAAATGCAAGCACGATCAATCACACAACACACAATATACGTGGTTCGACAAATTGTCTACGTCCACAGAGTTGCAGAAATCTTATTAACCAGAGGAGATTACAAGCACTCAATCTCAACTCACACTCTCTAAGGTTTTTTGCTCTCTCACACAATATGCACTCACTTGACAATTGGTCTCACTCAAAAATATGTTGAAAGTCGTACAAAACAAGTCAAATATAACATATTTATAGCAAACGGCGCTGAAAATCCTAATCTGGCAAAAACTACATTATTTGCTCAAGCAACATATCGAACGCGCCTCGAGCGAACAACCAATGAACATTGGCTCGAATAGGGTGTCAAGCGTGGCTTGAGCGAACACTAGAGTTTGTGTCTCGCTTGAGCCCACTGTCAAGTGTACCTCAAGCGAACTCATGGGTTGAGCTTCACTCGAGCCCACTGTTGAGTGCATGTCGAGCGAACTCACTGTTCCTCAATTTTCTGCTCACAGACCAGTCTCCACATGCAACCCAACACATCTAAAAAGCTTTCTACATGCTGAGTTTTTTGGATAAATTTCCCTAGCATTCTTTTGGCCATATTTGAGATTTCAACCTCGTTTGGTTACACAAATCATCTCATATCATCTAAGCATTAAAAATTTCCCAAACTCCCACATAAAATACAATAAACAATTCAACTTTTTCAAATCTCAAAACAAAAATAATATTAAAAAATTATATTGTAATAATATTTTATTTAAGTTTCAACTTTCATCTCATCTTATCTGTATAACCAAACGAGGCCTAAGAATAGGCTAAGATTCGAATAGAAGTTTCTCACTTGCACAATTGAGATTGGTTCATAAGAGCATTGGTGGAAAGTATATAAAAGTGCTTGCCTTTGAGATTGAGTTATCATTCATATATTCACCCTTTCATTGATTCTGACGACTTTTTTGTTTCTCGGGTTTTTGCAGGCAAAACGTCTCCCATACAGAGATGCCACGGTAACCCAAGTTCATAGAGGAAGCTCCTCACAAGGCTCTTGGATAGGAGAAATGCAGCAAGCTTCTGATAAATCAGTTATAATCAGTGAAATTCTGGACCCAAGAACAAAAAACCTATTATCCATGTCGAAGATCAGTGACTATGTTTTATCAAATGAACTTGTCAGCATGGCACTCGCCATGGTTGCAGAGGATCGACAAATAAATGATGTATTAGAAGAGCTCTTTGCAGAGGAGGTAGTCTTCCTTTCAATGATAATGAGAAACACACATATAGCATGTAGCAAGCATTTGACGAAAGCACACAAAACATTCATTTTGTTCCCACGTTACATATATGGCAATAATTCACAAAAAACCTCACACCTAAGCACTTGCTTATTTGATCAGTCATATATGCTTTGGCTTTTATCAGGGAAATGAGATGCATATAAGGCAAGCAGATCTCTATCTTCGTGATGGGGAGGAATTGAGTTTCTATGAGATACTCTTACGAGCCCGGCAAAGGAGGGAGATTGTGATTGGTTACCGATTAGCTAATTCTGAGAGAGCTGTCATCAATCCTCCTGCTAAAGGGGAGAGACGAAGGTGGTCAATGAAGGATGTTTTTGTGGTAATTGCCGAGAAGGATTGAGTCACAAACCAGGTTTCATTGGTAAGAATGAAATTTGTTCGTAATCAGGAAAGGATTGAAGATCTTAGACTCCAAAGTAATTGAGATTCTAAATCTACAGACGGCTTGCAATATAGGGAAAACAACAACGATTCCATCTAAACGATCTCAGAAATCAACCATGGAATTTTGATAAATGGTCCAGGTAGGTCTTCTGATCAGATGGAAAGCTCAGCAACTCAAATTTAATGTCTGCCTCTCCTCGCAATTCCACAAATCATAGTGATTGCTTTGGTCAAAGCTGTATGGCATCCATCTCTATGCCATTGATGTAAATGAAGTTGAAAACAATGACTTTTCCCCTCAATATTGCCTGCAAATGGGTTAAGGGTTTTTTAATCCCACATATGTACGGTAGCCTTTATGTTTATGATTGTAAATGGGTTGAATGGCTTAGACCGAGTCAATAACTTGAAGCAACAGGAGTTATTTTGGGTTCACATTTCATCCTTTTAAAAGATATTCTGGATGAAAATTTTGAAAAAAATAATGTTATTATGTCGCCTCATTTTGCTCTTTCATTTTAACCGTTCATGCATTTAATTTTTTTTCTTTTACTTACTTAAGAAAGTCACTATTAATATATGGAAAATGCTAGGGAGCTTGATTTGGGCTCTCGTTTGCTTTTCCCGTCTGACGTGGGAAGGCCAGTTAGCCTTTCCGTCCTTTATTTTTTTCTTTTATTTTTTCCTCCCTCACCCAGATCTCTCTCACGCCGCGTCTCCCCTGTACCCAGTGAAACTCATTCTCTATCTCCCATCTCCCCTGCGTCTCCGTCTCCATCTCCCCTCCCTCACATCTCCGTCTCCATCTCTCCTGCCCAGTGAACCCGTCTCTCTTGCCCGCCGATCACTACCCAGTTCTTCTCAAGGTAAGATGCCGATGCTCTTTTTTTTTTTTTAGTTTTGTTTTCGCTTTGGTTGTTTTAAAATTTCTTTTGGATTCAGTTTTGAGTTTTGTTGTACCAATTTGAGACTCATTGTTAGGTTTTTTTTTTTACTCAGTTTTTGAGTTTTGTTGAGTTTTGGAATTTTTTTTGGACTCAAGTTTCTGGCTTTGTTGATTTGTGGCTTTGTTTCGGTTAAGGCAAGAAGAGTGAGGCTCTTTTGGGTAGTTGAAGGATTGAATGAAGTGAATTAGGAAAGTTGGTCTTTTGAGTGTTGGTGGGTTCAGCTATGGCAGTTGGTCACAGTGGTTGGTGATTTTCTGAGTACCAAGTGCTTGACAAAATGTCACAAAAAAGAGAACAGAGTGATTTTCTGAAATGTAGTTGGTCATTGTAGTGATTTTCTGAGCACTTCGACAAAAAGTTTGGTCTTTGCATATTAAAGACAAAAATGATCCGATTTAGAAGTACAATATGTAATGTAGTTGTTCATTACAATAGGAGTTTTTTTTTTAAGTACCATTGCTTCATGTTTGACTACTAATATACTACAACATAAAAAGCTTTATTTTAATATATTTTCACATGTTGTATCTTTGTAGATAATTAGAACGTTGCAATGAATGCTGACATAGAATATTCAAATAACGAGTGTGATGAGGTAGGAATTGATAAGGAGATTGGAGGTGATGAAACTATTGGAGAACCAACGGTCGGAATGCAATTTTTATCCGTAGAATAAGTGCATGCTTACTATATGAAGTATACTAAGAAGAACAGGTTTGCAGTATCCAAAATGAATTCTAGTAAGAATGACGATGGGATGGTAAAATGGTTTTGATTGTCATGTGCGCGAGGACGCACATCAAAGAGTAGGGCTGCCAATGTTATGAAACCAAGACAAACAGTAAAAATAGGGTGTAAGGTTAGAATTAATGTGGTATTTAATGATGAAGGTGGATATACTATATCTAAGGTGATATTGGATCACACACACGGCTGTAGTCCGGGAAAGTCAAGACATTTCAGATGCTTTAAGAAGGTTGATACTCGTGTTACTAAGAGACTTGAAATAAATAATGAGGTAGGAATAAGGTTGTCCAAAAATTTCAAATCTGTGGTTGTTGAGGTGGCCGGTTATGAGAATGTAACATTCGGGGAGAAGAAGTGTCGAAACTACATTGACAATGCACGACGACTTCACCTCGGGGTTGGAGGCAGTGTAGCTCCATGTAATTATTTCGAAGATATGTAAAAAACAGACGTTGACAATGAGATGCAGTTAAAGAATGTGTTTTGGGTAGACGCCCGAAGTAGAACTGTGTATGAATCATTCGGAGATGTGATTACATTTGATATAATATATCTGACTAATGCGTATAAAATGCCTTTTGCACCGAGGGTGTGAACCACCATGAGCAGTCAATCTTACTCGGATGCGGATTGATATCCAGTGAGGACGCAAATACATTCGAGTGGTTATTTGAGTCATGGTTGCAGTGTATGAATAACCAACCGCCAAATGCAATCATCACAGACCAAGACAAGGCCATGAAAATTACAATCTCGATGGTGTTTCCAACTTTTAGGCATCGATTCTGCTTGTGGCATATAATGAAAAACTTCCTGAGAAGTTTGGATCACATTGTCGATATGGGGAAATCAAGAGTACTATATATAGGTGCGTTTATGACTCTTTCAGTCAGCATGAGTTTGAGGAACATTAGTGTTGTATGCTCGATACATATGATTTGCATGAGAATGCATGGTTGGGATCATTGTATAGTGATCGTCATTTTTGGGTCCTGGCCTATGTTAGAGACACATTTTGGGAATGTCAACTACACAGCGGAGTGAAAGAATGAATGCATTTTTCGACGACTACGTTTACTCTAAAACTACTCTGAAGCAATTTGTTGACCAGTATGATTCGACCCTTAGGAGGAAGGTAGAGAATGAAGCAATTGCTACCTTCAAATCCTTTAACATGGACATTCCTTGCATCAGTCGCTATCCTCTTGAGAAGCAATTTCAAAGTGCATATACTCTAGCTAAGTTCAAAGAAGTACAAGAGGAATTGTGAAGATTTATATATTTGACTACTAAGGAGATGGGGTGTGACGATGGTATATATACGTTTGTTGTTGTGGATGAGGTTCAAGTTGGTGATGACTTTTTAAAACGTGTGACCTTTAATGTCAAAGTTGTTCAAAATCCCCTTGATGTGAAATGCAGTTGTAAGTTATTTGAGTTTAGGGATATTTTGTGCAGGCATGCTCTCTGTATCTTAACTCAGATGGGTCAACATACAATACCATCAAAATACATCTTGGATCGGTGGAGGAAAGATGTTAAGGGCAGGTTTGGGGCACAAGACAAAACACAAAATTCTCATCTCATCTCATCTCATCATTACACCTTTTTCAAATCCCCATATAAAATATAATAAACAATTCAACTTTTTCAAATCCCAATATACATTTTTCAAATCCCAAAACAATAATAATATTAAAACATAATATTTTAAATACTAAAACAAAACACAAAATTTTCATCTCACCCCCCAAACCTGCCCTAAGAGAAAATACACATTCGTGAAAAGTAGTTATGACACTAGTAGATCGACGATGCACGAAGGTACAATAGGATCCAAAATTGCTTCTATGAATTGTGTTCCAATGCTTCAAAGGCTGAGAGCAGTTGTGTTAAATTTATTAGCCAGATAGAACAGTTGAAGACACAGTACCCTGGTATTGCTGATCATGATACTAGCAACATAGTTGATACAACTACTTCCATGGAGGGCACGACAGGTAGAGTTCTTAGTCCATTGGTAGTTCGTAGTAAGGGAGGACCACCGTTTAAGAGAAAAGTGCACCCTGCTGAGAAGAGTTATAAGAAATCTAGTACGAAAAGGCGATTACACCACAAAGAAACTGAGGTTCCTTTTTATTAATTCATTTATGATTCAACATATTTTTCATTTATTGTTTTACGGTTTTTTATTTAAGTTATTTTAAAATTATATTTTTAACACTAGGATCAATAAAGTCAAGTTTGGACACATGCGCCAGATTTTTTTTCAACTCCTTCGACTGCTCATCACTCACAGGTAATGTAAAACTAACTTATTTTGGTAATCTTTTTAGTGAATTGCGTTGTCACTTTTAACATTTTTTTATGCCCCTATAGGAGTCAACTCCAGAGTCTTTTCATCAGGACTTCTGTGCGTTCTGATTGGTAGAGGCCATGAGACAAATTTGTGTCAGTTATTACTTGTTTTGTAATTTGGAAATCTTGGGATTTTATTGAACATGTTTTTGTAACTCTTTGTTAATGTAAACTCTCGTGGTTTTCCTCAATTGATGTAAGCACTCGTGGTTTTTGTAACTCTTTGTTGATGCAATATAATAATCGCAATCATGCAATTTGGATTACAATAAAAATACTGAATTGCGAAATGCTATTAAAGTACCCAGTACTACACGAAGTAACAAGATTACATTAAATTCACTTCATAAATTACATATTATCTTATAATTTTCAAAAAACATGCCTAAACAAAGTACTCATGACATTGAAATTACTAAAACTACAATGACTCTCTCAACATTTCTATTGCGCCTCTCAATCTCTATTTCTAGTCGATGTCGAGTTGTTTGTACATGTATTGCTAGTTGTATCTTTTGAATCTCGATTTTTAAACGGTTGATTCTCTTCTCACCATATGGTGGTATTTCCGGGTCATACCAACAAAAATATCTGCAAGAATGCCCAGACTGCAAAAAGAACCAACACATTAGCAACCAAGGATTACTATTCACTTTTTAGCAAACAAGAGTGAAATAACACACCTCAAAGTTTTGGCAACTAAAAAATCGACGTCCATCATTATCCTCCGTATGCGCAGTTCATCGACATGCTTTAATACCACAAAAGCATATTGGGTATTCATTTTGTCAAGAGTTCTTTGAGCGTGAGATATTGCTAGTGTTACTACGTGCTTCAGACATTATATCAAGATTTACAATTATTATGTCACTACCTCTAAAATGGATGACCTGAAATGTCATTTTCTCTCATTAATAAAATGGATGGATCATATATCAGTTTTGTGTATTGATATTTTCACTGCTCTCATACGAATGTACATTATATTCCAACTGCTTAATTCTCCCAAAAAGCCTATGATGGAATTTAGCACATTTTCTTCAACTAGTTTGAGACATTAAAACAAAGAGGTGGCGGAGATAATGTATGACGTTATATCAGTTTCCAACAAAGATATATGGCCTTACAATTGTAAAAACAATTCTATCCCCAGTAATATCATAAAAAAAATAAAAAAAATGGGAAAAATTACAGGTAGTAACAATGATGTCTGCAAGGGAAACAATAAACTAGTAGAAAATGTTAAACTAAACAGGAAGGCAAAATCCAGTACTCCAAAAGGAAAGAACAACTTTATATTCCAGCTGTTGTTGCAACCTAAAACTTAGTACCAAGAAACAACTACATTTCATTTTGTAGTTCTTTGTGGCATTTTGTCGAGCACTTGGTGCTCAGAAAATCACCAACCACTGTGACCAACTGCCATTAGGGGTGTAACCGGTTCGGTTCGGTCCGATTTTGGATAAAATCTAGGACCGAACCGGTATGTACTGGATTTATATTTTTCAAAACCGATTACGCACCGGTTATCCTCCTAAACCGGTACTTCTGGTTTTACCGGTTTCCGGTCCGGTCCGGTCCGGTTTTTCGATTTTTTTAAAATGTAAGTTTCACAATTTGTCATTAAAAATTTGTTTATAAAAAAAAATTTGATTTAAAAAAAAACTGTTTTATATTTTTATTAATATATTAGACTATATAATAGTATTAATATTAGACTATTGGTATAGTTATAAGTTATATATTAGTATTAGTTATAAACTTTTAGTGATTTAATATTAACATTTTATGTAATAATTTATAAATTATAACAAGAAATTATTTCATATATAAATATATAATTATATATATTATATATAAAAATTTCACATAAAAATTTATAATTATACATTATATATAAAACTTATATATATTAATATTTAATATATATAAAATATTTTGTATAAAACTTATATATAAAAATATTATTTTTATTTTTTTAATTAACCGGTCCGGTCCAAAAAATCTCGGAACCGGCCGGTTTTTAGATTTTGAAAACCGGTTCCAGACCGGACCAGTCCAAAACCGGTAAAACCGGTCCGAACCGGTTTTCCGGTTTTTCGGTTTGCATTTACACCCCTAACTGCCATAGCCGAACCCACCAACACTCAAAAGACCAACTTCCCTAATTCACCTCATTTAATCCTTCAACTACCCAAAAGAGCATCACTCTTCTTGCCTTAACCGAAACAAAACCACAAATCAACAAAGCCAGAAACTTGAGTTCAAAAAAAATTCCAAAACTCAACAAAACTAAAAAATTGAGTCCAAAAAAAAAAACCCCCAACAATGAGTCTCAAATTGGTACAACAAAACTCAAAACTGAGTCCAAAAAAAATTTCAAAATAACCAAAGCCAGAAAACAAAAATTAAAAAAAAAATGGTCATCGGCATCTTACCTTGAGAATAACTGGGCAGTGATCGGCGGGCAAGGGAGACAGGTTCACTAGGCAGGGGAGATGGGAGACGGAGAATGAGTTTCACTGGGCACAGGGGAGACGCGACGTGAGAGAGATCTGGGTGAGGGAGGAAAAAAAAAAGAAAAAAAAGAAGAAAAGGATGGAAAGGCCAACTGGCCTTCCCACGTCAGACGGGAAAAGCAAACGGGAGCCCACATCAGGCTCCCTAACATTTTCCTTAATGTATTGATGTATTTTCTTATTTTTTAAAAATATTTAAATATGTTAAAAAATGTAAAAAAATAAAAAAGTGAGATTTGTACTAGTGGGCACGCCAGCGGTCAAAGCTGGGTGGCACACTAGCACTACTTATTCGAAAATAACAAAGCTTCGACCAATTTCCCCTTTGGAGATCAGATGCTTTGGAATCCATACTATTTATTCCCTAATATCTATACTATATATAATAAGAGGGGATAGCATGAACAGTGTTTTTGTCATCCTCCGTGTATGTGGTCCATTTTTTGTGTGTTTTGTCTTTTTTGTCCTTTTGTTTTGGTATTTTGTGTCTGTTTAAGTGAGGGTATTTTGGTCTTTGAGTGCAGCTGTGTCAGAGGCTTTAGGTTTTTTTTTTTCCCTTCCGAGTCTTTTTATTTTCTTTTCGTCTTCTCTCTATGCCTTTTATCTTCTCCTCGTCATCTCCTCTGCATCTTCTCTCTCCGAAAGTAAAGCGTTTTCTCTTTTCGTCTTCTCTCTTCTCTTAGTGTTTTGTGTTCTCTAGGTATCTCTTCAGGTTGGTTTTGTGTAGCATTTGTGTTTTTTTTTTGTGCCATTGGTTTGGAGATTTTACATGGATTTGTTGGCTTTCTCTCTTCGAATTTGGAGATATGTTGTTTGTTTGTATGTTCTGGGTGTGCATGTTGCTGGTTTTTTGTATTTTTTGCAAAAAAAAAAACTTTTCTCGTGAGGCTATTGGCTTTTTCTCTTCGGATTTGCACATACATCGTTCCTTTGTATGTTCTGGGTTTGCATGTTGTGTGTTTTTTGTATTTTTTGTGAAAAAAAAATTCGTGGGTTTTAGCTTTTTGGCGTTACATTTATTTTTTATGTCGTTAAATGTTCGTTTTTATCTTCTGGATTTGTATGTTCTTGATTTTTTATATTTTTTTGTGAAAAAATAGATTTTTTACATGGGCTTCTTCGCATTCTATCTTTGGATTTGCATATATGTTGTTCCTTTTATTATGGGTTTTAGCTTTTTCGCATTGGGTCTTTTTTTTTCATGACATTAAATTTGGTTTTAACATTTTGTATGAGTTTTTTTTGTTTTGTGGTTTGCTTATATGAGTTTTTCTATAGGTTTTTTATTCGTTGTCATTTTTTTTTTATCAACTGAGTCATAGCTTTTTTTTTTACCTTTTACATAGGCTTGTTGTATGTTCTGAGTTTGAATGTTGTGGGTTATTTATTTTTTTCATGGGTTTTAAATTTTTCGTGTTGGGTCTTTTTTTTCATTGCATTCAATCTGGTTTTAACATTTTGTATGAATTTTTTGTGTTTTGTGGTTTGCTTATATGAGTTTTCTGTAGTTTTTTTTGTTGTCATTTCATTTTTTTTTTGTCAATTGAGTCATAGCTTTTCTTGGCTATTTGCTAGCTAGAACCAAGTTTTGAAACTGTGATGGATGATATTTTTTTTCATTCTGTTTTTTGCTTTTGTTATTTACATATTTTTGAAAAAATTGTAATTTTTCATTTATTTTTTTTGTCAACATGGTTTTAGATTTTTGGCATTGGTTCTTTTCTTTTATGACATTAAATGTTTGTTTGTATGTTGTGGGTTTGCATGTTCTCGGTTTTTTGTGTGAAAAAATAGATTTTTTACATGGACTTGATGCCTTTGGCTTTTTCGCATTGGGTCTTTTTTTTTTCATGGCGTTAAATCTTGTTTTAACATTTTGTATGGGTTTTTTGTGTTTTGTGGTTTGTTGATGTGAGTTTTCCTGTAGTTTTTTTTTTATTTGTTGTCATTTCGTTTTTTTTATCAACTGAGTCATGGCATTTTTTGGTTGTCTGCTAGCTAGAAGCAAGTTTTGAAACTGTGTTGGATGATTTTTTTTTTATTTTTTTTTTGCTAGCTAGAAGCAATTTTTGAAATTGCGTTTGCGTAGTGTGAGTTTTTAGTATTTTTTGTGAAAAAATATATTTTTTTATGGATTTTAGCTTTTTGGCATTGGGGTTTTTTTCATGCTATTAAATCTGGTTTTAACATTTTGCATGAGTTTTTTTTTTTTTTTTTTTTTTTTTTGTGGTTTACTGATCTAGGGTTTTCTATAGTTTTTTTTTTCTTTATCATTTCAGGATTTTTTTTTCTTTTTCTTTTTTTTTTGGAAGAGAAAGAAAAAAATTATTTAAATAAATAAAGGCTTATTGTGAAGGTGAAGTTTGTTCATCTCTCACTTCGTTTCATGCCTTACAACAAGAAATAACTAATTCAATTTGGTGTTAACTAGAGGCAAGTTTTGAAAATGTGCTCGATTTTTTTTTTTTTTTTTTTTCTCTTGTTATTTACATATCTCTGAAAATTTTGATTTTTTTTTCATTTTTTTTTCAACTCAGATTTTTGAGAAAATAGAATTTCTCTTTTATATGTTATTTACTTTTATCTTGTCACTTTGAATGTTGCGAGTTCTCTGTCTTTTGTTTCCGTTAATTAGCATTTTTTTTTGCTTTCTCTGTTCGAATCTTTTCTTTTTGTTTTGAACTTCTTGATTTTTTGTTATCTTTTTTTTTTAGCTTATTTTGGTTATGTGATTACATATTTGTGACAAAATACAAGGTTTTTTCCCTTATTTCATTGGTAATTTTTAACTGTATAAATCTTTGGTAATTTTTGCTTATAATTTTATATTTCATCTTAATTGTATATACCTTTGTCATTTCTGGTTTTTGTTTTGCTTGTTTGCATATTTGTGAAAGAATATATATTTTTTCATTCTTTGATGTGTAGTTTTTTCATTTTTTATTTTGTATGCTATTTGCTTATATGTTGTGAGTTTATGTGTTTAGTTTTTTCTTTCATACATTTTTTAACTTCTTCATTTTTGGGTTCTGCTTCATTTATTTTTTTATTCAATTGTTCACACTTTTTTTTTTATGTTATCACGTTGGTTTTTTTTTTTGTCTCTTTGAATTTATGCACTTGATTGTTTGGTTCTTTGAAGGAATTTGGGTTGTGTACGTTGTGGGTTTGCATGTTGTGAGTTTATGTGTTTAGTTTTTTCTTTCATGCATTTTTTAACTTCTTCATTTTTGAGTTCTGCTTTATTTATTTTTTTTATTCAATTTTTCACACTTTTTTTTATCTTATCATGTTGGTTTTTTTTTTCTCTTTGAATTTATGCACTTGATTGGTTTAGTTCTTTGAAGGAATTTGGGTTGTGATCTCACTGTTTCGGTTTGTTCCGTCAAATTGAAAGAGTACTGAGCAGTGTTTTAAATTTTGTACCGTACCGGCCGGTACGGCCGAAATTTTTCGTTTTGGCCGTCCGGCCGGTACAGGTACTATATCTGTTCCGTACCGGCTAAAATACCGGTCGTACCGGCCGGCCATACCGGACTAAATTTCGGCCTGTACCGGCCTATATTTTGGCCGGTACCGGCCGATATTTCGGCCTGCGTGTTTTTTTTTTCGATTTTTTCAAACTACAAACTTATTTTTTAACCCCTAATTCAGACTAGACTATTTATAATTTTTATATAGATGTATTTATATATAATTTATTTATATATAGACTATTATTTTGGAATATAATTTATATATATATTTATATATATAATTTATTTATATATCGATTATCCTGAAACGCTATCCCGAAACGGTACCGATACCGAAATATTTCGTTTCAGTGCCTTGACCGGTACGACGTCCGGTACGGTATTCAAAACATTGGTACTGAGATCAAAGTTTAAATTTACTAGAAAAAATATATCAATTTAATTTTTTTGGTTTGCATTTCATTGCTTTAGATTGATGACAAATACGAAGCAAATTTGGACTGTTTCAACTATACTACATATAAATTTCTTGAGTTGCTGACTTTTTAATTTTGATTCATTATGTTAGAACACAATATTTTCTAGGTTTGGGCTATTTAGTTTAAGGTTTGTGCTTTTGGATTTTATAATTTCTGTATAAATCTTTAGTATTGTTTGTCATAATTTTATATTTTTAACTGTATAAATATTTGGTAATTTTTACTTATAATTTTATATTTCATTTTAGAAATATCTGGTTATTTATATATCAAGATTTCTGCTTATTGATTTATTAACATATATAATTTTAAAAAGTAAATTCCCTGTGTCATCTTGTATTTTTTGATGATTTTCTATTTGTTGTAATTTTTTTTCCATTTGTGATTGTTATATGATCTATTGTAAGAATAAAATAAAAAATAACATTTATTATTTTGCTTCTTCTCACAAAAGAGAATTTAGACGATGAGGGTTTTCATTAGTTGATGATTCATAATAGAATCTTTACTATGATAGTGTTTATATGATCTATTATAGCTTTCGTTCCTTATCTGATGAAAATCCTCATTCATCTTCTTTCTTTTGAGAAGAAGATTTATTTTGTATGTTATAGATGTTTTAATGCTTAAATTAATATCATATTTATTCAGAACATGCATAATAATGTAAACATTATAATATGATATGATATTATGTGAATATAAATATTAACTTCTTTTATAATATACTTTATGTACTTTTGCTTTGAGTTTAAAAGATTTGAGTTATACATTATTATTATTATATTGATTACCTTATGTGTGTTTTTTTTCCGTTTGTGTATTTTTTTTGTATGTTTCAAGATTTTATATGTAATATAATATATATTGAATAAACATAAAATATTAGTTTTTTGTAATATATCTTGTTTATTTTTGTTTTAGTATAGAAGATAAGACTTGTAAATTGTTGTGTTATTGTCTTCTTTTGATGTTATGATGACTAAGTGGTTTGGGCTTTTCGGTTTCAGATTTGTATTTCTTAATTTTCTCAATTTGGGCTTTGATTTGGTCTTTCCAGTGAATTTGGGCTGTGTTCCCACTCTTTTGGTTTGATTTTTCAAACCAAAAGAATGGAATCAAAGCCCAAATTTGTTGAAAAATATATATTTGACAGTTTCAAGTTTATAGTTTGAACTATGCTGTATATAAATTTGTTGAATTTTTGATTTTATAAATTTGCTGTATTGAAGTTTAAATAAAAGAAAGTTATTATTACAACTTTTCTCCATCATATGATGAAAAGCCTCCTCATTGATTTCTTCGTGTTTGAGATCAACAATTATTTTGTATGTTTAGATATTTTAATGGTACAATACATACACATATTTAAAGCAAATTTAGAGTCTGAATTATACTATATATAAGGTTTTTCATTTTATGGCTTTATAATTTTGCCTCTTTCTGTGATGATGCAAGATTTCTTCGGTTTGGACTTTTTTGTTTCAAGTTGGTATTTCTAAACTTTCTCAATGTGTATATAAATATATACGTACTTGTATCATTTTATATTTATGTCTTGTGTTTATATTTTCGATTTTTACTTGTTTTTCCTCATGATTTTATAATCATTTTTTGTTGTTCATCTAATGACATTCTGAATTTTTCTTAGTTTCGTTTTTGCAGCAATTTTTGGCTATTTGTTTTTAGGTTTGTATTTGTGCACTTTGTGAATTTTGTATAACGCTTTGGTCAGTTTTGCTTATATTTTTATGTAGTTCAATTCTGTAAGAATCGTTGATTTTTTATTTATGAATATTCAATTCTGAAGTTGAATGGTGTGAATCATTTTTTAGGGTTTCCATATTGTGATTGTCGTGATATATTGATCATCTGAAATATTTTTTTCTTGTTTGCTTTTTACAGGAGATTTCTGACATTTCAATTCACCTTAGAGTTCTTCTGTGAGCTTTAATTTCCAACTATCATTTGCTTCATGGTATGCTTTGCATTTTGCATTTTGATTTTAATATATTTTTATATTTTTAGAATGATAATATCTTGTAGTTATAATATTTGAATAATGTGTTGATTTATTCCTTGTATTATTTTATTTTGAAATTGTCAATATTCGTTGAGCATAACTATTTAATATTTATCTGTTCAATATATGATTTTGTACTTATTTCTTATATTGTTGTATTTCATAATTGTGCTTACCATTATATTCGATCAGCTGCAACCACTTTGAGCATTTACCAAGATTTCTTTATATGTTTTCATTTTATTTGTTGGTTTTGTATATTTTGTTTGTTGATTTAAGGCTATATTTTGTTATGCTTTTATTATTTCAATATTGTGAACATTAACTTTAGTTATTATTCTTCTTTGAAACTCTTATTCTTTATCTATTCAATTCTTTGATTTTATATCTATTTGTTGTATTGTTTTGTTTCTTAAATATGCTTTTTATCTTTATATTTTTTTACTACAATTGTCTTTGTTATCTATAATTTTTTTTACATCAATTTTACTTCTTAGTATATACACTTAAACATTATCTATTAGTAACAATTGTGCTTCCTTTTAGAAATTAATTCCAAATTGGTTGTGCTATCATTTCTTCACTTCGATTTGATTTTTTCAAACGCAATCATTGACATACCTCTTTTCTTGAGAAACAAAATAAATAGTGATAAGATGACTTTAACAAGTTATGAAAATCGATAAAAAAAATACCATATAATCTCTTACCAGAAGAACAAAAAGAAGAATTGCGTCGAAAACTTGAACAATCTTGAAGATCAACATCTGGTAACTTTTCCTGCAAATCAAAACTTGAAAAATATTGTGAACTCTAATGTTTATGCAAAATCAAAATTAACATAATTTTTTTCAACAAATCATGTAATGAAATCTTTCAAAAATTATTTTATAAAAAATTTCCTAAGTTTTTTGTTTGGAGCAATCAACATAAAACCTAAACTCCTTGAAAGAAACAAATAATTATTGGCAGAATTGTTGCTGCAAATCCACTTTGAGGTGAAATGTATTATTTGCAGATATTATCAAATCATATAAGGGGTTTTCTATCTTTTAATCACTTCAAAACAATTAATGGTGTTGTCACTCCAACATTTCATGAAGAAGATATGTTACATGGCTTGTTAGAAACATATAATAGCTTGGAAGATTGTTTACATGAAGCATCACTGTACGAAATGCCATACTTGAGTTAATGGGAAAGGACATCAACATGTTTAATCTTTTAGATGATAATATTTGTTTTGATGAAGACTAACTTGAATCTACAAATATCAATGATGAATTGACTATCATAACTCGAAAAGAAGATCTTGTAGCATTAACAATTCTCAACGATGAATAACGACTAGGGGTACTACCCTCCCCCTACTGGGCAGGAGCGGGGCAGGTAGCACCCCTACCCTGCATCCCGCCCCACATGGGGCGGGGGGTGGGGTTTTCACCCCCGCCCCCGGGATGCGGGGGCGGGGCCGCCTCCTTCTACTTAAAAAAAAATACTACATTTTATTTGATTTAAAAATTATTTGTAAGTGTAAAAGTAATTAAAAATACATTTTTAGACCTAAATTATAAATTTTAATTTTGTAAATATGACTATAATTTAAAAACTATGTAATTTTTAAATTTGCTAGTGTATATTTTGTGTAAATTATAGTGTATTAGTTTTTAAACTATATAGTTTTTAAAGTTGCCAATGCATATTTTGTGAATAAGTCTAACAAATTGTAATATATATTTATATATACACAATTTGTAAAATATAAATATATATTTATGTTTATATATATGTATATAATATATATATATATATATATATAAATGTAGGCGAGGTGTGGGCGGGAGAAATGCGGGGCGGGGTTGGGCCCTCCCCTGCCACCCGCCCCCGCTAAGGGCCTTAGATGCGGAGTGGGGTTGCCCACCCCGCCATGCGGGGGCGGAGTGGAAGGGGAGCGGGGCACCCCTAATAACGACATGCTTATGATTCAATATTACAAAAGGTTTTCTCAAATCAAACAAGTTCATTCTCTCAAATAAAACAAGTTCATTCTTTATTAATTGTCCTGATGGAACAGAGAAAACATATCTATACATAGCGTTTCTTACTACATTAAGATCTAAACAGCTAATAGCACTTGCAACTGTATCATTTGGTGTTGTTGCATCTATTTTACCTTGAGGCCAAACAACAAATTCACGATATAAAATTCCATTAAATTTTTACAAAAGCAACACTTACAATATTAGTAAACAAAGTGAACTTGCAATATTTTTACATGCTGCAAAATTAATCATATGAGATGAAACCCCTATGTCAAAAAAATAATCTATATATGCATTATACATAATGCTTCGAGGCATCAATAATTCAGAATTATTATTTGCTGATAAGGTTGTTGTGTTTGATGGAGATTTTCAACAAATTTTACCTATTTTTCAAAAAGGTACAAGACAGGAACTAATTGATGCAACTTTACTCTCTTCTTACTTATGGTCTTCTTTGACCAAGATTTGTCTAACTCAAAACATGCGAGTAATATTAGATCTAGATTTTTCGCATTACTTAGTTCAGTTAGGCAACGGAGTATTGCGAATTACAATTGAATAAAAGACAAGAATTCCTAATAATATGCTTATCTTTTATGAAAATCTTGTTGTTTCTTTGCAAAAATTAATAGATGCTGTTATCTGTAACATTCATGATTACTCAGAGAATTTATCTGAAATATTGAATCGAGCTATATTGGTTCCAAAGAAAAATTATGTTGATAAAATAAATGTCATACTTATACAAATGTTTCTTGGTGAACTCAAACAATATTATAATTTCGATGAAATAATTGATACATCTAAACAAGGCAATATGAAGCATTTTTTAAATACTTAGACACCAAATGAGATTCCTCCTCATTAATTGCTACTTAAGAAAAATTGTCCAATTATATTACTTAGATACATTAATCATTCAGAAGGCTTATACAATGAAACTCATATGATATGTCGCAACTTTGAACGGAACGTCATTGATGAAAAAATTGCAATTGGTCATCATAGTGGTAAAAGAATTTTTATACAAAAAATTCATTTATTACCAAATCCTTATGAAAACAATGGGTTCCTATTAAAGAGAACTCAATTTCCTATCAGATTAAGTTTTATAATGACAATCAATAAAGCACAAGGCCAAACATTGGATTTTGTAGGGATATATTTGTCACAACTTGTGTTCTCTCATGAACAATTGAATGTAGCATTATCAAGAGCTAAGACTGCTACTTCAGTAAAAGTTGTAATCAAGCCAACATCGATTGATACATCTCAAAAAAATTACACCAAAAATATTGTGTATAGAGAATTATTAAACTTGGCATTTTCATCTTAACATTATAGAAGTAAGTTGATTGAATAGTCTATATTCCTATTGTCATTATTTTATAAAAGTTCAAGTTTAAATCATCTTTTTTCTTTTTTACATGTTCAGTGTCCAAGATGCTGGAGTTTTATACATCCATCAAAGATATCACACCGAGCACAAGAAATTGAAAAATCAAAATGGTTGTAGCAGAGAAATCTCCAAAACTTACAACACAATATTCACTATTAAAATATCAAAACTTAACATTGATTGACTTTGAGGTATGGTACTTGTTTTTTATATTTATAAAAAATTGTAACTTTATGCTTCATAATCTAAAACATTATCTTAATAATAATAACCATATATTAGTCTCTACTAAAAATATATTATTTTAATATTTTGCAGGGCAATTGACTGCAAGCTACCATGTTTGATAGAGATATTGATTCATGCGATGACACTTTGCATATATTCCAGTCATACTACATCAATAATGCTTATGTAAAGCCATTAGATCCTAGACTGAATCCCATCAATATCAGTGGATCTTAAACCCAAGGACAATTATTGAAGAACTTTCAGAAGATGAAGAAGCATTGCAGCTACCAAATTATAATATCATTCCATTCAGTGAACTCGATAGTTATAAAGATTCAATTGCAGAAATAGGTAAATATCTATTCAAAATTTTCAAATTCTTTGATAACTATGTTTATTAACAAACTAAAAAGTTTAAACATGTTTTATTAGATGAGAAATGATACTTGCAGTCGTGAATGTGCAAGCGTCGTGCAGTCATTTTGAAAAAAGTGAATAAATATGAGACCCATATGAAAAGAAAATAATTTTTTAATAGTGAATCATACTCTTTTTCAAAGCGACTGCGCAGCGTTTGCGCATTCTACGACTGTACATAGCATTACTCTTATTAGATTTATTGGTAATTGCAATACATTAAACCAGCTAGAGAAGTAAACACAACAAATGGTCGCACAACATTGCAAGAAATATATGTGATTGATCAAACGTAAACATATTTTTTAAATTATCTATTTATCTTATTGCATTTTCAATACTAATTTATTTCTGATTCCATCTATTGACATTCAACTACTGTTTGCTCTTGTTCCAATTTTGTTGCTTGACCCCTATATTTTTAACTATGTGGGGTCGATTTGTTGATGCTGAATGTGAACAAATTAAAAAAATTATTGAAGCTAAACCAATCATTCTTGCTACACGTTTAAAAGTGACTTCTTACAATAGTATTATTAAAAAATAACAATTTATATTTTGATTTTATATAATATACATACACCATATTTAACACATCTTTTTAACATAGGACTTTCTTTGTCATCCCGACCAACAAGTGTGTTTACAATGCATCCTATGATTCCTGACGCAACATCATTATAATAGTAGTAATATGTCAATTGCTTTTTTTCTTTAATTTTAACACAAGTATTTATTAATTCATTATTTAAAAATATAACTATTACATTTTTAAAATTTTTATCTCTGTTTTTAATATTTTTTAAAAAATCTTCGGGGCAACACTCAATGATTCTTTACTTGAAGACATGATTATCAAATGCTTAGATCCAACACATGCATCTGCCTCTACTCATGGTGTTCGTTCATTAACAAACATTTATGATGTTGCATAACTACTGAAAACGTCTCGTTTGGATTTGAAACTCACCTCAACTCATCTCAATTCATCTCATCTCATCATTACAATTTTTTTAAATTTTCACACAAAATATAATAAACAATTCAATTTTTTCAAATTCCAAAACAATAATAATATTAAAAATAATATTCTAACAAGATTTTATTCAACTCATCTAAAACCATCTCAACTCATCTCAACTTATCTCTGAATCCAAACGAGCAATGATTCTTTACTTGAAGACATGATTATCAAATGCTTGGATCCAACACATGCATCTGCCTCTACTCATAGTGTCCGTTCATTAACAAACATTTCTGATGTTGCAGAACTACTGAAAACTTCACAACCAATGACGGTAAAATTATATTCTTAACAATAATTTGTTAACTATGGAATATTACAACAATATCATTTTAATATTTGTTAGAAATAACATGTAGAGATCAAAATTTTGGATAAAAGGAAAGATAAATGTGATCACTCCAGCAAATCTTCTTTTATATGTTTTGCATTGAATGTAACAAAAGAACAAGTTATGAATACAATGAGACATTTTTATGTTATCATTGTAAACATACAAGCATTGCGCAACCATGGGATCTACTTTTTACCGAAACCTTTAATTTACATTAGTCAGTTAAAAAACTTAACATATCCTTTCTATGCATCCTAACACATAACTATATTTTTGTTTCTAATACTTATCGAGCATATGTTAAAGTCGATGATGGTACAAGACAATTAGCAGCAGTGATATTTGGTGCAATTGCAGAAGAAGCACTGAATTATTCATCAATTGATTTTATGAATCATACTGGCGAGGTAATATAATATTACATTTTTTAAATTATTTTAATTTAAATGTCATAGAATCATAAATCAAAACATAATTTATGAATTCATATCATCTAAGACCATCTGCCATTTTGGGAAAATATGACCAAACAAACCTAGCAAAAAGAGTGCATAATCCAACTTGGCGTAGATATAGACCAACTGAAACAACAGCGCCACAAGAAATTTAATATATATCCTCTCAATTGATTCTGTAAAAAAATATGAAACATGCTGATCAACCTGTAATACAATATGATTTTGTAAAGTTAACTTCATTTTCGAAACTTCTATCAAATTACATTTTGTAAACTTGTATCAAATTTCTTTATGATGTATATTATTATGATTGATGCATATATTACTTTATTGTTAGATGTTTAGTTGATATATTAGTATGTATATTACTAGATTGGATGAATATAATAATAAGATTTGATCTGTATATTAATTTTTTTTCCATCTATGTACATTTCATATATATATATATATATATATATATATATATATATATTAACATATATATTTCAATTTCACTAGGCAAATGTCCCTTGGACGTCGCCCCACTACTAGTACATGAATAATAAGATCTTAAAATTTAAAATTATATTAATTAGAAATTTAACATATAATATAAAATTATTTTACACATAATTATATATAAAAATTATATATAATATAAAAAATCATATAAAAATATTTTATATAATATAAAAAATTAAATATATATACGAATCGTTCCGAACCTGTTCATTTTGATATTAAGAAAAGAAAAATTAAAATCAGAGATTTCGACCATTTGAAAAAAATAAAAAATAAAATCCATATTGGACCGAATTGGAGGTCCGTTCACCCCAATTAACACTTTTTTCCACCCGACATTACGTGTATTTGGTTTATTTATTTATTTTTTTAAAAGCAAAACGTGAGTTTTGCATTCCCTCGTTTGCAGCTGCTCCTCCTGCACCATCTCCACCAACATACTCTCTCTCTCTCTCTCTCTCTCTCTCATCCAAATTCCTCCCCTCCATCAAACTCACAAGTACCAAAGCCAACCATCCTACTCTGCATCCTCATCCTCTTCTTCTTCAAGGTTCTCATCCAAAGAAGTAACAAAACTCTAGTGAGCACTGTAGGCAAACCAAGGCAGCCCGCCATTCAAAAATTACCAGAAAAATTACCACAATAGTCATGGAGATTGCTGGTAAGTCTATCAAAGAAATCAGATGGGATCGAGTCGAATTCATTGTAGTTTATGTAAGCAAATTGCAACTCTGATAAACCTCTAAAGGTGGGAAATGTCCCGTTGAACTTTTTTTTTGAAGAAAAAGCCACATGTTCTGCAAGATAAAACAAGACGGTCTTCCCATATACTCATCCTGAACCACTTCCACTTGATTTGAGTAAATACGAAAATAAGCACTTATATTGACAGTTAAGTGTTTGGAAGCGCATAAATTAAAGTCCAAGGCTACTAACAATAGTGGAAGATGAAATTTGAAAAACAAAAAATCCAATATATCACACCATATAAGAAAGGGTTGAAAAAAGAGTGCACATCCAAATCTCACTCCGAGATCAATTCTCCACTTAATGCAGGAAGGTAAGGTGAGACCGTGGCATACGAAAGCCAGCACAACATAAACAATCACTAGCAGCAGTGAGTTTGACATTTCTCCATCACATCGTGCTTCTGAAACGACGAGCTTGCTTCCTAAAGCGAAAGGTGTTTCCTTGCATGTTTGCAGTTTTGTCAACCAGCAATTCCAGACAATCGCCTCTATCTAGAACTTTGTCAATATTCTCTATCATGACATTTCGCACCTGACTCATTTCACCTTTTAGTCAATTTATCCTATCAGCTTTCGGGTCGTTCAAGTAGTATTCCATTTGTTGGCTCAAAACCCTTGAGAATTCATCATTCATAGCATAAGCATGGATCGAAAGAACTACACGGTCGTAAGTCCTCACAAATCTCTTATGAATGTCTTCGAGAAACGCAAATGGTAGTCTTCTTCCAGCATTCTCGTCGGCCATACAGAGGACGGTGAGGCCATCGGTGCGGTGGAAGATGTAGCGGTCCTAAGAGTATGACACATGGATGTTAGTGTTTCCCGGTATCTTCTCCAGTATCTGCCATGCAATCACGCTGGTGTTGGTAGACGTGGTGCTGAACTCCGCCAGCATCAGTGATCCCCTTGCCACCATAGCGTAGAGTATCTCCATCCCCCACCATAGATCCCCCTCCCTCTCTCTATATCCCTCTCTCTAAAAACTTTTCCTCAATTTTATGTCCCGTTGAACTTGTTTCTTTGAAGGCCCAGATTAAAGAGCCTTGAGAGCTGGTTAAAGTTCTTTGGCAGAGGTCCCCTGAGACCAAGGTTGGCAACCTGAATCTGTGACACCCTATCCCTAGAACAGAAGACGTGAGGCCAAGAAGGAGGGCCGCATGGGTTATCATCCCCATTGGCAGGCCACTTGAGAAGCTCTGGATTTTCCAAACATTTTCTAAAAGAGATTTGCTATAAAGCAGCCACTGTAGCAGTGCACACAATGCACACCCTACGTGGCTGCTCTTTTTTTCCTCACGTATCATTGAGGTTTTCGAAGACGACCCCACTTTCTCCCTCCCCAAAATCATCCTTTTCTGCTCCTTTTCTTCCCCTTCATTCTCCTCTTCATCCTCACAAAGCCACTGCTCCTCCGAGTGGCCCTCCAACTCACGTCACTCGCCGATCTAACCTGCTCCAACTCACATCACCGCGCATCCCACTCTCTGATGATCCGCTGCCTCCTGAAGAACCAACTCGCCACTCATGCCTAGATCCGGGCAGCCACGCCCTGACCTGTCACCAATCACTCCATCAAATGACAATTAGAAAATAAATTGAGAAGACTAGAACAAGATGATTCCAGTCGTATTCCATTCAGTAAAATATATAGACAATGTACAAGTGTTTGAATTACAGATAAGTGTAAACTACATATAAGTATAGACTACAGATAAGTACAACAAAATATTAGCTAATCTAGATATGATCTTCAACAGAGTTATTTGAATTCAAAACAGCAGTAATCTCGGAATTAGTTGGATCTTGATCACTATCTCTAACGGCCACCTTCAAGGTTATGAGAAGGTCACAAGCCATCAACTTGTCACGAAGCAACTGAAACCGAGATGAAGAAAGACCTTTGGTGAAAATATCAGAAGGTTGTGCAGGAGTTGAAATATATATTTCTTGGATGTCCTTGTTGAAGATTTTCTCGCAAATAAAGTGATAATCTACCTCAATGTGCTTAATTCGAGCATGAAATACTGGATTGGAAAATAGTGCTAAAGCACTAATATTGTCAACCCAAAGACAAGGAACTGTGGTCAGGGGTATGTGAAGTTCTTTAAACAACATTCTCAACCAATACATTTCAACTACTGTAAGTGTCATTGATCTGTATTCTACTTTAGTACTGGATTTGGCCACAACTGGTTGCTTCTTAGCAGCCCAAGAAATTAAGCATGGGCCAAGGTAGATGCAGTAACCTAAAGTGGACTTTCAATCATCTGGGCTTCCTGCCCAGTCTGAGTCACAGAAGCCATTAAGTTGGAGAGATCCTTTGCTAAACTGAAGACCAAACTGAAGTGTACCTTTTAGGTATCGTAGAACTCTCTTGGCAGCTGTAAGATGAGTGGTTCTTGGACAGTGTAGAAACTGACACAACTGATTGACACTATAGGATAAATCTGGCCTAGTGAGAGTCAAATACTGAAGGGCTCCCACCATTGTTCTATATTTTGTAGGATCATCAAGTGGATCACTTGATAGCTTGGATAACTTGCCACCTGTAATGCATGGTGTGGATGCTGGTTTAGTACCAGCCATCTTCATACGATGCAGTAAGTCAACGACATACTTACCTTGATGAAGATGCAGACCATTAGCTGTATTGGTGACTTGAATGCCTAAGAAATATGATAATGGACCAAGATCTTTAATAGCAAACTCACAACTGAGATTAGAGATAAGTGCATCAATAGAAGATGATGTGTTGTTGGTGACAATGATGTCATCTACATATATAAGTACAAAGATACAAATGTTTTCATGATGAAAGGTAAATAAAGATGTATCCCCTGTGGAACCAATGAACCCTAGTTCCAATAAAACCTAAGACAACCGCAAGAACCAAGCTAGAGGAGCTTGTTTAAGACCATATATGGATTTGTGAAGAAGACAAACATGATCAGGTAGGTGGGGATCTTCAAAACCTTGAGGTTGCTCCATGTAAACCTCCTCTTCAAGATAGCCATGGAAAAAGGCATTGGAAATATCAAGTTGTCTAATAAACCAGTCATGATGAACTGCCAAGGCTACAACCAACCTGATTGTAGCAGGCTTTATAACAGGGCTGAAAGTCTCATTAAAATCAACTCCATCAATTTGATCAAAACCCTTAGCTACCAACCTTACTTTGTACCTGTCAAGAGTACCATCAGATTTTTGTTTCACTTTAAATATCCACTTGTTCCTCACTACCTTTTTATGACTAGGCCTTGGACAAAGTGTCCAAGTTTTATTAGCCAATATAGCATTGTATTCAGCTTGCATTGCAGTCATCCAATGTTGGTCCCTCACTGCCTGTTTGAAAGTTCTAGGTTCAGAGGGCAAGGAAAGGGTGAAAAAGGCTTTGAGAGGATGCTTAGTGGAGTAATAGAGTTTATAATCTGGGAATTGCTTAGGTTTTGAGGAGTTGGTCTGAGTTCGAGTGATGATTTTGGATGAAGGGATGGATGGAGGTTCAGGAATTGACTAAGGGTTGTTGGTTTCAGATTCAAGCATACTATTTGGTCTCTCATTGGAAGGGAAGTCAATATTGGAAGGGGCAACAATAAACTCTGAGGCAGGGGAGTTGTTAAAGGTGGGTGAAGGAGGTGAAACAGTGTCTGTAGGACCCAATGTGGGTGCATTATGAGGATGTGAAAAAGATGGAATAGAAATAGAGGATAAAGGATAGAAAGAACCTAGTTGTGGAGGAGTCATTGAAGCAAGGAAATGATCCTGCAAGGGTGGAGAAACAATAGTTGTAGCCTGTGTAGTCTGAGTAGGAAAATTCAATTCATCAAAGATTACATGTCTAGAAATATAGACTCGTTTGGATTGAGGATCAAGACATTGATAGCCTTTTTGATTGGCACTATAACCAAAGAACACACATTTCTTACTTCTAAAGGCTAGTTTATGTGGATTATAGGACTTGAGAAGTGGAAAACATAAACATCCAAAGGTTTTAAGGAAAGAGTAATCTGGTTCCTTGTGGAAGAGAGTAAAGTATGGGGATTGATTGGATAGGACAGGTGTGGGAAGTCTGTTTATAAGATAAGTGGTTGTGAGAAAAGCATCAACCCAATAGGAGTTTGGAAGAAGGGATTGAGCTAGAAGGGAGAGACCAGTTTCTATGATGTGTCTATGCTTCCTTTCTGAAATGCCATTTTGCTCAGAGGTGTAGGGACATGTGAGTTTATGCAAAATGCCATGTTTGGAAAGGTAATCTTGGAAAACAGTAGATAAATATTCACCACCATTATCTGTTAGCAGTTATATAAATATTCACCACCATTATCTGTTAGCAGTTGTTTAATGTTGCTAGAAAATTGATTTTCAACAAGGCATTTGAATCGAAGAAAGCAACTAAATGCTTCAAATTTGAATTTTAATGGAAACAGCCATGTGAATCTGGAAAAATCATCAATAAAAAAAATATAAAATTTACAACCACTAACAGAAGTTACAAGGGAGGTCCACACATCTGAGTGTATTATCTCAGGAGGAGAGGTGGACTTGTTATTGGACTCAACAAATGGAAATTTATGACTCTTGGCTACTTGACATGACTCACATAATTGTTTGAACTTGGCTGAACTAGAAATGGGCAACATAGAACTCTTGACTAGTTTTGAAACAATAGACTCTGAAGGGTGACCCATTCTTGAGTGCCAGACTTGAATAGTAGCTTTGACACCTAGTAGTGCAGTAAAGGTGGAGAGTAGAGCAGCTTTAGGAGGTAATTTATTGAACTTGAGCTGCTTCAGGTACATAGGGTACAAACTAGCTTTACTCGGCCCTTGAAGGAGGAATTCCTTGGTCTGTAGATCCTTCACAAGAAAGTGATTTGCAGTGAGAATGAAATAATAATTATTATCATTACAAAAACGTTGGATAGATAAGAGATTAGAGGAAGCATGAGGGCAATGTAAGATATTGTTTAAATGAAAATTTGTTTTGGAGTTAGAGAACAAAGAGGAACCTGTATTGGTGATAAGCAAACCTCCCCCATTGCCTACTGTCACTTTGTCACTTCCATGATAGGGCTATTGTTGCAAGGTTAAATTCTCAAGATCAGCAGTGATGTGATTATTGGCTCTACTGTCCAGATACCAAGGCTGTTCATTTTCTTGCTCAACATGAGTATGAGCTGTCATGGCTGCCAATTGTGATGGAGGATGCCAGCCTTGATAAGAAAAATCCATACGATGGTAACAATCAAGTGCTTGATGATTGGTCTTGCCACATATTTGATAAGGTGGAAATCTGTTTGAGAAGAAAGGTGGGTTGGAGGACTGAGATTTAGAGGCATGAGAAGAGGAGTTGGACTTGGTGGGAGGTCTAGAGAAGTGTTGGTTTTTCTGGTTTGAGAATTTTGGTTTCTTGTCATGATGGGGTTTATGTTTATGAGTGAAGAAAGCCAATTGAGTACCTTCAAAAGGGAGAGATTTGTTTTGGACTTGAGTTGCTCATAATTGAACAATTTAGCTTGAAAGTCATCAAAAGAAATGGGGTTATCACATGTTGCAAAACTGAGAGATGTAATAAAGGGATTATAGACTGGATTAAGTCCTCCAACAACATATGAGATTAAATCTTCTTCATCAACAGGTTTACCAACAGTTGAGAGTTGATCAGACCAACTCTTATCTGTAAGTAAATAGTCAAAGCAGGATTTGGATCCTTGCTGCATAGTCTGCAGTTGACGTTTTAGATGAGAAATTCGAGATCGTGATTGAGGAGCAAACATGCTCGCTAGTGCATTCCAAACTTGCTTAGAGGTAGTGAGTCCATACACAGTGGATAAAACAATCTCACTTAGTGTGGCATTCAACCATATCAAAATGAACTGATCCTTCTTCTGCCAAACCAAGTATGTTGGATTGATATCAAAAGTGGATTTACCAGTTGAGTCAAGCAGGTAGTGAGATGGACAAGCCTCAGAGCCATCAACAATGCTTAAGAGGTCATGACTTCTTAGAACTAGAACAAATTGAGTAGTCCAGTTGAGATAATTGGTTCCATCAAGTTTGATAGATACCAAAGGGGTGATGTTTGGAATAACAAAGGGAGGCACAACAGATGCAGATGATGAGGTCATTATGGATCGAGAAAGCAGCGTGAGCTCGAAAGCTCTGATGCCAAGTTAGAAAATAAATTGAGAAGGCTGGAACAAGATGATTCCAGTCGTATTCCATTCAGTAAATATATAGATAATGTACAAGTGTTTGAATTACAGATAAGTGTAAACTACATATAAGTATAAACTATAGATAAGTACAACAAAATATTAGCTAATCTAGATATGATCTTCAACAGAGTTATTTGAATTCAAAACAGCAGTAATTTCAGAATTAGTTGGATCTTGATCACCATCTCTAACAATGACCTCACCACCGGCCACCACTACGGCTACAACGACGATGTTTACGGGATCCCCGCGCAAGCCAACTCGGACTTCGCAGCTCCCTTCGAGTCCATTGCGAATGGTGGAGTTTTCGTCCCAAATGGCCCATTTCTGCCACCGCCTGACGAGATGTGCGAGGAAGGGGGTGGCGATTCAGTGGGAAGGTGGGAGGGGGGTGCAATTCAGTGGGGAGGGGATGGGTGAGGAGAAAATCAAATGTGCAGGGGTGGGGGGGAGCAAACGGGAACGTGGGCTGGGATGGAGGAGAAATCAAACGTGGATTTAGTGAAATCTAAGAGAGTAAATGTACGGAACGTGATTTTGTTACATGGAGTTTTTTGTCATTTCACTTAAGCCACGTTGGGTGTGATCCGGCTGCTCTCCAAACAATAGTTTTTTCCAAGATTTTTTCTTTTTGAAATCGTTCAAGGTTTTGAGATCATTAGGGCCAGTGGCAGCAAAAGCCACTGTAGATAGGAAGAAAGAGACAAAAATGCATACACTCGTCTGGGTAATCTCGTCTGGGTTGTCTGTTGTGAACTGAGAAAGGGGAAAAAAAATCTTGTCGACACGTAAGGTGTGCGATGGATACTGCCAAATAGTGGCTGATAAGGGTGAGTTTGGATATACAAACTTATATCATCTCATCTCATCATTACAATTTTATCAAATTCTTATATAAATATATAATAAACAATTCAATTTTTTCAAATCATAAAATAAAAATAATTATAAAAAATTATATTTAATAATATTTTATACAATTTTCAACAAAACATCTAATCTCATCTTATCTAAATTCTTTATCCAAATCCACAAGAGAAATGCTTTGAGATCCAAATTTGTGTCCAAATTGAGATTTTTTTTTTACTTAGTGATTAAGAAAGTATTTTTTATTAATATTGTAAAAATAATTTATTTATTTATTTTATTTTTATATATATTTTTAATTATTAAAAAAATAATTTTACTTAATAATTAAGAAAATATTTTTTATTAATATTTTTACCTTTTAGGTGGGTTATCGTCTAGCAGTACTCAATCCATATTTTTTCTTTACACTCAGTTGTTCTCTCCATATCTCAGTTCTGTTCACGAGGAATGCTGGGAATAGCCGGAAACTGCAGCACACTGAAATTTTTTTTATTTTTTTATTTTCAACCCAGCACGTTAGGTGTGTTAGGGCTTCTTCACACACTCAGACTGTAGTATGTATTTGGATGTGTTTTTTTTTAAGTTGTTTTTTATATAAATTTTTTTAATATTTTTAATAGATAAAATAAATTTAAAACATCAATAAAAATATTTTCTTAATTAAGAAGTAAAAAAAATTATTAAAAAATACTTCCTTAATCACGAAGTAAAATATAAAATATTTTTTTATAATTTTTTATTTTACTTCATAATTAAAAAAAATAGTATTTAATAATATTATAAAATTTTTTATTTTTTAAAAATATTTAAAATTATTAAAAATATCTAAAAAAAATTAAAAAATACACATATTAAAATATACTACAGTTCCAGCGGTAGCTCCAAAAGCCTCGAGCGAAAGTTCCAGCATTTTCCTAAGAAGATTTTTTTTCTGTTCATTGACGAGACTACACATTTCTGTCACTGACATGGAGCAACATAAAAGCTGCGCTGAGCCCCTGGCGAAGACAGAAATCCATCACGTCGGTGTCGTCCTACCGAAATTTCTTTCGCTTTGCCTTCCTCCACAACCGACACGCCAACGCCGTCCAGAGGGAACCCACCAACTTGATTTCTTCCCTTCTTCCGGTCTGCCTTCCTGCATTTCCATCAACTTTTGGTCGCTGGCCGGCACCGTAAACGGCGAGGAGCCCTTCTAATCGAGGTGAAATTTACAGCCCAGCCCGCGTGCTATGCCAGAGCACCACCTTGCTCCATCTCGGTTCCCCATAAAGCCAAGCCCCCCGTTCCATCACCGACAACCCCGCTGCACCATTTTGCCCGTTTCCCTTGGGAATTTCGCCTTCACCTGCAAAGCATATTTGGCCGTGCAGAAGGCCAGCTTTCCTCTGCCCTCTGCCATCTCCAACTAGCTTGAGTGAGCTTTGTGGAGATTTTTGCAATCTCTCACAGGGGACCTCGGTTTGTCTGTTGTGGACCAAGTCGACTACAAATTTAACGTTCCCAAAATGAGGAAACCCAGTCTCTGCAAGCTTCGCACCTCCCTCCCCAACTCTGACCATAAACGCCGTAGCAGTCCTACCTCAGCCACGATGGGTCCGAAGACGCGCTCCGTCGGGGTAAGCACAAATGTCCTCCCATTTCAATCTATGACCCCTTTGAACCCTATGATTAATTTTTCGTAATTGATGGCTGGTCTTTAAGGAATATTGGTTTTTAGGAAGCTCTACAGCCAGTTTCTTGTTTGAAAGTGCACTTGGAAATTTGAACTCGAGACTCAAATTCTACTCAACTACTTTCTGTTGCGTATGCCAGTAGGCTCTTGAATTAAACTTGAAATCTGATAGGCACAAATCACATAATTGAAATTCTGTTGCGTATGCCATTACCATAAAGAGCAGCCTTGTAGTTGCTGCTATATTTTTTCTTTTTCTCATTTTTCTATTTGTTACTTTGGAGTTTGGAGATCACTGCTTAGAAAAATAATTTATGGAACTTGTTTTTGTAAGTTGATCCCTGCTGGTAAGTAAACCTCTCTGAATGATTTTATTGAGGTTTTAACATTGTTTGCACCCAAGAAGAATTATATTCATCAAAATTTTTTTTAGTTGATATTGGACTGCTAAATACTGTATGCACCCTGGTATACGGTGTATACAAGAGCAACGCAGAAAGCAAGGACCGGGTTTTTTGAATTGTCACAACAAAGTCGAGTGTCTTTCACAATTCATTTTTTTGATTTTGCAAAAGTTTCTAATACAAACTGTGTGACTCAACAGCTACCTGATCTTTTCTCCTTGTCTTCCAAGTTCGTTCCCGCTGTTATGAATCTTCTTAAAAGATTAGCGGAGGAGGGGCAAATCCCTGCAGCTAATGAGTGGGAAAGAAACCCCTCACTAGCATCATAGAGCTTTAGGAATGGAGTGAGTACCAGTAGTGATACGTCATCTAGTATGTTTAGAAATGTAAACGCTACTCAATTGGATCTACTGCATATCAAATCGTTGGGGGTATTGGTCAGGCTCTTGGATGGCAAATTTGCATGTTCCTGAGAGTATTAGATCTGTGCATGTTAGACTCGTTCCACTCCAAACCATGTGACTTGGTAATGGGTTCTTGAATTTTCGTTGCCTAGGGTCCTCCGTCCTCGGTTGCATATATCTGGGGCCGTTTTGATTGTTCATTAATGTCGAAAATAATGCTGTAATGTACTCGATGTATCTAAACGTCATGCACTTTTTTATATTATCTTTGCTTAATTTTCTGTTTTATCAAGTTGTCTCGATGAGGATTTGAACAAAGTCACTAAGGAGGAAGTTCAGTGCTGAAGAAGCCGGGAGTTTATCAAGTGACTTCTCGAAAACATCATCTCTGAGTTTCTGAAATGCCTCAAAAGTAGTCTCAAACGACTTATCTAGTTTTCCAAGAAACAGAAAAGAATGTAATAAAGAAAAAAAGTAAATAAAAAGAAATTAGACATCTAAAATGAAGTCAATTTCTGGATAGCCTTCAAAGATGAAATATCAGAAGTATTTCTTAAGATGTCAGATCTCTTGCTTGTCAAGTGAAACTTATTAGTTATATATACATAAATGCATAACAGCCCCAAGTAGTTCCCATAAATGCAGGAATTGGTACTTATTTCTAAAGTGCAATTTCTCTTCGTCTTGATACTGCCACGCTTGGGTAACAAAGATATCTCAACACTTTTCAAGAATTTTCGTACGGATGGAAGTAGTCGAACTGCCAAACACAATGAAGTATCTTTTATACAAACTTTTGTTCTACTCCATGTGCAACTCAACACAGTTTGCGTGAAAGGAAGTGACCATAATTTCTCCCACCAACCCTTTCTCTCTCTCTCTCTCTCTCCCTTCCTCTCGACAAGCCTCCTTCGAAACCTCTGCCTTCTTCCTTTTCTCTTTCTTTCTTTCGCCCGTCACAGTCCAAGCAATGACCAAATCCCCCCACGGTGGAAGCTGAACCCTACAGCTCGTACCTGCTGAAACCCCCCCCCCCCCCCTCTATCCCCTTTCTCGACAAGCCTCCCCACGAAACCAGCCTTCCCCCCTTTTTCTCTTTCTTCCTTTCCCCCATCACAGTCCAAGCAGTCAAGAATCCAGTGTGTAATCGACGGAGTCCATCGACAGTGAAACCTGAACCCCTATGTCCAGCGATCGTACCTCTCTGTTGAACCCCTCTCTCTATCTCTCTGCATCGATATGAAGAAACCGTCTCTCCTTGTCTCTCGATGTTGGCACTGTGTCCCCATTAGCCCCTCCTGAGGGTCGCATCCTATCTCTGCCAAAATTGTCAGCTATGGGAGATTCCTCTACCAATGGACGAGCGCAGCCCTACAGTGAAACCGTGAGCTAGATTTTTCCCAAATTTGTTTATAAGGCAGCCATGGCCAAAGGCACAATACGCAGCTGCTCTTCTTGCATTACCCATCGATTGCAACAACCCCTAAGAGTATTGAGCAGATCCTTCATCAACAAGTCTGATTTTACCTACTATGCTGTTTAATTTGGTAACAAACTACCTATTACTGATATTTACAGAATAGGAGTGGGAACTGCTTGCATGTATTTGTAGAGCGTATATTGTTAAACAACACTTTAGAAATACTTGCATATATTTTTATAACTGTTGGGAGGGCAAACATTAAAGTCTATTTTGTTTGAGATAAGATATTGTAAGAGATCTCATTACAAGTTTCACTGCCCATGATTACTCTTATTTTTGTTGGCCATGTATCCGTTGCACTGTGAACATTAGCAGAAATATTAGTTATTCAAATCAAACTAATATTAGTTTGCCATGTGTAGGTAGCATGATTTGCTTTTTTATTTGTACTTGTTAATGAACTTGTTTTGAAAAGAAGTAGATGTTGAGCTGAGTTGTTGTTACAGAAGATTTCAGTTGAAATTAGACAACAGAAAGTTGAAAGTAGGCAACTTTCTAAGAAAAAAATTTCGAATTAAATAGTTGTTTCATCAAATTAGGAAAACTGCCTTCTTTCTTGCTTAGCAACAAAAAAATAAGAAGGAAATAATATAGGGTTAGATGTCAAATTAAGCATCTGTGCACATAAGGTTACATGCAAGGATAGAAAGTAGTAGACATTATAAGAAAAGGTTGGGAGAAGTTATCTGAAAATGCTAGATCTGAAGTGAGAGATGGTGTTAGTTATAGGTTATGGCATTATTTCAATTGTGTGGAGGCTAGGCTCTTAACGAAGCTCTCTGGGATATATACTCTGTGGCTTGTGCTAGGGCTTTGTGGCAACTGCTTTTTAGTCATATACTCATCTTTCTCTGTGGAAGGTAAGTGTTATTAGAGTGGTACACGAAGGGAAGGTTGATGCCTCTACTAGTTTTTTTTTAGTCTGGGAATAGGAGTTGAAGAGAAGGTTATTCGGGCTTTGTTAGTAACTGTCGAACTGATCATAATCTTGAGGAGATGAACACAAAGATTCATTAACTCACATGCCCTTCATGTTTAGACCATATATATAATGCCTTATCACACCCCACTACACTAAAAGCATATGCCTTCAAATAAAGTTTGAAAGCATAAATCCAGGGCATTGTCAAGCAAATGGAGTACTTAAATAGTTCACAAGGCCATGCAAAAGTAGATTATTAGAGCCATTTTGTCGTGAAACATTAATTAAGGAGATCTGTTGTTGGCTTCTGCATGCGATTGCCAGCCTAGTCCCACAATGTTCATCATCACTTTTTTTATCAAAGTAGAGACATCCATCATCCACGCAAGAACTAAATTCCCAGTCATAGCTTTCTTAGTAGGCGGGGGGGTCTTTGCAATGCCTTTTGGGTTTTAAACATTCATCAATGAATGTGGAAACACGTACATGAGGAGACATCACTTCTTTATTTATTTGCATCCTGACTCAGAGATTCATGTCTTCTTTGTTTAGTGCTTGATCAACTTTGCAAACGTAATTTCTTCATCCTTTAGAGCACATCATTGTACTCTCATTTTGTCCAAGTTTTTCCTTAAATTTTGGAGGACACAAGAAGATAGCATCCAGACAGACTGAGACCACCTACTTAGGTGGAGGTAGTTAAGTTGCCTTGCTGGGTTTTAAAAAAATATAAATAGGAGTAGTTGGATCAAGGTTTGTCTACCTGGTTGGCCCCAACCCGCATGACATTGCTTTATTTTAGAACTGTGGATTGGTACTTAACCAACCCATTTTGCGAAAAAAAAAAAGCAAAAACTCCCACTGTTCTTTCTTATCTATTTAACTAGTTTTCATTAAGGAGATTTGTATGTTATGCTTGATGTTACTTTCACTTTTCACAGTAGTGTAAGCTAGGTCCAGTTATATTATCATTGCTTATGATATGTCAAGATTGGTTAATATTATGTGAGATTATAGGTGTAGAATCAGTGCTGCTGAAACCAATGGTTATGGTGATCTGCTAAATATTAGGAGTATAAAGTGTTCAAATACAAGTCATCAACTATGGGATTAGGAGGGATAGTATTAAACTCTGATCACTTTTTGAGATTCATTTCTTTAACGTTGTTGATGGGGAATCAACCAGCTAAGGTTTGTGTTTGGCTATGGAGATAACATGTTTTTTTTTTCTTTTTTTGCGTTTTGTTTTTGGGGGTGGGTTCCTTTTTGGATAGGAACAGTTGAGTGCAAGCACCAAACCATATATAATTAGGGTTGACTTTAAATCATGGATTCCAAGCTTCCAATGTAAATCAAAATTTTCTGATTATTGGGTTGCGGTTTCATCAGCAGAAAAGTTGAGAAATTAAATAAAAAATTCCCCCAATGAAAAGAGGACAAATTATCTCCCATAGGTTCGAACAAAAGGCCACAAAGTGCCAAGAAACTAATACTTTGTTTGTTGGGTCCGAAACATATACTTGGACCAATCGATTTTAGCCATAGGAAATTGGTTGACCAAGTATGGTTACTGTCTTCAATCTTCCCAGACCAAGAGAATCAATTGACACTGAAAGCTTTCTTGCTGCTCTTGTTTACTCAGTTTCAATTTTTATCCCCAACTTTTTTACTAATCAAACTAATTGCTGATTTTTTTCTTTTACCTATATTACAGCGCTATTGGTTGAGATCTTCCACTCGTGCATGGAGGGAGGTATGGCTGTTACTTCACCAGACCATTTTGTTTTTTTTTTGTTTTTTATGACATTCACTACATTATCATATTAGAATATGACTGCATATGCCTTCATTTTTAATCAGTTCATGATTACTTGTTAAAACTAATATGTGAGTTATTATTACACAAGGAGTGGCTAATCTAGGACACTTTAGCAGTACTAATCGCTAACCATTAGTAGCCAAGGGAAATTGGATTTTGGATTCTTATGTTTGCATTGAGCAGCACTTGATGGAGGATCCTGAAGGGAGGAATACAGGCAAACTGTGGACCGATGGGATGGAGGAGATGTTGGTAGATATTCTCTACCAAGAGACCCTTGAGGTGAAATTGGTTGTGTCGAAAATCACCAACCGAGACCATATCAGACTTGCAGAAAAGATGACACAAGTTGGGAGGAAGTCAGTTGATCCTAACCAAATTCGGGAGAAAATCACTCGGCTAGGACAGAGGCTATGACTGTTCACTGATTTGCTAAGCCAGATTGGAATGGGTTGGAATCAGCAGACGAAGACTGTAGTTGCCACAGAGGAACATTGGACTAGGGCAATATCGGTAATCAATTGACTGAACTTAACTGAGTTGACATCATTTAATCATTTATTACTTAGTAGAACATTTCTTTGCTTTCTGTACTGTTGTGCATAATTACTGTACTAACATAACCGTGTCCTACGGTTAGGTGCGTGGCCAGTAGAGGAAATTCAAGACTCATGGTTGTCCAAACCACGATCTCTTACGCACCATTTTCAGACAGTCTATTGCCACAGGGGTCCTCCATTATGCGTCCTTTCAAGAACCCCCCTCGTCGGATGAGGAGGACCACCTTGAGGAGGAGGCAAGGGCACGGGGTCCTGTACTGGGAACTGTTACGGATGCGCCTATTGATATAGACGACCCAGACATGAGTGCGCTAGGTGTGAAACGGAGGAGTTCTTCAGGGATCACTCGTCGTAGAGCAAGGGAGCCTATTCGGGGTAGCATTTCCCCAGAATTGAGTAAAACTCTTGAAGTGATGGTCACCAGCACTGTCGCTAGGACTGAGTTGGAGCAAAAGATGTTTGGCAAATCTAGTAGAAAGCATAGCAAAGGCAAAGGCTCAAGTGGATCGAACGCGTCATTTAGCAAGATGGCTCAATGTATGAAGTTGTTGGAAGAGTTGACCCCACGGCTGCCTACAGAACAATATAACAAAGCATCAATGTATTTTCTTTAAGAAAATATGCAGGACATGTTCTTATGCATCGCCCCGAAGCGCAGACGTGATTGGATCTTGTGGTTGTCGTTTCGTCGCATATGAGGATTGGTTTCGGAGTTGTCTTTTTTTATTAGTTATGGTTGTTTTATTTTCGCTAGGACTGTTGTTTGTTTGTTGTTGTAGACTATTTCAGACAATCAAATTTGAGATGGTGGTTTAATGTTTTGTTGACATCTGCATTTGCTGCATCTATGGATCATGTTTTATTGATTGGGATCATTTCATTTCTTACTCGAAATGATTTGCATAATTTGCCAATGTTTTATTATCTGCGCTAAGGACAATTCAGAGAAGTATTTGGATAATTTTATAACTGTCTGTTTTAATATATAAGATTAGCACTGTTCATCCGGGTTCCGACCTAGAAAATCGGGTATACCCAGACCGAAACCCGGGTTTCAAACCCGGGCCGGGTCATACCCGGGCCGAAACCCGGATGAATCTGGGTTTTTAAAAACTCGGGTTCCGGGTTAACCTGGGTTTTTTTTTTTTTTTTTTTTTTTTTAACAAAAAGGCCTACTTGTTTTGAACATTTTTTCAAAAAATAAATGTTGATATAACATTCAAACTCTATTTGTTTAATCTTATAAAATAAATGTTTTCAATAAGTATGTTAACATTGTCCACAATAATAAAAATATATGAAAATGGAAAGCTAAATTTTATGTAAAAAATTACTAAACTTAGAAACAACTAATTACCTAGAAAAAGAAATATAATATTTAAAATGCATGCAACACAATGCAATTCACTACATATTACATTATTTAGTATTTATACATTACATTACATTACAAAATAAAAAATAACATAGGCTACAATTCCAAAACAAATACAACCACAAGATACAAAACAGTCCCAAAATATGCAGCCACAAACAGCAGCCACATACAAACTATCTACCACTAATATGCTATATAAGGTAAGTATTTACATCCTAATTGACAGCTTTATACAATGTACCCATAAAGGAAAGTATGACCAAAAATAGTAAAAATCTCCCAAATCACATCTCCGTAACAACAGTGATCAAATTGAGACTGATACCATGGTACAAAGTCAAAGCCCATGGAGAAGAAAGAATATGAACAGGAACAATCATTGAGAGCAGCCACATTCATGCGACAAACCAAGGCTTTATTCCCCAGGGTGGATCAAGCACTAATGACCAAAACATGAAAACGTGTTAAGGAGTTTCCTGATTCCATAAGTTACCATCCATGCACTCGTACCTCAATATTAAGCATCTGCTAGACTCGTACCTCAGGCATCAAATCTTGCCCAGCCAGCATTATTGTGATGGCTCCTCTCCAACTTTCCTTTCTAGTCATTTAGATATCAATCAAAAGCTTCCAAAATATGCATGAAAGAACAGAATAGAAAGAGCTCCAAGTTCAAAGATTTCAAAGATTTCCTTTTCTTCTTCTTCTTCTTCTTCTTGATAAAAAAAATAAAAATAAATAAATAAAAGTCCAAATATTTCAACCCATTTTATTGATCCTTGGATTTGACAGAAAGCAGACTTGACCCACCAAAAAAAATCTCAACATTCCATATATGGTAGTGGCACCAGGCCCCTACTACCCAAATTGGTAATATGTGTCTAATATCGTCAACATAAAACTTATTAGTCTTCAGATTGCTTTATGTCCCCCGTATGATTAACACAAAATGCAATGTAAAACAGACTAAAACAGAGGCTGTCTATTACAATTTACATTGTTAAGCAAACTATTTGTTTAGGGTTCAAACTCTAGAAGAATAAATAATCTAACTTAATATGCTTATTATTACAAACTTCATTTTCTAGTTTTAGTTTTTCAATAAGGCAAATTGCACTTAAATATCTGAGTACATGAACATTATGTGAAATCTCCCATCCTTGCAATTCTGAAGCTAATCTGGTTTTTACACATATCTGGTTTTTTTGGAACTATTATGAACATATAGGCGAACTACATTCCCTTTGGTTTGCTTGGCTTCTTTGCTTCCATGACTTGGCATTTGTTTGTGATATGTTACGGTATATTACTTGGCTTTTTTAGGGAGTGATTTCTGCTGGATATATGTGTTTATGCACTTTAAACTTTCTAACTAATGAGTGATACCATAATACAAATAACTTGTAATTCTTTTAGATCAAATACTTGTTAAAAATAATTGTTGCTAAACTACAAGCATGTTAGATGAATTGGAGGTGCAACTCAGTCCAATAAAAATGTTTTGGATGTGCTTTTTATCAAGTTTTATGAAAATGGGTAGGTAGGATGAATTGGAACACAATCTGAAAATTGTTTCTTTGAAACTAAAAACTGAAAACCTGCTTGGAAAAACAAACATAAATAATGTCTTCTAAGGGAAAAAATGAATTGTGTCTTCCTAGTTGCTCACATTGACAAGAAAGTAACATAATATCACACCCTAGATAATAATATAGAAATTATTACACGATCACTGCCATATAAACCCACCTTATACATGATTCTGTTCAATGAACTCAACAATATAGAAATCAATCAGCATTACTTGAGCAGAAGAGGAAGCATTATCCATTAGACAACAAAAGATATTCAAATAATTTTCAAATAAAAACAAAATCAGACACACGGAGAAACCAGAAATCCAAACTCAACAAAAGATACTCGATCACAGGAATCCAACCCAGAAATCTCTCTTGGAAAGCCAAACCCAGAAATCCAATGGAGAGAGAGAGAGGGAGATAGAGAGAGAAAGAGAGAGAGAGTAGACTCACGGGGTCACGATGGAGGCAGGGATTTAGGGAAAGGCCGACAGCGACGAAGATGCGGCGGCGACGGAGATGCGGCGGCGACAATGGGGTCGCGGTGACGAAGAGGCACGGAACTTAGGGTTTCTTGCAAGTGTAACGAGAGAGAGAGAGTGACAGAGACGGATTCGATTTCCGGGGGGGGGGGAGGGGTTTTCCTTAGGATGCATAAAGACCCGGGTACCGGGTTTGTAACTCGTATTCGGGCTGGAAAGGTCCGGATCAAATCCGGGCCGGAACCCAGAACCGGATCCCGGTTTTCTGGGTTCCGGACCCGGCCCAGTTGAACAGTCTTATATAAGATTAGTACCAGATGGATTTTTGAGACAGTCATGTAGGACATAATTGATAAGCTGTTTTTAATATTCACTGTTATATCATAGAATATTAGAAATTCTGTTATGTGCTACGCATGCAAATGGAGGGATGTTCTTAGGCTAATTGCTTTTTTTTTTTTTAAGTCTCGAAGTGCCCAAAAAATGCCAAAATGTATCTAGGTGTTTAAAAAAAAAAATAGCCAAAAATTGATTTTTAGCTTAATTTCAATTTAAATAAAATGTTTTTAAAAAATTGTGCAAAATTACTTTTAAAAGATGCTGGCACTAATTTATCATAATAATTATATTTATTTAAACAATATATAAATAAAATCATTATTTCATCGTCATTATTAATAAATTTTATTGATGGGATCTACACATTTTTCACATTCCTATTTAAAAGTCAACAACTCAATATCTTCATCTATCCAAACAACTCAAAACACTCTCAATGAGACCCACAAACCCATTCAAACGTACCGTACAAAGCTCGGCTAACTTTTCTAGCTTTGGGTTTTTGGTAGTATTACTTGCCTGATTGACAAATCTCTACATGTTTCCAGTAGCATACATGTCGTCAACAACAGAGACCATTGATTTAATGGAACATTGAAATTTTGCTTCACCGACTTGATGAAATGTAGAAAAAGTCACACTTTAGTTTCTCAACAACATCAATCTACAATAATCTTTTTTATCATTCACTCGTCCAAGTAAACTTGAGTGATAAAACTCAGCTCCATTCTAATGTAAGGATGTGATGCTCGAATTTAAGTACTGTACAACAACAAGAATCCCAACCTTATGCTTCTGAGAGATCTACATTCTTGTTTACTTGAATTGTTGGCTCAGGAGATGGGTCTTGGATACCTTCGGAATCAGGTGGTTGAGATTCATGCTTTGCAGCAGCCTGCAAGACCCGATTTTGAACATCTGAGGATGAAGGGGATGTTGGCAGTCCAATGCGATTGGTTTCCCATTTTCCCGCAGCCCATGAAAATGCTTGAGTTCCAACTCTAATGGGAGCAAGCAGCAGGCTTCAAGGAACGTAAGAAGATGTTAATGTTAGATAAGTATTCTGCTAGATGATTCTTCTCGAAAGAAAGGAAACAAATAGTAGGGAAGTCAGCATTTTCAGAGCTTCGGTTCTCTAATTAACTTCTGACATGCCTTTTTTATTTACTAAATAAACTCATTTTGCATAAACAAACTTTAACAGTCGCTAGGCAAAATGAATAAAAACTTTAAATCTTTTTTACCTTTATTTTCTGTCTTCTACTCGTTGAAAGTTTTGAACCCAAGATTTGTCTGATTCTAATGGTCAACCATGCAGAATCGAACAATCTTTAATAACATATAAAATACTGTACTCGCAAGAATATCGTATTAATGTTTCTTTCTATCAGCAATTCACCGTATTTAAAAATTCACAAAGAAAGATTTTGCAATGTTATGGAGTTCATTACATTTATGAAATTTGACTTTAACCTCAAATGTTACGAATCCTGAAAATAGAAAGTGGAGAAATAAATCACAATTCTCACATTAGCTCGGAATTCAGTTCATGGATAACTAGACATGTGGTGAATCCTTCTCTCAGTTGGTGTGCCAGAAACTTCTGGCATGCATCAAACCCTGACTCGTGTCTATGTAAATGACATCAAGTCAACACAACAGGTAGCACTAAATAATACACATTAAAGATCAACATATCCCAAGGTGACTGTCTGATTAATGACACAATTATCTGAATATGAAATAAAATAGTTTCCTATACGTGGGATTAAGAAGTAGCACCTCTCCAGAACGAAAATAGACCAAGAAGGACTAAGGTATCTGTACTCAAGATTTTCATCACTAGACAACAAATGCTGCGACAGATTCTCCAAATAGTTATGACTACATCTATATATTTGCATAAACAGGGGTATCGGGTTAAAAGCAATTACTTAAAGAGCTCTCTACTATAATGTTGACATGATTATATATGGCCTAATGAAGTAAGATTACCTCACATCCTGCTTAAAATCTTCAGAGCTCTCATAGGAAGCAACCCGCCGGAAGATCGTCTGGTTGAGTTAGCATAAACCCGGCAATGAGGAATGGCAGATCGGCAATGCACAAAGTTTACGAAACATATAAAAGAATAAATATATATACATGCATATACAGGAAAAAACTAGACAAATAAATGCAGATCCTGACCAAGGACAAGGGTTCTAAACCACTAACAATGGAAGTTTAGAACAGGCAAGTTGAAGCCAGATCCATCAGAACATTGGCTCGGATTATATTTTTTCAAGTAAAACTGGCTTGGATTACCAAGATTTCAGGTCATTCCAAATTCTTATGTGTTGGTTCCTATAATGAAATTGACTTTTAGATTTGGTCCTACTCGCTATCGACAGCGGAAAATAAAAATGCATTTACAGGTCAAGGTGACATCTTCCCTTGTTCCATCAAGCAGGAAAAAATGAGGATAGTAATCTAAAATAGAGCTTCATATGGGGACCCCATGCGCTCCATATCCATGTCGAGGATAAAAGATCAGTCTACAATTCTATCTTTATGAAATGCTAATGTGGGTAGCAACCTTCTAGTATAAGCAAACATGGGCAATATAACTAGAAGATCTTCCTCACAGCCCAGCTAATTGATTTTTCAAAAAAAAAAAAAACTAACGTTTGATGTTACTATGTAAACAATAAAAAAATCATGTCCTTTCCATTGTAAAAAGCACAAATTTATGATCAATAAAAACGTTTCATCAAAACTTTCAATTTTTCGGCAATTTTTCCATTTTTATTTGGAATAGAAATTACTGTGAGCATATCAGGGGAAAAGCATGAGCACCTGTCCGAGGCCAACAATGCCAATAATTTGTAATGTCTTCTCCCACTCTGAGACAAAAACTAATTATGGTTAGTTGCAAAAGAAAGGTGAAACCAAAAGATCATATTAAAGCAAGACTAGAGGCTGCAGCTTGCACCTATGCACCTCTAATCAACAATCAATTAAGCGTTTTTTCAATTTTCTTTTTCTTTGTCTTTTTCTTGTTCTAGGTAACAAACACTCAAGATATAAATGCTATCTGAAGCTAGATTATTATCTTTATAGAAGCCATTCCTCTTACAACAAGGTGAAGTAAAAGAAGAAAGATACAAACAAGCATCCAAAGAAACAAGCAATAAAGCAACAAATGTAACAATTTCCAATCACAACCAAGTTTAACGAATTTCACAAAAGTGTGACATTGTTAGGAGTACGCTGCAATTTGAAAGATAATTTAGGAGGGAAAAAAAGAAACCAAGAACCATCAATAATAACTTGATTAGTTCAGCCTCTCTCATTCTACTTAATGATGTAGGCCAAGACAGACAAATGAATGAGAACCTCTCTATTTTTTGTATTAAGGACACCCATTGTTTCGACCTTTGATAGTCTTAAAGGCATGCCTCAAAATTATATAATAGAACCACAGCTTAATATCAAAAAGCAAAAATATTAAAAAGACAAAATAAAATCTTAAGATGATGGACACAAAAAAATACATCGCCAACTTAAGAAATGTCAAAAGAAACATGCCAAATATTACTACTTACGAACAAATCAAGGTTAACTTAGGATATATTCCGATAGCATATTACACATCACTTGTCAACTAAATTGTAGGTCACAATGAAAAAATATACATACCTAGTAGGGCATAAAGGGCCGCAAGGAAACCCTGTCCACAAAGTAGTTGCATTGATTATGAATAATGATCTCGAAATTGCATGGGATTCATAAAATCATTTTCAAAATGAAATCAACATGAAAGTCTCTATACACTAAATTAACTTTTATCATTAACTAGATCGTGGGTAAACCTTGTTAAATATGGGTTCCAACTCATCTTTGTGCATGTCAGGTCACACCACATGCAATAAAAAGTAAAAATTTAATGAAAAAGGAAGAAAATGAAAATATATGGTAATTATCACATTCAATCCATTCCTCTGGATTTGGTAGCTTCTATTGAAGGAATAAGACAACAAAAATGACACATAATTGCATGTTTTCGTATTTGATCACATTCAATCCATCCCTCTCGCTGAGAGCCGTCCGGCGTCGGTCCTCCCTTCGGTGACCTGGACTTTTGCAAGGTTCTCTCTCTGTTGTCTCTCAGAGTGAGCCCGTGTGTAGTGGTGCTTACTACCGACGACTCTGTTGGTTGTGCCGTCAACACAGAAAGAGTCGCCGGCTTCCGGTGAGTCTGCTAGGAGTACTCCGACATCAAGATCTGTCTATCCCGTGAGCCCTATCCGCAGCTAGGCTTCGTTAGTTTTTCAGCTGTGTCCTTGTCGTAGATCTCTCTTTAGATCTGCCTCAGATCTCCACCAAAGCTTGTGCTCGAATCTTTGCATAAACTTTTGACAGGAATGAAGCTTGGGAAGCCCCTGCATCTGAAATCGGAGATTTGAACTTAATATGGGTCAATTGGTGCGTTTTTGGGTGGAATCAAAAGCTTTTGAGTTTTTACCAAAAGCATGGAGGTCCTCATTAAAAATTGTGGAAAGGAGCAGAAGGGTTTGGAGGTCTGTAGCTATGGGTCGTAGTGGGATAGGATGGTTGGTGGCTACGGTGGAAGCAGTATTACAAGCGGGGAGAAATTCGGAATTCACAAAACATTTACGCGAAGGAAACAGAACATTTGTGGCTCAACAATGCTCCAACGTGCATGGTAGGTATCTAACTGTCACCGAATATGGTGGAGGAGGCCGGCGGAGTGTTGTAGTTATTCCTGAAGGGTATGAAGGTTTGGGTTGGGAGAAGTTTGCTGTTGAATTACGCAGAGCCGCAGATATGTTTTTTTCCTTTCATGCTAATGGGTCAAGGAAGGAAAGCCAAAAGAGGACATCTGATTATGAGAACATCAACTTGGAGTTGAAACAAAAAGATCCAAGCACAACCATGGTGGCGAGGCAATAATATGCGGCAGCTCTGAAGACGGGTCATGCTTCGGTGACTCAGAGTGAGGGGAACTATGAAAGTGGCCAGCTCGTCGTGATGCATAATTCATTAAAGGAGATGGAAACCCAGCTTGTCGAGTTGAAGGCAGCGATCGCTTTCTTGTCTATGAAAATAGACTTGCTCTCAGTTGTAGGCAACAAGGTCGTAAGAAACAAACCTAAGATAGGCCCGAATCCTTTAAACTCAGATAAAGGAAAACGAAAAATCGTACTAGGCCCTGTCCCTATAACCAAATCCAGGAGAGTGTAGCAGGTCAAAAGGAAAACCAGGTTATTTGAAGTGGGTTCTACGTCGGGTATCGGCGTAGAGACATCCATAATGGAATGCCCTTCGCTAGAAGTGACACAGGAAAGACCGATAGTCGGTGTTACACCCTTGGTCAGTGTTCTCCCCAAAAAAACTATGGCTCCCATGTCGAAATTGAAGGAAAATGGTGTAACGCCGATGTCTGAAAGAGATGTAAGGTCCGTCGAAGTTGCACATAAAGGGTCGCCAGAGGTGAAGGAACTTGCTGCCAACCCAGAATCTCCAATGGTGACCATGACCTTACCATTGGAGAGAACCAATGGAGTTGTTGAGGAGGTACGAGATTTGAATACGAGTTTGTCATTGGTGCCTTGTGAGGATGAATGTTTAGGACCTGTTGTTCAGCTGGGAATTGTGTTTGGGGAAGATGTTGTCCCCTTGTTATCTCTTCCTTCATTAAACAATATAGCTGGATTATCATTGGATTGGGTTTTGCAAAAGGTTAATGAGATACAGCAGCGTGTGAGGATTACTTGTGGAGGATTTGACGACCAATTCACAGCACTACTCACTGCAATTGAGGCGGGTCACTCGCTTGAAGCAAAATCAAGATTTAAGAAGAGCAGGGAGTTAAAGCGTCTTACTTGGGCAATCAACTATGTCACAAAGGGAGGTAGTACAAGTCGAAGGAAGACTAGAGGGAAGGCATAAAGCCTTTCTCGATCCTCGTAGGATAATTCGGGTGGAGTATTAAATGTGTGGGAGACAAAGGGTTGGGGTAGTTACAGTGACTTGCTTTGCTTTGGGAAGGCGTGTTTTGTCCTAATAGGGCTTGGTATACATTGGATAGATTTCTAATTTCTCCCTCTTTGGGCGATGTTCATTTAGGGACTCTCTATTACGGGCCAGGTGTTCTCTCTTGTATACACTCAGTACGCCTATTGATATTAATATATTTTTACTTATAAAAAAAAAAATTGCAATCAATAAATCTATTTACAAGCCTATTTGTTGATACAAAAAACACACCGCTGATATGGAAGCCCACTATTTTTTCTAAATATAATGTGCCTCACCGTCTCACAGTAAATGGCATGTTTATACATCAGGCTTGTGAATAACGTAACTCAATTGCAATTCACCAATCACTAAGCTGCTATAAACATGACCAGAAACTTACCAAACTAAACCCAAGAACTTTAACTGGGGAAGGACTGATTTCCTCCAAAATTGCCTCAGCATCCTGAAATGACCCAATTTTACAATCATATAAAGTTTAAAAGATTTTTAAAAGTACTGAAAATACTATACGTTCAGCTCACTTTAAAAGAACATGAAGTATGGAACTTCTACAAAACCAGCATATTGAAGGGTCAGCTTGGAGACTAGTCTAGTGGCAACAACCTGCCCCTCCTAAAATTTGACTACATGCAAAAGACCACTTCTCAAAAACTAGATGAAATTCAAACTCAGCTTCCCAGAAATGATAGGAATCATATACAATATTCCGTTTCATCTTTGGCACATGTACTACTATATCAGTTTGATATTTGGCAGACCATGAAGCTTCAACACTGACCAGGATGACTTCTTCAATGCTTCTTTTGTTGTATACCCTCCATCTATAAATCAGTTAGCGGATCTCTCTAATTGCAGCAGCTTCGATGTCGGATAATTTCTTATCTAGATCCAAACTAAAGCATAAACTGTCTCATGACTCATAATCAAAATAAATCATTACTCACTTCTTAAGATACTACATATACCACTAAGTGCTTTGGAGGGATGAACCAACCACATAGTGTATTTTCAAATTGCTTCAAAGTTGGAAGCAAGAAAAAAAAAGTCTGACTAGTAGATATACCTCAGACGTCTTAAGAGTTCATTAATCCTCACAACTTATTTACATATTAGTTGACTGCCTCATATATACTTGCCCAATATTCAGTATCAGTTACAGATAATTTATGCCTTCTATATTTGAAGAGGTAGTTTAGGGGTGTCTCAGAAAGTGTTTGGAGCTTTAAAATCAAATTATCCAAATTATGTCATTAATATTTATTTTTCTTGTTCTATCCTTGCTGCAGAATTTGTAGACAAGTTGATCAAAGGTACAAGTAGATTTATCAAGTTTCTCAGTACCAGATACATCAATTAAATATGACTCTCGGTTGATCATGAACTAGTCAAAATATGAAAACTCAAATCAAATGGAAGTAGCACTTACAGAATACATAGGAAATGATATCTAGGAATTGAACTTTAGCAAAACAAAATTATTAAACAAGATATTACATCTCTTGAGGCATTAACTAGAAGTTAAAGAGTGCGGGCATGAGGAGTGAAAAACATACCTCGTTGAGAACAGTAAGTGTCGTCTCAGGTTTGAGCTCCTTAATACGGAGCCCCTGCTTTACCCAAGACTCAAAGCCACCTTGGACCAAGTATGGTTGCTGTCGTGTAAAAAAGCAGCCAAATCATTAGTATATATAATGTATTTTGCAAAATAAAGACCACGACCACTGAGTAAATTTACTACTGCATAATTTTCTTAATGATTCAGTTACTAAGAATTTCAGTTATGATAGTTCCTGCCAGTTTTTACAGAACTGTTTGAGCACTTTAGGACAAATGATTTGAAAAATTGTCTTGCTTTTTTGAGATTCTTGAATATTAATTCATTAACCAGATATATAACAATCCCATTTGCAAAATCAGCTGCTATTGTCCACCCAGGCAGTTGAGTTCTCTAATCTGAGCTAGAGTGGAATGAATTCATTATGAACCCTTAGCTGCCTAACATTAAACACATCAAAGTGCCATATGGAACTATTTTTTCAGCAAAGTGGGATTAGCATGGGTTATGCCGGGAAGGGTGGTTGAACTGCTAGCTAGCTGGAGAGAGATCATAGGGACACCACATATTGCAGCTATGTGGAAGATGGCTCCTATTTGTATTTTTTGGTGTATCTGGAGAGAGAAATGATAGAAATTTCGAGGATCGTGAGCGCTCCGTGGAAGAGCTTAAGAGTTTTTTCTGGAAGACTTTATTTATGTGAGCCATTGCTTTAGATTTAAATGGTCTCAGTTTCCATGATTTGCTTTTAACCATTTCTAGTTCCTAAATAGGTTTAGGAGACGTTTGGATTCAGATATGAGTTAAGATGGGTTGAGATGGTTTGTAAATAGTAGAATAAAAGTTAAATTATTTATTATATTTGGTATGTGAATTTGGGAAAGTTGTTTTGAGATTTTAAAAAGTTGAATTGTTTATTATATTTTGTGTGAGAATTTGAGAAAGTTGTAATGATAAGATGAGATGAGTTGAGGTGGGTTTTGAATCCAAACATCTCTTAGTCACATGTATACATCCTTTGTACTTGGGCTATGCCTATCTTTATATCAATAAAATATCTTTTTACTTATTAAAAAAAACATTAAACACATCAACATTGTCAAGGCTTAGAACACCTTAAGTAGCATTTGCATAGCTTAGCCTGTAGATGGTGTTACCCAAAGTCCAATTCTGAAAACATGCTAAAAATGGATGTTACCTCCATCAATGCTACAACCAGAATTACTTATCAAAAAAAAAAAAAAATGCTACAACCAGAATTCTATTTTTGAATGATTTTCTTCTTTTTTATTGGTCTTTTGAATGATTTTCAGAATGACCATATCATTCCTATCTTTAAATTTTCCAAACAAAAATCATGATAAGCAAAAAATTGTAACATATTGTGGACCCTGCTCCTATGCCTGTAGAGTGTACAAGAAATTGTTTGTTATTCTAGAAACAAAAAATAGCAAAAAAAAGACGGGAGTGTAAGCGGAACATTTACTCAAAAGCAAGACATTGGTACGGATATAAATTATCACATGATAAGTCATTTATCACTGATTAGGTTCAAACTGTTGCATAACATCACTTGAAAAGAAAATGGACCAAATGTGAATCCTATAAAGTGAAATCAGCAAAAGTGAGAGTGATTACAGAAGATATTAGAGTCAACTCCCTCAGGGTATTTAGTAATATAATATATGATTCACTTTTGAGTTGAAGATAAGAATTCAGAACATATGAAAAGCTATTGACTATGATTCTATTGATGAGATAATTCTATCATTTTTCCTTTTGAACTTATGCTTATCTTAACTATTTTTTCATAGTCGAATCTTTTGAAGTTTAGAAACACTTGCCTTAACCCCAAGTTTTTTCAAGGATCTTGCAATGCCTTTGGAGCGAGTACCATCAGCATCCATGATTATGACCTTGGACCTGTCCTACAGGTAGTAGAAAACAATATTCAGAGGTATCATTCCTCAATCTAGATCCTAATATAGTAAATCATAAGAGGTGCATGATAAAGGAATCTCTCATCGCCATAATAAATTAATATTCCCAATACTATCCATTTAAAGCATTCTGCAGTTATCACTTTGGTCATTTGCATCTTTCTTTCATAGGTGTTCTTGTATTGTAACGGGCTTTGCCTAATTCTTTGATCAATAAAATTTGTTTACCAATCCAAATATAAATAAAAAATCTTAGCTCATTTAAATGTAAAAAAGGGTAAAATTTATTAAGAATTTTTTGAGCAAAGAGCATCACATGGTATTTTGAAGTTTTCAGGAAGTTGAGATCATGCTTGTGTAAGAACAGAATTTTTAGTATTCTTCAACTTTTAATAAAAAAAATATTTCAAACGCAATTATAGTTTTTCACCCCCCCCCCCCCCAAACAAAAAAAAAATCTATTCATTAGTGGACCCCACCACTTTCACAAACGCAAAAAATATATATATATACAAATTTCAATTTCTTTTTCAAAAACTTTTATCAGCTTCCTTCAACTTTTAATGCTACCATGTTTTAAAGCCCATAATAATTTTTCATTTAATCATTGTTGGAAACTTGGACCCCACCACTTTCACCACACAAGAAAAGAAACGTTTAAAAAATTCTTCTCGTACAGATTTACAATGGGCCTACTGACAAACACAAACACGAGACACATCTAGAAAACTTTTCTCAAAGTTTTTGTTATGCAAACATGCTCAAAGAATTTGTAAGACTATCAGGGAGTGACCAAACCTGGTGCTATAGCAAAAACTTTTATGGGTCCAAGACAAAACTTGTAATACACTCTTCAATAGGCCTCCCTTTATAAGTATTTACATCCATGGTGCCAAGCCAAAGAAAAACATCAAGCTACATACCTGAACAATCTTCAAATTCCGAATGACAGCAGCAATCAAGGAGTCATCAAGGTCTCTTCCACTCTTCAAGAACTTCCTTACGGAACCATCAACCTGAAATCAACCAAAAATAAGCTTCAGCAGAGAATGCACTGAAGAGCTACTGAAATCAATACTTATTTATTTATTTTATTTAGCCCATGTCATCAGAAGCAGCAAAGCAAAGGTACTGGAATATGTCATTTCCTTATTACCAATTAATAATACTACTTTACATTTCCATAATAGAGTTCTTCAAATAGCATTCTGAACCAACCTCAGGTAGAGTTACATTTGCATAGCGAGACCGAGCTGCCCGACGGAGATCAGGAACACCATTACTTTCTCTCAAAACCTTCAACCAAGAAAATTCCCGACACTAAAATCAGTGGGAAATCCAGTTTCAGAAAATTTCGAAGAAAATATTTTTTGGGGATAAGTAAATACTTTATTAGAAAGAGAGACACCCAAGCACAAAGGATGGCCATAGGGTGGAGGAAAAGTTTTCCTTTATTGAAAAGCTAGAAGGGAACCATGAGGTCATAACAGCATATTTAGTGGGGTATAAAAGAGAATTTGAACAGCATGTTTTGAAAAAGAACAAAAGACTTGTAAAAATATTGCAAGCAAAGCATTTGGTTATTTGGCTGACTTCACCTCTTGAAGGAAAAACAGATTTATTATTATTTTTTGCTCCAAAAAAATGCCAGAAAAATTTACAGTCGCTTGCCTCGGGCCGGACATCAATGAGTACATTATTCTCCTTCCCAGTCAAGAACTCCAAAGTTAATTTAGGAGATAAATCTCCAGAGTAACCACTATATGTCCACACCCAAAAAAACACCCTGCACAAATCTGATAAAAAATATGAAATTTCCCATGAAATAGATTAATTATTCTCCTAATGAAAATAAATAAAGAAATATCTTTGAGCACAAAAGAATATTCATACCATAAAGTGGTTGAGGTTCCAAGGAAAAGCACAAATGGAACAATTGGATCATTTGGATCCAAGCCAAGATTTTTCTCCAACCCCTCTAAAGCAATATACACCTGTTCACAGTGATTCGTTCAGCAAGGAGTAATTATTAAGTACCACCAAAGTACAAACACATGGTATTCTCATCGTATCATAGAATGCCATGTCAATTAATATATATATATATATATATATATACTTACATAACTAATTTTAATTCTAATTACATGGCATGTTCGGATAAAATGAGAGTACCATGTCATCCGTGTTCCAAGAGTTTCTAATAATTTTCCTTCAGCAAGTAATATATGAATACTTTCTGTATCCAAAATATGGAAGCAATTGATATCTGTTATGATTTTCAAACAGCATTATCAGGTTGTTGATGGAAAAGCGAGGCTGATGGCCAGCAAAAGAGCCAGCAATCAACCAGATAATCCAAACCATTGAAACTGATTTCAGCAAAACAGAGAATCTCATAATAGAGGGATGACATTGACTTGTCCAAAAAAACTATAAATGAAGAGTATAAGACAAAGAATGAGAATACCTGTTGAAAAATCGCCCTGACCGGCCTCAAGACATCTATTGCTCTCTCTTCAGACAAATTCAGAGCATCCCTGATGTCTGGAGGAAACAGTTCTTTGGTGGACCCATAAGAATAAACAACAAAGGAAGCCCCATCTTTTAAAGAATCCTCCACCGTGACAATTGTACGCCTCAATACATCAGCAGCAACAACAGATGCTTTACTTATGGCTTCCTTCAAGTCACTTGAAAAGCTTGTCAAACTATTACCGGCCAATTCTCTGTTTTGATCAGCAGTTGAAAACACTCCACCAACAGCATTATCTACTGCATCGGTAGCATTTTTAATGACTGATGAAATTGATGCATTAATGGCATCTACTGAGCTTTTCAAGGCACTTTCTCCCTTGTTTATTGATGTACTGAAGGACTTACTAGCACCATCCAGAAAATCCTCAATACTTGTTTTTTTATTGAACAATGGATCCTTATACACATCTAAAGAGTCAGATGCAGATGCCATTATGTCTGTAGTTGATATGGTTTCAGGTTCTATAGGTCCAGAGAAAATATCTGCAGGTTGAGATGATATCTCTGTCAAGTTCGTGAATCCTTCTTCTGCAACAGCTGTGCTAGAATCCTCTACGTATTTGACTTCTGCCCTTCCCAAGGGGACTGTTTCATTTATCATTTCATTTGAAGAACTCCAAACATCCGAAAAGTTGCACTCCAAATAATCTGATTCATTTTGGCAGGATTGATTATTAGTGAAACCTGGGGAGACTGATTGTTCCGTGCCCTTAACAAAAGTAGAGTACAAAGACTTTGAAGCTTGTGTTTGAAAGGATTCTCCTCGGGACTGAGTTCCATTTGGCAAGCCTAAAAAAACCCTTTCTTCCCTGATACATCTGACCTCAAAATCCTTCTGGAATGGGGAAGAAGGTCGCAATCCATGTAGTGAAATCTGCAGGATCCACTTAGTAAAATCAATAAAAACTGCTGCACAAAAATGCATGCCATGTTTCCATTCAAGATTGACTTTTTTGTGCTTGGAGGTCAATGAGAATAACACTGTAATCATTTTCTTCTTTGATTGGAAAGGGTCTATTTGTGTTGCATTCTCTAAATACATTTCTTTCATTTTGCAGGTCAAAGATAAAGAAAACCCATATATCTTATCTCTATCAGCCCGCGGCACAATGAAAGATGGTTTAAGCCTTACCATGTGTCAGCATAAATACCAGGAAAATGTAGGTGGTCACTCGATCTAAACTGTCAATTTATTATGTTGGGAATAATTGTAGATCTAAGACTAACTCGAAGTATAGTAGCGGAACTAAACGAAAGAAATTGATGACAATCACACAGAAAGAACACCAAGAATTAAGTGGTTCGACTCAAAATGAGCCTACGTCCACTGGTGGGGTCGGTATCGAAGATTTCACTATCAACAAAGATAGAGTACAGATGAATACAACAAAACTTCACAAGGAAGTTATCTCTCAAAACTCACTCTATGCTTCTCTCTCAATAAAACACTAAAAACAACTCAAAAAGTGATTTTTGAAGCTTAAAACAAAAGGGGGCGCCGTTTGGTATTTATAGGAACAGTAATGTTCACTTCTGTGAACATTGGCTCGAGCGAACGTCGAGCGAGTGTCGAGCGAGCGTAGGTTTTGCATACTTCGCTCAAGCTAACAGTCGAGCGATGCTTGAGCGAAGCTCTATGTCTGACTTCGCTCGAGCTGATTGTCGAGCGAGAGTCGAGCGAAGCTCTCTGTCTTCATATCGCTCGAGCTGAGTGTCGAGCGATGCTTGAGCGAAGCTCTCTGTCTGACTTCGCTCGAGCTGAGTGTCGAGCGAAGCTCTCTGTCTTCATATCGCTCGAGCTGAATGTCGAGCGATGCTTGAGCGAAGCTCTCTGTCTGACTTCGCTCGAGCTGAGTGTCGAGCGAATGTCGAGCGAAGCTCTCTGTCTGACTTCGCTCGAGCCGAGTGAACCTCCGCTCGAGCGAACCTACGACACATACACTATTCCATCTGAATTCAAGCCACCTCTTAACAAATCTCCACCTTGGCTTGAACTCTGCCAATTTCAACAAAAAAAAAAAAAAAACCTCCGACCACAAAACCAAACCCCACCATCAAATCCCTTACGGGAATTACAAAATGCGAACACCAATCAAGTCCAAACAAAGTTTGAACTTGTATACTGCAACTGGCTTAGTCATCATATCTGCTGGATTCTCTGTAGTAGCAATCTTCAGAATCTGTATAACACCCTCTGTAACAATCTCTCTGAGAAAATGATACCTGACATCAATGTGCTTCGTTCTCTCATGATACATTTGATTTTTGGTCAAATGTATTGCACTCTGACTGTCACAGAATACTGAGATCCCATCTTGCTGTAAACCCAAATCATTGACCAAGCCTTTCAACCAAATGGCCTCCTTAACAGCCTCTGCTGCTGCCATGTACTCTGCCTCGGTAGTTGATAAAGCAACAGTGGATTGCAATGTTGCTTTCCAACTAATAGCTGACCCACACAGAGTGAAAACATAACCTGTCAATGATCTTCTCTTGTCTAAGTCTCCAGCATAATCAGAATTAACAAAACCAGTAACTTTGGAACTGAGATAGACATCTCTATCAAATATTAACCCAAAGTTCAGTGTTCCCCTCAGATACCTGAGTATCCATTTCACAGCCTGCCAATGAGTCTTACCCGGATTAGCCATATACCTGCTAACTACGCTCACGGCCTGTGAAATGTCTGGGCAGGTGCAAACCATTGCATACATGATGCTGCCAACTGCACTTGAATAAGGAACACTAGCCATGAACTGTTCCTCTTCATCTGTCTGAGGAGATAGGCTAGCTGAAAGCAAGTGGTGTATGTACTGGTTTGGAATCAAACATTCCAAATCTCTGAAGCACTTTCTCAATGTACTTTCCCTGGGACAAGTACAACTTTCCAGCTTTCCTATCTCTGAAGATTTCCATTCCCAAAATCTTCTTTGGCAACAGAACCAAATCCCATGTTTGGTTTTTGTGAAGAGACTCAATCTCTTCAGTCATAGCTGCGCACCACTGTGCAGAATCTGCGCTCTTGACAGCTTCTGAATAATTGGAAGGCTCCTGACCAACAATATTCTCTGTTGTAGTAAGAGCATACATCACCATATCTGCATGAGTATATCTCTGAGGTGGTCTAATCTGCCTCCTCTGTCTTCCAGTCGCTATATTGTAGTCTTGCTCACCTTGTGCGCCACTACTCGAATCAGAATCATGCTCATCTACAATAGCATGATCTTGGGCGCCACTGGGCAGCCCTTGTGGTGCTTCCACCTGAAACTCCACCTGCTTTCTAACAGCCTGTTCTTGTCCTGTAGACTCAGTAATCTCCTTTCTCGGACTAAGCATGGATTTTTCATCAAAAGTGACATCCCTACTGATCACAAACTTGGGTGATTTAGGATCAGTACACCACAACCTGAATCCCTTCACCCCACTGGCATGCCCAATGAATATGCCCTTCTTAGCCCTTGGCTCAAGTTTTCCATCATTAACATGGAAATATGCAGGGCAACCAAAAACTTTCAAATTTGAATAATCAGCAGGAGTATCAGACCATACCTCATTCGGAGTCTTCAAACCAATCGCTGTGGCTGGAGAACGATTGACCAAGTAACAGACTGTGTTGATTGCTTCAGCACAGAAATCCTTACCCAAACCTGCATTAGAAAGCATGCTCCGGGCTCTCTCCAAGAGAGTCCTGTTCATCCGTTCAGCTACTTCATTTTGCTGTGGAGTATGTCTAACTGTACGATGTCTGGCAATACCCTCATTTCTGCAGAATTCATCAAACTCACCTCCGCAGAACTCCATACCATTATCAGTGCGAAGTCGCTTGATTTTCTTGCCCGTCTAATTTTCAATCAAAGCTTTCCACTGTTTGAAGTTAACAAATGCATCACTTTTCTGCTTCAAAAAGTAAACCCAAACCTTCCGTGAGAAATCATCAATAAACGTAAGCAAGTACTGAGCTCCACCTTTTGACGGGACGGAAGATGGGCCCCAAAGATCAAAATGAATATAGTCCACAGAACTTTTGGTTCTGTGAACCCCTGTAGAGAACTGAACCCTGCACTGTTTTTCAAACACACAGTGTTCACAGAAATCCAGTTTCTCTATCTTCTGATTACATAGCAAACCCTGCTTACTCAAAATTGACATCTCCTTCTCACTCATATGACCCAAACGCATATGCCACAAACGGGTGACATCTAAATCTGGATCATCTGAAACAGACACTACAGCTGCACCTGTCACTGTAGAGCCCTGAAAGAAATAAAGACCATTTGTCTTATCTCCTTTCATCACAACCATAGAGCCCTTACTGACTCTGATAGCTCCACCTTCACCAGTGTACTTGTAGTCCAGAGAATCAAGAGTACCCAAAGAAATAAGATTTTTTTTCACTCTGGAATGTGTCGAACATTAGACAATGTCCGGACAATTCCATCAAACATCTTAATTCTGACTGAACCAATTCCAGCAATTCTACAAGCCATATCATTCCCTAATAAAACGGAGCCTTCGTTGACCGATTCATAGTTAGTGAACCAGTCCCTCTTGGGACACATATGGAAAGTGCAAGCTGAGTCCATGACCCACTTGTCACTAAAGCGATTATTTGAGTCGCTAATTGCTAGAACAAGATCTAGGTCGTTAGACCTATAATCAGCAACAATAACGGCATTAGATGAACTAGTGCCGTCCTCTCTGTTTTTCAATTTTGGACACTCATTCTTGTAGTGACTAAACTTATGGCAGTAATGACATTTGACGTTCTTCTTACTGAACGTTGTTTGTGAACTGCCCCTGGATTTCCCCCTATTCTTCTCTGAACCCCTGTCATTCGATCTACCCCTGCTTGAGGACCCTTTAACAAACAAGCCACTAGCTTGTTCATTAGTGTTCTTCACACTCAATTTATTCCTCAACTCCTTAGAATTCAAAGCAGACTTTACATCTACCAAGGAAATTGAATTTCTACCATACAACATGGAATTTACAAAGTTCTCAAAAGATGTGGGTAATGAACATAAAATAATTAACGCTTGATCTTCTTCTTCAAGCTTAATATCTATGTTCCTAAGATCCATAATGATTTTATTAAATTCATCTAGGTGTTCAGAAATAAGAGTACCTTCCTTCATTTTGAGAGTGTATAACCGTTGTTTCAAATACGAACGGTTGGTGAGAGATCTCTTCATGTATAGATTCTCAAGTGCCAACCAGAGACCAGTTGCAGTCTCCTCGTCAGCAACCTCTCTTAAAACTCCATCAGATAGTGACAAAAGAATAGCACTATGTACCTTTTCTTCTTCTTCTTTCGAAGGAGCCGGAGAATCGTCAGATACCGACACTTCCAATACTTTTGACAAGCCCTGTTGTCGCAGTAAAGCCTTCATCTTGATGCGCCATAAACTGAAACTGTTCTGACCGTCCAATTTCTCCACTTCGAACTTAACCATAGCCATCCCTCCAGATCACCCTGAGCAAAGCTCTGATACTAGTTTGTTGGGAATAACTGTAGATCTAAGACTAACTCGAAGTATAGTAGCGGAACTAAACGAAAGAAATTGATGACAATCACACAGAAAGAACACCAAGAATTAAATGGTTCGACTCAAAATGAGCCTACGTCCACTGGTGGGGTCGGTATCAAAGATTTCACTATCAACAAAGATGGAGTACAGATGAATACAACAAAACTTCACAAGGAAGTTATCTCTCAAAACTCACTCTAAGCTTCTCTCTCAAGAAAACACTAAAAACAACTCAAAAAGTGATTTCTGAAGCTTAAAACAAAAGGGGGCGCCGTTTGGTATTTATAGGAACAGTAATGTTCACTTATGTGAACATTGGCTCGAGCGAACGTCGAGTGAGTATCGAGCGAGCGTAGGTTTTGCATACTTCGCTCAAGCTAACAGTCGAGCGATGCTTGAGCAAAGCTCTCTGTCTGACTTCGCTCGAGCTGAGTGTCGAGCGAGAGTCAAGCGAAGCTCTCTGTCTTCATATCACTCGAGCTGAGTGTCGAGCGATATTTGAGCGAAGCTCTCTGTCTGACTTCGCTCGAGCTGAGTGTCGAGCGAATGTCGAGCGAAGCTCTCTGTCTTCATATCGCTCGAGCTGAATGTCGAGCGAAGCTCTCTGTCTGACTTCGCTCGAGCCGAGTGAACCTCCGCTCGAGCGAACCTACGACACATACACTGTTCCATCTGAATTCAAGCCACCTCTTAACATATTAAACTCATGCCAGCCTTCAACTTTGCAATGTACTTATTTTTTTACTACAGTGAGATTCTATCCGGACTTATACGATTAAATTTGGTTTCCATGAAACCGTCCAATTGAAACCCATCAAACCTTAATTTTTGCATCTAATCGTCCTTAACTTAATTGTGAAACAGCATAACAGAATGCTTTCTAGCTGTTGAAAACTCTATGACATTAATACATGTACGCTGACACACATTAGCAAGCACATGTGCGTACATACAATGATATGCATGAAGAAAAGAGAGTATCTGTAATCTGTAGACACTCCTAAGCTACATTTTTATGGAGACTGACTTCAAAGGCTGCAATAATACTCATCATGGAATAAAATCCCTCACTATGACTTTTAACAGTCACATCACATTGAAGACACCCGATTTTACGAGTATAAAATAAAGAAAAATAAATAAACTACAATAACTTGGATGGAATAATTTAAATGACTATTTGTTTATTGATAAAAGAATAAATGAGCTGTAGACAACTACTGACATAGTTAAAACTTCATAAAATGGGTTAAGATTCAGTCGTTTAAGCATGTAATATATAGTATATACACACATATTCAGTAAGTCGAGTCTCACCGTAGAATAGGAAGCACAGCTTGGGGTGGCTGAGCAAACAGGCAACATTGTCACGTCAACTAAAAACCGATCCAAAAACATTCACCAAATTCTCATCCTCTGCCCAAAACCAGAAAAAACAAACACAAAGTTCAAAGTTGCAAAACGTGAAACTCCAAATTGAATAAAACCCACCAACCAAAAGTCAATTTCAAAGGAGACAAAAAACCAATCTTGTGCGACTCTCGAATTCAAAGAAAAACACGATGATTTTAAACTGAAGGAAAACGAACCGTGTTAATTTAAGACGTTAAGCTCAATTCTTGAAAAGGGTTTCTAAAAATTCAGTCTACAATGACAGTCAAGTTGACAAAAATTGATGAATTGGAAGCGTTTTTAGAGTGGGGGGAAAAAAGAGTCTGCAAGTCGTTCTTACTTGAAAGCTGTAGTGATCTGAAGAAGGTTTAGGTTATTAAGACGGAGAATCGTCCAATGAAAAGATATAATAGTAGATATGACGAGGAGAATCGTGTGGCTTGTCAAAGCCGTTAGCGCCATCCCCATTGGCTCCTCTTTGCCTCTCGTTCATTTGTGGGGACAGATTTTGTATTTTTTATTCTGGATTAACAGATATGACCCTTTTTGTATTCTTAACAGATATGCCCGCCGCCCGCCGGGCCGGGTACGGTACACGGCCAGAACCGTATGATATGTGGTAAATTAACCAGGGTTTGAATTTTGAGTTAAGTTGAATTTTTTTTTGTTAATAATAGTGAGTTAAGATGGTAGAGTAAGTTTTGTAAAACTCACTTAAGATGAGTTTAGATGTATTTAGATATTAAAATAAGTTTAGATGTATTTATGAGAAGTTGAAAAAGATTGTGAGTCTCGCGTGTAAAGAGGTGTTGAGTTGAAAAATGTTGTGGGTCTCACGTGTAAAAAGGTTTTGAGTTGAGATGAGTTTAGTGATTTGAGAGGTATTTGGATGTTAGACTCAGCTTAAAATTATACTGAACTGAGCTGATCTCAGTTCAATCCAAGTTTCAAATGGGGTCTAATATCTCCGTTTGTTTTCGCAGATGATATGAGATGATTTAAGATAAAAGTTGAAAGTTGAATAAAATATTGTTAGAATATATTTTTTTAATATTATTTTTTTTTAGATTTGAAAAAATTGAATTATTTATTTTATTATGTGTAAATTTAAAAAAATTGTAATGATTAGATGAGATGAGATGAAAATAATTGTGATAATAAACTAAACCTAAATATTAACGTGGAAGTCCATTGGAAAGTGGATTAAATTACATAACTTTTGTTGCATGCTGAATGGCATGTTTTTTTGTCAAGACACGTCTATTACTGCATAGTGCATATGACTTGCGTAACGTTTCCTTCAAAATTACCCCTTTAATTTTACTTTTCATGCGAGCAAACTATTGTTATTAAGTGAGTATCCTCTCTTTCTTTTTGTTTTTTTCTTCCGTTAATCTTATCTTTTTCTAAAAACAACCCATCCTCGCGTGCCAATGACTTCGTTGAAATAACAAGGAGATATATAGAGTTTATTTGGCTGTTAACACTAAGGGTAGGTTTGGGGGGTGAGATGAGAATTTTATGTTTTGTTTTAGTGTTTAAAATATTATGTTTTAGTATTATTATTGTATTGGAATTTGAAAAAGTCGAATTGAGATTTGAAAAAATTAAATTGTTTATTATATTTTGTATGAGGATTTGAAAAAGGTGTAATGATGAGATGAGATGAGAATTTTGTGTTTTGTTTTGGTTACCAAACCTGCCCTAATTACGTCTTAAAATTGTATTCTAACAAGGTAAAAAAGGTCTTGAAATCGTACAAAATTATTGGATATGTCAGTGTCTGGTCCTTTTTTCGTGTGTATATGTGAAAGAATAAATATAGATAGAAACCACTATTGGGAGCATCCATTTTGCACACATGATGTGGCATCATCTAAACCACACATCTCCCAAAGTGAGTGTTGGGAACAATCAACTAGAAGCAGCCACGCAGTGAGTGCAAAGTGTGCACTGCTATAATGGATTCTCTCTAGCATTACTCTATGTGAAAACTCAGAGAATCTTCGATACATCCAATTCTAAGGAATGATAAAATTGTTTTCCAGCAAAATAAAACAGAATATCGACGGCTTGGATTCCTTCTCTAATAGATATGGACAATATTTTCTTTGCAATGTCCAAGGAATAGTTAGATTGAGTTATCGTTTGGAGAATGAGATATGATTATAAATATGTAAATAATAATAAAATTGTTTGTAAATATTAATGAAATAATTGGATTAAGATATTTTATTAGATTTTGAGAAATTATAGATAAAAAATTGAATACAAATATTATAAAATTAAAATATTATTGAAAGAAAAATTATACTCGTCATTCTTGCACCACACACCAGCTTTTATTTTATATCTTTTTATTTTTTTTTCCTTTAAGAGATATGCGATGTAAGGATGATGAGTAGAATAACTCTTGTTATAAGATAATTTTTTAATCAGAAACGTTTCCCAGCGGTCAGGTGAAAATCCCACAAAAGCAGGCCTCCATTCAGCTAACTCTACGTAAGAAAATACACTGTAAGAGAAATACGCTACATCACATAGAATCACGGTCGTATGTAGCCCAGCCTTTTTGCCTTCTCATTTTCACCGCCCGCCCTTCTCTGCCCCCTCTCTTCCTCGTCGCATCCCTTTGCACCGCCCTCAATCTGACACTGACACCGATGCCGATGGCAATGCCGACGCAAGTAGTCTTCCCACCCCAACTCCGGTTCGCCATTGTCAAGCTTTTCAATCGGATTTTTCGCTGGTTCTCCTCCTACTGCTACTTAGACATCACCGAGATCGACAGAGTCAACACCAACGAGCTCTACAATGCCGTCCAGCTCTACCTCAGCTCCTCCGTCTCCATCACCAGTAGCTACCTCAGCCTCAGCCTCACCCGAGCCCTAAACTCCAGTGCCATCACCTTCGGCCTCTCCAATAATGACAGCATTGTCGACACCTACAACGGCGTCATTGTTATCTGGGAACACGTCATCATGCAAAGGCAAGCTCAAACTTCTCATGGGGTCCTTTACTAGAAGAGAAATGTGTCTTCACTCTCATGGCGTCCTTCTCATGGCGGTTCCTTGGACTCGAGGGGACACTCGTGTGAGTCTATACCGTTTAAGCATCCAAGCACATTTGAGACCTTAGCCATGAAGCCAACAAAGAAGCAAGAGATTATGGAGGATCTCATAGACTTCGTGAACGGTCAAGGATTCTACCAGAAGATTGGGAGAGCATGGAAAAGAGGTTACCTACTCTATGGTCCGCTGGGGACAAGGAAATCAAGCATGATCACAACCATAGCAAATTATATGGGTTACGACATATACAACTTGGAGCTAACCGAGGTGCAAACCAACTCGGAGCTGAGGAAGCTGCTGATGAAGACGAGCTCCAAGTCCAAAATTGTCATTGAGGACATAGATTGCTCGCTAAGTTTGACTCGGGTGAAATGCAAGGTGGGGGGTGTGGCTTGGGTGACGATGGTGGAAATAATACGATTACTCTCTTGGGGTTGTTAAATTTTACAGAGGGGTTATGGTGTTGCTGTGGGAGTGAGAGGATTTTCGTGTTTACCATGAACCACATTGAGAAGCTTGATCCGGTGAAAAAGTTGACTTAATATCTCTGGAAACGAATTAAATAGAGTAAATTTACTTTTTTGGTCCATTTTCATGGCTTCCCAGTCATAGATTCTATCAACTTTAATTCGATTTTTTTTTTCAGTGCAGAGGTGAAGTTCTGGGTTTGAGTTCAAATCAATCTTGAGAACCCTACAATTACTTCATTAGTTTTTGTAGTCGAAAAGTTTTCTTTTTCTTTGTTCATCAATGGTTTGCTTGTTCTATTTTTAACAATATCGTTTTGAAAGACCGCCACCCCGCAAACCGGCCCTCCCGCCATCTTTCACATCAAAGAAGAGGTGCAGAAGCTGTTGTCGTGCATGATGCTGCTTCCTCTGTGTCTTCGTTCTCATCCTCCTCCTCGTCACTGTCGCCATCGCCATCGCCATCGCCTTTGGCCTCTTCTATCTCTGGTTTCAACCGAGACGCCCAGTTTTCCACCTACAATCAGCTTCGATAGGCTGAAATCAGCTTCGAGGGGGTGCGAGGCTTAAGGGGATTCAATCGCGAAGAAGAGCTTGCCCTATTCTGGTGTAGTGCTGCTTCGGGATAATTGTGGTGGAAGGCTTACGTGTTGGTATGTGATTGGCAGGCTATTATTTGGCTAATAGCAGCTCGACCGGTCCTAAGGATTCCCCTTTTTTAATATTATTTTTATTTCGAAATTTGAAAAAATTTAATTATTTTTGTATTTTGTTTGAAAGTTTAAAAAAGTTGTAATGATTAGGTAATGATTAGATGAAAAGTTAAATATTATAGTTGAAAAGTGTTTGTATTTGAATGACGTTTGAGAATAAAACTATAAAAAAAACATTTAAGATGAGATAATTTATGGCTCTATTTCATTTTTACCTTTTTTGTACGCAAATAGTAAACAGTCTCATTTAGGTCATATATATGTTTTAGAATGGCATAACGCTAGCAAATATATTTGTTTTTCTCGATAATGTCATATAATTAAAAAAAAATTATTTGCATTCACTTTTATATACTCATTGGGCATTCCATTAATGTAATTGGCTGCATCATTTTTTTAATATAAAATAATTATTTTGGTCAATCACATCAGTAGAGTGCACAAAGAATACAAAAATTGATTGCATGTAACAGAACTTTATAATTAATATATTGTCAGATGGATGAGAAGTCATTTTTTATATCGAGAATACATCTAATAAGCTCTCTTAATTCCATCCCATTGATATTAGTGGTTGGTTTCTCTCTTGCTCTCTCTAAGCAAATGGTTGATTTTCAATTAAGTGATGTGTAAGGGATCAGATATATCAGGCTCATAGTGTTTTCTAGGTCTAGTCCAAGGGAAGGACTCATTAGGAGGGAAGAAAGAGAGAGGAAATGAGGAGATAAAGGATTGAGGGAGTGCAGAGTGTTAGAATGGAAAATGAGTAATGTGAGATAAAGAAGAGGTGAAGTAACATAAAGCAGAGAAATAAGATAAAAGGTACAGACACAGACGACTTTGGGGACTTTTAGCCAGACTTCTCTTGAGCGGATTTTTCAACCCCACGACAGGAGATTCATCGATGATATCTCAACTAGAAGACAGATCTTCGAGATCTATTGTACAGTGAGGATGATAAACCATGAGGGACTGTAAAACAAGCTTATTATAGTAGATCCTCCCCTCCTTGAACCTCCCGTAGACATAGGCCCAGTGCTAAATCATGTAAATCTCTGTCTCCCTTTCTTTATTTTCCTTACATTTATTTACTGTTCACTGTTATGGATGTATGCATGGACAATGTACAACTGAACAGACCATCACCGGGAGCTCCACACAATACCGATCGAGGCCCAAACAACCTCAGCAGGGTCAAGAAGGGATATTTCTCTCATTCCGGCTTATTGTGCAACTTTTAGGTGTTAAAATTACACTATCTATTGATGTGAATTCACAAGATCTACTCACAAGTCTTCATCATTACATCTTAAAAAATGACATCTTTTCTAAAGTCATATTTAGGGGTGTGCAAAATTTCAAGATTTCCGACTCCGTCCAACTTCCGATCTGATTCCGACTCCGTCGGAGTCGGAGTGGTCAGAAAACGGAGTCGGAGGGCATAATGACTCCGAATAAGAAGTCGGAGTCGGAGTCGGAGTTCCTTGGAACTTCGACTCCGACTTCGATTTAAAAAAAAAAAAATCAAACGACGTCATTCCACTTAAAGTGGAACGACGTCGTTTGATCATACGAGGGGTCCAAAACACAGGACCCCCCTTCCCTTCCCTTTCCTTCTCCCTTCTCGGCTTCTTCCTTCTTCCTTCTTCCTCCTTTTCTCTCAAGTCTCAAGTCTCACGTCTGAAGTTTGAATGGTTGAACCTCCACCTCGCCGTCTCGTTCCCTCTCTGTTGCCGCCATGAGTCTTTGCTCCTCCGTAGTGCGCAACTTCAATCCGAGTTGACCCCTACGTTGAGAACCCGATTCCGAGCCCTAAAATTAATCCGATTCATAAATTGCTTAATTCGATTCCGAGCCCGATTCCAATTATGGGTATTTTGTTGTGATTGAAATGAATTTTTTTTTTTGTAAATTTGTAGTAAGGAAATGTGTTTGATAAAATGTGTAATGTGTTTGTAAGTTGTGTTGTATGCATGCAATGTGTTTGATAAAATGTGTAAGAGATGTTTCTATGTTGTTTTATCCCTAATTTGCTTATATATCCTTGAAATAAATGGCCTATTCTAAACTGGCAGAAAAAATCTGAAATTTGGGAACCGAAAATTATTAAAACTCTTGAAGAGAAGAATTTTAAAACTGTATACCCTCAAGTTTTCATTGAAGAGAAGAATTTTAGCAGCACCAAAAAAATAAAACTGTACACTTTTGACCTATATTAGATCTTTTGCTCAGATTTTCATTGAAGAGAAGAATATTAGCAGCACCAAAAAAATAAGCTTTTATTCTAACAAGATACAGTTTTATCAAACACTAGAGGAAGTTACGAGTTTGGTTTAGAAGCTAACCAAATAGAAATAAGTCCAAACTTTTGTTGGGCATGTACTCATAGAGTAAAATCTTTTCATCTCCCTTTATGCAATATCCTCGGAGTCTAACAAGATTCCTGTGTTGGAGTTTTGAAATCAACACCACCTCATTTTTAAATTCCTCTAAGCCTTGTCTTGATACACTTAAGAGCTCTTTACAACGATTTCTTGACCTCCTGGAGATGTACCCTGTGACAAAATTACCCACAATATAAACTAATAACATAAACTAGTATATATGAACATACCAAATTATATATGCTTCTACGATCGATTACCATGTAAACATAGGTCACCAAAAAAATAGTTTGGTTTAGAAGTTACTTGGTTTATTATCTTTTGAGTAATTCTATATACAATCGTAAAGTGCGTAATCACTTTGAAAAGGAGTGGGGTCCATCATTAAAAAATTAATTTTTTTCATGTGGATCTCATGTTTTATTTACTTTTTTCAAAGCGATTACGCAGCGGTTGCACAATTCACGGTTGCAAATATCTTTTTTCTTACCCTTTATACCCTCAAATTATTAAGAGTTTTGTACTTTGCAATTTGTATACTCCCGAGTCAAAACACAATCAAAAAAGAAAAGACCAAAAAATAAGGAGTGACAAAGTGATCCACCACGCGAAACAAAGTGAAAATTGTACAACAATATAAATACTTACTTCAGCAGTCACTTTCCTCTTATCTTCCAAGTCAGCTTTATTCCCAGCAAGAGCCTTAACCATGTTAGGATTTCCTATAGAAACTCCAAAATGAGCGCATGATCGCAACAGGTAAATAGAAAAAACTGATCGAACTAATTATCAAAGAAAAAAAAAAACTGAACCATTTGCATGCCTTCAGACTTATCAAAGGAACTAATAATACAAATAGTGTCATAAAGTAGGAGGGAAATACTACAATATTTTAGGAATTAGAACTATTTTTTTTTTCTTTTGATAGGTAACAAGTAGTATGGTATGTGGTGTATAGCCTCCATCTTACCATAAAGCTTGTCACCATGTAATTCACATTTGTTTACTAAAATGTTGAGAGTTATTATTTCTACTTTTATTCTTTCCTTTTTAAGAAAGAAGGGGTATTAGAATTCATCAGGCTTCAATGAAGCGTTCTAAGATCTAACATACTGTGTTATCTATTTCTTATTTATCTCAACAACCATGATTGAATTAGAATGAAAATATATATTAGTTTTAGGTAACTTGGGTGCAAAAAAGTAAACTCTCTCTAAATAAATTGGCTATGATACTTTTTGTGTGTCTAACTTTAACATGTGGAGTGGATGCATGAGCTACTCTAACTGTTTAATTATTCAGTTTCTTGTATGTTCTTTACTTGTCAAAGTTGATCTTATTCAGATGCTGGCTTAAATTAGTTTATTTTTGCATTGATTTAAAATTTTAGATTAGCCTAGTTTATTTTTAAACTAATTTGTGGCTTCTAATTTATTTTTTCAGCTTCATTGATTGTGATATGGATCCTAAACCTAGTAGAGATGATCGTCCATAAGGGGATGTGGCGGATGCCAATGCTACAACTCCTACACCGGTGGGTACTTCCACCCCTAGAGCCACATTTAGGGCAGCTACGTCTAGAGTAGCTACATCTAGAGCAGCTACATCTTGTGTGAGTAGTCGACTCCCACTCCCAGTAGATATAGAGGATGAGGATATGTTCAACGAAGAGGAGGAGATGCCCATTGAGCAAGATCAACCACCACGGCTTTCTAAAAAGAGGTCGTGGATATGTGAGCATTTCACCAAAATTCCTGGTGATATTGCGAACCCGGTAGCAAGATGTCATTATTGTGGGCAACTTTGTGGATGTCATTCGAAGAAACAAGGCACCAGTGTGTTAATAGCACATCTAAACGGTTGCCAACGATATAAGATAGCGAAGGGATTGGCGGCCACTGATCAGACCAACCTCAGTTACCAAACTTCTACAGCCACTGATGGTACACAGACTAAGAAATTGGTCATCCCTCAATATAGTGAGAAGATGTTGAGAGACATGCTTGCATATATGATAATTACTGATGAGATGCCATTTTTTACAGTCAAAAAAGAGGCTTTCGAAAGTTTCTAAACTTTGTTGAGCCACGATTTCCCATTACATCACGGTATACGGTGATGCGAAATTGTATGAAAAGGCATGCAAAAGGCAAGGCGGAAATGAGAAAGATGTTTATTACCACTGGCTAAAGAGTGTCATTTACGACTGATACATGGACGTCCATACATAACGTCTGCTACATGTGTATCACAGCACACTACATTGACAGTGAGTGGATTTTGCATAAAAAAATTATTGGTTTTAAAGATATTGTGGATCATAAATGTGTATCCATTGGGGCGAAGATGGATGATTGTTTAAAGGACTGGGGAATTCGAAAAGTGCTGTGTATTACAGTTGACAATGCCAGTGCCAATGAAACAACAATTAATTGGTTTAAGCGGAACACGACGGTGAGAGATGATGTCATTCGGGCCCATGAGTTTATTCACATGGATGTTGTGCTCATATCATTAACCTTATAGTTGTTGAGGGGTTAAAATGGGTTGATGATTCCATAACTCGAGTCCGCAACATTGTACAATATGTGAGGGGTTCCCTTCAAAAGCTTGCCAAGTTTAAGGCAATAGCAGAAGATCTTAAGATTGAATGTTCTAGTACGTTGTGCTTAGACGTTCCGACTTGATGGAACTCTACATACGTGATGTTGGATGTAGCATAGAAGTACCAAAAAGCATTCGAGCGGATGGAGGTCGAGGATGGGGGCCTGAGGTATGCTTTGTGATCCTTGACCCCCGAGTTAAGTTGGTCGTTCTAGAATTTTGGTTAAATTTCGTCATCGGGGCAGTAAAGGCTGCAGAGTTTATTAGATTGCTAAAAAGTGATGTTGATGACTTATATAATCATTATAGTAATAGTTGTCAGCCTTCATCCGCAGCTGGTAGCTTCTCACATTCGAGGCCGACGGGATCGACAGTTTTCTCAGGTGATACTGACCCATTTGTAGGGGTTAGAGGCAATCGTATTATACAACAGTATCATCAACTCATGTCAACAAAGAATATTATGCATTGTACATCTGAGGTTGAACGATATTTTATGGAAGCTGTCGAGACACCTAGTGATGTATTTCAGTTATTAACTTGGTGGAAAGTTAATTCCATCAAGTATCCAGTCCTTTCCCGTGTAGCCCGAGATGTGCTAGCCATTCCTGTCACTACGGTTGCCTCAGAGTCGACATTTAGCACTGGAGGTCACGTGTTGGATGCTTATCGGAGTTCATTGTCACCGTCAACCGTGGAGGCCCTCGTTTGCACACAAAATTGGATAAGTGAAACGCCCATTGGACTAGATACCGTTGGCGTTGATGCCGAGAGCTATAAGCTTGAATCGGGTAAGTTTATATGCTTTTAAATGATGATTTAATTATTTTTAATGTTTCTAACTTCTACTTTTTATGATTTTATAGATCTAATTGTGAACCCTAACATAATTGCAGATGATTAAGAGTCTGGAACAGACGTCCCTTGAGAGTCTTGGTAAGAATCAAATTATACTTTTATCGTGTTCAATTTTTTATTATCAATTTTTTTTCATTTATTGATTGCAACTTTCTATCTTCATTTCAGACATAACCAATGGAACAAAAAACATTTGAGTGAAATCCGTGTTTAATTTTTATGTAGTTATATTTCAAGACAAAGTCAATATTGTTATTACGTTATAAATGTGACTGTTATAACTTATTGCTACATCATACAGTTATTTACTTTTTAAACTATTGTATTTAAGTTTTTTTTTTTTTTAATCTTTTCAGTATTTGTTTTTACAGATTTGGACTTGGGTTTTGGTGATCATATTTATGTAGTTATATCCCGATCAAAGACGTGGGATAAGTACTCTTTATTCTATTAGTACTTATCCATCCTCTCTCAAACGTTTATAATTTATTATCCAACTGAAATTAATCGAATTATACAGATTCGTACCATCATTCTTCTCTATATATACATACATCATACATGCTTGAATATTATTCACACGCATTTACATACATGTATATGATCTGGTGATGAAGTTAATCCAGATTAATTAGCTCGAAGTACTACCTTTGATGGGCATAAAATAATCACCCCAGCGACACCTGACTAAAGTTTAAAGGCCCCACATGAGAAATTAATGGCATATTGGTCACCATCAACTTTTAATTTTTCATTTTATTTTGTATATATTAAATGGACCACCAACATAAGCTTGTCCTTCGATTTCAACAATACAAAACATTAACAAATAATTTATTATATATTCCTCACCATATAATTTTGCCGTCTAAATACATTTCGATCTGTTAGAAATGTAGAGAAATAAACGGTCCGACTCTGAACGGAGGTTGGAGCTCCGATCGGATGTCGGGGCTTCGACCTTTGATTGAAGTCGGACTCCGACTCCAGTTCGGAGTCGAAGTCGGAGTCGGAGGAACAATTTGGCTTCGACTCTTGTCGGAGTCGGAGGTCGGAAACGACAACTCCGACTCTGTCGGAGTCGGAGCTCAGCCCTAGTCATATTGATGTGAATTCTGAGCACGCATCACACAAGCACACCATGCTCTGCAAGTCTTGATAAATTTTATGACACGATCCATTTTATGTCACTTGATTTAACCGACTTATATATAAAAACTTTTCTAATCTTTTAGTATCATAAAAATCTCTAATTATTCCAATTCTTGAGTTTGATTGAGTTTTCCCAAAACTCAAAAGTACTGCAGAAAAAATCTACACGCATACAAATTTGGTAAGATTTAAAAATGGGTTATCTCAGAGTCCAAACGCTCCATTACATTTAAACATTTGTGTTATTTTTTGTTGATAAATCGCCAATTTATTTGAGTGATATTAGATAATTAAATTTAGAGAGACAGAGACTGAAAGATGTATCATTAAAGAATAATGCTATAAATTAGGTCAAATTTTGTTAATGTGATGAATTTGTAGTCATTGAAGAATGATATTAATCATTTCAATATGTCTCAATGTAACATCAAATATTTAATACATAAATAAGAACTATAAAATAATTTTGAACCATTTGATGCATTTCTCATAAAATACATGATTGAAATGATGGATAATAGTCATTAGATTTTATATTTATTTTTTGTTGAGATAAGATTTTTTATTTATTTGATTCGAGAGTTACTAATATCGTTGCATCCATATGAATATTAATGTATTAATATATGAAATATTTTTGGGAGCAGCCACTGTTTCGCTACATTCGGCGCACACCTGACGTGGGCAGCAAACGCACTGTTTCATTGAGTGAGTTGAGAGAGTTGGGAGAGACAGATCCGAGAGAGAACTGATGGATGAGAGAGAGATAGCCGAGGAGAGAGAGATGATGATGAATGAGAGAGAGATTTGATGAGAGAGAGTCGATGAGAGAGAGATGATGAGAGAAAGATCTTATGAGAGAGAGAGTCGAGAGAGAGAGTCGAGATGAGAGAGAGAGACGATGAGGGATGAGAGAGAGATCTGATGAAAGAGAGAGGCGATAAGAGAGAGATGATGAGGGATAGAGTCGAGGAGAGATCTGATGAGAGAGAGAGTCGAGGAGAGAGAGAGCTGGTGAGAGAGAGAACTGATGAGAGAGATGAGAGAGAGAAGGGTAGAAAGTCTGGTGCGTTTTGCACAAAAAAAAAGAAAAAAAAAAGAGTAAACACGTAAGTTGCTACGTATCAGCGAGCTCTTAATATATATATATATATATATATATATATATATATATATATATGTCCAAATCGCCTTTGTATTAATCGAAACTCACAACGAATAAATATGCTTTATTAAATAAAATCAAGGATGATTTTTCACAGCCACATCATTTTCTCTCTCGGAAAGATAATTGGCAGGACCAAGACTCCGTTTGTACATTAAATTTAAGATGATATAATTTGTGAATAATAATAAATAATAAATAAAAAATAATAAATAATTTATAAATAATAATTAATTAAATAATAATTAATTTATAAATAATAACCAAATTACTAAACCAATCGTCTTGTTTTGTACTTTGAATTTAATTTTGGTAAGTTTGTCTCTCTCTCTCTCACCCCGCTTTTTAACATCCGTCGTGTCTACCGTACCCAATACTCGCATCTCTCCGTTGTCGCAATTCACCGGAGCGTCCAGCGTTCTCTCGCTCTGGCTCTGCGAATTCATTTGTCTATAATACGAGCGTTCGACGATCAAATTCCCTTATGAATCGCTTTCCCTCTCTTCGTGTCTAGGGATCGTAAACTCGACGGTGCTATCCAAGACTGCTACTAGTCGGTTCGATTCCGAGCTCATGGAATCACCTGGTCAGCTTCTCTATCTATGCACCTCATTTTTTTCTCTATGCATCTCCTAATTATTTTAGGTTTTTAACTCTCAACCTCAGTTTGATGCGCTAATTATTTCCGACTTAGCGTGTCTGATCTGTTTCTAAGTCTGAAAACTCGAATTCTTAAATCATCTAAGAATATATTTGTGTGCGTGTACACGACACACACGCACACACACAAACGAAGCCCATGAAGGCAAGTCTTTTTGTTTATTTGATATTTACTTACGTGCCTTAACATGATAGCTTGGATCCGTAGATCTTCTTGTTCGTGCTATTTGCTAACATTCGTAGCATCCATAAGCTCCAGCATTTTCATGATGAGGTAGCTACAACTGTAATGCATTTGTCCAAATCTCCGTTGATTGCTACTTAAACAAGCCTGATGTGTTTTTTATGATCACTACACTTGACATTGGTGCATGTGTTCCCATGCCGGTATTTCAGAAAAAAGGTTTGTTGAGATCCGACACGTTGAAATCAAATGCATCTCTTAAAATTCGTGTCAATATAGATCTAGGCGTAACATGGTTAAACGTCATAGGAACTCATGGTGCTAGGAATGAATTTTATTTATGCGGCTCTACGAGGATGCCCATGTATAGAAGCCGTCTCATGCAAAAAATTGGCGGAAGAAAATGTATTTTTACGACCTTTTACTCTGATTGCAATGAGGATAACCTAATTTTCACTGGATGAAAGGACTAAGACTCTTAAATGACAATAACGGTGCTAGTAATTATAGCAATCTTCATTATCAAAATAAATATGAAGAAAACTGCGGCCAAATAGAGTGGGCATTTGGTTGAGGAACCACTAGCTTACACAATGCTCATATGTATGATGGTTTATTTGAATTTATTGGAGGTTTAATGTATAATATGCAGTGAGATTTGCCATGTAGTTTTGGCTCAAGCGATTTATCCAACAAACACCAGTTTCAGCAAGGCTGTTTTTTATCTTAGATTTTGTACCCGTCTTCCACCAACAGAACCTCTACTATAGAACCGGGATTTCATGAGGGCATACATCAAGGGCGTATGTTGTCGAGAAGAAAGTTTAGCTTGAAGTGGAACTAGGTATAAAAGGTGTTTGTGAGAGTCTCAAGTTGAAAAAATCGTCAGTCAAGAAACTTTCATCAATTAAAGATAGAAGAAAGTTACCACAAATTGAAGGAAAACATCTTACCTTTTGTTGATGCTGTGACTTTCTCTGCAAAACCTGTCTGGGGTGTGACAACCTAATGTTAAAAAAAGGACAACCTCGTGTGCAAAAGACAGATTCCAAATTATGTTAGTTAGCTAGCTGCATACTCATTTACTCAGCAGTCTGTTTAGTCCTTGAGATAGAGAGAGAAGGTCGTAGACAACGAAAAACTGAATTGGATTCAGTTGTAAAATGCAAGCAAATATTACATTTGCAGAATCCCCTATCACCTATATATTATGAATGCACACACATTTGTAGAGGCAAAATTAATTTTTGTTAATATGAAAAAAAAAGAGATTGTTGTTACTGCTCCCTCCAAAAATAAAGTGAAGAAAACGAATGCATAGTACGATAAACACTTAGATCCACACAAGGTGGATATGGTGCCCTCTAGAAGACTAGAAGTCTCTTCTGTGCATGATGCTCTGTCAGCAAAAGAAGTCGGCAATATAGTAGACACTCAGGCATTTATGTTCTTATTTCATTTTTGCTTCCACAAAGTTGTTTACTTCTTAATATGGCAGGAAAAAAGTCATTTTTTTGTTAATATGGCTGTCATAGTTCATTTTTTGTTATGGTCAAATTGACAGATGTCAGATTGGGTTTTTTTTATTAACTAGCTTTCTTCTTACTATTTATTCACAAAGCAAAAGCTCTTACTCTTTTAGTTTTCTTGTCACATGAATACTACCATGTCTGTTACTTCGAAAAATCTTGCTTCAATCATGGTGTCATTCTAATATTATGCATGCTTTTCATTTTTCCTGGTGCTGTGTTGCAGTCCGGAATGGGAGGGATACATCTGTGATTGTTCTTACACTGGATACTGGTGAAGTATATATCATTGCTAGCTTGTCTTCCAGGACTGATACTCAGGTGATATATGTCGATCCAACAACTGGTGCCTTGCGCTACAATGCAAAATTGGGTGTTGATATTTTTGAATCTGAAAAAAAGGCTTTAGATTACATTACGAATGGATCACAATGGCTGTATAAGAATTTAACATATGCCAGGGCGATTTTGGGTTATGCCGCCCTGGGAAACTTTGGTTTGCTACTTGTTGCAACGAAGTTAATTGCAAGCATTCCAAACCTGCCCGGTGGAGGGTGTGTATATACGGTGATTGAGAGCCAGTGGATCAAAATATCACTTCAAAATCCTCAACCCCAAGGTAAAGGAGAAGTGAAGAATGTTCAAGAATTAACCGAGCTTGATATTGATGGAAAGCATTACTTTTGTGAGACAAGAGATATCACTCGGCCTTTCCCGAGTCGTCTTCCCTTGCAAAAGCCTGACGATGAATTTGTTTGGAATGGATGGTTTTCAATGCCTTTCAAAACCATTGGGCTGCCACAGCATTGCGTCACTCTGCTGCAGGTTTTGCTTCATGCTTGGTACCTTCAAATTGATGCTCATCTAACTGTTGTTCTTTCAAAATGTCTAGCTTTTAAGCGAGCTCCTCTATATGTTCTTGCTACAGTTAACATAGGCCGCCCATTGTAGTATGCTTTGTATTTTGTAGTTGCTATACATATCTATACAAATAATTTTAAGTGACAAGCTATGAATTTCCCTCCATATTAGGAGCTGAACTCCATCTCAGTTATGAAAAACTCATTCAACTGATGGATAAAAAGCATTTTGGTAACATACAATTGAGGGTTAGACATTTCTCAATTCATTGCTCTAGGTGGTGAAGCATGCATGTAATAATATGTCTTTCTACAAGCAAAGTCAATCTTAATCTGGACTGTGATTAGCATATTGTTCTGCTAGGGGGTACAAAAATATTTGAATGAGGTCAAGTTAGGCCACATTTTTTGATGTCCTCTTTTTCAAACCTGCTATCTCATGGGTCAGTTGAAGTTGTCTAATCATACCTTGCTGGCTAATTTTCAAATTTGGATATTCTAGTGACCTTCACTGTAACTGGTAATAAAGGGGGGAAAACAATGTTGTTCTGCTTCCTGATGCTTTTGTATCCAGGAATTTGTTACTGCTGCATTATTTTTTAATCGTTTCTTCCTATGTTTAAGCATTTATTGCTAAATGCTTGGGAAGAAGCCATTAGACGCGTATATACATATATGTTTGTGGGGGTGTGTGTCATTGTGTGTCCCCATGAAGGAATTTAATTCAGTCAGCAGTGCTTGTTAGAAAGAACAAGTTCAAATTGCCACCATGTATTACTTATCAGTCTGCCTATTACAATCAATTATTACTGATGTGTCCCAAATTGCCATCAGAAATGACTTAATTCGTCTACCTATTAGAATTAATTATTTCTGAAATTTTGACTTTTTTTAACAACTAATTGAAGGTTTTATTGAAAAATGCAAAAGGTATAGCCTAGATACACAAGAAGTATACAAGAGGAACACCTAAGTAGAAGTAGGAAAATGTTTTTATGTGATGTTAAAAATTTATTTCTCTGGAATTTATTTTTGATAGGTTTCTCTGGAATTTATTTAGACAATGTTTTTGTTATCTATAAATCATTATCACTTGGATATAGTTAAGTTGTGACTTCTCTTGTTTGGCTGTTGTCACTATCCATGTGTGCTTTCACAGTCCATTTTTGTGGTTAAGCCATGACTTCTCTTGCTTGATCTTATCACTATTCATGTGAGCTTTCATATTCCATTCTATTTTTTTTTTTAAATTTATGTTATCTTTGATCCTCTTCCAATTCACTTTCATAACGATTTACCTGCCCTACATTTGGGAGTATTTGTTTAGCTATATTTAATGTTTAAGATCGTTACAATAATGTGTAGGGGTTTGCAGAATGTCGAAGTTTTGGAAGCTCGGGTCAGCTAGAAGGGATTGTTGCTCTCACTGCTCGTCGTAGCCGACTGCATCCTGGCACTCGATATTTGGCTAGGGGATTAAATTCGTGTTTTAGCACAGGTCTGCAACACATTAACAAATTGAATTGCATTGTTATGGAATTTGCTAAGTTATTTTGGTCAATTGGTAGAAGCTCCCTACAAAAGCTTTTACCAATTAGAAACCAAAAAACTTCTGAAAGTTATCTTTTGGTTTCTAATACTCATTTGTTCACTTCATTTAAACCCACAAAGTGATAATTTACATCTCAACAATTTAGTAACCACATTGTCTCTAGTTTGGAATTAATTGACTAATTAACAACATTGACAATTTTTTTTTTCAATTTTCATTTTATAAGTAGATGAAGTTGAAAGGAAAAAGGGTGATACCTAAGTACATATGAAGTGTACAAGATATTCACTTAACTCAAAAAAAGTAAAAAGAGCAAGAAAATCATACCATGTTGGCTAGTTTTCAATTTTGGATATTGTAGTGACCTTTATTGCACTTATGCCAAAGAAGGAAGGATCTTTGGATGTGAAGGATTTCCACCCCATTAGCCTTGTTAATAGGATGTACAAAATCATGTCCAAAGTTTTTGCCAACTGCTTGAGCATGGTTTTGGAGAAGATTATTATCTCTAAGCCTCATAATGCTTTTGTCAAAGGTATACAAATTTTGGACTTAGTTCTAATTGCTCATGAATGCTTGGAGAGTAGAATAAAGTCGGGTGTGCCAGGTATCTTACGTAAGTTGGGCATGGAGAAGGCTTTCGACCACTTAAATTAGAATTTCCTTTTTTTTTTTTAATTTTCTTTTAAAAGAAGATTTATTTGGGAGATGTGGTTTTGAGGAGAGGTGGTGTAGTTGGATCAAGTATTGTGTATCCACGACTCGTTTATCAGTTTTGGTGAACGACACTCCTGTTGGTTTCTTTAATATTTCTCGCGGATTGAGACAAGGGGATCTGTGTCTCCCTTCCTTTTTGTGATAGCATGGATGCTCTTAGTCTGATGTTGGGGGCCGCTATTGGTGGTGTGTTCTTGGGAGGTTTAAATAAGGTGCCCTAACAATGGTTTTGTCAATGTTTCTCATCTTCTTTTTGCAGTTGGCACTCTTATTTTTTTCAAGGTAGAACATGGCCACGTTCAATTGTTGAGGGTTCTCTTGCTTTTCTTTGAGGCTGTCTTTGGCCTTAAGGTGAACCTTGGGAAGTCTGAGATGGTCTAGTGGGAGTGCTAGGGGGGTTGGTGCTCAAATGAAGTGAGAGGCGCACATGTTGCAAGACTGTAGAAATACATTAGGAGTAGTTGGGAAGATTTGGCCAGTAATGCTAGTTTCGTGATTGGCTAGGGCTCCAAAATTAGTTTCTAGCATGATGACTCTTGGTCTAGTAGTACAATCCTTAGGGCAGGTTTGGGGGGTGAGATGAGAATTTTTTATTTTGTTTGGAAGTTTAAAATATTATGTTTTAATATTACTATTGTGTTGGGATTTGAAAAAGTTGAATTGAGACTTGAAAAAGTTGAATTGTTTATTATATTTTGTATGGGGATTTGAAAAAGATGTAATGATGAGATGAGGTGAGAATTTTGTGTCTCATCCCACCCCCCAAACCTGTTAAGGTTTCATTCCCCACTCTCTAATGGATCACCCATAATCAGGATGCTTCGGTTGCGGATCTCTTGGATATCTCTAATGGATTGTGATTGTGGAATGTGCGTTTTCTTATAGCTACGCAGGATTGGAAGATTGGTGCTATTTTTGATCTGTTCAATTTGGCAACCCATAAGAGTGTGACATGTGGCACTCTTATTAAAAAATAATAAAATCAGAAAAATCAAAATAAAAATATTTTAAAATAAATGAGAAAACTAAAAACTTAAAAATGTAAAATAATTAAATTTATAAAAAAAGAGACGATTTTTGGGGAGGCCCTCCCCTCGGGAAGGGGGATCCCTTCCACAGGGCCGCAATGGGGTGGCTGGGAAGCCACCCTGTGGTGGTCTGGTGGTGGCCAGCCCCACAGTGGTTGATCTAGCCATAGGCAGCCAAATTGGCCACCTATAGTGGTTTTCGTAGCCATCGCGGGGTGGCTTATTGTCCACCCCGTGAAGGGATCCTCTCCCTAGAATTGTTTTTTTTTTTAAAAAAAAATTAATTATTTATGCTTTTAAAATTCTTAATTATTTTATTTGTTTTTAATTTTTAAAGAATTTTTATTTTGATTTTTAAGATTTTATTATTTCTTAAGGGTGCCACATGTCGCATTTTGATTGGTTGCCATGTGGCAACCTTGTTGTTAGATGAATTGACGGGAGATGCACGGAAGGATCTAATTGCAAAAATTTGCATACCCAAGGAGTAAATTATAAAAATTTGAAACTGAGGGTGTGATTTGCAAACAGGCTTAAACCCATGGACTAATTTTATAATCAACCCTATCATAGTTCTTTTCCTTGGAAGTGCATTTGGAGGAGTAAAGTGCCTTCCAATGTTGCTTTCTTTGGTTGGACGACCTCTCTTGGGAAAATCCTGACAATTGCCAACCTTTTTTTTTATCGGTAAACAAAATTTTTATTGATCAATAGGGATAGGCAATAGTCCAATTATACGGGAAGGGTGGGCTTATTGTTGTGGATTGGTTCTATATGTGTAAAAAATGTGGTGAATTGGTGGATCATTCATTACTTCATTGCAAGGTGGCAAGGGTATTATGGGATGCAATGTTTAGAAGGTCTATACCATAGTTTTAAATTCCGTTCCGTTCCGGCCGGAATTTTCCTTTCCGGTGTAGTATCTGGTACACTATACCTCCTCATTTCGTTTCGCTCCAAATTTAGGCCCTTTCCGGTCCGTTTTGGCCATTCCAGTCAAATTCCGGCCATTTTGGCCCCTATTCCATTTCGGACTGTTTTGGTAATTTTTTTGTGCTTGGATGACATTTTTGTAAATTTTAAATCTAGATGGTATTTAGTTAATTCTAGAATATAAAATGTATTTATATAATTTTAATTTTTTTTGTAACTTTGAATATGTCCTCTCATTCTCTCATTTTTTTAAAATATCATTACTTTTAATAATTTCTCTATTATTTTATTTTTTTCTTTGTTTTTGTGTCTCAACTCAAGTTTGTAATTTTTTCAACAAATATTCATTTTATAAATCTTCAATTCTTCCATATATTTACACATATACATGATACACACTTATATATATATATATGTATTTATTCTATTAGTTGTTAGTTTATATCTACATATAAATATTTATATATAATATATAGTTAATAACAAAACGGTACACCGGAATGCACCAGTACCGAAATATTCCGTTTCAGTACTTAAACCGGAATGATCACCGAAACGGAATTTAAAACATTGGTCTATACTGGCATGGGTGATGCCTAGGAGGGTTGTGGATCTTTTTGTTTGTTGGAGAGGTGTTCGGGGTGTTTCTCATACTGCTGCTGTATGGAATTTATTCCTTTATGCCTCATGTGGTGCATTTGGCTTGAAAGGAACAGCAGAAACTTTGAAGATCGAGAGTGCTCTTTGTTCGAATTGAGATGTTTCTTTTTCCACACTTTATTTCTATGGGCTTCGGCTAACGTATTCAATGGGACTAGCGTTCATGATTTTCTTGCATGGGCTACGCCTATTTACTTGATTCACTATTGTGATAGTCACTATTGTATACACGGGCTACGCATATTTACTTGATTCAATAAAACTTCATTCTTATTTATCAAAAATCAATTAGAAACTAGAATTAGGAAAGCAGTTATAGGCAGCTATCTAGTGGTAAAAAGGTTTTGAAAAAAATTGCCTTTAGTTATGCAATCGTTTTCTCAGCCTTTTTTTACAAGTAAAGATACCAAATTTTAATGAAGTGTGCTATGAGCGCAACCCAACTACGTAAGGAGTATACGAAGGAACACTTGTAGTTAAAGGAAAGAAAGAGAACAATAAGCCATTTTTCTAGTTCTCAACTTGTAAATAGGCTTTCACTTTCGTATACTTCCTGTGTACTTGGGTTTTGCCTATTTACTTGTTTTGGTAAAATCTTTCTTATAAAAAAGCCATAAAGTCTACAAAGGAAGAAAAAGAAGTATTGTTGTGGGCAGTTGTCCAATCATATAGAAATCTAAGCATCGAGGTTTTAACTCTAGTAGTGTTCTCTCATAGTCTTCAAAATTGTGGATGTTACGTTCCTTCCATATGCTCTACATTATGCACAAAAAGAACCATCCTCTGGTCAATAATTCCACCACCATTTGTGGCACCACCTAGTCAATCTCGAAAAGGTGGAAGATCGCATATCGCAAAACCCTAGCCAGTTCACAACAAAGCGACAATTGGTTGATGGTTTCCCTGCACTTCTTTTTTTCTTTGTTGTTTTTTTTTTCCTGTTTACTTGTCCGGGTGCATTGGGTACTGCCAGGACATATGTTGCATTTATCTATTGGTTAGCATGGGAGACATGGAGTCAAAAGGGGATGTCTGGCATGGAAAACTGTTTCCTTTTGTTCCTTAGGGATTGTTTGGTGAGAGGCACCTGCTTGTGAAATTAAAGCAGGTGTCCTTGTTGATGCTTAACTGCTTCACTGATCTTTGTTTTTTCAGCACCTCTTTTTTGTTGTTGTTTTTTGTTTTTTTGCTTTTACAGATTCTCTATCTTGTAGAAGTTCGTAAGTCTGTACAAAATTAGGTTTGGTACTTGTACAACTGTTTGTGATAAAGCTTGGAGAAGTAGTTGACTGACGTGTTTTATCTTTATGTAATAAAGCTTTGGTACTTGTACAACTGTTTGTGATCATAGTCCTTACAAGGCATTTTTACAATTCTGTACCACTTGGAGAAGTAACTACGAGTTTATATGTATATTTTATTCCCAAATATTTTCAGTTCTGCGTCTGCCATTACATTTTATTGCCTGCTCTTATCTCAGCTGTTTGTTGTGTTCCCTATAATTTTCTTTGAACTTAAGAAGAATATGTACTTGATAGGAAATGAAGTTGAGTGTGAGCAACTTGTATGGGTCCCCAAAAGGGCTGGTCAGAGTGTTCCTTTTAACACATATATTTGGCGACGTGGCACAATTCCAATCTGGTGGGGAGCAGAATTAAAGATCACTGCAGCAGAAGCAGAAATATATGTTTCAGAGGTCGATCCTTATAAAGGAAGCTCACAGTATTATCAGAGGTTGAGTAAAAGGTATGATGCTCGAAGTTTAGATGTTGGTGTTGGGGGGAGTCAGAATAGAAAAGCTCTGGTTCCAATTGTATGCATCAACTTGCTTAGGAATGGAGAAGGAAAGTCAGAGTCTATTTTAGTTCAGCATTTTGAGGAATCTTTGAATTATATCAGATCAACTGGAAAACTTCCATATACTCGAATTCATTTAATAAACTATGATTGGCATGCCAGTATAAAGTTAAAAGGTGAACAACTAACAATTGAAGGATTGTGGAAACTTCTAAAAGCACCCACTGTATCTATTGGCATTTCTGAAGGGGATTATTTGCCTTCACGGCAGCGGATCAAGGACTGCAGAGGTGAAATCATATATAATGATGACTATGAAGGTGCCTTCTGCATAAGATCACATCAAAATGGAGTGATACGTCTCAACTGTGCAGATTCTTTGGATAGAACCAATGCCGCTAGTTATTTTGGTTCCCTCCAAGTTTTTGTGGAGCAATGTAGGCGGCTGGGAATATCGCTTGATAGTGATCTGGCATTAGGTTATCAGTCAATGAATAATTATGGTGGTTATACTGCTCCATTACCTCCAGGTTGGGAGAAACGTTCTGATGCAGTGACAGGGAAAACATATTATATCGATCACAATACTAAGACCACAACATGGATGCATCCCTGCCCAGATAAACCTTGGAAGAGATTTGATATGACATTTGAGGAGTTCAAGCGATCAACAATTCTTTCACCAGTATTGCAGTTGGCTGATATTTTTCTGCTTGCTGGTGATATTCATGCAACACTTTATACTGGTTCTAAAGCTATGCATAGCCAAATCCTTAGCATATTTAATGAGGATGCTGGGAAGTTTAAACAGTTTTCTGCCGCACAAAATATGAAAATTACTTTGCAGAGAAGATATAAAAATGCAGTTGTAGATAGTTCTCGTCAAAAGCAGTTGGAGATGTTTCTTGGGATGAGGCTTTTCAAGCATCTTCCATCACTTCCTGTTCAACCTCTAAATGTACGTTATTCTAGGATTCTTCTGAATTAGCGGTAATAGTGTTTTATTTGTTTATATCTTTCTGCAGTCTCTATATGCTTGGTCAGTTTGTTTCATAATTGCCATAGTTTTGCTTGAATAGTTGCTATGGTATTCTTTATTTATTTCTACAGCTTTTCGTCAACTTTCCCTTTAATTATGTCTCTCTTTCTCTTGTGATTTTATTGAATGGGTTGAAATTTATGATAAACAGTCATCAAATGTTGAATCATGATGTCAATTAAGATGTTTCATATGGTTGTTGTGTTGCTAAAAGTATGGTACTCCTGTGGATCATTTGTCATTTTCTATTTCTAGTTTGATGGGTTATATAATTACTCATCCATTAACGTTTGATACTTTTTTACTTATAAAAAAAAAAAACGTTTTATAGTTTTTTTTGTCTCTCTCTTATAACCTCAATAAAAATTTTATGCATTCTGAATTTATTATAGCATTACTTTGTTCTTGCAATCATTACATACTATTTTTTGGGTTTTGAAGGCGCAACTTATGCTTAAACCACCAAAACTGCTAGGCATGAAAATTGATATTATTTTTGATGCATTGATAATGAAAAGTTGGTGGAAATTGGGAGGGAATTATAATGCATAACTAGCCAGATATGAATGGAGCTATTTGCAGATGATGACCTTTCAACTCTGTGTGTATGTGTGTGTTCAACTCTATAATGCAAAACACATAACAAGCTTATGGTATGAATCCTTAATTGCTAACTTTGTTGAGGTTAGAGAGTCTAGCGGTGTCAAATCATGTTAACGGGTCGTGTTCGTGTCGTGTCAAGACATGAATATTATACTATATGGGTCAACATGAACACGACCTGTTAAGTTTATCATGTCCAAATTTCAAGTTTTAACACGACCCATTAAAATAATGGGTTGACACAAAACGACACGATATGACCCGTTATTAATTAATTAGAAAATGGGTCGATATGACACAACCCATTTCGACCCATTTCAACCTGTTTCACATTAAAATTAAAATCACAATATCTTTCAAAATTATAAAACTAAGTCCAAAATTACAATCAAGATTCCAAATAATAAAAACACTAACGCTGCTTTTGGTTCCCAAATTCAGCTAAGTTCAATCTAATTTTAAACTGAGTCTAACAAACACCCAATTCTCAAATTACTAAACTCATCCTAACTCAAAACCTTCTTACACGTGGGACCCACAACCTTTTTTAACTTAAAATATCTTTATACGTGGGACCCACAACCTTTTTCAATTTTTCATAAAAAGTACTAAACTCATCTTAACATCTAAACACACTTTAAACTCAGTTTAGATGGGCCCCACATAATTCCCTCCACTACTCAACTCACTACTATTCATAAAGAACTCAACTCAGCTGAGCTCAGTTCAACATCCAAACGCAGCCTAAAAATAAAATTCCAGCAATACCAAATATGAGAGTATAACTTCATAAGTCCAAAATTACAATACAAGCAATAAAAATATAAACATAGTGTAATAATATTAATGTTACAATCCCAATAATGATAAATACAAATCTAAACAAAGAAGACGTAGGTATTTTAAGTTTGAAAACATGTGGCTGGAAATAGAAGGTTTTGTTGATAGGGTCAACCAGTGGTGGTCATCTTATCATTTTCAGGGCACTCCAAGTTTTATACTGGCGGGGAAATTGAAAGCTTTAAAACAAGATTTAAAATTGTGGAATAGGCAGTCTTTTGGAGACATTGGGGAACAAAAGAAAACCAAGACAAGTGAGATCGTTGAAATGGAAAGGATACAAGAGTCCAGGTCATTATCACAGGACGAAATGACTAAAAAAAGAGTTGGTTGCAGATCTTGAGAGGATCATTCTACTAGAAGAGATATCGTGGCGGCAAAAGTCGAGAGCGTTATGGTTGAAGGAAGGAGATAGATGTACTAAGTTTTTTCACAGGGTGGCCAATTCTCACAGAAGATCTAATAATATTGAGATGCTGAAGATAGATGGGGCAGATTGTAAGGATGAGCAGAGAATTAATGATCATGTAGTTGGGTTCTTTGAACAACTACTTACTGAGCAGATGGGTTGGCGACCGAAGCCTGATGGATTAGCTTTCGACTCTATTGGGCCTATGGATGGTATTCGCTTGGAGAGGCCGTTTGAGGAGGTTGAGGTTTATGAAGTGGTGAGGAAGATGGCCAAAGACAAGGCTCCGGGTCCTGACGGGTTTTCTATGGGTTTTTTTCAAACTTGCTGGGAAGTACTAAAAGATGATCTCATTTTGGTGTTCCAGGAGTTTCATGAAGCTGGACAATTCGAGAAAAGCCTAAATGCCACATTTCTTGTTTTGATTCCAAAGAGAGTTGGGGCTGAAGAAATCAGGGAGTTCCGACCCATTAGCCTAATAAATGGGGTTTACAAGATCCTTTCTAAGGTACTTGCAAACCGACTTAGTGAGGTAGTGGGAAAGATAATCTTAAAGCTTCAAAATGCCTTTGTGAAGGATAGACAGATCCTAGATGCTGTCCTTATCGCAAATGAATGCCTGGACAGCAGACTGAAAGCTGGTAGTACTGGGGTCTTATGCAAACTAGACATGGAAAAAGCGTATGACCATGTAAATTGGGAATTCTTGCTAGACTTTCTAAGGAGGTGTGGTTTTGGGGAAAGATGGAGATCATGGATCCGTTGGTGTATATCTACAGCAAAATTTTCAGTTCTGATAAATGGAAGTCCAACAGGTTTTTTTAATAGCACACAAGGCCTTAGACAAGGAGATCCGTTGTCACCATTACTATTTGTCATTGTAATGGAGGCTTTGAGCAGAATGATCTCAGCCCTAGTTGCAAATGGGCGTCTGAATGGGTATTCAATAGAATCCCCGGGGGGGATCAATTAATATTTCGCATTTATTGTTTGCAGATGATACTCTTATCTTTTGCGAGGCAGATAACAATCAGATTCGTGTTTTAAAGGCCCTTCTTCTTTGTTTTGAAGCAGTTTCAGGGTTGAAAGTGAACTTGGATAAATCAGAGATGGTGCCTATTGGAGGTGTGCAACGGCTAAGACAGTTGGCTAATACTCTGGGGTGTAAGATTGCTTCACTTCCTATGACATACCTTGGTCTTCCATTGGGGTCCGCCTCGTGAGCGACTCCTATATGGGATATAGTGATTGAGAAAGTAGAGCGTCGATTAGCAGGATGGAAGAGAATGTATTTGTCAAAAGGTGGTAGGATAACCTTGATAAAGAGTACGTTATCTAACCTACCGACATATTTTCTGTCTTTGTTCCCTATCCCAGCAAGTGTGGCAATTCGAATTGAGAAACTACATCGAGATTTCCTATGGGGAGGATTGGGGGAAGAGTTTAAATTCCACCTAGTCAGGTGGGAAAATGTATGTAGACCTATCTCTTCTGGTGGTTTGGGCATTAGAAATCTGAGAATCTTTAATCGGGCATTACTTGGGAAATGGTTGTGGAGATACCATAAAGAACCTGAGGCTTTATGGAAACTGGTGATCGAGAGTAAATATGGAGAATTATGGGGGGGGGGGATGGTGTACTAATGAAGTGAGTGGGGCATATGGTGTGGGTTTGTGGAAGCATATAAGAAGAGGATGGGGGGTTTTTACCAGGCACATAAGATTTTGTCTTGGAGATGGGACTAGGATCAAATTTTGGTATGATAATTGGAGTGGCAATGGGGTTTTAAAGGATCTATTTCCTATTCTTTTTAGGGTGGCAAGTGATAATGTTGTCTCTGTGGCGGAAGTTATGGTGATAGTGGGGGAACAAATTCAATGGAACATTAAGTTTAGCCGGGCGGCACATGATTGAGAAGTTGACAATTTTGCAGCCCTTTTCAGCCTCTTATATTCACTCAAACGTAGTAACCATCAAGCTGATAGGTTGTGGTGGATACACACGGGAAAAGGTGTATTCTCGGTTCGCTCGTTTTATAAATCTTTATCACAAGAACATCCAACCCAATTCCCTTGGAAAAGGATTTGGAGACACAAGGCGCCGCCCCTTAAAGCAGCGTTTTTTGTGTGGACCGCTTCTTTGGGTAAGATACTCACAACAGATAATTTGAGAAGACGAGGGTGATCATCGCAGATTGGTGCTGCATGTGCAGGAACGAGGGTGAATCTGTGGACCACCTTCTACTACATTGTGATATAGCTCGAGGGATTTGGAATGAAGTATTCAGAAGACTAGGCTTGGGGTGGGTTATGCCCGAGTCTGTAGTGGAGATGTTGGCTAGTTGGACAGATCTAAGAGGTAACCAACAGATCAAGGCTATATGGAAGATGTTGCCTATTTGTGTCATGTGGTGTTTATGGCAGGAGCGTAACGAACGGACTTTTGAAGACAAAGAAAGATCAATGGAGGAACTAAAGGCTTTCTTTTTTAGAACTCTTTGTACTTGGGCCAATTCCGTTAACTTTAATGGCCAAGATTTTCATGCTTTCCTTATTTCCAATGTTCCTACTTAGCTAGGACATTCTTTGTACTGAACATGGCTTTTGCCTATTCTTTGGAGGAAGTGAATGGTCTCCCCTCTGAATCCAGAGTCAGCTTCTCCTCCAATCTCTGCGGTACACTTCCTGCTGCAAATAAAAGAACAGAGACAAAGAAGATTATCATTTCCTTAATTGTAACAAGTTCATCATTTCATAATCAAGAAAGTCTCAAGACCCAAGAACTTATATACCCACTTGAATTTGGCTATTCCATTCAAAACGAATTCCCACATTGAATTTTCCAAATACTATATATATAATAATAAAATATTAATAATTTTAGCCGACTGCTTTTATTATGTATTGTTTGCCTAAAATAAAACCTGATTTGTTCTAAATGTTCTTAAGTGTGGTAAAGAATTGCTATGTATGTGTCACGCGACAACAGAATAAATGTTCATCAGCGTAGTGAGATTGGAATCAAATACAACACCTCGGCTGTGCAGCACCTAGGCACCTGCATTTTATATTACATCTACCTAATCTCTCCAACAAATGTAGTAAGATTGAAAAGCAAAATCAGCCAGTCATACTTCTGTATAATACAATTAACAACCCAACTGTATTATAGGCTATAGCAGTACAACCAGCAGCTTCAATCTCAGCAAAATTAAACAAATACTTTCAACAAGCACCCGTTTCAGCTCATAATAATAATAAAACAAACACAAGCAGTTTCAACAAACAGGTTGTAAATGTTTTTGTACTCTGCTGCTAGTAAACACAAAAACAAGCTATTGTTACTTGTGTTTACTATGAGCTGAGTACTCCAGGAAACATATGGTTAGCATCTAAATGATCTTCGGTTGTACTTAAATGAAAACGTTTTCAATCAAAATAAAATAAAACAAAATGATTCTGAGCTTAAACGATTGGAAAAGAAAGATACAATATTTAACATTGATTCCTGCTTAAAAAAGTTTCAAGAATGTTCTTCACGAGATGGAGTTTTATATATGTACCGAGTACCTATCAAAATTATTTAACCCCAAGGGATTGGCCCAAGTGGTGAAGACTTTGGTCTTGGGGTATCATTCCCTTCAAGGTCTAAAGTTCAACACCTCATGGGTGCAAACAATCCTTTAGGGCTACATCCCTTGGTGAAAAGCCACCGATTTAACCTGTTCCATGTAGGGAAACTTATGAGGGTGCGGTGTACGAGACCGGGGTTTACTCTGCAGGGGTGGGTCCAAAGGGCCCTGCCTTGGAGAGGTTCCCTGTCATAATTTTTTTTTTTTTATATATGTATCGAGTAATTTTGTGAAATCTATGACATGAGGGTTTCTTACAAAAAAATGAAATCTATGTTATTATATTTAGGTTCTTTCATGACTTTGACAAGAGGGTTTTTACAAAAATGATATCTATGTTTTGTGACAAGAGAAGGGCTCGGCTCTCATATTTAGGTTTTCCATTTCATGACTTTGACAAAAGGGATTCTGAACAAAAAAACTCATGAAATCTCTATATGGTTTTGGAAAGGAAGAAGAAACACAGAGGAAACAAAGATCCAAGCAGATCCAAACCCAACCCACTAACTAATCGAAGATTTTTAGCACAAATCAAAGTGTAGACAACCAATCGCACCATAACACTAGCAGATGTTTAGCACAAACTAAAAAGTGCGTACATTGAACATATGTTTAGCGTATCCAAGCAGTTTTTTAGCAACTGTTCATACCTTAGAGGTGGGTGTGGGGGCGGCAGGAGGCTTTGAGAGATGGGAGGCGGAGTGGAGGTGACATGAGAGAGGCGCGGCGTGAGATGAGGTGAGGTGAGGGAAGGGGAGGCGTGAGGAGCAGAGAGGTGAAGAATCTTAGTGAGGAGTGAGGCCGTCGTGAGAGAGGGGGTAGGGATTTTGGTTTTATGTTTGTAAAGGTATAAATGTAATTTTGAGTAAATTTCTTAACAAGTCATAATGGGTTGACTCGTTAGTGACCCATTAAGCAATCGTGTCTTAACGGGTCAACCCTTTTTGATCCGAACTCGTTAAGGCTAAACCCAAACCTGCTTTTATCGTGTCGTGTTTGTGTTGGGTTAACGGATCGTATCATATATTGCCACCCCTAAGAGAGTCTGACTTTGAACAGCCTTATCAGGAGATAGATCGTAGATCTAATTTGCTTGAAATATATAGTATTCTCTCCCCCCTCTCTCTCGCAATCCATGGTAGGGGTGGGCTCTGACTTCGATCGGAGGAGCTCGTACCTCCGATTGGAGTAGCAACTGGGTTTTTTCAGACCCAGTTGCCCTACTTAGGCCTAGTTTTCCTACTGAGAAAATGGACTCTGAATTTCTGATTGGCCCAATATTAACCCCTGTTTAATAATGTAAAAAAATAATTAAAAAAATCTAAAATACTGTAAAAAATAAGTTAAAAAGCTAAAATTTAAATACAATAACTAAATCAAACTACAAATCGCAAACCATAAATTTAAATTTAAAACTACAAATCGCAATAAATTTAAATTTACAACACCAAAATATTGAATGATGTCATAAATTTCATTCAAATGTGAAATAGCCGCAATGGCCAATGCCCCACATCAGTCTTGGACAGTCCATGCATTCGAGTCGATGACTCGATACTCGATAGTGATTTTCAATTTTCCTGCATGAAGTTTTAACTTTTATTGATCAGATGCACTATTTTTTCTTTAGTCGTTTAACCATAGACTTCTAAACCATCAGCCAAGACTCCAAGTGATATTATGAACTCACCTCCATCTCTAACTCTGACGAGTTTTGCATGATGTTAATCATCCCATGGTGTGTTGGTCTCAGACTCTCAGTCACCCGCAATTAGTCTGGGGTTCTCAGCTAGGTCTACAAAATCATATAAATTATAAATTAAATAATGAAAACATTAAAATTATGTAAATAATCATTTGATTTGATTTAAGACTTAATTATAAGTATAAACAAATAGGCTTTGAGGAAAGTGGAGACTGAGAGTATAACTGAGAAAATAATATATTAAGATTTGTTTTTGATTCATTAACAAAAATTGCACCTTCATTATCACCCAAAGTCCCTAAACTCTAGAAAAATGTTTCTTCAAATAAGAGTTACAAGCATAAAACCGGAGTACACAGGATGGTCACCAAAATTCTGATGAACTGCAGAATAATTAAACATGTCTCATAACTCAGCAACATTTCACAATTCACAGTTTCATTTTCACAAACACCTTCCCTGCATACACTGGTGCCATTTCACAGTGTTCCACTCCATCGTAATCCATTCCATTTTACATTTACAAGCAACACAATAGCCAACAACTAGACCCAAAACAACTGTTATAATGTAAACCATCAAATAATTCCAGGCAACATAAAAATTGCAAAACTAGGGCTCGGAGTCTCGGACTACACTTATGAGTTACGACGTTGCAAAGGCTGAACGGCGCAAACGACGGCAAGATCACGACGGCAAACGGGAATGGAGCAACAAAGACTCAGAGAGGGATCATAGAAGAAGATTCAAAGAATCAGAAGAAGGGAAAGAGAGTGAGGGGAAGAAGGAAGAAGGGGGGTCCTGCGTTTTGGACCCCCGTGTGAAGAAACGACGTCGTTCCACACATTTAGTTATTTTTTTTTAAAATTCACATCGTTTTACATCTGGATTTTGTTTTTTAAAAACCGTCGGAGTCGGAATTGGAGCGGAGGTCGGACAGAGTCGGAGTGGGCGGAGGGTTTGCACAGCCCTAATCCATAGTGTTCTACGTAGGTTGTTGTGTGCTGGTCAATTGACGAAAGTAGTGCGGATTTGAAGAATTTTAGAGAGCATGAGTATTTTTTTGTTTTCCAAAGAACGCCTGGTGTTTCACCGTGCATGACCAACACATGTAGAAGAGAGTGTCAAAATATTATGTTGTCAAAATATTATGTAAATGGCCGAATTGAATGGCCTTTGAGTGATCTGTATATTATATATGAACTTTACAAGAGAGCTATACATGGAAAGAAACTAATTGCCGAGTGATTCTAGTAGTCTAGCCTTATATGGAAACTATATATTCTGTCAATATGCTAACTGTACAAGCCTACGCAAATTAAGTAAAGGTGAAATAAGGAAAGAAGAATAGAAGGAAAGAAGATTGATTATGGACAGCAAAGCTGTCCATTGACAGAGAGAATGGGCCCTTAATTGCCAACCTGTCTCAAGGAGAGTGTAACTACAAACTGCCTACCTTGTGAGAGATTTGCAGTAACCCCTAGATTGTCCAAGGATGTGGAGTTTTCTTGTTTCCCTGCAGTTTTGGTGCTTTGCTTAGACTTTCATGGGTGGGTTTATGTCCATACTGGGTTGCAGTTGAGTTATTCTCTACGAACAAAACTGAAGTGGGCAACAATACTTCACTGATATAGCATAGGTGTAACAACTATCCACATCTGGAAAATTTAAAATGATAAGTGGACCAGAAAAGTGAAGTGCCTAAACTTGGAAGTGTGCTCAAAAAATACTTTTATATCACTAAGTTGTTCTTATGATATATTTTCTGCTAATTGTTATAGTCCCGCATATTAAATTCCTTGAAGCCACTTTAAATCTTTTGTCATCCAGCAGAGAGGAAGTTGATCCGTGCGTGGAATGTTCAAAACTTGTTGAATTTTGCCTTGCACTTAAACTGCAGAGGTTGGGTCTCTTTCACCAACCTAAGCCTTGGACATTTACTTTTTGAACTTGTTTTGTGGCTGCTCATAACCTAGCCTTTGAAGTTAGTTATCTTTCATTTTGATTTTCATAAATTCTAGCTAAAATACTTGTTTATTATTTGAGTCACCATGAGGTTGCTCTTATGAAATGTAACACCCCAGATTGTGTGTAGGAAGGTAGTGAATGGATCACACAGAGGGAGAAGTTCAAGGCCTCTATAATGAATTCAAGGGGCTCCAATTGTAACCTTGATTAGTCCTTTTGGAGTGTAGGTTTTTTTGGGAGTTATCACATGAAGATGTTTGGTGGTTATGATTTTTTCCAAAAGATCCCGTGTACCTGGGGTGCCTAGTTCTCATCAATAAAATTCTTATTTACTGATCAATTTTTTTTCCCAAGGACAGATAACCTTTTATAGAACAGATATATATATATATTTAATATTTTATTTTATTTTATTTTATTTTTGATCATAATCTGGCTGTTTTATAAATTTAAAAGTGTATTACATGATATGTTGCAGGTACTCTCACGACCATCTGGTTTCTTTCTTAAGCCAGTTGCCAACATGCTTTCGATTTCTGATAGTGGAGCCAATCTTCTGAGTTTCAAAAGAAAAGACCTAGTCTGGGTATGCAACCTACACATCTTTTTGTCACAAAGGAACAATTTTTTGCAACTCAAGAATGATCTTGGACGCATATATTTCTATATGATTTCAATTAATGATTATTCATCAGTGTCATTTTCTTATGGAAATATATGCATTGTATTTCTCAGGTTTGCCCCCAGGCTGCAGATGTGATTGAACTTTTTATCTATCTTGGGGAGCCTTGCCATGTTTGTCAGCTTCTTCTCACAATATCTCATGGTGCAGATGATTCAACTTATCCATCAACAGTTGATGTTAGGACAGGACGCTATCTAGATGGGCTCAAACTGGTCGTGGAGGTCTGTATATCTCTTCCATATGTCTTACTCTTTAAGCTTCACATCTTTGCATACCCCTTGCTGTCTATTTCTGTATGAGATAAGAGTAGATAATATTATTTACATGGGTAAGAAGAGGATATGGTATTTGTTCCACTTTTAGTTTCTCTTTCAAGTAAAAACGTGCATTGTTTTTAGGTGCTCCATCATAGAAGAAGTCTCCTATTGCCTAAATTACTCATAGGGCAAGAAAACAATCATAGGGAGTTGGGATTTATCTACTTATTTGATAAGTAATCATATTTGGGTAGTGCTGTTATGGATTTTCTTTCATAATATTATTAAATTATCAAAAAAGAAAAAAATAGACACTGGACATTGAACGTAAGTGCTGCATAGTACCTTCTAAAGGTTTTTTTGGTAAGTAAGGTAATTTTATTTATAGGTAACATATAGTTTTCTCGATAAATAAGATAAATTTTACTTATGAAAAAAGATAAGTAAGATAAGTTTTTAATGATAAAAGAAAGAAGATATATGGGCATCTTCGAAGTACATAGGAAGTACACTCTTATAAATAAATAAAAAAGTACATAGGGAATACACATCATATACATCTAAGAAGAGAAAGAAATGGCCTCGGCATTGGTGGATAGGGTGTTATTAATCCTATAGTGAGTATACATATTCGAGAAATTCTATTTGCAGTCCCCACTTGGGGACTGCATGTGCAGACCCTTTATTAAATGAGAAAAAATATCATTTTAGGAGGGATAGTTTTGTAATTTTAAAAAATTTTAAAGTTAAAATAGTCTAGGCTTGCATTGCAGTCCCCAAATGAGGACTGTACCTAGCATTGCTCTACATATTCACCTAATAAGAAAAGTAAATACCGGGGGTCTTTTATCGATACACTTTACATGTGGATCGTTCCTATAGACTTTAATGAGATTATACTTCTTGTGTACCTGGGTTGCACCTTTTGCACTTCGCGATAAATTTTTGCTTATAAAAGAATTATAATCCTTTAGAGAAGATTACTAAATTATACTCCTTAATTTTTTTTATAAGTAAATGATTGTATTAATAAGAATAGGCATAACCCAAGTACACAAGATGGTATACAAGAGGTAACACCTATTTAGGAAGAAGAAATAGAAACAAGAAATTCATGAAAATCAAGGCCACTAAAATCTACAGAGGAGAAAGAGCTCACTGAGGGTATCACAAGTGGAGACTTGTGGCCAATAGAAATAGAGTGCTGGCAAAAAGTAATCTGAGTTCTTCTAATGAGTGCTCATTGTCTTCGAACGTCCAGTCATTTCGCTCATTCCATAGGTATCACAGGATACGGATATGAACCATTTTCCACATGGCTGTGATTTGTGGAATACCTCTTAAATTTGTCCAACTGGCCAAAATCTCAATCACTGTGGCGGGCATAACCCAAGCTAACTCTAACCTGCTGAACACTTCATCCCATAACTCTCTAGCAACCTCACGGTGCAGTAGAAGATGATCCACAGTCTCACCACTTTCCTTGCACATATAGCACCAATCCACTATGATCACCCTGCGATTCCGTAAGTTATCCATCGTCAGAATCTTACCCAGTGATGCTATCCAAGCAAAAAATGCCGCTTTGGGAGGCGCCTTATTTCGTCAAATCCTTCTCCATGGAAATTGATTGTTCTACGGTTGTGTGAGAGACTTATAGAAAGAATGAACCGAGAATGTACCTTTACCTGCAAGTACCCACGACAACATGTTAGCACCTTGAGTTCTTGGTTTCTTGGAGTATAGAAGACTAAAGAAATCCTCAAAGCTGCCAACTTCCCAATCTTTGGCTGCCCTAGTGAAATTCACATTCTATAGGACTAGGTCACCATATGTTACAATCAGCCATTGAAGCTTCTTTCTCACATGTAGTCCTTAAGGGCATTATCTCCAAACCATAAGTCGCTCTAGAATTTTATTCTAGAACCATCTCCCAACACCAGTTTAGTGTGACGAGCAAAAGCCCCCACCCTTGTCTAATGTGCTTCCATATTCCCACTCCATATATCCCATGTACCTCCTTAGTGCTACACCCCCCAACCTCCATATTTGAAGTCAATCACCGACTTCTTTAAGGCTTCCGGTTCCGTATTATATCGCCACAACCATTTCCTAAGTAAGGCCCGATTGAAGATCCTCATATTTCTGATTCCCAACCCACTAGAGGAGCATACCCTATCCCACTTGACTAGATGAAATTTGAAGTCATTCCCCAAACCACTCAAAAGGGAAATCACGATGAAGTTTCTTGATACAGGTCGACACACTTGCTGGAATTGTGAATACATATAAGAAATACGCTGGTAAATTAGATAGAATCTTTTGATTAAGGTGATCCTACTACCTTTCTACAAGTACAATCTCTTCCAACCTGCCAATCTCCATTCAATCTTCTCAATCACTGTATCCTGAATCGATTTAGTCCTTGAGGCTGCCCCCAAGGGAAGACCAAGATAATTCATGGGAAGAGAGGAGAGCTTACATACAAGAGTATTAGCCAACTGCTGGATGTTGCGAACATTACAATGCCCGAATCTGGTTTTGAACATTACAATCGGATGTTGCGAACATTACAATGCCCGGATATTGATGCCGCTTCAAAACAGAGTTGAAGTAGAAGTGCTCTCAATGCCCGAATCTGGTTTTGTTTTGCCTCACAAAATATCAGTGTATCATCTACAAACAACAAGTGAGAAATGTTAATAGAACCCCTATTGGGGTCACCAATCGAGAATCTAGCCATAAAGCCACTATTAATCAAGGCTAAGATCATTCTGCCAAGCGCCTCCATAACAATGACAAAAAGAAGTGGGGGCAAAAATCCCCTTCTCTTAGACCCTGAAAGCTGTTAAAGAAAACAACTTGACTGTCATTCACCAAGACTGAAAACTTCACCATTGAAATACACCATCTGATCCACGAGCACCATCTCTCCCCAAATCCACAGCTTCCAAGCAAGTAAACTAGGAACTCCCAATTGACATGATCATAGGCCTTCTCCATATCCAACTGGATCCCTAGATTGCCAGATTTTAGCCTACTATCTAGGAATTCATTGGCGATGAGAACTAAGTTCAGAATTTGCCTACCCCTTACAAATGCATTTTGGGGTTTTGTAACGATCCTCCCCAAAACCTCCCCTAGGCGATTTGCAAACACCTTGGGGATGATCTTATACACCCTATTCACAAGACTAATGGACCGATAATCCTTCACCTCTGATTCCCTAATCATTCTTGGAATAAGTGCAATAAAAGTGGCATTAAGGCTTTTCTCAAATTTCCCAACCGAAAAGAATTCCTGGAACACCTTCATTAAATCTTCCTTCACCACATCCCAATACGATTGAAATAATCCCATAGAAAAACCGTCTGGACTAGGTGCTTTGTCTTTGACCATTCTCCTCACCACATCGTGAACCTTCGTCACCTCAAAGGGTCTTTCCAACCAAGAAACATTTTGCAGGTCAATGGACTCAAAGTCTAGTCCATTGAGAGCTTTGGTCGCTACCCCACCTGTTCAGTAAACAAGTGTTCAAAAAATTCAGTAACATGCTCTCGAATCACAGGAGCCTCCATACAATCCACACCATCTATATTCAGTATCTCAATAGTATTAATTCTCCTATGAGAGTTGACCACTCTGTGAAATAACTTTGTACTTCGGTCTCCTTCCAACCACAATGCTCTTGATTTTTGACGCTAAGAGATTTCCTCCTATAAAATAACCCTCTCTAATTCTGAAGCTAACTTGGACTTCTGAGATAATTCTTCCAAGGAAAGAACCCGACCCTCCTGTATCCTCTCTATCTCCTGTAACTCCTCCAACATGGACTTCTTACGGTCACCTATATCACCAAAGGATGGAACATTCCACAACTTTAAATCTTTTTTTAAAGTTTTGAGTTTACCTACAAAATGAAGCTAGGGGTGCCATGAATCTGATATGAAGACCACCATTGCATTTGCCTAACCCTTTTTCACAAAACCTTCAGTTTTCAGCCACAAATTTTCAAATTTAAAATGCTGACGCCCTCCTTGAATACCACCACAATCCAACAAGAGAGGCAAATGATCCGAACAAAGGTGAGGGCAACCTCTTTTGACAAAGGTCTAGATAATGAATTTCCCACTCCAATGAGACTAAAAATTTGTCCAATCTAGACCACATATGATTATTGGACCATGTATATGCTCGTCCCATGAGAGGGATATCCACCAAACCCAAGTTGAAGATACACTCTGAGAATTCTATCATTGCTGGCTGCAACCTACTTTCTCCTGAACGTTCACTTGGGAACCTTATAACATTAAAGTCACCACCTATGCACCATGGTAAGTCCCACCAATTATGTACTCCAGCAATTTCTTCCCATAAAAGTCTTCTATTGCTGTCCAAATTTGGCCCGTAACTACCAGCAAAAGCCCACGAAAAATTGTCTTCCCACTTTTAGAAGAACATGCCACTGCATACTCCCCAATGAATTCTTCCATTTTCTCCACTACCCTCCTATCTCACATCATTAAGACATCTCCTGAAGCCCCATCGGAAGCATAAGCCCAATCCACATATGTACAGCTCTATAAACTTCGAACGATTCTCCTTGGAATAAATTTCAGCTTAGTTTCGTATAAGCACACAATGTCCGCCTTCCACTCACGAAACAAATTTTTTATCCGAAGGCTATATTGGCCTCGTTAAGCCCTCAGACATTCCAAGAAATGATTTTAGGCTTCATAAAGATGGTGCTAGCCCCCTCCCTTTGGATCTTTCTTTGTTTGAGCTGCCTCATAGTGGAGAGACCACGTTAAACTCTTTAGCTCTCTCTATTTTTTAGAACCTGATTTCTTTAACTGAACATGTCGAGCTTCAATGGCTGTAAGCAAAGCCATGAATTGTTCCTCAAAACCCTGACATTCAATTCCCACACAATGCTGGATTTGTTTTACCTTATGTAATACCCAATCAGAGATGCTAGACTGACCTGGCAACAGACAGTTTAGGGGTGTGGGCTCCCCAACCATGTCAATCTCGTCCCTGGGTGTCCACTGTGGCTTCATCGATGCCCCCGTCCCTTCCTCAGCACATGTACTATCCCACTCAGAGTCATCGAGTGTAGGGACTAACATCCGTGATGGCCCTAGATCCTCTCCCTTGTCACGCCCAGCCTTTGAAAATAACACATGGGCTACATCCAAAGGCTGAAAACCCTTCGTCGAAGAAAGTGCCACCTGAAGCTCAAGAGAGGGCTCTCCCCCGCTGCCCGTCGGCCTCGTTTGTCCTTGTTGGGTGAGATTTGACACTCTAGCGGTGTGGCATCAACGGGAAGCGTTTCTGGTTCTGCCAGCGTCAACACTATCGTTGTCGTCTTCACTAGCTAGGCCACCGTTGAAGGTTTCTCGGCCGGGAGCAAGGCTACCGGGATCTTTTCTGGCAAGATTGGCTATCTCCCACCGGTGGAAGGCCCAGTCTCGCCCCCCTTCTGATCCACACGAGCTGGGCTCCTACCTTTGCTTTGCCTTTATTTTGCCCCACGGGCTGAGGCCCAGAGGAGTGGCCCATGTCCTTTCCACTTACTGTTGGCTGCCCATCCACATGATTAAGGCCCACAAGAGCTGCTTTGGCTGAATATTTTATGTACCGTGAACGACACACTTTATTCGAGCACTTCACCGGACATGATAAGTTTTCACCATCCGGCTCTATTGTCTATCCCCAATATCGTCACTATCATCAATAAAAGGATAAAACAATTAGCAAAGAATATATTGGAATAAAATAAATAAATCAATATGTCCCACGAGTTGGAGCCCAGATGACTAGCACGTCCTTTCCGCTTGCTTTTGGCCTATCAATCTTATCAGGCCCGATATTCTTATGGAACGCGTAGCCTAGGACCACATCATCTTCTCTCAACGCACTATATCAATGTGTCGACTTTCTCCTGCAGTGCTGCCAGTTGTGATTTCATTTCTTTCAGAGTATTGTGCACACCACCTCTTGCCAGACCGACAAAGGACCTGCCACCGCCACCCTTCCACTGTGCATGTACTGTACCAGTGGTTTGAGGAGCCATTTTGATCTCTTGGCCGTTATTATGGCTCGCGATGGCTCTACGCTGAGCTGTCCCACCGTCAATAGCTCCACCCCTGTACTGCTCTCTAGACTACACCGGCGACGTCGTCTGCACCAGTGCCTCCTTGTACGACTGATTTTGCATTCGAATCCCCACCACCGACAACCTTTGTGATACCCCACCTCTATTGCGGTTCACGACTTCCTCCTTCGATATGGCCTCCCTCAGTGCAGCTACCATCCTCCTCCATCCCTTCCCTCCCTTTCTTCCGGTATGAAGATAAAGTTTCGTCTTCCATCCCACCATATTCCACTAGCGCCATGAATTGACTGTGGGCATTTGAGCACTTCTGCGCTATGAAACTTCTAGCACCCTGTTAGGGACCTCGGTCTAGTCCCTAAACACTAAGGTCCATGAACTCGCCTTGGTGATGGTGATGACCGAGTGGGCCTTGCCAACTTGCTTGGCCTTCAACTTTTCGTGGCAATGGAGGGTCCCTAGGTTGATGAAGGTTTAGTGTTTGAGTGATGGAAGTGATGATGATGATGCAATTGGGTGTTCTAAGTGTTTGATGGATGCAATGCAATGTGGTTCGGCTATTGCTTGTTCTTGAGAATGACGCTGAATTGGTATGGACTAGGGTTGGAGGCGTGAAGTGAGGTTAGGGTTTGGTGGCTAGGGCAACACACAAAGGGTTAGTGGAATTAGGGTTTGCATGAGTTTAGGGTTTGGATTAGGGTTGGCGTGATTGGGTGATTGGATGAGGTTGGACGGATTGGAGATGAGTTTGGAAAGATTCCTAAATGGTGGGAATCTTTTAGGGAATAAAGGGATTTGGTTTTGGCTATTATGGAAGGTCTTGGTTGACTTTGAGATAATGTAGGAAGGGAAGAATTTAAGGAATTGATGATGAATGACAATTCCTTAAATCAAGGGATTTGATTTGGATGAAGTCAAGGAATCCTAAATGATAGGAATTTCCTTATTGGACTTGGAGGTTTCGCCTAGGGTTTATGGAGGATTGGGAGAAGGGCAATTATGGTATTTAGCCGAATATGGTGACTAGGGCAAACACAATGGTGGCCGAAATATGGTGTATGGGAAGATTGAATGGATGCAAGGAAATATATGAACACAATGGAAAAGTATGAACACTCAAGAACTTGAATGAACACAAAAATAAACCAACAACTTTGATTCACGAATTGCACAAAGATGAAAGGAAACCTCATATATTGATAAAATGAATCACACCTATTCACGAATTGCAAGGTGTGATTCTCTCTTAGGGGATTCACGAATTGCACCCCAAAAAGCCCAATTGCAAAGCACCGAAAATGATCTCAAGAACAATAAGCCGTCCACAAAGGGAATTGTCAAAAGATGTAAAAGAAATGACTAAGGGTCCTATTTATAGAGATTACAAAGTGGAAACCCCCAAAAGGTCTCTTGGAAAATATTAAAATAAAAATAAAAGAAAGCAATAAGATAGTCTTGTTGAGGGCCATGGTGGCCTGTTGCATGCATTGGCCCATGGGTGGGCTAGAGTGGTTCATGGCCCACGGCTGGGCTGGTCTGGTTCATGGCTGGTGGGGCACGGTAGGGTGCCGTGTATTGTCTGTTGGTGGTCATGGCAAGGTGCCATGCATGGACCTGTTGGTGGGCACGACGTGGTGCCGTGCATGGCCCATTGTTGGACATGGCAGGGTGCCCTGCGTTGGTGCTGCATGGCCCAGGCAGGTGGCCTGGGCGTTGATGCTGCAGGGCATGGGCTGGTGCCATGTGCTGGATGGCATGCATGGTGGGCATGCCACTGGCCTTGGCTGCAGGGCACGGGCTGGAGCCGTGCGCTGGATGGCATGCCTGTTGAGGCATGCCACTAACCTTGCTGGCTGCTGCTGATTGGGCGCGCGCGTGGGCGTGCGCATGGGCTTGCGGTGCAGGGGCGCGCGCATGGGCGTGCGCTCGGTCACTAACCTTGCCAGGCATGCGCATGCTGGGCAGCGCGCTGGGCTGCGCGTGGCCAGCAGCCTCGCTGGGCTCCTCATGCGTGTCAAGGCATAGGCCATGGCACGCATGTAGGCTGGCTATGGGCCTGTCTTGGCTTGTCACGGGCAGTGTCAAGGCTTGGCCCGAGGCTACTTTCCTAGGGGTTTTGACACACCCACCCTTGACGTAGTGTAGAAGTCCTTCGTCCCACCCCTCGGGCAATCCTCCAGTGTTCAGACAAACCAATGCACCAATACCATCCCAAGTCTCATCTCCTTCACTACCTTCCAGCTCCTCTCTGTTATGAGCAAGGAGCCTCCATCCTTCATCAAAACAAAAACTTTCGATTCTATAACTAGTTTTCGGGAATCCCATGATCACTCTAACTCACCTACAACTCTCTGCTCAGCCGTAAAACCACCGTTAAACCCCATAGACCTCATCGGACTCTTGGTTGTATGGAGAGAAAATTTTACCCCTTATTTTTTTATAATATATACCAGCATCATCAAAGTACATTGGGAGTATATGTGACTTTTAGAAGTCATTTTGCAAATGGTAACAAGGAGTATACTAGTGAAGCACCCGCTTAAAGAGGTGAAGGAAAACAGAAAGACAGTATAAATAAGAAGTGAACTAGAGCTCTTATGAACTGACTTCTAGGCATAGGGTCTAAAGCAGTGTGGACCTAAGGCCATATGTCGTCTTCTCAACCCAAGGGAAAGAGCTTATCAACATGCAGGTTGATAAACCCTAAAGGCAAGATGCGAGCATATAAACTTCAAGTGTCCATAAGCTTGAAGCATATAGGAGCAGGGAACCCTTGTTAGTAGTAAAGCTCCAAAAACAAGAGATTAACCTGCACTGTGGATTTGACTTCACTGAGGAAAGATCTACTGTGAAAGAAATAACCAAAGTTTTCAAGACATTTCAAGGACCACCCAAGACCTTAATACTTCTTCGATGTACTCTATCAATGGATGGCCGTCAGCCTAATGTCTCTCTAGCTTTACTTTCCAAGATTTTCTTGCTCTCTTCTCTCTTTCCCACTGGATAAATTTGTTGTACACCCTTCATGTACTTTGATTATACTTCCTCTCTCCTTTTGATCATCAATAAAACTTATCTTGTAAGAAAAATAAAACTTGCGTATTTGGGGAAATTTTGATGAGGGGCAATTTAAGGAAGCGTGGTCTTATTGTTATGGATTGGTGTTTCATGTGTAAGAAGCATGGGGAAACTGTGGATCATTTTCTTTTGCATTGTGAGGTGGCAAGGGTATTGTGTGATGGAATTTTTTGTAGAACTGGTTTGGCTTGGGTGATGCCTTCGAGAGTGGTTGATCTTCTTGTGTGTTGGAACGGGCTTCATGGTTGCTCTCAAGTGGATGTGGTGTGGAATATGGTTCCTTTGTGTCTTATGTGGTGTATTTGGATGGAAGGAATGAGCGGTATTTCAATAATAAGGAGGAACTCCGGAGTTTTTTTGTGCATTCTTTATTGCTTTGGTTTTCTGCTTTAGTGATTAATGGAGCTTCTGCTCATGATTTTTTGTTGTCGTTTTCTGCTTCTTAGAATGTATTTAGGTGTTTTCTTTTGTATACTTTATGTGTACATGGGTTTCGCCTAGTTCATTCGTATTAATAAAATTGTCTTTCTTACTTATAAAAACAATAGATATGTGTTTGTAAAGTTAAAAGTATAGTTTCAAGTGCAAGGAAGATAATGAGAAAAGGTGTACATAATTTTTTTTTTGGGTGTAGGCCCCCCTGAGGAAAAAATACAATAATTGGAAATGGTTTTTTAGATATATCTAGCTTAACGATAAACTTGGGCACACCTGACACTTCCAATGAACGGTTACTTTAAGCTTTATGTATGTATCTGTTGTAGATACTGATGCCTGATGTAACTAATGTACTCTTATGCCCCTATGGATTTGTTTTCCTGATATTCAATCTTGTGTCACTTTGTTATTAATGTTTATAATTTCTAATCCTGCATTGGACTTTGTTGACAGGGTGCTTCCATACCTCAGTGTGTAAGTGGGACAAACCTCATTATACCCTTACCTGGGCCAATTACTGCAGAAGATATGGCTGTTACTGGTGCAGGTGCTCGCCTTCATGCACAAGATAAACCAACCATTTCATTATTGTATGATTTTGAAGAACTGGAGGGGGAACTGGACTTCCTTACTCGTGTTGTTGCACTGACATTTTATCCTGCTGATCCTGGAAGCAGCCCTATGACTCTCGGTGAGGTAGAGAGAAATTTTAATATATATTTTAGTTGATGTGTCATAATCTTAGCCTAGATTTTTTATTGTTTTGGTTCTTATAGAAGTATAATATAGGTTGAATGTGATTTTTATTAAGGTGGCATCGGTGCTATTTAAATTGAAATTGTAGGAACAAAGAGGGTAGGGTTGACATAAATGGAATTTTTTGATGTGTTAATGTGCATATCTTTTGTTAGTTGGATATGAACATATGCCAGAATATGCTGTTAAGAGGTCCTTTGAGTGGGTTTATTAGAACTATATTGAAGCTGTAGATTGGTCTTGAGCTAGGAAGACAAAAATGTTTTCTATGTGGTGCACCATTATTGTCAAAATAATATCTATGAAAGATAATTATTCTTGTAAATTACTCTTGACACTAATTCTGATTGTTGCTCATTACTAAGAGCACTCCCAATGGATTCTTCATCTTATCCTTTAAAATACATCATCAAAACCCACTTTTTCTATTTTACATACTGACTTTTATAATATACCATACATCAGCTTATCTATTTTTTCTTCATATCATTTAAATATTATACTTTTTAATATTTTTTATTCATTTCAAATATTTTCTCTAACTACCAATGATATCTTCATATTTTTTGATATTTACAATATCTCCTCATATACAATATCATATAATTATATTATATTTTAAATTAATTCAAATTTATAAGCTAAATCTAAATATAAATTAATTTAAAAAATAAAAAGAAGATATTTTGTCAGTTCACTTGAAGATACGGAATTGTTATTTGAAAGGAACCGAGAAGCTAAAAATTATTATTTGAGCAAAATTCGGTGCCTAGAGTTGTTATTTGAGAGACCTAGACTCTTTGATGCTAAGCAAAGATGAAAGCGTGGGAAAGAGAGAGGGGTGGTCTGAATTGAAGATAAAAGATTTTAAAGAGATGGGGAAAATCAGATGAAGGAGAGAGAAATGAATTAAAAATATTTTACATGGATGAACAGTTCCTTCAAAAATGGAAAATGAAGATGAAATACAACATCCATTGTTGGTCATTTTTGAACAAATTTCTTCATATTTTAAAGAAAATTGTATTATAGAACATCCATTAGGAGTGCTCTAATCCAAAAGAACAATGATAAACACATTACACAACTATGTTTTAAATGAAGGGTATTTTTGTAAAATATCTTATAAAAGTAACATCATTTTACAAAAATACCCCCATTTTAAAACATGTGTTTGTGAATTTTTTTGTGAAATGTGTTGTGTGGGTTTCATTACTCTTGCGTTGATATAGATATTGAGTCTAGATTCTAGCAAATCATAAGGTTACATTCGTGAGTTGCAGTCTGACACGGTCAGCCTCCCCCCCCCTCCCAAAAAAAAAAATCCAGATGAAAAGTTTTTTATACGTGTTTAATATTTCTTTCCTGGGTGGAGTTCTCTGTAGTTGTTGTTTGTTAATATTTTCTAGTAAATTTAATTACAGATGGAGATCCTTGGTGTTTCTCTTCCTTGGAGGGGGATATTTACAAATGATGGTCCTGGTGAAAGATTAAATGAGCTTGCCAAAAGAAGTCATAAGGAAACCAATCCCTCTTTGTCTAGCATAGACTCCAATCCATTTTTGGGCACTTCATCTAGTGAAGATGTGCCGCCATCAGTGCAACAAATCACTTCTACCAATCTCTGGGTTGACCTTTTGACTGGAGAGGACACATTTTCTGAACCCTTCTCTCAACCAGTGAGGGAAAAAGTTGTAAACGAGGGAAGTGACTTGCTTGATTTCTTGGACCAAGCTGCTATTGAATTTTCTGGTCCTCAAAATGATCAAAGACATTCTTCATCACAAGATATACAAACTTCAGACAGTAGCTCCCAGCGGTACATAGCTTGTCTGACATCCCTTGCGGGGCCAAGAATGGTATGTTATTATTGGTTGCATATTGCTTTGAGTCATTATATTATTCCTTGTTTAATACCTATTATCAAGTGAATATCAAAGCGTTCAACATCTTCGCTTGAAAAATATTTTTGTTGTCAGTTTTTCTTATTGGCCAGTTTGATGCTTTCACATCATGACTCATTCTGCTCATTAGTGCATCTGTTTCAATATTTCTTTCACAATTGATTGCTTGTGCTTCTCATCTTAATGAATTTGGTAATTCCAGCAAGTTTCATGGATAGTTTAGTTTCACAAGCTCATTGTAAGTTGACTTGTCCTATATTCCTTCACAGAGATTGATGACTTTGTGTAGGTAAGCTAAACTCAACTAAACTATGCCCGAAACTGAGCTTGGCTACATAAATCGTATTCAACTAATTGGAGTTGGCTTTATGCCTTTTTTTTCTTTTTGCAGTTCTATACTATTAAGTTATACTTTCCGTTGCTTCTCTATCTTGCATATCCTTCACTGCCCTTTAGGCTTTCCTTCAGTGCTTTCCACTCCTACTTGAATTATATTATTGTTTCAAACTAGGTCAAGGAAGACTGCTTGCCAGACTGTCTTAGGTTGTCCTTTTTTCATCTTTTCCTCAACAAAGGGCCACCTCAAATAGGAATGGGTTTTTTATTTTTTGTTTGATCTTTCCTTATTTTCACTCATCCATCTTGACATTATCATTTTAGCCACCACGTACTCTCTTAATATTCCAACATTCTGTAAATATAAAACATAACTGTTCTTGTAGCAGGCCTGCAAAATTTTTCTTCAAATTAAAGGATATGTATTCAATACCATTGGTGCACTTTTTCAACTTATTGGCCTTGATATTATTGTATGGATGAAATCATTCGCAATCTCTGTATGAAAGATTGAGATCCAAGATATCAGAAGTCAATATTCATGAAATATAAATAATATTTTTTTCTATTTGCATAACATTGTTCCCAATCATATTTTCATGTTCTCAATCTCTAGGCTTGGCGATTGCTATCTTACAATTAAAATACTAAGCATGATGGACAGGATAAAATGACAATGTCTTGTCCTGTGAAGCAGATCATTTCTACATTGTGGTTATGACTTCTGAAATCTTCATTAAAAGTATGAAACTTGTATAGTTTGGTTGCATTTGGCCTATTTTTGTTGTGGACTAGGCCTGTTATACACGCTTCTGCAATCTAGTTGAGGTGAAAAATAATTGTTAAAATTGACACCTTCGTTTTTTTTTTCCTTTTTCTGAATTTCCTCTTTAGATTGTTATGTGATATGTTTGTATATGTGGTTGCTGTACTTAATCAGAAAAGTACATATGTGTTGTGTTCTTGATGTATTGTTTTGTGGCCTAGATCACAAGCATGATATCTTTTTTGATAAGCCTTAAATATGATCGACTTTAGGTTAGGCTAACTATGGTGATTGTTTCCACCTCTTAGCTCTGTCAAAGGTCCCTTTGCTGGATCATGAGCATCACTTTTATACCGTATCATCCATACACTCTGATTATTATGCTGTCAATCTCAACACCTTTAAAATGTACAACACCAAAAAAGAAAATATGAGTTCTAGTGTTCAGAGGCCCCCAATTTCGATATATCTGTAAAGCCAGACAGTCAACAAGCTGATAAGATGTGGTGGACTCCTGCGGGTAAGGGCATTTTCTCAGTTCGATCATACTATAAGTCCCTTTCCCAACCTGTTAATATTTCGTTCCCATGGAGGAGACTTTGGCGAAATAAGGCGCCCCCGAAAGTGATTTTCTTTACATGGACAGCAGCGTGGGGGAAGATTCTGACTATCGACAATTTGAGGAAGCGTCGGATAGTTATAGTAGACTGGTGTTGCATGTGCAAGAGATCTGGAGAGTCAGTGGAACATCTCTTGCTACATTGTGAGACAGCTAGAGCCTTGTGGATGGAAGTCTTTAGCCGGATAGAGTTATCTTTTGTTATGCCTGAAACTGTGATAGATCTACTGGTCAGTTGGACACTCCCAAGAGGAGTCCAACAAATCAAGGCGGTGTGGAAAATGATCCCGATCTGTATTATGTGGTGTATATGGCAAGAACGCAATGATCGGACTTTTGAAAACAAGGAGCGGTCTTCGGAGGAAACTTAGAACCCTATTTTTTCGTACTTTATGCTTATGGGCCATTGCTCTAGACTTTAATGGCCTGAATTTTCATGACTTTTTAGTTTCTCTTACTTCGACCTAGATAGGTCTTTTCTCTTGTATATCATCTTGTGTACTTGGGTTTTGCCTATCTCTATTTATATAAATCGATTACTTATAAAAAAAAAAAAAAATTACACATTTTTCTTAGTGGCAGTCTCAGAGCATCCAGGCATCAAAAGCTGGGCTTTAAGCCTTTATCTAGTTTCTTGAGCGAGGAGACAGAAGCTTCTTGTCTTTCTTTTAAATATAAAAAGTATGTATGGCACCTTCATTTAATGTTAGCTTATTCCAGGTTATTGGTGCCACCATCGGTTGCAGTTTTAAGCCTCATTTGCACCTTATGTTACTGGTATAATTGTGTGAACCTATTGCCCTTATGAGACCAAACCCTATCACAAGATTAACTTATTATGTTGGCTGGTAATTTTGGAATTTGTTTTTATGTATATATTTTACTTGAATTGTTTGTTTACACCATACGCATGTTGTTTTGAGAATTATTAAAGCTTAATAATAAGGTTTCATTTTTTGAATGTAAATGTAATGGTAAAAAGTTGATCTATATGACTATGCAACTTTACAGGATAGGAAACTAGACTTCATAGAAGCTATGAAACTTGAAATTGAAAGGCTTAGATCGAATCTTTCTGCTGCTGAAAGGGATCGAGCTTTATTATCAGTTGGGATTGATCCTGTTACCATAAATCCAAATCTTTTGCTCGATGACTCCTACGTGGGAAGATTATGCAAACTTGCAAATCACCTTGCACTACTTGGTCAAGCTTCCGTTGAAGACAAAATAACTGCTGCTATTGGTCTGGACACTACTGATGATAATGTGATAGATTTCTGGAATATCGCTGGAATTGGGGAGAGTTGTTCTGGTGGCATGTGTGAAGTGCATGCTGAAACCAAGACACCAATACGTTCATCCCCTATGGTTTCATCTGCTGGAGGCTCACAATCTGTCTTCTTGTGTTCTCAATGTGAAAGAAAGGTTTGTAAAGTTTGTTGTGCTGGAAGAGGGGCTCTTCTTCTTCCGGGCTATAACTCAAGGGAGGTCTCCACCAACAATGGTTTGTCAAGCCTGAGTGGCTCAAGCCACGGCTACCAAGTTGATGGCTCCTCTAACCGTTCAGTAACACCAGACAGTGTTATCTGCAAGCAATGCTGCCATGGCGTCGTGCTTGATGCGTTGATGTTGGACTATGTCAGGGTGTTGATTAGTTTGCGAAGAAGTGCCCGTGCAGACAGTGCTGCACACAAAGCTTTGAACCAGGTGATTGGATCATCCTTGAGGGATTATCTTTCTGAAAGGAATCGGTATTCTGATTGTGGTGAAGCTGTACAAGAACTAAGATATTTACTTAATGGAGACGAATCCCTTGCTGAATTTCCATTTGCCAGCTTTCTACACTCGGTATTGCCCCTTTTCCATTCACCATGTCATCAGTATTATTTGCTTTGTGCTAATATCCAATATCCTAGTTTTCTTCCTTCTTTTGTGCACATGGATAGCATGTTTACATTAGACTGTTAGTATTTATTTAGGATGGGTAATACACCATTTATACTAGGCAATTGACAGCAATAATCACCAGGCTTAATGTTACTTCGTGCCTGTGCTTACTGTAATAGTTGGTCAATCAACCACTTGCACCTTTTGACTTAACCTAGTTCACTTGCTGCTACTCACCCAAGTGCCTAGAACAAACATTCTTCTTGTATTGCACCCTAATATCCTTCACTTTATATTCCCCACAAAAGAGTGGAGAGGGGTGGCCAGTGTAGTCTAGCTTCCCCCTCTGGGCGTGACCATAAGGGCTCACTGCGGCATGTTCGGTTTGAGTCATAGCTACTGACTCCGGGTGGAGCAGCCCGTCACTGCAACCCCACCAAGGTGCCAACATGCAAAGGCTTCCAAGACTTTGGTTACAAGTTTTACTAAGGAAAGCCGTTTTGAACCTGTGACCTCGGGCAAAGGAGGGAAGAATGATCCCCTAGCCTTTGCCAACTAGGCTACCACCTTGGTGGTACCTTAATTTCCTTCACTTTATAACTAGCTTTTTCTAGAAAAAGAAAAATGGGTAACAATGTTAAGATGGCCGAGTTGGTTACTTATCATAAAAAAAAGAAAAAAGTGGTTTTCTGTTTCTGCTCACAAGGTTAGGTCTCATACCCGAAAGAGTCTATCACTTTCTTTATCTTAACTTATCTAAACAGGCTACCATGCTATTTGAAAAAAAACCTGCTTGACCCAGCTTACCATTCTATTAAATAATATGAAGCTTTGAAACACCTTCCAGCAACATACAAATGAACAAACCTTGGAACTCCCTAATGCATGTTTAGGCTAATTATCATTAATCCTGTCTTTCTAGCCACTTTCCTTGCTGTGCCATATCAGGGGATGGACTTACTGGCTAAGTCACTCAAGGTTTGAAACTCTTGCTGGTTGCTTTTTTGAAAGAAAAATCTCCTTTACTCTGTTAACTTGCTTTAGGAGAGCACCTCTAGTACGCCTCCTTTTTGTTCATGTAAGCTGTCTAAGGTGGTGTGTAGAGAAGACCAAGAGATACATCTTTCTACATGGCGCCAGAGAGCATTACACCAGTCCATATTCTTGTAGAAAACTGACACTGTCATTACAATAAATATATCACAAAAACTTTCTCACAGGATTTTCCGATCTATAAAAATAATGCACTATTATTTTCTCCTGTCTCTTGGATTGAATGCAAAAAATGATATGATAGAATTAGCCATTTGAGCTTTGGGAGTTGGAGTTTCTTTCTGAGTGTATTCCTTGGGAAAGATTATTAGGAGGCTGAAAGAATATTTTTGGGTAAGGGGTATGTATGTTATATAATTGCTAACTGATAATAGATAAAAAAAGACATCATGCTACATTATTATTAGCATTTTTTTATCATTTCTTGAATCCTAGCTTTATATTATCTGATTGTAGGTTGAAACAGCGGCAGATTCAGCACCCTTTTTGTCATTACTTGCTCCGTTAAATTCTGGATCAACACATTCATATTGGAAAGCTCCTCCTAATACAACCCGCGTTGAATTTGTTATTGTTCTTGGTACCCTTTCTGATGTCAAGGGGGTAACCTTGCTTGTTAGTCCATGTGGCTATTCAACGGCTGATGCTCCCATGGTGAGTGCGCTTCTTTGTTCACTTTATTTTTGTCTTGCACTATGCATATATGCAGTGACTAAGTGTTTATATGATAGAATCCTGTTGTTTCTATGTACTAACAAGAAGTATAAAAGAACACCGAAGGCAAGATGGTTTGCAGAATAGTCATTACCTTAAATATAGGAAAAGGTATTACTGGGAATGTAAGAGGCTGCAGTGCAATGACCATTCCTATTCTTTTGTTTGGTATTAATATTATGATGTTCTACTAGATTTTAATCAAAATTCCTCCAATGCCCAAACCCAAAAAAATTATTTTCCAAAAAACCCACTTTTTCTTTTTAGTAACTTAGAAAGAAACAGAATGGTTGGCAGGCCAAAAAGATCTAAATTACTTTTGTTCAATTCAAGAATCAAACAAACTATTTTTTACCGCAAGCCTCCCCTTGGAGTAGTTGGCCACCCCTTACAGAAACAGAGGTGGTGCGACCACCCCCTGTTCTATGAGTGGTGGCTGATCACCCTAAAAATTTAAGAATTGATTTTTCTTGAATTGTTTTTGAAATGCAATAAAATAATTTTTTTTTCTTACACCTTTCAATTCCATCACTATTTCTGGAAATGTGGGAATAGGTATTCTAACAGAAAATTTATTCCTAAGAGTAAAATTTTAACCAAGCAATGAAATGGCTATTCTATGGTAATAACCATTCCATTCCATGGGTCTATTTTGCATATTAAATGTACCCTAAATTGGCGTATAATCTCAGTTATAGGCTAGTTTTTCTTGAGAATAATTTTGCTGTTTTCTTTGCTTTGTAAGTAAAAGTTCTTTGGCTGGATGACAAAGGCAATTTTGTTAACCAAACATTTTCGTTAATGGTTGTATAGTAGATTACCTAGTAATGGCTCCTGGATGTAATATTTTAGCAAGGGATGAAAAGAAAAATCTAGAGTTTGATTCAAAATCATTGTAACTTCCCCCTTGAGGAACTACTAAAGATTGACTTTTCACCATTTCCGAAGTAAAGGATAAGTGATTCCTGGTAGGTAGTAAATCAGTCAGATAAATGAACTTCTAGTTGCTTATTTGAAAGAAAAGGAGTCAGAAGCTGTCAAATGTTATTCTTGTCGGGCTTAAACCTATCTAATTTACATTTTGAAGTAAGAATTATATTAATTATAAACTAAGCAAAGCCCAACTACACGGGTTGTGTACAAGAGGAGAAACCTAGTTAAGAAGGGGCTTAAACCTAAATAAATAACAAGAGTCTGGGCAATTTGACCACCCTTTTGCCTAAAAGACTAGCTAAGTTTAGGTGTTTAATCTGGGAACTTTCTACCAATAAGTCTTGGTTCAGTGGGATATTTTCAATTCTCAACTCTTTACAGTATTTATATACCCCAGTCTATACCATAGAAAAGTCTCGATTAATCAAGAATTATCATTCTTCGTTCCTTTGTTCTTTTTTTAGTGCAGTAGTCGATGATGGTTTTGGAAACAAATTAACTATGTTTATTTGTTTGAAGTCCCTGAATATGGTGTTTTCCATTTAACTATCACTGGTTGCATTGGATTAAAATTGTAAATAATTTATGAAAGGCAAACATGAAAATAAATGGGCTTCAATATTTGGTTTTGAAAATAATTTTCATTGAAGTATTCATACCTTTTTTTCTCCAATTGAACCCTTATAAATCATGCACATGGCATGATCTCTATCATGTATGCCTGGTTTTATGGAGTCCCTACCACTTTGCTTGATTGAAAAAGCAAACGCCCACCCCCATCCGGGACCCAAAAAATAAATTGCTGTGCACAGACCTGTGCAGCACTGTTTGCAACAGAATCAAAGTACAGGAGTTATTTTTTTGTTCAATTTTGGAAGTTCAAAGCACAGTTGGGTTGAACTTCATATATGTTCATTAGGTAGTATAGCAGGATAGAATGGTTTTTCTACATTTGCAGTCATCAAACTTGAAATTGCCAAGATACTGACCATAACAGTCTATCATGCATGACATACTTATATATACCTGCATGTGCAATTTTTTTATAGGATATTTTTGTTAAAATGCACCAAGGGGCACTACCCAAGTAAACGGGGTATATACAAGAGCACCTTGCTAAGTAGGTGAAGGAAAACAGGACTAAAAATCCAAATCAGAAGTAAAATCGCTAGAACAATCATGAGCTGACATCCATACATAAAGAGTTTTGGCTGAAGCGTTAACAGTTATTGTTGAGCCTGCGGAGTGCTTGGTCCGTTCACAACTTTGCTTGGTTAATGTATCTATATCGTGTTTTGTTCCATATTGTACCTCTATGCTTTATAGGTGTGAGATTCTTGTAGTTATTTATCTTTCAGAACTTATGTGCAGTAACTGGTTATTGTCTATTCTACTTCCTTCGACTCTTTACCTCTTATTGTCACACAGGTACAAATCTGGGCTAGCAATAAAATACACAAGGAAGAAAGGGCATGCATGGGAAAGTGGGATGTTCAATCTCTGATCATGTCTTCATCAGAGTTCTTTGGACCAGAAAAGTTGGGTGGAGAGGATAAAGTGCCTAGACATGTAAAATTTGCCTTTAGGAATCCTGTTCGGTGCCGAATCGTTTGGATAACACTAAGTCTTCAACGACCTGGTTCAAGTTCTGTAAACTTTGAGAAAGACTTCAATCTTTTATCTTTAGATGAAAATCCCTTTGCGCAAGTAAATCGGCGTGCCTCTTTTGGAGGTTCAGTTGAAAGTGATCCCTGTCTTCATGCCAAAAGGATCCTTGTGGTTGGATGCCCCGTAAAGAAAGAGATGGGAAAAAGTGATCCTGACCAGATGAATTTGAAAAGTTGGTTGGATAGAGCTCCACAATTAAATAGATTCAAGGTACAACTAATGCTTCAGTGCTTTATCCTCCAATAACTTGGTTCGTTTTTTAACTTTGTTCCATATCCACTGTTGCTGACAATCCTCTTTTATTCTTCTAGGTTCCAATTGAGGCTGAGAGGCTGATGGACAATGATCTTGTCTTGGAACAGTCTATACCTCCTGCTTCACCTTTGCTTGCTGGATTTCGCCTAGATGCTTTCACTGCAATAAAGCCTCGTGTTACCCATTCACCTTCTTCAGATGCACATATCCTGGATACATCAGTGACACTTTTGGAAGACAGACTCATTTCTCCAGCCGTGCTGTATATTCAAGTATCTTTTCTCCAGGTATTTACTTTCACCTACTTCTTTTGTTGGTGTTATATTACCCTGGAATGATACCGTGTAGCCTATTTTATTGCTCAGATATTTTAGATATATATACATATATTAGCTTTTTTTTTTATAACTGTGGGTGTCCGGGCCAGCTTGCGCACACCTGTATATTAGCTTTAAACAAGCTCAAATGAGTCGAGTTGATTATATAAAAGCTTAAACCGAGTCTAACTGAGCTTATATGAGTTTTAACTCATTTAATATTCAACCAAAATTACCGATAAAAAAAAAATTCAACCAAAATTGCCATTCACAGACTTCATTTATTAGTTGAACCAAGTTCAAGCCGAGTTTATACAAGTTGAGTTCGAGTTGTTCATGAACAATTTGGTTTGTTTACAGCCCTTGCTCAAAAGGTTCAATCCTGTTTGATTGTACGAGTGAAGTCCAATAATTAGAACAGGTGCTCTGTTCGATTTACTCAAACTAATTGCAAGATTGAAGTAGAAGGATTGCTAAAACTTCTTAGGAATCAGTTGTGCCAAATCCTTATATGACCAACTTATCTCCTTGGGTGCACAAGTAAATTTACCAAAAATTTGAAAAAAAAAAAAAAAAACTTCAGCCTGGTGTAACTATTCATGATTAGTACTTTCTTATCTCTTTGCTTTGTGTCTACATCCATTCAGATAGTGCATGGGTAACAAGAAAATAATGTTACGGGAAAATAACAATAAGAGTAAAGTCATGCATGCGGGTTATAATTTTCAATGATGCCTTATATGTTACAATAATATCACAGGAACCTTATAGCATGGTAACGATTGGGGAGTTTCGAGTTCCAGAGGCTAAGGTTGGAACGGCAATGTACTTCGATTTCCCTAAGCCGATACAAACCCGCAGAATTTCATTCAAACTTCTTGGAGATGTTGCAGCTTTTGCAGATGACTCCACAGAACAAGACGATTCTGGTTTTAGAGCTCCACCACTGGCGTCAGGTTTGTCATTGTTCAATAGAATTAAGCTATATTACTATGGGGATCCTTATGAACTTGGGAAATGGGCGAGTCTTTCGGCAATTTGAATGTCATTGGTATACGTAAACAAAAAAAGGTCTGGGTCTGGGGATTGATTGTGGTTATAATGTATCTCTTTTTTGTTGTTGTAATATCAATATGTAGCATTTATATTCATTGACGCCAAAAGATCATTTTTGTGAATTGGACTTGGCATTCTATTTTATAATTCCTCGTAGTAGTGATACGTCATTTGCATAGGCTAGCTTTTGTATACAATATAATCCAAAATCTATGAGTTAATTTGATTGGAGGTATTTGCTTATTTTTTCATACATCCAGACATTCCATTGAAATGGGCCTTACAATGACATAAAAGTGTTTAGTGTTTTAAATTTATGATAATTATAATTGAATTTACAGCAAGTGGCCGACTCATGTTGAAATACCAGGCTGTCGCAAAACTTGTTAAACAATATTAATTGCACTTACATTTGAAGGTCCTTCCTTTTTAGTAAAATTACAAAAACTTCCCCGAGATTTTTGAGTGTGATCTGCAAGTAGACTTGTAGTTTAAGATTTTACGTCAATGGGGAAATATCAAAATAACCAACTCCAAATTAAGTTTAAAGATCGAAATGCTGGCTAGCGTCTTTTTCACTCTGTTACTTCTTTACTCACAAGAGCTCTCTATTATTATAACTGTTTTAATTTTATTATAAAAACATCTTCTCTTACCAATGTTCAAGTCTACTCAAAATGAAGGACGCGGGTGTTATACGGCTAAGCCTAAAATAATAGCTACGTTTAGAAATGGTTTTGATTAGATGAAATTGACCAAGCTGGTTAATTTATATACTGCACGGTCAAGCTGGCTTAGGGGTTATTTGGATATAAGAAGTATTCTAACTCATTTTATTTCATCTAATCATTACAACTTTTTCAAATTTCCATACAAAATAAAATTAAACAATTCAACTTTTTCAAATCTCAAAACAAAAATAATATTAAAAAATAATATTCTAATAATATTTTATTCAACTTTTAATTTTCATCTCATCTCAACTCAATATCCACACCTCCCCTTAAAATAAAATTATGTATTGTAAGTTTGTAACTCATTGTTGGGTCAAAAGCAAAGAATTCTATGATGTAACAAAGCCATCTTTTGGTGGGTGGTGTATCATTTTCTCATTTTAGCCTGACTTGAAAATTATTTTTCATTGACTATACTGCCTGCACCCCAATAACAAATGCTACCTAAATTTAGATGATTCAAATTCGTCGATCCAATATATCTTCCCGTGAAAAATTCTATTTACAAATCGTCATAGATAATAAATCTAATAAAATGTGTGTTTTACACACCGACGGTCGGATTGTTAGGATAGAAGTTAATATTGTGGCCCCATTGTTTAGCCAAGAATTCTTTAGAGTAGGACAATTCTATTGAGATGGAGGATTGTCCATCTTGTATTCTATCCCTTCTTTGTTGGAGGTTCATTAATAAATATATTGATATTGATTCTATAAAAAACGTTTTTGAAAACCCTTTAAATTGTAGATCTAACACTTATCATATATTAATTTTGATGATTTTATATTTTACACTCCACAATTGTTTAATTTTCTCTCATCTAACTTAATTAGGTCATGAAAATTTCTGTCCATTGCCATTGGCGTGATGAAAACTTTTAGACAAATTACATTATTTAAGAAAATTTTTATTTATAAGACGGTGTGGATAACAGATCTAATAAAATGTTTATATGTTTACAAATCGGCCAATATCACAATTTGAATTGAGGAACTTGAGGACAACTTAACAAACATTTTGCCCAACAATACTCCAATGGTCTTGGTAAAAAGTTACTGGAATTCTATCTGGTCCAGGAGAACTCAACGGATTCATCTGAAAAGTAGCATCATTCACTTCAAGAGCAGTGAATTCTTTAGTTAAATTGAAATAATTTCCCCAGTGATTGTTGGGATCATAGAACTAATACAACTTCCAATATCCTTTGGAATGTAGGCCCCAGTTATCCAGCAATGCAAGGCGACCAATAACAAGTGAGTTGAGCTCTACCTGCAAGTAAACAATCCAGTTATATGAATGCCAATACACATTGTAATAAGTGCAGAAAATATTCATCATGTACTTACATGAGAAGTAACCAATACTTGATAATTTATAAGCCATAGTTGCCCCCTATCATGAAAAAGGGAAATGTAAACTTCACTCCATACCATAGATACAAAAATAACCACTTTCCATGATATATCAAAAGACCAAACATCCCACACCTGCCAGTTATCTCCCACAAAACATGCATGGTAACCTCCCACACCCATTAACAAAAACCCAGCCACCATCTTACTACCAAAAAATACCCAAAAAACAAAATACCCAACAAAGATTTCAATCGTAAGCAGCTCATTGAGTCTCCCCATGAGACTCTCCGTGGGACTGCCTTTCAGACATGAAACTCTTCAACAACTTGTCAGTTTCAAGTTGTCTCTCCAATAGTACTCTCATATCTCCCCATCTCCTCTAGTTGATTCTTGTAATAGTCAGCATCTTTCTTATGTCTTTCCACTAGGATAACGTATTCTTTATCCCGTTCATGCTCATGTTGTTTTGTAGACTCCAGTATGACCATCTCTCCTTGCCCTCTTGCATACCCTGATCTATGACCAAGTACCTCCTTAAAGACAGACGATGCTGCCTCCTCCGTACGTTTCTCAAGTTCTAATTATCCATCTTACCAACCATCTTCTTCTGCACATACACACAAAACTATATATTAGTGTATTAATGTGTTGTTTATGCCATTTATAGGGAGAGTATTGAAAAATAGAACCTGCTAGCATATCTATCTGGACTGAAAAAAAGGCCTAGACTCACATAAATACTTTCTGTGGAGGATGTCACGAATTGATCCTTCTTCTTAGACCATTGAACATCCTTGTAGAACTCCACCAAGTTCGCTCCTTCAAAATGCCATATGTGTGGAATGTTGTTAGGTAGATGTGCGGTGATCTTCATTCAAAAGATAAAGTTTAACTAAACTAGCTAGAGTCGCAAAAAAAAAAAAAAAAAAACTACAGAAACTGATCAGAAACTTTTGAATTATAAGTGCATATCATAGCAAGTTAGACCATTTGAGTTCTTTTGAAAACTCAGGGGTACATGTTAATCTCTTACAAATTATCCACTACCATAGATGGAAAATCGTTATAGCTTCTGCCATGCAGGATCCTCACAAAGTATTTGGTGGTTAGTCACAAGGTGCCTTATAAACGGTTTGAAGCAGTTATTGTCTCTACATAGAGTCCTTTTGAATAACTTGTATATAACAGATATCTGTTGGGGATCTAAAAAATGTCAATCTGAGACTGAAGAAAAAAACAAATACGTTAGTCTGTCTCTGCTTGCAAGAAATAGACAATAAAAGGCAGCAAATGAATGACTCATCAGCTTGCAAATGATATGAGCTGAAGAAATATAGGCAACATTTTGTTACGGTTTGAATTAAAGAAACCTTATACCTTCTCCTCTAGGATCCTCACAAATGACTTATGCCCTACTGTGTGATTAATGTTTTGCTTCTTACGATTTTCTCTATTTTGGCTTGAGTTTTTCTGCCATGATAACCCAATGTTAGCTATATACATGAAAGAATAATCCTCTGTTATGTCTAGATTTAATTACACCTAACATCATCTTTGAACAGTCAATACCTTGAAGGCATCACTTTCCTATCTCCCACATAACTTAACCCAAACCAGGGGGTCAACCGAGCCAGTCCCAGAAGCCAGTGCTTCTTCATGGCTGCCATACGCTAATCACTTCTTGTGCAACTCATGGTGGAAGGTGTTAAATCACTTACGCAGTTGTTTCCAAACTTTCAATCGATGATTCTTCAATTCCCAATCCATATGTAGTCACCCTACACACATGCAAAATGTTAATGTCATCCCATGATGCAAAACACATTCTTACAATTGCAATGAAGGTATAAATGGCTTACCCGTACACGGTCAATCAGCTCATCCTTCTCGGACTTGGGTACATCAGTCCATCTTGCGTATCTTCAAATGTATTTTTCTGTGCTTCCAAAGTTTTTCAAACTCAGTGCACTTTGCGTGGCCGCGTCCACGTTTCTTTTGTGGCGCGTTTACGACTACAGGCACTGTGGCGGAGTCTTCTAAAGGATGACATTAAAATCAAAGCCAGCAACTTAGAGTTCATATTTCATCTTGCATATATACATATATGGTTTAAATGACTTTATAGATTATATGTAGTCATTTAGCTTACCAATATCGTCTCTATTAGTCTCGGCTTCCGGCATTGGATTGGCACCTGGAGTCTACCAAACTATGCTTGGAGGCTGGACTCATAAGCATCTCTACGGGTCCATGAATTAAGAATTGGAGGATGTGGTCGGCCTCTAAATGAGTAAGCTCCAGCTCGTCTACTTCCCAGACCTCACCCTCTCCCTCTTCCTCGACCACTTTGTGCCATCTGCTCACCTGAATTTCCAGCAAGCAGACATAAAGGTCAGTTCTCAAAGGGTTGGTCAGGGTTAAACACATTAGAACGCATCAGACAAACTGGAAATCTCAACTTTCACTTACTTAGTGAATTAAAAGTACATAACTTCCAAATTCAAATGTCAATATTGCAGAAATTAAAACCTCCATTAGTCATCTCCCAAATTATTACAGTTAAGCTTAGTAGAATCCGTAATCGCTAAGTTTGACTAACCTGTGTTTCTTCACACAATGAAAAATACTGATTCTTAAGTACCCATTTGCAGTTCATTTGGAGCCTCATCATTACCGCACACTTACTAATTTATCGTTCCAATCCTAACCATAGTTCCTAACATCTAGATTAAAGTCCATACAGGGGTCTCTCTTCACCAATCTCTGTTGGGGAGCACTTATTTATAATTTTAGGAAGCCTTTCTTCATATAACTACTATTTGGAAAACCCATTGGCTAATTTTTGAAGTGACTTTTATACAGCAATAAGATGACCAAAAGGCTTTGCATCATCAAACCATCTCTCAATTATTCACAAATGGCACAAGAAATCAACAGGAAATAGCATGCAGTGTATTGATTTCATCTAGGCAGGAAGCTGATTTAAGTTCAACATTTTACCTGGAAAGTTCCTGCTCCTCATGATACCCCACAGCAGTTGCTAATCCAAGTGCTAGCCAGTTTAGTATCTCGTATGACTGCTTGGCAGGTTACTGCTCATAGAACCACCTGCAAAACATGGTAATATAAAATCATGCAAATACAAGGCACTTATACTACTCCCGGCCACTTGGCCACTAGGAAGCTAGTTTTTTTGTACTTGAAAAAAAATAAAGAGCCTTTTAAAGAAGCCAGCTGCATGTTGTAGTGATAACTCTCTGAAATATGCCTCTACTGGGTATAGTACTTTGCAAATAACAAATCCAAACTTTGCACCCTTTACACTCAAGCTTTGTCTCTCTCTACTCCACACTCTCCATGAAATTCTCTATTCAGCCCCCAAAGCTAATATATATAAAGAAATCAGCATATCTTCCCCACAAAATTCTCTACTCCACTTGAACAAGGTTTGACTCATTTCAATTACGTCATAGAAATCGATTGTCCAACAGATTGAAAGAAGTCTGCCCTTAAAAGTAAGAATTGGTCAACTTATCATTTTTTATAAGTTAAATATATATAATAGAGATTTTTTGGTTTTTTTTTCAAATAATTTTTTAACACTTTTAAATATTTTTTTAAAAAAATTACAATATTAATTTCATTGCTCAGGCTGGCTAGATAGTTACAAGTGCTCTTGCATCATCGATCTGTCCGCGCGCTTGTTCGTTATCAAACGGCTTATGATATGGGAATCATCATATCATAACCGTTTGATAGTTTGAAAGTTGGTGAAAATGAGAGTATAATTTATTCTTTTCTCCCTAATTTAAGGATTGGATTGGAGTGGTACTTGTGATCCACATATAGATTGCCTCTATGTTGGCAATATAGATTTGTTTTGTTTTGAATTATGAGGTTGTGTCTATTCAAATTAATGGTTTGAATTTTGCATGCGATATGTCCAATAGATTGAAAGAAGTCTGCCCTTAGAAGGTAGAATTGATCAACTTATCATTTTTTATAAGTTAAAGATATATAATAGAGATTTTTTTTTAAAATCATTTTTTAACACTTTTAAATATTTAAAAAAAAATTACAATATAATTAAACAATATTTTCTTAACAAGTAAGTAAAAAAAAAAAACTAAAAAATAATAATAAATCCAATTGGGCAAAAAAATGGCCAAAACCGGCTCCCTGCATTTTTCAATATAATATATATATAAAAGCAGAGGCTAGCGTTCTATACTTCTATATATATTGCCCGGAACAAAGATAAAGAGAGAGAGAAAGCGAGAGCGAAAGATCGTTGGAAAGAGCTGCGATCAATGGAGACGTCGAGACGTTGGAATACATCTTTCCCCATCGGGTTCAGGTTCGATCCCAAAGACGAAGTGTTGGTGTCCTTTTATCTATGGCGGAAAATACAGGGGCTGGATCTACCGAATGGTCCCATCGTTGAAGCCGACGTCTACGCTCATGAACCATGGTTTCTTCACCGTATGTTTTTCTTCCAGTACCTTTCGTTTCTTCTCATGATAATCTTTTTTGCGATCGTTTTTAATTCTAATCTTCTACGTACGTACAGTACTGATCATGATTCTCTCGTTGGTTTGAAACTTGGTGCATGTAGATGGCCGTGATGATCCCGCGTACATGACCGTGAATAATGACCGATATTTTTTTGTGAAGAGAGAGCCAGTATCTAGAAACGGTAATGGGAAGAGAATCAAAAGGGATATAGAAGGGGATGCTGATGGAGGTTGGTGGAAGGCTACCTCCGGAGACGTTGAAATTAAAGACTCAGAGGGCCACCTCGTGGGTTACATGAAGTCGCTCACCTTCCTTAAATACAAAAACAAAGAACGAATCCGGAAAGAAGCAACCAAAACCGACTGGATTATGCACGAATACAGGCTAGCTTCCGATGCCCAGGTAAGCTGCATGCATGTGTTCATAATTACCTCATCACGAGTAAGATCTAAAAAACAAATTACCTCATCATGATGAGTATTAATCAGACTGTTACGCACGCACTAAACGCACCGTTTTAATAAGTGGGGATTAAAAAGTTTGAAATTTTGCTAAAACGATTTTGCCGCTGCATATATCTTATATGCAAATCCACAGTATCATTTCATTTAGGTTGACTTTCTGACTTGCCACGTTGGATGAGCATAATTTTTCATATATATATATATATATATATAGCTCCATCAATTAATTTAATTGTTAGTTTCTAATTAATCATCATTGACGTTATTTTATGGAACTACGTACAGTTTCAAAGCTGGACTTTATGTCGAATAAGGTACCGTGGTCCGAGGACTGACCCATCAGTATCGGAACAAGCATTTTTGGATACGAGGATCACTGATATTCTGTCATCAGAACAAGCTGCTAATTTTTCGGAAGTATCAATATCGGATCAATTACAAGCACAAGATGAAATCGATGCCATTCTTAATATGCCCCCAGATAACTTTCAAGCATTCTTGGAGAGTCTTTTAGTACTTTGAGACAAGTCCATGCATTCTTAGCCTAGCCTGCTGCTTAATTAATTCACCAGTGTTAGATCGAAAGTATCGTAGAAACACGTACATTCTGCTACATTATTTTAATTCTGCTACATTATTTTAATCAAGTGTTATCTTACATACCCACATTAATCCTAATCAAGTATTGTCATTAATTTCTTGGAAGCTCTGCCTCTTCATCGCTTTTCTTATCCGAGACGAAAGATGGGATTTTATCTTTAGTCAGCTCCACTACTTCCTCCGGTTTGCATATCTCTTCCAAGGGTTTGTAATTATAAAACCATGCACATACCACATAATACAAGAGATTTATGACTTGGATTCCACTGACAAGCCAATAATAATACTCCAATCTTCCCCTATTGAGGTTCCTATCAGGAAGCCAGTTGCTTTTCTTGCCTGAATACTTATGAACAAGTGAAACCATCAATGTGCCTGCATAATTTCCCATGGAGATTGCTATCCAGAAAAGAGCAGCTGCAGAGCTTCTCATACTTTCGGGTGATTGGTCGTAAAGAAACTCCATGTGCCCGACAGACATGAAAACTTCTGCTACCCCATGGAGGCAAAACTGAGGTACCAACCAAAAAACACTAATTGGGTTAGTTGCTTTCGGATCATCCAATAAGTTGTGATTGGCTGCCACTGCTTTTCTTTTGATTTCAACAAATGATGCGACAACCGTGGCAAGAATGTTTACCGCAAAGCCTACACCCATTCTTTGCAGGCATGTGATGCCTGATGGGTTTCTAGTGAAGCGACGAGCAAAGGGTACAAAGAGGCGTTCGTATAGAACAAGGCCACTGAGCATGGTTACGCTGCTAAAGATGGATAGAGTGGCTGGAGGGATTTCGAAGGAACGGGACAAGTGACGATTCATGGAGCGAGCTTGTTGAATAGTGAAACTATGTTGGTGTGAAGATGAGGCGACGAGTAAAATTCCTGCTGCCCATATGGGAAGCATTCGGATTATGGATTGCAACTCCTCCACTCGATGGACTGTGGCAATCCTCCATAAATTTGGTGGCTTTGAATCTGTTCTTTCGCCAGCTCTTATTATGGCAGCTTTATCAAACCACCTGCAGCAGTCATATACGAGCCTAGCAGTTTAACCATTCAATTGATATGTGACATGGAGAATTTCTGTTCTTTCGTCTATATTATCATGTTATTCTGAGCTCATTACATACAAATTAATGATTCGTGGAGTCACTTCGATTGTAAAGCATGCTTAGCATTTGAAAGGATGTTATACAACGGTGCATGCTTACCTGAATTGATTTGTGTGTGTAAGCCTTCCATGCAAAGAAATATCAGCATCGAGTTCTCTATTCTCATACAAGAGAGCCGAGTCTGCCGGTAAGGCTTTTTTCCTCTTTTTCGTGGCTATAACAACTACCTTTGCCATTCTAACCAAAGGGCTACCCCCTAGTTTTAATCTTTTGTAAAAAGGAGAACCAACCAAAAAGGCTAAAATTGACAAGGCCATGGCTATGGTTGGGACTCCGAGACCCCAGCCCCAACCCACGTTATATTGGATGTAAACTACAACAGTTAGGGTAGTCAGTGTTGCCATTCCCATGCAAAAGTAGTACCAATTAAAGAAATTCCAACGTCGAGATGCGACACTGGAAAAGTTTCATAGGAAAAGACAGTGACTGAGAGATAGTCTAGTGAGAAGGATTTCATTGTAAACTTTCCATAGGAAAAGTTTCAATCGATCTTGCAATTTGACAGCTCACAATTTCTTCCAAAGGACATCAGGTGTGCTTGTATTTGTGTTGAGAACTAAAGCTGCATAAGTAGACTTTACACTGTAATTACCTAAAGAGTGATGTTTCCATTTGGGAAAATCCATGATATTATGGGATTGATATTGAGAAAGTTGAATGCTTTGTATTGCTGCAATTGTTGCATGTGAAAACAGAGTATTCAAAAGGAGTGTGTTCCATTTCTAGGATTTTCAAGTGTTAGCTCAGCAACTCTAAGATCTGGATTTTGATGTGTACCTTGACTTTGTGGTGTAGGGAGTGGAGGATGTAGACAAGGGAGCCACAGGTCAGACCACACATGAGTAGCAGTGCCATTATTAATCTGAATGATGACACTTGACAAAATGAAATCCTTTTGCTTTATCAAGCATTTCCAAAATCTTGAATCAGAGTCTTTGGGCTTAACATTCGCCCAGTCACTATTTGTCATATATTTGTTCAAAATAGATGTTTTCCAGGCACTTGTTTCATTACTGATAAGATGCCAGACTAATTTGCCAAGAAGAGCTTTATTGAAGTGGGATGTGAGCCTGATTCCTAAGCCTCCCATAGATTTGGGCTGGCAAATAGAAGACCACACCTTGGGAGTATATTTGTGTTTCTTGTGATTTTCAAAGCCCCACTAAAACCTCATCAATACACGATCAATTTTTTTTGCCATGTTTACAGGTATCAAAGTTGTAGCCATAGTATAAGAAGGTATTGTGCTTGCTACAGCTCTGATAAGTGTGGTCTTCCCAGCTTGAGAAAGAAGTCTTGATTTCCATCATGCAAGTTTTTCTTGCATTTTAGCCAAGATATCACTGAGATGTGATTTCATTGGACTGCCAGAGTTGAGAGGCACTCCTAGATATTAAATCTTAAAGGAAGAGATCTTGAAATGAAGGATATTCTATTTACAATGACCTGCTTGTAAATAGAATAACTCATGTCATGTATAAATATAGCGGTCAATATTTAAAGAATATGAGAAAATATCTTTTCTTCAAGTTTTATATATACTCTCCTTCATGGCCTTTAATTTTATTTTTTCAATCTTAATCATTTACATAATCTATATTGAAGTAGCTACTTTAATGTGATTTTAAAATATTCTAATTATTCGAGAAACCTATCTTGTAGTCGTTTGGGTACGTAGGATATTTCGATCGAGAGGAGTGCTACAGTCACAAATGAATTATACAAGTAAACTTACAAATTGAAGTGATTTTATATGATCTATTAGACCTACTTTATAATAAAAGTAACTTTATAATCTAACAGATTATATGAAGTTACATTAGTTTATAAAATTATTTTTGTGTAACCTCTTTATAGCTAGAATATTTTTCGATAGTTCTAATTAAGGACGAGAAGTTGGTTGGCAGAAAATGTCCGTAATTATATATTATTCATCAGGGCAGCTTGCCATAAATAGGCGTACAAGTGAACCTAAGATTACAAGGAAAGCAAAACAATTTCCTAAACCAACATGATCTATAATCTATATGACATCGATCACAGGGATGACTTATTTCCAAATCAACATCCTATAAGTCCACACCGAAATACAAATATATATATATATATATATATATATATATATATGTTTATAATTAGACCAACATGATCATGACCTTTATGAAGTACCGCACATGTCTGACGTATAGTAATAAGAAAAAATCTAAATAACACATTACTGTTGGTAGAAGCTCCAGCACACTCAACGTGCTGGGTTGAAAAAAAAAAAATTTCTACTAGGATAGTGCGGCTTCCGGCTGATCCCCAGAATGTCTCTAGTAATAATAATTAAGGTGTAATACCAGAAAAGGCTTTGACTGAAATTTCTTGCTGAAATAGAGTGGCTTGTGCTTTGGCATATTCACGATTATTAAACGGTTTGTATTTCAAAGGGTGCTCTTCATCAACCAATTCTTCTGGCACATGTATCGTCCCATCATGGAATGCAAACATCCCGATTGAGTATCTCGTCTCATTTTCAACCAACATTACTCGATGGACGCTTGCTTGAATCCTGTCGTTGCTCCATACCTAGTCATTTTTTCAAGTACAAAATTACATTAATCATGCATCACTCCAATTAAATTGATGATCTCCTAGCTTGCACGTGGATCGGCCAGGTTAAAGCATAACAAAGCTGTTACGTACAGTCGCTATATGTAAACGGCGTACAAACGGCTTTAAATAATAATAATAATAAATATAAAAGAAAAAAAAGACCAAAAAAATAAAATAAAAGTGAAACGCAGAGAGTGAGAAGAAAGGCATCAACTCTTCGTGTGGGTCTTGGGCGTCGTTTGGGTCTCTCAAATCTCTCAGAGTTCGTCTCATTTGGGTCTTCTTATAGATGATAAAGGCAACTTGTCTGGGTCTTCTTCGTGTCTGTGCATGATGGAGTCATGGTCAAGCCAAGGTGGGAGGTTGGGTTCCCAACAGCAACAACAAGAAGTGGAGTTCAATGCCACTGCTTTGCAGACTAAAATAGCTCTATAAAGAGATCATACGAGTGAAAAAAATAGAAGAAAAACAAAAGAAAAGGATGGGGAAAAGGAAAACTACTAGGCTCTTTGTTTTTGCATTTATTTTGCATCATATACCAATCTATACCGTGGTGGTATAGTAAAGTTGTTTGATTGACTAAAGGGTGATGAAAATTAGAACCCAACCCGAAAGAGAGAGAGAGAGAGAGAGAGAGAGAGAGAGAGAGAGAGAGAGAGAGAGAGAGAGATTAAGGAGATGGGAGGAAACTTTGACTGAAAAGTTGGGTATTTTTGCATGTGAAGTGACTTTATTTCAATTTGCTCCATTTCATGGGGGTTCGTCAAGTGATTCTTCGTGTGAGTCGTCAAGTGATTCTTCATGTGTATTTGCTTCATTCTCCAGGAAGATGTGAAGTGATTCCCCTTCATGTATGTATTTGCTCCATTCTGAAGAAGATTTGTCTCCAATCCTGAGCTTCTAACACTAGCCTGTAAGTTATGAAGGGTTAGAAACCATCGATGGCAGTGATGTTGAGCTGGCAATCTTACCCATTCTCTGGGTTTCTAAGGCCCTAATTCTATACCTCACGTAGAGTTTGTTCTCTTCGAAGTGAGAAGGATTTCGTGGGGAACACAAAGGTGGGAAGGCAAAACAACTGATGGGGAGACGAATGTGAAGAGGGAGAGGCAGAGCTTTGTGGCTCGGAAGACTGAGGAAGGCAGAGTTCATGATCTTCGAAGTGGGGAGGATTTTGTGGGGAAGACGAAGGGAAGGAGGTCAAAGTTGAAACGATTCGTTTTATCACTAAAATTTTACACGGGGGCACCGGTTCCCTTGCGCTTACGCATGCCGACTGCACTAAGCATTTTTTAATCATCATATATATATATATTAGGAGTAATTCTACATACAACTGTGAAATGTATAAACGCCGTGTAACCGTTTTGAAAAATAGTGGGGTCCACTATTAAAAAATTAATTTTTTTAACGTGGGTTCCATGTTTTATTCACTTTTTTCAAAGCGATTACGCGGCGGTTGCACAATTCACGGTTGCAAATATATTTTCTCATATATTAGAGTTAGTTAGTTAGTTTATTTTATTTTTCCTGCCTATCATTTCCCTTGTATATAAAAGGACAATATGTTCATTTAATACATAACCTAGAGAAATACTTTCCTCATTTGGACTCTTGTCTTAATATGGTATTAGTAGTTTTTTCTTCATCTGCGCATTAACATGGCTCCTCCTTCATCTGTTTCTTCTTCGCCTCTTCCTGAGGATGCTTCAAACCCTTACTATCTTCATCATGGAGATAGTCCAGGGTCTCTGCGGGTCACTCAAGCTCTTACGGGCGACAACTACCATACATGGCGTAGGTCCATGCTCATGGCCTTGACTGCCAAAAATAAGGTTGGCTTCATCGATGGCTCATTCTCTTCACCTCCGACCACATCTCCTCTGTTTTCTTCCTGGACCAAATGCAATAAGATGATCTTGTCCTGGATCCTCAATTCTTTGTCTAAAGAAATTGCTGCCAGGGTGATATACGTAGATTCAGCCAAAGAAATGTGGTCCGATCTTAAAGAAAGGTTCTCTCAAGGTAATGGACCACGAATCGTTCAACTCCAGAAATCTATTGCTTCTCTCACACAGGCTGATCTCTCTGTGAGTTCGTATTTCACTCAAATGAAAGGCCTATGGGATGAATTGATGAATTATAGGCCCTTACCTGTTTGTTCATGTGGAGGATTACGTGCCTTGGTAGATCTGCAACAACAAGAGTACGTGATGCGTTTCTTGATGGGATTAAATGATTCATACTCTCATGTTCGTGGTCAGATCCTTCTTATTGAGCCGCTACCTCCTAACAACAAGGTTTTCTCTCTTATTCTTCAAGAGGAACGTCAACGTGAAATTGGCTCAGTTTTACTTCCAAACATTCAGTCTGCGGCTCTATCTTCCTCTGTTAAACCTCCATCTGCAAGCAAAACTTCGAGTCGCCGTGACAGACCTGTTTGCTCTCATTGTGCCATTCCAGGACATACCGTGGATAAATGTTTCAAACTGCATGGATATTCTCCTGGATATCGATCCAAAGCCAAATCGTCATCCTCAGCTCATCAAGTCACTTCATCTGAACCTAATTCTGCCTTCCCTCTTACACCACACCAGTGCCAACAACTTCTTGCACTTCTCCATTCTGAGTCTCATGCCTCTTCATCACAAACAACTAATGTAACATCTCATATTTCTCTTGATCATCTCTCGGGTAAAATACTTAATTCATCTCCTCAACATTCTGTATTTTCCATTAAGAACATTCATAATTCATCAATTACTTCTACTGATTGGATCATCGACACTAGGGCTACGGATCATATGGTCCATTCCTCTCTTCTATTAACATCTTTTCAACCTGCTCATAATATGTTTGTCAAAATGCCTAATGGTATTTCTGCCCCAGTCACTCATGTTGGTTCCATTATTTTGTCACCATTTCTTATCTTACACAACGTACTATGTGTGCCATCCTTTCATTTTAATCTTCTATCTATCAGTAAACTCACCACTTCTTCTTCTTCTTGTATAATATTTTTGCATGATGCTTGCCTAATTCAGGACCTCATCCATTGGAGAATGATTGGGAAGGGTAAAGCCAAAGAAGGATTATACTTACTGCAACAACCAAATCCTCCTGTTGAATCACAAGTTGTGTCTTTCGATCCTACTTCTCTTTCACATTTTATTCATTCCGCTAGTCTTAATAATTTTGATGTTTGGCATAGAAGGTTGGGTCATCCCTCCTTTTCCATAATGAAATTGTTATCTCATATAGTTTCTTCTATTCTTGATAACAATCTTATACCTTGTAATGTTTGTCCTCTTGCTAAACACAAGAGGTTACCTTTCCCTTCTAATAGTCAGAATAATTCTACTTCTCCCTTTGAGCTTATACACTGTGATATTTGGGGGCTATTTCAGTCTCAATCTATAGATGGTTTCAAGTATTTTCTAACCATAGTAGATGATTATTCTCGTAGCACTTGAGTTTACTTGTTAAAATCTAAATCTGATGCTCGAGCTCTATTACAACATTTTACTGCTATGGTTGAAAATCAATTCAATTCTAGAATTAAAATCATTCGTACTGATAATGGCAATGAGTTTGCTATGCATAATTTTTTTTCCACCAAAGGAATCTTGCATCAATTATCTTGTGTAGCCACTCCTCAACAAAATTTAGTTGTTGAAAGGAAGCACCAGCACATCCTTAATGTTGCTCGTGCTCTTCTTTTTCAATCCAATCTTCCTTTAAATTTTTGGTCTGATTGTATACTTACTGCAGTATATTTGATCAACACAATTCCTTCTCCTCTGTTGAACAATAAAACTCCCTATGAATTACTCTTCAACAAACCACCTACCTATGATCATCTCAAAGTATTTGGATCACTTTGTTATGCCTCAACTCTTGCTCAAAATAGATCCAAATTCTCTCCTCGAGCTCATAGATGTGTTTTCATTGGATATCCTCTTGCAATCAAAGGCTATAAACTTTATGATCTTGATTCTCATTTGACTTTTGTGTCTCAAGATATTGCTTTTCAAGAGCATATATTTCCCTTCCAGTCAATGTCTACAAAAATCTCTCATATTTCCACCCCATCTTCTGTTGTTCTTCCCCAAACCATTTCTGAAGTTTCTGGACCTTTTTTTGTTCCAACTGAACCTATTCAGATTGATCCTCTTCCAGCTGATCATATTCCCGATTCTTCTAATCCTTTAATCAGAAAATCTTCTCGAGTACACAGGCCACCTGGTTATTTGCAGGATTACCATTGCCATTTGGCATCTTCAAAGGCTTGCTCCCCATCTTCTCCAATTCATGTTTCTGGTCCTTTATCTGGTAAGCAATATCCTCTTTCAAATTCCATTTCATATTCTATTTTGTCTCATAAACACAAAGCTTTTACTTTAGCCCTTTCCACTAATGTTGAACCTCAATATTATCATCAAGCTATCAAGTTTCCTCATTGGAGACTTGCTATGGCTGAGGAAATTGCAGCATTGGAACACAATAATACATGGACTTTAACCACTCTTCCACCTGGAAAAAGTACAATTGAATGCAAATGGGTCTATAAAGTAGAGAGGTATAAGGCAAGGCTAGTTGCCAAGGGATTCACCCAACTGAAAGGTGTTGATTACTTTGACACCTTCTATCCAGTTGCTAAGATGGTCACTGTCAAGTGCCTTTTATCTATAGCCGCATCTAAAGGTTGGCATCTAATTCAATTAGATGTCAACAATGCTTTTCTCCATGGGGATTTGTTAGAAGAGGTATAAATGTCCAAGCCTCCAAGTTTTGGTGATAAAGGAGATACTAGAGTTTGTCGACTCAATAAGTTATTATATGGCTTGAAACAAGCATCAAGGTAATGGTTTGCTAAATTCTCTTCTACCATTATTGAACATGGTTTTGTACAGTCAAAGACTGATTACTCTCTCTTTACTAGATCTCAAGGTTCTAATTTCATTGCATTGTTGGTATATGTTGATGATATTCTCATTGCAAGCATGATATAGAATCTGTTAATTCCTTCAAGTCATTTCTGGATTAGAAATTTAAACTTAAAGATCTTGGATCTTTAAAATACTTTTTGGGACTGGAAGTTGCTAGAAACAACACTGAAATTTCTCTTTCTCAGAGAAAATATGCTCTGGAAATACTTCCAGACAGTGGTTACTTGGGTTCCAAACCTGTCAATACTCCCATGGAACAAAATCTCAAGCTTACTCGATCTGAAGGGCCACTTGTAGATGATCCTATAGCTTATAGACGTTTGGTGGGTAGGCTACTTTATCTTACTATAACCAGACCAGATATAACTTTTGCAGTTCATACACTCAAGCAATTTATGGATTCTCCTCGGCGGCCCCATCTACATGATGCTTATCGAGTGCTTCAATATCTCAAAACCTTACCTGGTCAAGGGTTGTTTTTTCCTTCTACTTCTACTCTTCATTTAAATGCTTTTGCTAATTCTGATTGGGCTGCATCTAGTGATACCAGAAGATCCATTACTGGTTTTTGTATCTTCCTTGGTAGCTCTCTTGTTTCATGGAAGTTAAAGAAACAGCCAATAGTCTCAAGATCATCAGCCGAGGCAGAATATAGAGCTAAGGCTACTGCTCTTTCTGAAGTAGTTTGGCTTATTTCATTGCTTCATAATTTACAAGTTTCTTCTTCTCAAGCTGCTGCATTGTACTTGACAACAAGGTTGCTATTCACATTGCCTCCAATCCAGTTTTCCATGAACGCATGAAACATATAGAGATCGATTGCCATTTCATCCGTGACAAGATTCAAGCTAGAATTATCAAACCATTTCATGTTTCATCTCATCATCAACTAGCTGATCGTTTCACAAAGCCACTTGGTTTTTCTTTGTTCTCTTCTTTGGTTTCCAAGCTGGGCATCATTGACATTCATGCTCCAGCTTGAGGGGAGGGTATTAGAGTTAGTTAGTTAGTTTATTTTATTTTTCCTGCCTATCATTTCCCTTGTATATAAAAGGACAATATGTTCAATTAATACATAACCTAGAGAAATACTTTCCTCCTTTGGACTCTTGTCTTAATAATATATGATGTTTAAAGATCAACCATGCATGCATATAAATATATATATATATATATATGTAGTGTCCATTTTATTTATCTCTCTTTTGATCTCGCTAGGAATTTTGTAAGAGCAACCATATATATATATATATATATATATATATATATATATATCAACCCACCTGGAGAGCATCGCCTGCCAAGAACAGAAAGGATGAAGGAGAGGGATCAAAACCAATCCATTCACCATCATGTGTTTTTATCTCCAGACCCCTCACTCGGTTTTGATGAAGAATGGTGGTTAAGTGCTTGTCTGTATGCCTTTTAATCCCTTCATTGGTCTCCGTCTCATGATGTTCTCTATATTTTATAAGTGAGAGAGTACGAGTTGTTAATTCCAAGTGAGCATCAAAGTTCTTCTCTAACCCATAGCTTTCAAATACCATTCTCGTAGCCATTTTATCCAACTCCGCCATCTTCGGGTATGAATTAGCACCCTCCCTAATTACCAACAGATCATATAAAACAAAACAAATCAAGCAAAAGATCAGTACGTACTATAATTTCGAGCAATATATATGTTAAGAGGGAAGAATTGAGAGAAACATTGGACTGAATTACTTTTCGTATTAAGCTTTTTACAAATAAATAGCAGTACAATGAACTAGCTAAGGAAATATATGTACAAGGAAAGTGGACTAATTTGATTGAGTCCTAAAAATAAGCTAATTACAAGAATTGTGGAAGTCTTGATTTGGTGCATATATGGAAAGGAGAGATCTGTCAATACTCCCCCTCAAGTTGGCGCATGGAGGTCCGTAATGCCCAACTTGCGCGAAAAATGATGAAAAAGCTCCTGTCCTAAAGCTTTGGTGAAGATGTCTGCAATTTGCTCATGTGAAGAAGTGTGGATAGCTTTGAGGAGGCTCGAGCGGATTTTGTCACGAATGGTATGACAATCAATCTCAATGTGTTTGGTGCGCTCATGAAACACGGGATTGTGTGCAATATAGAGTGCTGATTGATTGTCACAATGTAAAGTAAAAGGCTCGGGATGAGAGACACCAAGATCAGTGAGAAGCTGTTTTAACCAAGTGAGTTCACAGGTTGTGACGGCCATAGCTCGATATTCAGCTTCGGCCGAAGAACGGGAAACTGTGCTTTGTTTCTTGGTGCGCCATGAAATCGGACTAGTACCTAACTGAATGAAGTAGCCAATGGTGGAGCGGCGGGTGATGGGGCAGCTGGCCCAATCAGAATCTGTATAGGCCGAAACATGTGTACTGTTAGATGAAGGGAAGAAGATACCTTGGCCGGGACAGCCTTTGAGGTAGCGGAGAACTCTAGTAGCAGCAGTCATGTGGGGAACCCGAGGAGCATGCATGAATTGACTGAGTGTGTTGACGACATAAACAATGTCTGGTCTGGTGATGGTCAGATAGATGAGACGACCAACAAGGCGATGGTAAGGGCCGGGATCAGGAAGAAGGTCACCATCTTGAGTAGTAAGCTTCAAATGTTGTTCCATAGGAAAAGGAGCAGTCCGTGCACCAAGTTGTCCACTGTCTGAGAGAATGTCGAGGGCATATTTACGCTGATTAAGAAAGATGCCTGTGGGTGAGCGAGCAACTTCAAGTCCAAGGAAGTACTTTAGGGAACCAAGGTCCTTTGTCTTGAAATGAGTGGAGAGAATTGTCTTGAAAATCTCAATCTGAGAAAGGTCGTTACCAGCTACTAAGATGTCATCAACATAAACAAGAACAAGGACGATGCTGGTGGAAGTGGTGAGAGTGAACAAACAATGATCTGCCTGACAAAGGACGACAGACGCGAGTCTCCCCCTTAGGACAATATCCAGGTGGTGGGGTCATGTAGACTTCTTCATCAAGATCGCCATGCAAAAAGGCGTTGTTGAAGTCGAGCTGATGGATAATCCAATTTTTGGTAGCTGCAACTGCCAATAAGCAGCGGACCGTGGTCATTTTGGCGACCGGAGCAAAAGTCTCATGATAATCAAGGCCTTCAACCTGAGTGTATCCTTTGGCAACAAGCCGGGCTTTGTACCTCTCGATGGATCCGTCGGCTTTAAGTTTGGTTTTGAAAACCCATTTGCACCCAATGGGTTTCTTACCAGGAGGAAGAGGCTCAAGAGTCTAGGTGGAATTAGTCTCTAAAGCACGGAGCTCAACAGTCATGGCCTCGCGCCAGTGGGAGTGGCGAATAGCATCAGTATAGCAAGAGGGTTCAGTACAAGATGTAAGAGCATTCAAATAAGTAATATGTGAGGGAGAAAAACGGGAGTATGAAAGAAAAGCAGATAAAGGATGAGCAGTACCTGAAGCCGACGAAGCAGGTGTAGATGTCGTGGGCTCTGCATGTAAAGTGGGACAAATATAGTCGTGAAGGTAAGCAGGTCGAGTAATAGTGTGACGAGGATGAGAAGCTGAGGGAGAGGGATTGGGCAAGGGCATGGGGGACGGAGAATCAGGAGGGACAGGAGAGTCAGAAGAAACAGAAGAGGCAGGAGGGTTAAGAGAGTCAGAAGAGACAGGAGGGTTAAGAGAGTCAGAAGAGACAGGAGAGTCAAGAGATATAATAGGTTGAGAGACAGGAAGAGGAACAATAGGAGCGGAAGGAGATGGAGGCGCAGGCAGGTCTTGGAAAGGGAATGTTTGTTCGTGGAAGGTGACATCTCGGGAGTAGAAGGTGGATTGAGTTTGAAGGTTGTAGAGTTTGTAGGCTTTATGTGTGCTAGGATAGCCAAGGAAGACACATTTAGTGGCACGGGGTGAGAACTTGTCGCGATGAGTGCTGAGAGTTTGAGCATAACAAAGACAACCGAATACACGAAGGTGATCATAGTTGGGAGTTTTATTGAACAAAATTTCAAAAGGAGATTTATTTTGGAGAGTCCGGCTAGGAGTGCGGTTGATGAGATAGGTTGCGGTGAGGACACAATCACCCCAAAAAGATAGAGGTAAGTGAGCTTGAAAACGAAGACTGCGGGCAACATTTAGAAGGTGCCGGTGTTTACGCTCCGCAACGCCATTTTGTTGGGGAGTTTCAACACAGGTACGTTCATGAATGATACCGTGTGTGTGTAGGTATGTTTGAAATTGATGGGAAAGGAATTCTTGTCCATTATCAGTTCTAATAATTTTGACGGTGGTGTTAAACTGATTGTGGACAAGAGCAAAAAAATGTATTAAATGGGTGTAAGCCTCAGATTTAAAACGCATAAGAAAGACCCATGTTGTGTGAGAAAAATCATCAACAATAGTGAGAAAATAATGAGCACCACATAAGGATGCCGTGCGATAACCACCCCAAATATCACAAAAAATGCGATTAAAGCGAGAATCACTTTTATTTGCATAAGAAGAAAAAGATAATCTTGTGTGTTTAGAACGAGCACAAACATCACATTCAGAAAGATTACAAGGAGAATTAAAAAGACTGGGAATATTAAAACTGGAGGGATGACCTAGACGTTGATGCCATAGAGTCTTATTTGCAGTGGTTTGAGCAGCAAAAATGACGATGGGTTCGGGGCGGTACACGTAAAGCCCATTGCATAAATTACCCGCTCCAATCGGCTTCATCGATGGAGAGTCCTGAAATAAACAAGAATTAGAAGAAAAAGTTATTAGGCAAGAATTATGAATGGCAATTTGGGAAACTGAGAGTAAATTGAAGGACAATATTGGAACATAAAAAACATTTTGTAATGTGAGAGAAGAAGAGAGCCGACAAGAACCCAGCCCTTCGGCTGGGATATCTTGTCCCGTAGGAAGCCGAATGTGATGCAGATGGGTAAGGGGCTTCAAATCGGCAAAGGCGTCCCGTTGGTGACAGATATGGTGGCTCGCACCACTGTCTACTACCCAATGAAGGTGCCGATTGAAGGAGAAATCGGAGGGGGAGAAGAGGTTACCAGCAAAAGGGGTGGAAGATGGGTCAATCGGACCTGTCGGTGGTGCGAGGAGATTGAGCAGCTTCTGGTACAACTCGGGAGGAAGAGAAACCAGGTTCGCATTCGACGGTGGAGGGAGAGAAAAAAGATTGGCAGTCGATGGAGGTGGCCCTAAGATGGACGACCTCGATTTGTTGGTGCGGGGTTCGCGGCCTGGGGGGTACCCGATGAGGGTCCAACAACGGTCACGCGTGTGGCCATCTTTGCCGCATGCGGTGCACTTCAGAGGAGCCAGTGGGCGAGCAGTGGTGCGGGTAACCATGGCCATTGTTTCGGAGGCTGAGGGTTGGAGGTTGAGGAGCCTCTGTTGCTCTTCTTGAAACAGGATGGAGAAGACTTTGCCAATGGTGGGAAGCGGATCCATGGCCAGAATTTGGGTGCGAAGAGGAGCAAAAGAATCGTTGAGCCCAAGGAGAAATTGGAAAACACGTTCATCATCAGCCTGTCGTTGCATATCTTTGAGGTCAGTTACGGTTTAGAGATGGCTAAGTTCATCCCACAACTGTTTGATTTGGTTGAAATAATCATGGACAGAGTTTGTGGTTTGGTGCAGGGAGGAGAGGGCTCGTTTGAGGTGATAGATGCGGGCATTGTTTCCATGGCAGAAACGTGAAGAGAGGTCGAGCCAGACAGCACGGGGATCGGTATGGTATTCGAGGGAATTGGCGAGAGAAGGGCTGATGGAGTTGAGAATCCAGGTAAGGACCATATCCTTCGTTTGATTCCACTGAGTATATTCGGGTTTAGTGGTTTCAGGGGGTATGAGGGTGCCATCGACAAAGCCAAGTTTATTCTTGGCATTGAGGGCTCTGGTCATGGCTTTTTGCCATTTTGGATAGTTGTCACCTGTGAGAAGGCCATTAACGAGAATTAAACTGGGAGAATCTGAGGGGTGAAGGAGATAAGAAGAGGGGATGGGTGGGGTACTGGTGTCGGCCATGGCAGAATGGCTGGATCTTTGATGTTAGGCTGATACCATGTTAAGAGGGAAGAATTGAGAGAAATATTGGACTGAATTACTTTTCGTATTAAGCTTTTTATAAATAAATAGCAGTACAATGAACTAGCTAAGGAAATATAAATGTACAAGGAAAGTGGATTAATTTGATTGAGTCCTAAAAATAAGCTAATTACAAGAATTGTGGAAGTCTTGATTTGGTACATATATGGAAAGGAGAGATCTGTCAATAATATATAAATCTTGAAAAGAAAACAGATGCATGAGCTTGAGTTATTACGTACGTACCGGACAATATCATTTCCATTGGGCCAGAAGACATTCGTCAACTTCTGAGTTTCTTCAGGGGAGGTTGCGTTATTAAGCATCATGCGTTCGCGGACAGGAGGATTGGCGACATAGCCATGTAAAACTTGTTCAGAAGTGAGTTTCATTTTGGTTTCTGTGGGGAAATCAAACAGCTCCTCCGCTGCAGCAAACATTGTGTTGTGAAGTTCCAGGGGAAACTTATTGCCAAGTTCTGCTACAAAACAACCGTACTCCTCGAGTGCACTGCAAACATCTTTGCGCACTGACAGCCATGAACTAGTGCCAGGTTTCAGGTTCTCGTTTGAGAAATCAGAATCTTGGACGTCAGTGTTTGGACGTCGGCCATGGTTTATTTTCTGTTAGTCTGGCTAGGAAGAAAGTTCAAGCTAGCTAAGGCTGCAAAGGCAGGCAAAACCTTGAAGTGCATGCATTGATATGGAATATTAGGTGCTATTTATAGAGCTAGTTAGTAATATTTAATGTCCCACATGACACGTGTATTACTTTTAGATTCCTAATAACATGAGGACGTCTAATCCAATCTCTAGAATATTGACTGATACGTATGGGAGAAGTAGTTTCCTATTTTTACTCCTACATTGATGAAAAGTGGAGTGAAGGTTACTAAAGAATTGACAGATACTAAAAGGAAACAGATCCTCTCTCTACCTATTAAAAAGAAATGTACAGTTTCCATCATTATGCGTGTGACTTTTCATTGTAATTGTAGAGAAATGGCTATAAGAAAGAAACCTATTTCCTGGTGAATTCTACATTTTATCCGATTAAGATTTAATTGAAGAAATTGTTATGAATTCCAGTATGTTTTTTATGTTTGTGAAAATCATGCATGATAGTCAAGATCTTGATATTCATAAAAATTTAAGTAGAGATTTATTTCAGTTTTATGTCTATTCAATATACATACAGTACTACTGGGGCGAACTTAGGATTGAAGACAAGCTCAAGAAGTACATGATCATGTGCATGTGATTTCATTTTATAAACTTCATTTTTTTTAGTTATTTTATTAAATTAGCATTTTATAAATTGCACCGGCCACTGACCGGCGAGAAAGAGGTGATCAAAGGGTGCATGTCGCTATATTCAATATTCTAATTGGCTTTAGTTGGAATTCAAATGTGATCGTCAAGTACTTTAAGTCTTTGATTAATATTATCAATTTTTTTTTATCAAAGAGTCAAAGTTCACATGTCCAATAATGACTTCGTCCCAAATTTATTAAAGACCCTCACTTAGGTGGAGAAAACCATAGCTACAAACAATCACATGAAGACTAGACATCACAAGGACATCAAACCTGAGGAAAAAAAAAAAACCCAACATAGCGCCAACAACCTTACTTCCTATGTAAACGAATATATGGAACCCCCCCCCCCCCCCCCTTTCAATCTAATGATACCTCTAATAAGAGAAGGAATATCCGATAATGAAGACCAAACTCCAGAGGAACCTAGAGCTCCATGCTTTGCAAATCCATCTGCCGCCGAATTCCCCTCTCTAAAAGAATGAGATAAAGAAAAATTGATCCCACCTAAACGCCTTTGAATTTCCTCCTAAAAATCTTCCATATACCAAAGCCCACATCTTTTATTCCTTAGCCAGTGAATAACAAGCAAAGAATCCAATTCAATTTCCACATTCGTAAACCCCAACCTATCAATGTTCCGAAGACCATGCAATAATCCCATTACTTCTGCAAAATTATTCTAGTGATGGCCTAGAGTGACGGCAAACCCGCTTATAAACTCACCAGTTGAATTTCTTATAATCCCTCCAGCCCCTGCATCACCAAGATTCCCTAATGAACACCCATCAATATTCAGTTTCACCCAACCCTCCTTAGGAGGATTCCACTTGATCGTAGTTACAACTTTCTCTCGCATCAAAGGACAAGGCAACTGGAAACAACGTGACACATCTTCATCTCTCCGAGTGAGACCTTTGACTTCCTTTATTTTTAAAGCTGCCCAAGATATCCAAAACTTGATAGAGCACCAAACTAACTGGGTAGATTCCGCCACTCCCTTCATTCTCGCCTTGCACTGACCGCCCCACAAACGCCATATTAAGATTGACAGCAGTAAACCAAGTAATTGCCCACTAAAAGAAGAATTACTTGCTCTTCTGTGCCAACAAGCAACCCTCTCTTTCCATGGCTTACCTTCCAACCTTGGTACACCTAGGACTAAGGAGCACCTCCGCCACATTTCTTCCGCAAATCCACCTTTGGCAAATACGTGATCTGCATCTTCACAAGCCTAAACAAGACAACAATCACAGCTTGATACTAATGGAATGCCAATCCTCCTCACACGGTCATCCAAAGGGAGACATTCATACATTGCTTTCCACATAGTCACTGAGATTTTCCTTGGAAGAGCTGGATTCCAAACCCATTTCGCCTATGGAAATGTCTGCCCCTTAATTCTTATGCAGTTCCATGCACTCCGTGTCGTGAACATTCCATCAAAATTCGGCAACCAGAGTATTCAATCTTTCCCATCTTTAACACTTCCCAACTGCTCAAACCTCTGTTTTGTCCTGCCCCAGAAGGCGTGTAAAAAGCTCAACATTCCATCCCAATCCAAACTTACAATCTGCCAACGTAAGCCCCTGCAACACCCATTTGCTGCTGGTTACATAATGGCTCAATGCCAACCCACCGATCATGCCAAAAGGAGAACAAGCCCTCTTTCACTTCCATTTCGAGTTCTCATGTAAAAATGGAATCTGCTTCAAAACCATTTTCCAAAACTTTGACCCTTTTTGAGGATCAACCATAGTGATGTGTTTGTTATGAATCAAGGAACACCAAAACATAAAAAAGACCTCGGAATACATATATAGATTGGAGAGAGTAAAAATGCCTAGTCCAAGAGTCTGAGATCCCACGATCTAAAGGAGGTCTATCAGTCTAGCAAAGTGAGAGGCCTATTCAGCTAGGCCCAAGAGTAATGAGATGCCAACAGAGGTGGCTAGGGGTGATATAAGAGAAACAATACTTAATGTGATAATGTTTCATTCTATTTTCCTGTTTTACAATTGGTCGCCCTTTACATATATATACATGTATTGATGTATAAACAAGGAAACAAGGTGATAATGGAATAACAACAAGCTGTAGACGCGAGGCTGTAATCACGCTGGAATCATGCGTGATCTTCTAGCAGCTACGATTGTGGCTTGATTAGTGGAATATCACTTACACGCCCCCGCAAGATCGACTCGCCATTGGTGATGCCGAGCTTGGATCTCCATAAACCAAAGTGAGAACAAGGATGGGCTTTTGTCATCAAGTCAGCAAGTTGATCATGAGAGGATACGTGACTGACATTCAGCAAGCCCTTTGCGACATAATCTCGAACAAAATGTAAGTCTACTACAATATGCTTCATTCGGGAGTGATGAACGTGGTTCAAGCTTAACTGGGTGGCCCCGACATTGTCATAAAGTATCCGGGGCGGTTGCGGAAGAGACAAACGGAGCTCACGAAACAATGAAGACAACCATTCAAGCTCAGACGAAGTGGCCGCCAAGGCATGGTACTCTACTTCTGTGGAGGAGCAAGCAATGGCTCGCTGTTTACAGATATTCCAAGAAATAGGATTAGCACCCAGGAACACGACATAAGCAGTGGTGGAAGTCCAATTGTCCACATTGCTGGCCCAATTCGCATCGAAGTAAGCGGTAACCACCAAAGACGGAGAACGACGAAGATGCAAGCCATGGTATAGAGTCCCTTTAAGGTACCAGAGGAGTCTTTTTACTGTGGTCCAGTCATTTTGAGTTGGCTTGTGCATGAATTGAGCCAAGCGATTCACTGGAAAGGAGATGTCCGACCTGGTGAGAGATAGATATTGCAGAGCACTGATGACACTACTGTAGAGGGAGGAGTCTGTAGCAACAAAACCATCATGAAGCCGTAGTGGTTCGTTCAATTGTGGAGATAGGAGCCTGAACTAGTTTTGCACCCTCAAGTTTATAACGTGATAAGATATCACGTATGTAGCGATGTTGACTTAAGAAAAGACCAGTCTTGGTATGGACAACTTCAACTCCCAGGAAGTAGTGTAATTGGCCCAAGTCCTTTAGGCTAAATTGTTGTCCCAATGACTTAATAATTCCGTCCAGTAGCACCGGAGTGTTGTCTGTGATAATTAAGTCATCCACGTATACGAAATAGTCAGCAATTTGATCATCATGATGATAAAGGAAAAGTGAGGGGTCTGCTTGGGACTAAGTAAAACCCAGAGAAAATAGGCTGCGGCTTATGGCCTGGTACTAGTCACATGGAGCCTGTTTGAGACCATATAGAGATTGTCTCAATTTGCAGAGATAAGTGGGCCGATCAGCATTAACAAAGTTTGCCGGTTGTTGCATGTAAACATCTTCACTGATTGTGCCATGTAAAAAGGCATTGTTTACATCAAGTTGGTGGAGAGGCCAATTATGAGAAATAGCCAGTGACAAAACAGTCCGAATAGTAGCTGGCTTAATGACAGGAAAAAATGTCTCAGTGTAGTGAAGACCAAGCCGTTGATGAAACCCCTTAGCCACAAGACAAGCTTTATATTTATCAATAGTACCACCAACATGCCTTTTTATTCGGAAGACCCATTTGCATCCCATGGGCTGAATATGTGCAGCAGGAGGCACCAATTCCCATGTGTTATGTTTCACCAAGGCATTGAACTCATCACTCATAGCTTTTCTCCAATCGGTACTTTTAAGGGCCTCACGAACTCTGCTAGGCTCAAGAGAAACTAGCATAGGATGTTTAGTAACATGAAACAATTTTTTCGGCTTGAAAATATTGTTCATACCTTGAGTCACCATAGGATGTGTTCGCTGAGCAGCTGGAGTAGGAGTCGTGGAGCCCAGTGTAGAAGAGTCCATGGAAGAGACCGGCCCAGGTGCGTTACTGTGCAAGGAAGAGGGACAAATAGGTGAATCCATAGGGGACTAGGGGGGGCTTTGTAAAGTGTTGACTGTGTCTAGTGTGGGTGATGGGCTGTCTATAGAATGGCTATGTTTGGTCTAGGCGAGCTGGTTAGATTGGATGAGGGCGTAGTGGGACACGGAGGCTGGGAGGCTATAGGATTGGGAATTAAATGGAGACATGGGTTGGGTGGGTTGGAGTGGGCTGGTTCAGTTGTGGTGGAGATTGTGGGTGAGTATGGAAATTCAGACTCACTAAACAACACATACCTTGAGATGTAAATATGGGTGGTTTGCAAATCCATGCACAAATAAGATTTTTGGGAGGTGGAGTAACCAACCAATATGCAGGGCTTGGATTTTGGATCAAATTTATGTTGATTAAAAGGCTTGAGCCACAAAAAACAGAGACACCCAAAAATCGTTAATTTTTTATAATTGGGGGTATGACCAAAAAGACAGGCAAAAGGGGACTTGTTGTGGAGAATAGGTGTAGGTATTCTATTAATAAGGTACACGACGGTTTGGAAAGCAAGACACCAAAATTTAGGGGGGAGATTAGCTTGGGAAAGGAGGGTCATACCAGTTTCCACAATTTGACGGTGATGGCATTCAGACAAGCCATTGTGTTGGGGGGTGTGAGGAGGTGTGGTGAGGTGACTTATGACATTTTTACTGAGATAGGATTTGAGCTTAATATATTCTCCACCATTGTCAGTGTATAGATTTTTAAGAGGCAAACCAAATTGTTTCTCAAGGAGAACATGGAATTGAGGAAAAATAGTACTGACATCAGATTTTGAGTGCATCGGAAAGAACCAACAGTAATGAGTATAATGATCAATAAAAATAATATAATATCAAAAATCTTTGTAGGAGGGTACATGAGGTGGACCCCACACATCAGAATAAAGATACTCTAGAAGCTTGGTACTGATTATGCTATTTGTGCCAAATGGAAGTTGTTGGCTCTTATTAATGCGACATGGACTGCAAACATGCTTAAGAGAGGAAGATGAAACTGACAAATTATTGAATTTAACAACTTGGGAAACAATTTGTTTGGATGGGTGGCCCAAATGGCGATGCCACAAGATGTTGGTGGTGCGTTCGCTAGCATAAGCAGTAATTTGACGTGGAGTGGTAAGGGTAGACACGCCATTCTCACAGCTTCCTTGCAACAGAGTCGCCCCCGTGGTTCGATCCTTTACAAGAAAATAATCAGGGTGAAATTCAATTAGCACATTATTGGTTTTAGTAAAATGATGCACATATATAAGATTCTTGTGAATAGCCGGAACGCAAAGAGTATCACGTAATTGAAAAATCTGATCAATAGATTGTAAAGCAAGAGAACCAATATGAGTGACACGTAAACCTAAACCATCTTCATTGACCACATCATCAGTACCATCATCTTCAGAGTGTATAGATAAGTTAGAGAGATCCGAAGTGATGTTGTGGGAAGCACCAGAGTCAATAAGCCATTTGGCACTCTTGCCAGATGATTTTCTAGCACAGTTGGCAGACATAGACTGCAATTTTGGACATGAGCAGGCTGTGTGTTCAATTTCTTCACAAAACTGGCATTTGGGTTTTCTACGAGGCCGAGTATTGTGATACTGACCTGAACCAGATTGTTGAGACCCACCACGATAGTTGCTCTTGTAGGACCAATTGGGAGGAGGACCATCATGTCGCTTGGCAGCGTTGGCCGTAGCAATAAGCTGGGCTTGAGAGGTCTCCAAGCACTTCAAGTACGCCTCATGAGAGCTAAGAACATCATGAAGTTCTTCAAACGTCAAGGGCGTCGCTCTGGTGGGGTAAGAGCGACAATGTCCCTGTAGTCGAGCCCGAGGTCGTTGAGTACATAAAGGGTGACATCATCATCGGAGAGCAGTGCATCAATCATGTTGTGGTACAGGCAGCTTGGAGGTAGTCGGTAATGGACCGGTCACCGCATTGAAGAAGGGTCAGTGACTCCTTGAGTAGGGCTGTACAACAAACCGAGAAACCAACCTAGACCGACTTAGACCAGCCGCCGGAGCTCGGAACCTGCCGAAACCGGTGAAGAACCGGTCGGCGTGCGGCAGAAAATAGTGTAAACCGATATCAGCCGGTTCGAACCTAGTTCAAATCGCTGAACCGGCTGATTAAAGAAATGTTATTTTTTTACATATATATTCTGTATTCAAAACAACGCCGTTCCACTTAAGTTTAAGTGGAACGGCGTCGTTTTAAGTCTGTAGTTGTGTTTTAACATAATTGAAACGACGCCGTTTGGTATAATATCAAACGGCGTCGTTTTATTCATAACGTATTAAAAAAATATTTAAGTAGAACGACGCCATTTGGTCTAAACCAAACGGAGTCGTTTTGAAATTGAGTCGTCTTCTTCCTCGGGCGTCTTATTCCCAGTGACGCGATCGCATTTTTCATCCCCTCTCTCTCTCCTCTACGACACTCTCTCTCTCTCTACTCTCTCAGACGAAACTCGCCGATGAACCGACCGTGAACCGCCAGAGAACTGCCGGTGTCAAGACGGCCGGTGTTTCTTCTCCCCATCGATCGGTTTCGGCTGGTTTCCTCCCCCAAAAATAAACTATCGGTCAGCGTCGGTTTTACCCCAAAACCGTGCCAATGGGGTCGGTTTTCACCCCTATCCTTGAGTTGCATCACCCTTGTATAGGAACAGTTGGCACAGAGTCGTGAGAGCCGAGACCAAGCTTCAGCGGAGGTTTGCACCGTGGCAATCAGAGGGGAGATGGTTTCAGAAATGGACACCAAAATGGCATTAAAAAGCAGTTGGTCTTGGCGAAACCAGTGGGCAGCAGAAGCACGGGCAGAGGGGCTAGAGTCACCAGCCAAACATGACAGGCACTTGACAAAGCCGTCGAGAAAGCCCATAAGGTCATATCCATGAAGGAGGGATGACAAAGTGGCACTCCACAGAGGAAAATTTGAGGGAACAAGGCGCTGCAATTGATTTGTATTGATGGCAACAAGAATAGGTTCTTTATCAGAGGAAGATATGGAAGACGCCATTGTTGCGGAAGCAAAAGGAGGGGAAAAAGAATTCAGAACATGACGCTCTGATAGCATATAAGAGAAACAACACTTAATGTGATAATGTTTCATTCTATTTTCCTGTTTTACAATCGGCCGTCCTTTACATATATATATATATATATATATATATATATATATATACAAATGTATTGATGTATAAACAAGAAAATTAATAAACAAGGAAACATAGTGATAATGGAATAACAGCAAACTGTAGACGTGGGGTTGCAATCACGTTGGAATCATGCATGAGCCGTGATCTTCTCTAGCAGTTACGATTGTGGCTTGATTAGTGGGATATCACTTACAGGTGACATAAGCCGACCTGTCAGCTACCTTGAATCATCACCAGCACATGTCTACCAGGAAACGTGTGAGAGAAGTTATAACTACCATTTGCCTGGGAAAAGAAAGGTAGGCGTCACCAGGACAGGCTGAGGGAACGCAGACTCCTCAAGTCCCTATAAAACAACCAATAGGAAGTGTGCGGGAGGGGTAACCATGATGCATACACTAAGGAAAGAAAGGTGGGCGCCGCTGTAGCAAGCTGAGAAACAACCGAAATGATGGTCGTAATGCAGCATTTGTGGGAATGCATGCCGAAAGAACAACCATGGCTCTCCCCGCGAAGAGAGAGAGGGGGGACTCATCGGACCTGAGGGAGTGCCGAGATGTAAGTCAGAACTCAACGCCGCATTAATTATTTCCTTTAGGGTATCACGCCCCTTAACTGATTCACGTGCCTGAAGCATGAGGCACGATGGGACAGCTCCTTGGGAATGGAAGCAACAGCACCGCAAACTACCTAGTATAAAAGCTCACTCAAGGTATGATCAAACTCACGGAATTTAAGGGCAAAGAAAACACTTCCTAAAAAGGAAAAACTAACTTAAGCATCGGAGGGTTTCCTAACCACCCTCGAGCTCTCATCTTTATTTGTATATTTGCAAGTCCCTTGGTCCATCTCCCAATTGACCGAGGAGTCCTCCCAGTATGTACGAAACACGTCCAAAATAGTGATGCCGTTTGTGGGATGCAGTTACGTCTGTGGGATGCGTTTAATTAATCTGTCATTCTTCGGAATTCGATACAGGGAATCGGTGTCGATCCATCCATACTTCACCATATCCTCAAGATATAATAATCTTAAACGTCATTCCATGCAGCTGATCATATACTGCTTGCTATATTGACCTCATGCTAGCATAAAGCAGTTTTCGATGGTGATTATGATAAATCTTCATTTCATTGTCCTTTCAGTGCGTCAATATTTAATCCTATTGCGCATGTACTTAATCATTGGTAATTAGTGCATGACAGACAGCATGGCCGATGGTTTTGTAAGCTTCCTTGAAGCTTCTAGTCTATACGAAGAAAAGATAAAGAAGAACACTTCAACATCCTCGTTGTTTTTTTCCCTTTTTTAGAGGCCTGGGAATTTTCCGCTTCAGCTCATGCACGGAGAGTTTGAATTCCACGTTAAAATATTGATCTTTGCATTGAAAGAATCAATAGCTGCACTGCAACTTGGCTTTAATAACTTGAACTCCTTGTAGAAAAAAAAGGTAACTTGTTATTTCCACCTGATCTCTGTATGTACTCTCTCTCTCTCTCTCTCTCTCTCTCTCTCTCCATGTATCGTATATTTTGTGTAATTGACTAATTGTGTTGGAACGTGGAAGGGTCACAACTTGCAAGTTGGTAATTGCAAGTGGGCAAGGAGGCTTTTAATGTCCCCTTGTTTGCACGAGATAATGAATCAAAAGCCACACATTTCCTTTTGTCTCATGAGTGATTGGACTAGACAATACTTTTTCCACCAAAGTTTTAGCCACTGCTAGAGTTACAGAGTGAAGACCAAGTGTATGACAAAAGTTCTCATTGAGAATATATTCTTTACAGAGTAGTGTTGTATATTTTCTCTCCTACTATACAATGGCCCTTTGGGTCTTATTTATACAAAACTGTCTTAAGCAGAAATAAAGAGAATATATTAGACTTTCTAGACTTAGGGACCACGAGAGATAATTTCACAATTCTGTTTTGCTGCAGCTGCCAATGCAGAATCTTCTAGGTGCAACGGACTGTGCTTAGACGTGAGCCCTTCCTTCATGTTTTGATCCTTGCTGTGTTTATTTGCTACAGCAGCTACCATTGCCTCAACAGCTACCCTCTTATTCCAAGTCATCACTTGACTATTTGATTTAGTACTCACAGTCACATGTTGTCAAGTGAACAATCTTAATTGTGGGTGTTCTTTCTTGCGGTGGTTGTAAATGTTGAAGATTGATCAGGCTCTTCCTGCTTAAGTAGGTTTCATTCAAGCGACGCAAAGCCACTTGATGATCATGAATTAATGGGTAAGCACTTCAAAGCAGTGGGTGCAGCCGGTAAAACTTAGTCAACAAAATTAAATGTACGTATGTTGTCCTGGAACTTGTACGTTGTCTTGCACTATCTGTTGTATGAGCATATGAGCATATCTAATATATAGGATATGTTGTAACCTCGATTGCGGCAACCAAAAGTCGCATATGATGATATATCCGTGGCGAAGCAGCTTTGTCCGTGACTCGGAAAAAACCCTATTATCGCTCTCTCCCTTTTCTCTCTACACAGCTGCCCCCCTCAAAATACTCAAACCAGAGGAGGGGGGTTGGAGCTTTGGCTCCTCCCTCCCTCATCCCTCCTCCCTCTTCTTTCTAGTTTTTCTTTTATTTTTTTGGTTTTGTTTATTTTTTTCATTCACGGTAAGGCGGAATGCAAATATGTTGTTCTCCGGAGCCAGCGACCACCACGCGCCCCCACTGCAAGATTTCCAAGGCACCGATCCTTCAAATGGACAAAGAATATCTTCAAACAGAGCGGCGCATGAGCCACACGCGTGGCCCAAAGTGCGTGCATGACATCCACGCGCCACCAAATGCGGATCTACAGTTTTCCAAGTTGTAATTTGCTATTTTCTTCATGTATTTTTTACGTTTTTTGTTATTTTCTTTATTTTAGGTTAAAAAAAACACCTCTTGGATTTTTGTCCATAAAGTGTGTCATCTACTCCATCTTAGACAGAGTGTGGGGTTGTTTAATTCTGTCTTAGAACAGAATGTGGGGTTTGTTAAATCTGTCTTAGGACAAAGTGTTATCTCTCAGATGGTTTGTCTGTAGAGAGTTACAGCAATGGACTAGACCATGTAAGTCACAAAGAAATTTGTGTATTGGGGAGCCTAAAAAGTTGTAGTTGGCTTGTATTTTGTCTCTAGTTAAAGCTGTAATGTCTCGTTATGAATGAATGGAGTTTGTTCTACCTTAAAAAAAAAAAAAAAAATCAGCTTTTTCCATCCTAGAGTTTGAGTTGCAACATTACTCGAAAAAATTGTTTAATTCTTATTGATTATAAAGTCGATTCGATCGGAAAATCAAATCAATTTTGATGCATTTTTTTAATCATTCTCAAAGTGGTTCAATTTGCTATTTTAAATTGATTCTCACCGATTTGAATATTTGATTGATTCCAACTCAAAACTATTTTTTTTTAATTGTGTTTGAAGAATGAGTTATTTCTTCTATTTTTTTTTTATGAAAATACGATAAAATTAAACACACTATTTTCCTAGATTTTTTCTATTAAGCTAAAATGAGTAAAGAACTGAATCACGCTTTATCTTTCAGTTTACATCCTGCCGGGAGACATTCTGAAGGGGAAGAAGTGGCGCCAGGGTTGGCCGCGGTTCCTGACCTCGCTGTCGAGAAGACGACTGGTCCCCTCTCTCCATTACTTGTCGCGAGGTCGCCTGCTGTTGAAATTGAGATGGACATGGAGTTAAAGACCGGGGGAGAAAGTCCGCATGGCCCTAGTGAGAGGGGGGGGGGACTGGTAGTGGGGAAACTACGGATGGTGGTGGACTTCGTACCTCAATCAACTCTAAGGACTGCCCCAAAGGAAATTGAGGGGGGGACATTGGGCTGCTGTTGGCCCTAGCAACCTGCACACGGGGTTTCACCTGCGGGAGGAGGGCTTTGGATTGCATAGGTATGGCACGGTCGTCAAAAACAGTGTGACCGAGGGAAGGGAAAAATGTTCTTATATTTTCCTTCCCAAGAAGAGCCTTCAAGAGGACATCGAACAGGTGAATCTTTACCCATTCTTTGACAAGGGCAATACGACGTAACTCCTTGAAAAAGCCTTCGGTTGTATCGCTTTATCATCTGGAACTACCCCCATATGGCCCGAATAGGGAACTCATAGCGATTTACCTTTCCAATCGAAAATTCTAACCCTCGGTTGGACATAAAGAAAAATTTGTAAGTCCAGTCTTTGACCTTGCGGTAACACTGCTCCAAAGAGACGAGGGCGTGCATTGCCCTGAAACTGCAAATGTTTCCCTCACATTTTATGAGGTTATGGGTCAGAAGAAACTCGCAGCCAGTAAGGTCAACATGCTCCAGGTCTGATTCTAACAAAGCTCGCCGCTAGAGGACACAACAACACATCAAGATCCTCCAAGCGTTTGAGTGGAGTTGAGAGGGGGCCAATCTGAGACGATCTATAAGGTCACGGATAGGGCGAGGGAATGGTAGCTTCAGTCCGCAGGAGAACATGCTGGGGAAGAGGGCAACCTTTGAGGCATAACCCTCGTTGTTGATAACCCCTTCGCGCAGTCCATGAGCCTAAAAAACCACTGTCTCCGAGACATGAAAGGTGAAAGTCAGCGACGACAAGAACTCAGGGGTGATGTCTGAACGCCAATTATAACCGATGTAGAATTGCTTCGCGGTGCGAACCTTGGGCTAGTCCAGGTCTATGGAAATCTTGGGTTGAACGACCTTCTTGGGAGCCATTGAGATTGAGGTTGAGATAAGTGACAGAGAAGGAAGGGAATCTAGAAAAGAGAATGAGAGAAGAGATGAGAATGTGGTAAAAGGGGAAAAAGAGGGCAGAACCATGTTTATATAAAGGGGAAGTGACGATTGGCCTTCCGCGCCCATGTGTCAGATGGGGGGGATGTGTAAGGGCTCTAATCCCATGAAACATGCGATACGAAGCGACATGGGAAACCAAACGGCACATCAAGACAGGTCTGAGGAGTCTAGTCGTTAGGCTGAGAAGGGTAAAAGCATAAAAGAGGGAAGGGGAAGAGAAAAGAATAGGGAAAATTAAATTCCCATGGAACCGGTTCAATGAGAATTAGTGGGGTAATGGAGAGGGTAAAAATGCCCAGTCCAAGAGTTCAAGATCCCATGATCTAAAGGAGGCCCATCGGTCTGGCAAAGCGAATATAATAGCCTCTGGTGGGCTTGTCCCACCAAGTGAGAGGCCTATTCGGCCAGGCCCAAGAGTAATGAGATGCCAACAGAGGTGGCCAGGGGTGACATACGCCGACTTGTCAGCCGCCTTGAATCATCACCAGCACGTGGCTACTAGGAAGCATGTAGGAGAAGTTATAACCACCATTTGCCCGAGAAAATGAATGTGGGCGCCACCAAAACAAGCCGAGGGAATGCAAACTTCTCAAGTCCCTAGAAAACAACTGCTAGGAAGCGTACATGAGGGGTAACCATGACTCATACATTAAGGAAAGAAAGGTGGGCGCCGCTACAGCAGGCTAAGAAGCAACTGAAAAGATGGTCGTGAAGCAGCAGCTATGGGAATGTGTGCCGAAAGAACAACCATAGTTCTCCCCATGAAGAGAGAGAGAGTGAGAGTGAGGGACTCATCGGACTTGACTGAGGAGGCGCCGAGACGTGAGTCAGAGCTGAACGCTGCATTAATTATTTCCTTTAGGTTATCACGCCCCCCCTAATTGATTCATGTGCCCGAAGCATGAGGCATGATGGGACAGCTCCTTGGGAATGGAAGCAACAACATTCCAAACTATCTAGTATAAAAGCCCACTCAAGGTATGATCAAACTTGTGGAATTTAAGTGCAAAGAAAATACTTCCTAAAAAGAAAAAATTAACTTAAGCATCGGAGGGTCTCTTGACCACTCCCGAGCTCCCTTCTTTATTTGTATGTTTGCAGGTCCCTTGGTCCACCTCCTAGCTAGCCGAGGAGTCCCTCCCAATAAGTACGAAACACGTCCAAAACCTAGATGAATATAATCTCTTTGAATTAGGAAAGAGTGTTATTTGTTGTATTGGATCGAATATTAATGCGTACTGCGTGCCATGTGCGTATTATAATACAAAAATAACATATATAGCAATAAATATTTATTTATATATATATATATATACACACACATGCATGCATGCACTGAACGGAGATATTAATCATGTTAAATCGATGTCATTAAATTGTTAGAAATTGGTAAATTTAATTATTTAAATTATATCTTAACAATTAATCCTTGATCTAATTTTATATTATTGTGTTTCTAGTTTTTTAGTGTACAAAGGTGCTTTTTTATGAGATAGAAAGAGAATCGCAAAGCTTAATATTGCTTCCAATTATGATATGAGTACTGAATATTCAATATAGAAGACAATATAAGATATTTGGCATTGATTTCATCAAAGCCATTTTCAAGATTTGATGAAAAGTACATATTTTTCATAAATTCAAAACCTCCTTATCCATAATCCCACATTGGATTAGTCATTGGATTCATCAAAATAATAATATTTTTAATTTTTTTCATATTTTACAATTACACTAACCAAATGTACATTAATAATTTAATTTACTACTCTATTAATACTTTGTCGCCCCATCATCCATTACTTGTTTATTAATAATTATTGCTTGCCAGATTTAATGACTCTCATTCCATCACTATATGTCAAGTACTTGTTTACCTGCATTGGTATCTGCACATGAAAAATAAAAAGACGGTTGTGGGGTAAAACCAGAATAAAAAACACATTTGGTTGGTGAACTGTAGCGCTTCAAATATGAAGGAATAAATGTTTTACTATAGTTCAAAGTTTTCAATTTATCTTTTGGCTAATCCAATGCAGTTGTGCTCGCTTTCGCTTACGTTAAGCATATATATATATATGTTCCGCTTCTAAGCGGTCGGGCTATTTTTCTTTGTTTAACAGCCTTCCACACATATGCTGTCACCTCAAAAATTTCACCAAATTTACAAGACACTCGTTCACATGGGAAAGAAAAGGAGACTCATTCACGATAGGAAAATCGATCCAGACTATGCTTCTAGTTTCATCGCCGCATGATAGAAAAGCAGAGTTCCACCACCACTAGTCCAACGCCATCTCAGTTCCACCACTGCATGATAGAACCCACAATAACCCCTCCACATCAATCCTGAATTTGGAAACCACTGCACACACACACACACACACATAGAGAGATAGTGCACTATGTTTAGCCTCTGTTAACCCACCCCCAAAACCCCACCGTGTGCCACCACCCCTTGCCACAAAAAAAAAAAAAAATGTTGCACCATGAGACAACCGAGCATTGCATGGCATCGCAAGGAAAGTGCACCGCGAAGCTCCACGTCTAACCTCCGTAGCCAGCCTTGAACCACCATGAAAATAGCCCAAACGTCGTGTTCCAACCTCCCAACAAACCTTTGTTTTTTAGGAGCAAAAACATAGCACAATTTCTTCCTAACACCACCACCGATAGCACCCAGCACTACCATAACACACAAATATCATATTTTTCATACCCAGGGAAAAAAAAACAGATTGGTGAGCACCCTATGAAATCCACACTGCCGTTTTCTTAGATCTGCAATGCTCAGCTCACTGCCATTTTCTCGTTGTCGTCGACTCCACCGCAGGTCGCTCTCTCGAGCTCCATCACTGTCGAAGGCGAAACGAACCAAAAAGAAAAGAGAAAAACAAAGAACTCAATGAAGAACGTGTTGCAGCTACTCGATTTCCCCATTTCATGATGATGAAGCAAAGGGCTGGCAGCACTAATTGTATTCGATCTGGAAAGAAATTTAAAAAGGGGAAAAGAGAAAAAGAGTGAAGCTAGAGAAACCATGGTGGCTTCCTTGTCGACCATGAATTCAAAACCCTCGGCGTTGATCAGCTTCACCGTGTCCTCTTTCTTCATCTTTGCGCGCTCTCTCCCTTGCTCAAAGTCATATGCATCCGATAATTTTGATTTCATCCAATCCAATACCTCACTCTCATAGAAACCAAATTGGTCATAACCTTGTTGTTGGAGATGGTGTTCCTTTGGGCGTGGCAGCTACAACTGTGAGCAATGCGAGGGGTGGCTATGTCGGCAAGGCAATGTGATGGTCTAGGCGTGGCCGTGTTGGCGAGGGTTTGTGCGAGGGGTCCAATGCGAGGGATGCCCAACTAGTGAATGGGAATTTCCAATTTTCTGATATGCAGCCACATGAAACATATGGTGTGATGTCTATATGTTATCATATAATTGAGGGCTGTTATTTGGGGGTTATTAGCCCAATCGGTTATAATATATTCTATATATATAAATAGTTGTGTCAACGTTTGTAATATATGTCGTTTCAACTTCCAGGATAACACTTACCCTGACCTCCACTACGAGTGAAGAGTAGCTCCAGCGCCATCCTGGCCCAAAATGTTACCTTTCCGTGTGATGCCAACTAGCGAGAGCGGATCCAGTAACAAACTGCCTGAATGACCCAGTAAGAAGGTCACACAAGCGTCAACAAGGAAGAAATAGATCGAGGTTGTAAACTCCCCAAATACAGGGACAAAAAATACAAGCAAGTGCAACAACGGCACACAACAGAGGGCAATAAGAGCGGGATGATGCAAGCGGAAGAATGCAGAAAAAAGAAATACAGCAAAAAGATGCGAAAATCATATAGCCGGGTACAATAAAAAAATTAAAAAAATTAAAAAATTAAAAAAAAAAAAAAAAAAAGAAAGAAAGAGATATAGTAAGAAGAGTGCGGAAACCGTACAACCAGGTACAATCAACGAAAAATCATTTTATTGATTATTAACGACTACAAGGAGCAAGTTACATCATAAAGCCACAGGACTACAAATAGCAAGTTACATCATAAAGTCGCACAAAGCCGCAGGACTACAAAGAACAAGTTACACCGTAAAGCTTATATTCAACAAAACAGGTTTCAGTGCTTGACCCTAGACCTAGACTGTAAAACGGCCAGGGATAATCTAAAAAGACCGGAAGACCTCACTGTTCTCGGACCCATCTGAAACAAGATAAGCTGTTCTCCAACGACGATGAAGATACCGCCAAGAATCACATCTCGGAGTTGATTTCTACATTAAGAACCACTTACCGGACAAAGGTCATTCACCGTTGCAACCAAGCCCAATCAAATTATGCTACATGCGAGCAACAAGCTGTGGAGAATGGCTTTGAAGTCGAGCCCCATAAGTAAAAGGGTGAGAATGAGTGAGGCGCAATAAGCAAAGGGGCAAGAAAGAGAGCAAAAGGTCTGGGACCCCAACAACGGAGGATTGGCAGTTCCACCCTGCAGTGCCGATGCCGCCACAGCCAGCAGCAGCCTGAGCGCTGCAAGAAAACCCGTTGCCCACTAGGGTGTGGAGATTTCGTCGGAACCATGAAAGATAGAATAAAATGCAAATGAACTTTGGAAGAAAAGCGAAGGAAAACAAAGGAACTGAGAACTCAAAGCAGCAGAGCGAGAGTCACATAATAAAAGAGAAAAGATAGAGTGAGTATAATGGGTTTCCTAATGTGGAGGAGGGTCCTTATATTGACGTGATTGACATTTGGCCTCCAGAGGCGCCATAACTCTACGTATCACCACATGTCCCCCCCAGAGAACCAAAATCTCTTGATTATCACAACCGTTTTAGAGCATATCTGCTTATACGACGTGCAAAATTAATGGTTGTGAAAAACGAAGCCATGACACAGAAATTGAAGGGGTACCATTCAATGCGAAAGCGTAACTAACGTTGTGTTGCCACATATGCGAAATGTGAGCGGTCACTCAACATTGACGGGAACTTGGTGGGAGATGGGGTCAAAATAAATGAGAAGAATTCCTCCCAGACCTATCAGGGAAGAATTGGCGGGATAACTGCAATGAATTTGTCCCCACTGCTTAAAGTCCACTGGGCCTCAAACCAATACCCGGCCTGAGAGCCCCCATGACTGCCTAAGGGACGAAACATCTGCTAGGGGGTGCCGAATAGTCGATAGGGCAAATCAGCCTAACAGTCTGTGGTTGCTCTCAGGACCCAAAAACTCACACAAAGCGCAGCAAGAAACGCAGAGGGAGGAAACCAGTATTAAAGATACGAACAAAAGGCTATGCTGCTAGCGGGGTCAAAAAAGTTAAACCTGATGCCAGCGGGGTGGGCTGAGAATCTTTGAAAGCTCGATCGGGCATGGCCATCCAAATAACAAAGTACAGTACGATTAAAAGCGATGGCCGAGAAGAATAAGCAAGCGCAACGTGACCGGCCAACGAGGTGGGTGGGAGCCCTACGGACCCCTTCACCATGATTCTCCAGGCTGGCCACCCGAAAAGAAGAAGAAAAGGCAAAGATAAGACATAAAGAATAAGATATATGTACTAGTCAGTATATATTTATACAAGTCGCTAGGCGACAAAGTGCGGATACATATGTGCGCCAAAAATAAAAAAGAGAAGAGTATAACGAAACAATGAAAGTTTTAAATCTCGGCGTCGATGACACCGATCTCAGCGGCAGTAGAAACAGGATTGGCCAGCTCCACAACTGTCAGCACATGATTACATCCAACCTAGTACACGGTGTTATAATATAATTCAAGGTGTCAATCCACAGGGAGTAGGAAGAAACACAACAAGATGCAAGCTTAAAAAAAGATCAAATTATAATATTACAAGAATCTGAAAATTCTGCCTAAAGCACATAATTAAAATGAGATTAGGGCACGGATAAGAAGGCAAGTAAAGCTTTGGGCTTCCATCAACCGGATCCAATACTCTGACTTTTTCAATTCAAATGATATACACAATTAAGAATTATAGCACCAAATTTCTAATTTGAAGATATGACATTATATTCATCTATTTTCTCAAATTTAATTCTAAAATCTATTCTCCCTTTACAAACCACGATTTTCATATATAAAAATGAATATCAGATCTAGAGACGACACTATGTTCACAAACAATAATGCATCAAAAGATCACATCAATCGCATGAAAAGCCTGTTTAAGTCACAATTATACATTCATAATCCTATAGCTCAACAAAATCAAACCATAGGAAGATTTAATATAATTGTCTCAAACTTATAATATCAAATAAAGAATTGAATCCTAAACTTTTAAACAATAAAGTTACGAGCAAAATAATAAGGTATGTGTGAGTGGAAAGTTACGAGCAAAATAATAAGGTATATCCTGGTTATCTCTTAGCGTGTTTTAGACTCTGACTTTTTCTCCTAATCCAAATTACTCTCAAACCCCATCATTATCCTTATTTGAAGAGTCCTACACTCGTTAAAAGTTCTTAGGCTATTCCAACGTATTTCCCACTTGAAAGTCCTTTGAATTTGACTGGGTTTTGACTTATTCTATTATAAACCTTGAAATTAAATATAAAAATCTGCTTAGTTGTATTTCAAAGTAAATAGAAACTCAATTCAACAATAATAATTAATTTTTATGATTTTTATTCATATTTAGTATTTTAGTCCAATAATAGGGTATTTAGAGTGCACTTTCGTACACTTATCACACCTTCCAACTTGCTTATTGCTAGTACCTAGCAATTTCTAGACAAAAGAGATAAAAAAAAGGCTAAAGAAAATCACTAAAACAAACCACCAATTTACACTTTCCACATTCACATATCAAAATAATTTAAAGAATCCAATAACCCATCAAAATCAATCCACTTATAGCAATTCACAGAGTATGTGTGTTCCCCAAGTCATAACCATCTTACCACTAATCTTGACACATGCAACATCAAGAACGTCTTAAACAAAAGGTTCAGCTCCATAACTCACGAGTATAATAGTGTTTCGTGTAAGGGTTCTCTCTTTGGAGTTGAGAAGTGATGTACACACAATCACATAGAGATTTAGGTAATTATGAACAAGCAACAAGCAAATATTGATCTTATGATAGGAACACTAACAAATGAGAATTCAACCATTCTTTTCACATGCTTATTTGGGATTAGAACGGTCAAAACAAAAGGTTACAATGTGGATTAAGTTAGGCTATATGAAAAAAAAAAAATGAAAGAAAATGATTCAAAAATTTCCAAGTATATAGCTAAGGAATTTTATTAAATATCTCAATAAACCACATTCTTCACTTGATGTACTCTTCAATCTTTCAAATCACCAAATAACGCCTTTTTTTTCATTTGTTACTTTTTTTATTTTCAACTCAATGTCACCCAGATATTCTGTTATTTCTACCCAGTCTTAGTATTTTTTGCTTTCGAAGCTCACTCATTTAAAACACCTTGTAACTCATGTTCTTCCCTTTTTTTCTCTTTTTTTTTATTCCTTGCAAAAAATATATATATATATATATATATTCACATCTAATACATACTTGAAAGTAACAATGGTAGGGAAAATCAGTGTATAGTTTATACTCCAATGTGGAGAGGTATGCATAATGTAGGTATATGAAGAAAAAAAACTATATGTGTTTCTTGGCTCAAAGTTGGCTACTAGGGATTTATAATTCAAAGAGTTGGTTTGAAAGGCTCAAACGTTAATCCTAAATTGACCTACATCATATCTCAAGTATACCCACCATCATACCACAAACCATACAATGATATTCTCAAAAGAAGTATCCAATTCAAAAAATCAATGAACGCTTATCACAATTTTCAGTATTTGTTGGCTCTCAATACTCTCCAAAACTCACAAATAAAGACTTAAGCAAAATAGTTCTCTAGATACATGTGTCAAACCACCATCTTATCACAAAAATTGGATGAGTGCATTAGAAGTCTTGTGAATACCTCAGCATAATGATCAAGATGGGTTTGTTGAATTCATTAAGATGGCGATGCATGAGAATAAGTACACATGTAAATGGATGTACGTGTGATGCTAAAAAAAAAATTGACACATGTAAACGTGCCACAGAGTTTCAATAAGCATTTATGAATGCATAATTTGTACCACCCTCAACTTAAACGAAGCATTGTTCTCAATGTTTAAAAACCAAAACTGAATGGAGAGTAACTGAAGATGGTAGAATATACCTGATGTATGACATGGGTAGCCCGGTAAGCATAAGAGATGGCAAATTGAAATATCAAAATGTCACCATCCTGCAAATAGAAAACAAAGAAAACAGCAACAAACAAAAAGAAAGAAAATGAGCGAAAAGAAAAGAAAAGAAACAAAAAAAAAAACATACATGCATGATGGGGTCAAGGTTGATAGACCGGGTTCGCAAGTGGAATGTTTTCCACTTCAGGCACTTATCTACCAATAACGATTTTAAGGAGTTGACCATTTACTTTAAAGACTCGGTCATCCCTATGGTCCTATATTTCTACCGCCTGATTTTCAAAAACATGATTCACTACAAAGGTGTCGGTCCACTTAGACGGAAGTTTTCCTAGGTACTTGTGAAGTTTAGAATCATATAAGTATACTCGATCATTAGGCTTAAACGTCTTAATAACTATATTTTTATAATGAAACACTTTCATTTTAGCCTTATAGATTTTAGAGTTCTCATAAGTATCATTTCTCGACTCCTCAAACTCGATCAACTGAAATTTTCTAAATTTACCCGCATTCAATTTTGAAGAAATACTAACAGGAGAAGTGTCACATAGGTCGAGAAATGCATACTTTAAACCTGAGGGCGGTGGTTTCAATTCCAATTTGAGACACTCCACGCTTGAAGGAATTTATTTTTCACTTTTCTTAGGCAACTCCTCAAACTTCGGTTGCCAAACATGTGGGCCATAATCCTGAGGTTCATAAAAAATAACACAAACATCAACAACATCAGATGAATCATTCATAGTATCAAACTCAGAATTAACAAAAAAATATTCAAGGGAATCAGAATCATGAGTTGTGTGAACTCCATTGTATATGAGTGCGTCAATCATGTATGTTTGTTAGCACTCATCATCCTCCCTGGGCTGCCTACTGATTTGGAATATGTTGACTTCCATGATCATGTTTTCAAAAGATAGTTTTATCAGTCCATTCCTGCAGTTTATAAGTGCATTAGCTGTAGCAATAAAATGTCTACCTAATATGAGAGGAATCTTAGAGTCAGACTCAACAACCGACTGAGTATCCAAAATTAAAAAATCAACAGGGTAGTAAAACTTATCAATTTGGATCAAAACATCATCAACTATCTTTCTCGGTTTCTTAACTGAACGGTCAACCAATTGAAAGACAACAAAAGCGGGCTTAATTTCACCTAAACCAAGTTGCAAATAAATGGAATAAAGCATCAAATTTACACTAGCTCCTAAATCTAGCAACGCTTGCCCAAACTCATGATTCTCAATATTACATGCAATGGTCGGACAACCAGAATCCTTGTACTTAGGAGGAATTTGCTGCTCAATTAAAGCACTAACTTGCTCTGTCAGGAATGTTGTCTTCTTAACATGGTGCACTCTCTTAACTGTACACAAATCTTTGAGAACTTTTGCTTAAGTAGAAACTTGTTTAATAACATGTAAAAGAGGAAGATTGATTTTTACCTGCATGAGGTTCTCCAAGATTTCATTGCTAGAATCCAAAGTTCGCATGCCAGATTTTAAAGATTAAGGAAATGGTACCTTAACTGGACTCTTGATTACCCCGGCTTCCTTGGGCAACTCAACACTATCATTGCTTTGTTCCTCTTCAATATTCTCTGGCTTATTAGTTGTTGGGATGTGTAATGGCGTACCACTTCGTGTCACAATGACATTGACCTCTTTCAAATTTTCTTGAGCCATATGTTGACCTTGGGGTGTGGATTGAGTTTGAGAAGGGAACTTGTCACACTCATTGACACTCAAAAAGCTCATCAACTTGGATACATGGCTCTTTATCTCCTTGTTTTGCTCAACAACCTGCATAATCAAATACTCAAGCTTTTGATTAGTTTTATCATGTGCCTCAATAAAAGTATGTAAAGTATCTTCTAAGGAGTTCTTAGAAGAAAATGATGCATGATACGGTGCAGGGTAAGCTCTAGGTGGTTGTGCAGGCTGTTAGTTTTCAGATTTCCAGCTAAAATCGGGGTGATTACGCCACCCCGAATTGTAGGTATCGGAAGAAGGTGTAAAAGGCTTCTTATACATACCTAAGGCATTACATTGTTCTTCATACATTCCTCTCATTTCAGCAAATGTGGGGTACTCTTGAGCTAGGTGATCTACCCCACCATACACAAAACATGGTCCAAATGACTCAACACGAGTAGCCATGTGTGTTGGCTTTGAATCTTTAGGTTTTAACACCTCTAACTCCCTAGTAAGCATCTCCACCTTAGCTTTTAGGTTATCTTCTTCCCTAAGAGAACTCTCATTGGATTAGCTAAAGTTAATAACATTTTTTATGAATGTAAGAGAAATTTGACTTTTAGCTATTACATTCACCTAAATCTCCACATTGGAATAGCTATTTTTTCATTATATAATAATAAAATAATATAAGATGAATTTGATTTTAATTATTCACATCAAATCTTCACATTAGATTATACATTTATTTATTAGATAGTAATGAATAACTAATAATTTCAAAAATATTTAATTTTTTTAATTATTAATTTATTTTATTTTATCATATTTTACTATTCTACCTATTATATATTAATTAATAATCATATTCTTATTAAATTAATATATCACTAATTCAAATTAATATATCAATTTCAAAAATATTTTAATTTTTTTAATTATGAAATTATTTTATTTTATCATATTTTACTATTCATAATATTATATATTAATTAGTAATCATATTCTAATTAAATTATGGATTAAAAATAGAAACTATAAAGACATTGATGGAGACCTCCGGAGAGAGAAACAAATTATATAAAATGGATTTGATGAATAAACAATGTCTTTCAAATTTGTAAATAACTTTAGAAGTTACTGTAGTTATATTCCAAATATTTGGAATATAGCTATTCCAATGTGATACATTTTATGGTTCAATAGCTATATTCTCATTGGATTTAACTTTTAGCTAATCCAATGAGAGTGCTCTAAGATGGTAAATTCTACCACTATTTAGATTTCCAGCTGGCCGTGACACAAAACATAGTCCAAAGGACTCAACCGGCCTATCATCAGAGGGAAGGTGTCCCAGGGGAGGCAGAGAGCTCCTCAAACTCTCCTCCGAAAGGAAGATTTTGGGGAAAACGCTGTCAGGATTGTTCTACACCCATTCTCGTACAATCGCGATACGACGCACTTCGTAAGGGGTGGTTGTCGGACGCACAGCCTTGTCTTCCGAGACTTTTCCCCAGTCTATCCGTATTGTAAACTCGAGTCGGTTCACCTGGCCTACCCGAAACTCCCATCCGCGGCCAGGCATGAAGAAGAATTTGGGAGACCAGTCTTTCACTTTGCAGTACCGCGACTCTAGGGTGACTAGAGCGTGGGCTACTTTGAAACTGCATATATTCCCCTTTTGCCATAGCACCCTGTGGGGAAGAAGGAACTCACGATCGGTAAGGTCCACATCGTCCAGGAAGGATTCCAGCAAAGCCCGCCGCCAGATAATGCTGCAGCACATCAACAATCTCCAAGCATTCGGGTGCAATTGGGAAGGAGTCAAGCCAAGGTGGTCTTAAAGGTTACAAACAGGGCAAGGGAATGACAATCTCAAGCCGCATGCAAACATGGAAGGGTATAGGGCCACCTTAGTGGAATGACCCTCTGCGTCGACGACACCCTCATCAAGGCCAGGAACTTCGAAGGAAGCAGACACTGGTACTTGGTAGGTGAGGGCTAAGGAGGCCAGCGTTGGTTTGGTGGTAGTCGAGCGCCATCCGCTGCCCAAAAACAACGGCCCAGTATCAGTGAAGCCCCTGCCGAAAATGTTGGGTTGAACAAATTTTTCAAAGGCCATCACTGCCAGTGCACGAGGTAACAAAGAAGATTGGTAGGAGATAAGAAAAATCGAGAGAACTAAAATAGCGGGACAATCACAACGCAGTGGGCGGAAACCAAGTCCCTCTCCCACGTTTTATAAGTAGAGCGTGACGATCTCAGATTAGGTGTGATATACGAGAGCCCTTGATCTACTAACAGAAAGGGGATGAACAGACCAGAAGGGAGACAGACTGAGAGAATGAGGTCAGTTAACCATGCCGCATTAATAGCTCCACCACCCGGACAATACGCCACATTAATGACGTCGTTGCAAAGTCACGCCGCATTTAAAGACTTTGACACAATGAACAATACGGGGGACACGAACTTCAAGGTAACAGGCACCATCTACTCCTCAGGCATGTAGTATAAATTGCAGATCCTAGGTACGAGAATGACTCACTGATTCTATACTCTTTTACTTATTTGCTACCCTCCAAGAATATTTATTAACTTTTCCAAAGTTCAAATTCCCAACACCCCCCCCCCCCCCCCCAAAAAAAAAAAAAAAACCCTATGACGTTATTGGAGCATGATCACGTCGTCTAATGGTGGACATATTTTTCTCATGCGCGCATCCAACTTTAAGAATATTGGTTTGGAAGCTAAAATTAAAAGAAAATTTGGACGTTCAAAAAAGTTGCTAAAAATAAATAAAGAATAATTGTATATGTACAATTTTAGAGTATATAAATCACGGACACTCATTTAAAAAAATAGAATCCACCATTAAAAAATAATTTTTTCATGTAGGTGTCAAATTCTATATGGTAATTGATTCACACCTGACTGTGATAGCTCTCTCAATACCCTTTTGGAGTTTTGTAACTAGTAGCCGGTTTCTTGTCGCTAGACTGTTATCCCAATGCGCAGATCGAGCCCCTGGGGTGAAACTTTTAGATCGTTGGATGGTATGAGCGAATTGATTCTTTTTCTTATTCAGTTTTTTTCAAAATGAGTGTATGATACTTATACACCCTAAGACTACAAATATCATTCATCATAAATAAATTAGCAATTGAATGAGTAAATAAATACGAGTGATCATGATCAAGTTATTGATAACATACGTATTGAAAAAGACATAAGATCTGTGAAATATATAATAAAGATACAGAGAGACACTTGCAAATACATGATCAGAAAGGAAAAACCACCAATCGACTTAAACCATTACGTACGCACGTACATAAGCATTGAGGTACCCTCCAATACGTACGTACTTAGAGCTGAGTTTCTTTGAACAGAAAGATCAGTGCTTCAAACACCACAAAAGGCTTTCACTGAAAGTGCTGTAGTATGAACGGCCTGTGCTTTTAAAAAGTCAATCAAATTTAAGGGTTTGTATCTCAAAGGGTGTTCTTCATCAACCAATTCTTCTGGCACACTGATAACCCCATCATTAAATGCAAACAACCCAAGTGAGTGCCTCGTTTCGTTTTCAGTCATCATAACTCGATGGAAGCAAGCTTGAATCCTGTCATTGCTCCATACCTACGTACCTTGCATTGATGGTCAAGTAATTATGATTGATTCCACTTATTTAAATGATCGATTACGATTTTAGAGCAATTACCATGTCCAAAAGACTTATGTCTCGTTTGTTTTTGTATATGAGTAGAGATAAAAATTGAATAAGATTTTTTTAATATTATTTTATTTTAAGATTTGAAAAAGTTGAATTATTTATTTTATTTTATGTGAAAGTTTTAAAAAATCGTAATGATCATTGTATAATATGAGTTGAGAAAAATTGTAAAAACAAACAAGGCTTTAATTGATCATACCACCTATATATATATATATATATATATATATATATATAATTCGTGCAGTAGCTAGCCTAGCTACCTTCTTTTTCAAACACTTTAGGGCCCAAATACTTCATCAAATTTGAATAAATTTTTTCAACATAATTTTCGTGATGGCGTTTGTGAAGGTGGACAAGTAAAATTAAAAAGTTGTTTCAATATAAGTATTAAGATTTTGTAACTAAACAAGTCCTAATTCTTTTGATATTTCCAGGGAGTACTCATGTATTATTATAGAGAGAGAGAAATATGCATAAGAGTTACGAAGTTAATTAAGAAAATGATAGTTGCATTGAATGTGTAAATGCCATGTAATTATTTTAAAAAAAAGTAAATATATACTGAATCCATATATATGAAAAAATATATTTTTTTTTAATAATAAATCTCACTTTTTTTCAAAATAACTATACAGTATTTATATATTCTACGACTGCATGTAACATTATTCTAAAAATAAACCATTAGTATCTGCCGTAAACCCACCTGGAGTGACTCGGCTGCCAAGAATATAAAGGATGTAGGCGATGGATCGAAACAAATCCATTCGCCATCATTTGTTTTTATCTCCAGACCCTTTACACGATTTTGATGAAGTATGGAGGTGAAGTGCTTGTCCGCATGGCTTGGAAGGCCTTCGGTCCTCGACCACCCTGTCTTCTGATCATCATCATCATCAATATCACGTTCTTTGTATTTTAGAAATCCGAGACTGCGTGTGGTTAAATCCATGTGAGAGTCATAGTATTTCTCCACGCCATAGTTTTCGAACAGCATTCTCGTCACCATTTGATCCAATTCCTTCATCAGCCTCACGTATGAATCAGCACTCTCACTAGCCAAAACAATAGTTCTGGGATTTAGTTATTTCCTCAAGCAACAAGAGTGCATCATAAATCATGAAAAGAAAAAAAATGGACAGATGAGATTAGATTATGATTCTGATTACCGGAAACGATCGTTTCCGTCGGGCCAGAAGATACTGGTCACCCTCTGAGTTTCTTCCGGAGAGGTTGCATTGTCAATCATCATGCGTTCGTGAAGATCAGCAATAGAAGAATAGCCATGATAGGGCTTTTCATATATTACTTTCTGCTTCGTTTCTGTGGGGAAATCAAACAGTTCTCATACTGCATCAAACATTGTGTCGTGAAGCTCCAAGGGAACTTTATTGCCGAGTTCTGCTACAAAATAACCGTGCTCTTCGAGTGCGCAGCGAGGACCATGAGGCTGTACCAAGCTTGAGGTTCTCGTTGGAGAAATCGAGAACCGGAATCTTGGCCTGTGTCTGGATAGCCATGGGGGGTTTCTTTTCCGTTGATTAAGCTTGGGAAGTTTGAGGGCTCTCTGCAAGGCAAAACCGTGAAACGCAGTTGTGACATGGAAGTAATGCGTTTTATAGAATTTCAGGCTCCGATTGGATACAGATGCTGACATGTAAGGCTCAATCTTCAAGAAAAAATCCCTTGCAAACGAGCTTACCCACCAAATCGGACGCTAATGCTGAAATGTAAGACATTCGTGTCAACGTTAGTACGCACTTTTGTGCGCTCTACTTAGTAACATTCTTTTTTAAATTTTCACATAAAATATAATAAGTAATTTAATTTTTTTAAATCTTAAAAAAATAATACTATTAAAAATAATATTTTAATAATATTTTATTTAATTTTTATTTAAAATCATCTCAGTCATTGCAGTGTTGTGTCCAATCTTTTGGAAAAGCGCCGAATTTCAATGACTCTAAATAAATAAATAAATATTTTAACTACAAGAAAAATAGACTTTTGTAGCCAATTTATTACAACCAAAAAATTATTTGTAACCAATTTTAGTTGTAAATAGTCATTTTATTGGAATTAACTGGTTACAAATAAACAGTTTTCTCGTAGTAATTTACATAATATCTTAAGCTACAGTTTTAGAGTATGCAAATTTCACATATTTTGTTTTTTAAATTACAAGAATTTATCATTAAAAAAATAATTATTTCATGTAAATTTTAAATTTATTTTTTTAAAAAAAAATTACATACCTTAAAACTGTAAATATTATTTTTCTAAATACATTTTTTTTTAAAATACTCTAAATACACTTGTTCCTCTATCTCTTGCTTGAAATTTGACGTTCAGATAAAGAACTTAATAAACCTTCTACCAATGAAGACATACAATTTCGTGATTAAATTATTAGCAAGTACTTTAGGGTCAAGATATTCGGCACTCGGCAAGATATTTCAAAATGAGAAATGCTATACATCTGCCCCACACCGGCACACACTTCACATCATTTTTTTTTTTTTTTACACTCAATACGTTGAGTTTGTGCCGGTATGGGACAGATGTAAATATTTTTCCTTTCAAAATAGAGATAACGTCACTGCTAGCTTTTGTTATCCCAATTAAGTATTATTTATTATTTTATCGAAAAGCTCCAAAACATAGCTATCAAACTGGGCCTATATATTATATATATATATAACACTTTTGAGAATGATAGAAAGGAAATTTTACTAATTAAGTTGGATAAAAGCCGGGCCAAATTATAAACACTTTGAGAAAAGGTCAAAACCATTGAATTAGAAAGGAATCTTATACAATATAGAATCACATCAGCAATAATGGATGACGACAAAGAAGAGGTGGGAGGATGAAGACAGAGAAGAGGGGACCGGCTGATAAGATAATTTTCTCTAACTAAATAAAGGTATGCCAAAATAGACCAGACTGCATAGATATCTATATATATATCTATATCTTCTCTTCTTTTTTTTTTTTTTTTTTTTTGAAACTGCAAACTTCATTTCAAATAAACAAACTATGGCCTTCAGCCATTGGCCAGGAACAGACTGTACATTACCATGGCCTCCATCATTTATACTAGATTGTACATCTATTACATTAGAACCAAAACATGATCCTTGTCTGTCAAACATAACTTGATCTCTTATACCTGGGTTGACAAAATCAATATCAATAACCTCACAACTTTGTATGGTGCTTGTTGTGCTACCTGATGAGCCACTTGATTTGTAATCCTCTTCACATGTCTGATCTCTCATCTTGTATCTACCAAAATTGAGTACACATCCTGCACAAGGCATTGAAGCATACCATTCTCTTGAAAATACTTTTTAATTGTATTTACAACTTGAAGTGAGTCTCCTTCAAAAACTACTTTCTGCAAACTGAACTATTTACACAACTTTACAACTGATATTAAGCCTCTTGCTTCTGCCATAGTAGCTTGTGAGCAGAATTGTAATGGTTGCATGCACGAAACCAATAACTTCCCTTCACAGTCTCTAACTACAATTCCAACTCCAATTTTCTGAGCTCTTTCTCTTACTGCAACATCCCAATTTATCTTAAGCCAATCTGTCTCAGGAGTATGCCAATGAGAATTGGAAGTTTGAGCTGATCTGTCATTATTGCTCGAGTGGACTTGTTGATGTTTCATTTGTTGGAAATCAGTGTATGCATGTGTTGCCTTCTTCATCAAAATGGAAGGGGCTAAAAAACTATCTTCAAACAACATCTTATTTCTCCTTGTCCATAACATTCTAGCAATTTCTGCAAACAAACAGATTTCTATTTTACCAATTCTCTGAAGCATCTGCATAAAGATATCTTCAAACTCTTCATGAGTGATTGCAGCTTTGTGTAATTGTTTGCTTCCTAACATCCAAGCATCCTGTGCAGATGGACAAGTCCACAGAACATGACCTGGAGTTTCTTTTGCTTGGTGACATATTGGACACAAAGGTTCCTCTACAATCTTCCTCTTGTACAAATTTTGCTTAGTGGGTAAAGCATTATTACAAGCACGTTAAATAAAAACTTTGACAGCATTGGTAGTTTGCATTTTTCATATGTGTTTCCATAATGCTTTATTCACCCCTACTGTTGAAGTTTCTCCTTTTTTCTGATCTTGCCTCTATTTGCATAGGTGATAGGCACTTTTTACTGTATATCTCAAAAGAATAGTGTTTTCTGTCTCACATTTTTTTTATTTTGCCCCTCCATTTTTCACATATCCCATTTTCATCTCTCGGTATTCTTTCATTTGCTCGTTTTACATTTTTGGCCTCCTATTTAGTTTGATTTCTCTTTTTGTCCTTCCTTTAGCTTTACTTTTATTCCGATTTTACTTTTTTGTCTCTCACAATCCTGAAAAGTGGCTTCTTGACAATTTTGCTTTTCCTTCGTTGTCCCTTTGTTTTGTTGCATGTTTACCTTTCTATCCCTCCTTTTGCTTTACTTTTAATTCGATTTTACTTTTAGTTCCTCACAATCCTGAAAAGTGGCGCAGTGAGGCACGCCGAGTACTCGCAAGATCATGGTACGTCACGAGCTGCATGGGCTAGTCGGCAGCAACCAATTTGACCGTCGGCGTCGTTTGATGTTCCTGGAGTGGTCCCGGACCAGCTCCCTCCGACGAAGATCCTCTCTGGGCCAACCATGGACACGGGTCTACATATGGCCGACACTCCTCAACCCAGTCCCACCGTGGCACAGTAGGGGTGGCAGCGGTCCACATGTGGCGTGGTCTGTCCCACCTGAACGCCACGTTGCGCCCCGACATGCGGCAAGCAACGGGCCACGCACCCAGTGCACGAAACGTGGGTGCACAAAACATGCACTGGACTCCTCGGCCAAATCACGGCTAAGGTCTCCCCTCGCCCATTGGAGGACCGCCCAAGCACCACGGCCAGAGGTTACCTCACCCACACTCGTGCACCACGGCCAATGGTCCCCTCGCCTACGGCCATGCGCATGGCCCTTGAGCCCTCGCCCACGACCATGCACCATGGCCCTTGAGTCCTCGCCTATGGGGTAGATCCTTTTGTCACGGGCTTCTCGCCCATGGTGTGCTACTCGGCCATGCAAACTCCTCACGCAGGTCCCAGACTATACTGGAAGTGAAGTACTGATTGATCTGCATCACTCTCGACGCTTAAAGCGGATAGCCAATTAATCCAAAAAAATCCAAAATTCCATCTCACTGAAAACTTGTTGAACAAACAAGAATCTCCAAGTACAAAGGAAAATTGTGCAAAACTGAGCAAATGTTATTTGAAATCAAAGCACAGCTCCAAATAGAGGAAGCGAAATCCACTAAGGATCATAAAAGAATAACGAATAAAAATGGAATCAAATACTTCACTTCGTATATGGAGGACAAGATGGGTGGAGAAGCAGACTATGAGCCTCCTAACTCGGCCAGAGAGCTTGAGCCCATTTCCATTCGTACCCTCTACATCCCATCCATTGCAACTTCGAGCCCCGTAAAAAAACATTGTTTCTAACAATTATATGGGTGTCGCTGCAACTAAAGGATGAGAGAGAGAGAGAGAGAGAGAGAGAGAGAGAGAGAGAGAGAGAGAGAGAGAGAGAGAGACAATTTGCTTAGAGAATAAGTTGGGTTAAAGTGAGAAAGTGAAGAAGGATAGGATAGTGGATGGATTTATTAATGGTGGTCGTAAAAAGGTTAAGATGTAAGGGGCACATCACTTTAATTAGAATTATATTCGAAGTGAAATGTCTAATAAAGACTCAGGCTGCTATGTTGATTTGTGTGTTCCATGTGGCTACTCTTTGTATAAGAAAAAATCTACTCAACTACCAGTCTATTATCACACACCACACACCCACGTGACGAACTCGGTCTATGGCCCCACGTCACGGTTCTTCCCTCTCACCCATCACTCCCTCAAGCTTCCATCAGCCATCCTCTTCTCCCTCAGACTCGAGCCTTCTTCGTTCCTCACCCCAGCGCCCATCTCTTCTCCCCCAACCCATCTTTTCTTCCTCACAGATGCCTATCTCTTCTCCCTCAACCCGATCTTACTCATCCCTCACCCATCACCTCGACGCCCCTCACCCCTGAAACCCTAGAGATGTTATTTTTCGTCCTCAACGAAGACTCCATCTCCCTCACCCCTTCAATCCCGGTCTATCTCTCTCACTAAGCCATCTTTGTAAGGATCTTGTGCTAACCCCAGCCATCTCTCTCGCTCTCAAATCCCAAACGGTGGGTTGAGGTTCTCTTGCAAACTCCAAACATCGCAAAAAGACCCAGATCCACCTATCTCTCCATCGTAGACGTCAATAACCCAAGGTGAGCCCCTCCCCGTCTCAATTTCTCTCCCTCTCTATGCATTTTGGTACTTTTATCCATCTCAGCTTGTGTTTCAATTCTTCAAGATAGTCTATTGGATTGGTAGATTTTCTTCTTCCTTTTTTTTTTTTTTTTCCGTTTACCGTTTTGGCTTTGAGGAATTGTGGCTGGTGTCATGATTTAAGCTTTGTCATGATGGTGTTTTCTCTAAACCTCTCTTAAATTGTGTATTTGCTTTACACTTAAGAGAACACTAGTATGTTATAGTCTCTCCAGTTTAGAATGAAGCAAACCAAATTGGCAAAGAAACCAGAGAGGATACAGCCATTTGAACCACTGCTTTTGCTCTTCCATCAAATACCATTTTACGATTGGAACTAAAAGAAAAACATCTGACCTGAGTTTTTTTTTTCCTTTTTTTGGAATTAAAAGTGGAACAAAATTGAACTCCAAGTGAAGTTGGAGCCTCGAGCATTCCCAGTGTACATGACTGTCACCCCCTAAAAGAAGACTGCACCAACTACCTGCTGCTTACTTCAGTTTTTTCAGTTAATTGTCTAGGCTAGTGCTCTGTAAATGTAAAATTCAAGGATTCTTCTTGCATTAGATATTACTTTCAATCACTTGTTTTAAATTACTCGGTGATATTTATTTGTATATTAAGTATAACATTATCAGCTTCCTTTCACTCAATATAGATGGTGGATTTTGACTCAACAGGATGATAGCAGGAGACTTGCACCCACATGATTTTCATCATCAAATCTGTGTGCGCAGGTATATAGAGTTATTAATCAGTTTAGTTGTGCTTCTTCAACTTGCAGATCTGTTTTTTTTTTAAATGTTTTTACTCTTTGAATCGTGATCCATAGTGGATTATAATTCTTTTTGGAAAGAAATTTTCTTATCAATGATTCATTTTTATTTTGATGACTGGAAATGATACGATCTACTCTCCTTAACCAAACGGATCGTGCTGAGTTTTGAATGCATTTTGTTATGATATTCTTCTATATGCAGTCTTTTATGGATGTTATACTTGGACAAAGGACGACACCTTTAGTTCATTTCAAGTTTTAAATTGATCCTTGTCAATTATTTAACTTTGAAGTGCTGAAGTTTGCATGAAACATTTTGAGTAATCTAATGATCTAATCTAATCTAGTTTCTTCTAAGCAAATGATGGTGCATATTTAGAAGTGGAATGATGGAGAAATAATATCTTGTAGCATGAAAAAGTAATATGCACGAATGCAGTTAATAAGTGGAATGCAATAATATCAAACAACCTTGCTACAAGTGGAATGCCAAATGTGTTCCATTTTGGGGTAATGCCGTAACTGCAATGCAAAAGTTTGATTATATTTAAATAAGAGAAAATATATTTACAATCGTGAATTGTGCAACTGCCATGTAATCGTTTTGAAAAAAATGAATAAAATATGAGATCCACATGAAAAAAATTAATTTTTTAATAGTGGACCTCATTCTTTTTCAAAGAGATTACACAGCAATTGCACACTTTACGGTTGTATGTAGAATTACTCTTTAAACAATCTTTGCTTTATGAAGACGAATTTTTTTGCAATTGTCAAAATGTTTGATAAGCATTTATTAGCATCTATACTTTCTGGCATTTTATATTCATTTTCAGCTTCATTTGCCCTTTGGCAACTCCAAGTCGAACCTTTACCCTATTGAAACCTTAAAACATCTACATACTTTCTCTATATAACGTATTTTGTCTTTCCTTTTTTTTATTGGATATAAAATGTATTTTCTTTTTTATTGGATATACCTTATAGGAATACCTTATATATATATATATATATATATATATATATGGCTAGTATAGCTTACATGAATTATATTGGTTCACCACTTAGCTCATCACGCATGCAAGTTGCATGACTACGGGTGTGCAACATCTAAGTACTGTTTTCTAAACCCATGAATCAACTTATTCCATGCATGTCATATATGCATGCATATTTGAGATTTTGAATTTCATTAAGCATATTCTAAAAGGAGGTTAATTAATTAATTATTAGGACAAGTAGGAGGGTTCAATTTGCCAGAAGTTGAAGGCTTCACGTTCTTGCAATATTAAGATATTACAATTGTTCCCACAAAAAACCCCACAAAGCAGAACACAACACCCCACAAAATTCCACAAAATCTCACAAATATATAATTAACAGAAATCAAAAATCAACCAAAACCCCACAAAAATTGGAAAAAATCTACAACAACTGAAAACCCCACAAAACGCAGTTAAAAAAAAATACAAACTCACTGATCCATTAAACACAAAACACACAATATGCTAGAAATGGAGAGACAAAACGAGAAGAGAAAAATAAAAATGCTTCATTTCATTTCTTACCCTTGTCTGTGGAAAAACATAACAATGTTGGGCGGAAGAACAGAAATTGGCAGTGGCCTACTGCGACGATGAGCTGGGTGGTGGGGGAAAATGACGCCGAACATTGAATGGGGGGGAAAAGGATGCAGCAACGTACGCCTTAGGGGGGGGGGGGGAGGAGGGACGTGTGACAACGTACGCGAATGATGCAAGAGGGGAAAATCAAATGGGTCTCCTAGCTGCTATACCAAAACGCACGGTTTTGAGGTTATTTAAAAAAGAAAAAAAAAAAAAAACGTAGGCAGTGCGCGGAGGTTGTGTGAACGGTAGGGAGCTGTATAGCTTTACTCTTAAGGCATCCAGCTAAAAGTGTACAACACTATTTCTCTCAAAAATAATTTTTTTAAAAGAGAATATTGCTGCCAATAAAAGTTGATCTCTGATGTTACCTTCTACTTTATTACTTCGCCGTCTAATGAAAAACGGAACTTCCAAAGCTACACAACCAAAGCAGTCAGTTGATTAAAAAAAGTTAGCAGGTGAACTTCTAATTTAGAGAAATGAAAGATAATTTGTGTGCAAATTTCTTGTATTTATTTTAAATATATATATTTTAAACTTATTTAAATATTATCGGTCTCATTTTTTTAAAGGAATTAGACATTATATAACTGTATTTTGTAAAATTAAACATATTTTAACTTTTCCTTAAGACACATAATTTATAGATATGACCTTTTTTGGATAGAATACACACTGAAGTATCTAATTCTGAATGTATGATACTATTTCTTTAATCATAAATGGACATATCAAACTCAATCAATGCCACAAATATATAAATGTCATTTGAAGATGTTCAAATAAAAAGCTTTTAAATTATTTTAGAAAAAGAAAAAAACGAGAATTGAGCTTTTGACCTAAAAGTTTTTTGAGCTCCTCACTGGCAATCCCTCTTTTATTTTATACACGACACGAGGAAGTGGCAAGTAAAAATTTTTAGAGATAATTATTAAACAGTTTTTGTACAATTATTTGAATAAAATAATTATTTATTTCTCAATTCAAATAATAATATTTTATAAATAAAATTATAATAATTATTAAATAGTTATCTTTCATCGGTTCTTTCGATTGCTAGAGCAATCCAAAGAAAGGGTCCTCACATTGGGAGTTAGGGATGGGTGCCTCCATCGAAAACTAAGGTCCTTTTTTTATATAAGAAGTGTTTTATTTTATTTTATATCATCATTTGTGTAATTTTTTTAAATTTTTATACAAAATATTAATATAACGATTCAATATTTTCAAATCGTCAAAATAATAATAATATTAAAAAATAATATTCTAACAATATTTTATTTAATTTTTAATTTTTATCATCAATTCATCTCAATCTCAACTCACAGTTCAAATGGCACCTAAATCTGTAGATTCTTGTCATTTCACCTCATTTCTCCTCTCTCTTTTTTTCCTTGTCTCCTTCTCTTATTTTGGCAAAAAACCATTACATAGCACAAATATTACTTAAAAGTAAATTCATAAATTAACTTGCATTTATGGTATTCCTTAGATATACTTTATAACAAAAATAACTTTACAATTTGACTTATTATATCAACCCACATAAGTGTATGATTTACTTTTATATAATTCTTTTGTTACTAAAATATTTCCCTTTTGGTAACCATTAGTACCTACTTATTTTGTTTAAAAATGATATTTACAATTATAAACCATATAAGCACTACATACTCTTTTAAAAAAGTAACTTAAATAAAAGATTTACATAAAAAAATAATTTCCTTAATAATAAATTCACGCTTTTTTAAAAATATTGTGTGATTTTTGCACAATTAATAACTGTAACTAGCTTTTTTTTTTAGCATTTTAAACTTGAAAATTCTCATATTTAAGAGGGCAAAAATGTCAATAGTCATTGAGATCTCATAATCATTATATAAAATTTGCAAAAAATGGGGATGACATAACCAAGTAAGCATGCAATTTTGGCATTATGTTTTTTTTATCTTTCTATTATGTTCTTTTGTATCCGTTTAAGTGAGGATTTTTTATCTTTTGATGCAGGTGTGCAGCTTTAGTCTTTTTTTTTTCTTCTCTCTTTCAGTCTTTTTCGGTATTGTGTCAGGGAGGGATGGGGATGGGGTTGTGTCAGTCGATTAGGGTTTATTTTTTTTCGCCTCTTTATCCGTTGAGTATTAGGGTATTTTAGGTTTATTATTTTTGTCTTTTGTAGGTTGTGTCAGTACAAAATTTATGATTAAGTGTTCTGTTCATCTGTCAATCCACCACTTCATGCATGTTTTGCAGGATGATTTTAAGGGTCTTGACAAAAAGAATTTCATTTTCATGGTCTCAACGGGTCAATTTCTAAAGATATCATATTTGTTTTGTTTGATCTTTATTTATATTTTTTTGGTTCCTTTTAGACATGGTCTCATGTTTCCAATTGTACTCATTTTTATTGCATATTGCAGTGAAAAAGTAGTTATTAAAGCAATACCTATAGATATGGAGAACTTTGTTGAAGAAAAAAGATGTGAAGTAATAGAGGTTGTTTCTAAGGTTCATGATAAACTTGCTTAGGTATTTCTAAATGATGAGCCCATATCGCCTGCTGAACTTGAGGTTTGTCGGTGTGCTTTATAATATTGATGTAGAACCTGTCTACATGTGCTTTTGGAAGCTTTAGGTTTGAAGAATTTGTGAACCTAGTTTCCAGAATTTTAGGAGAGTGGGTTAAGGTATTTAGATTGAATTATGGCGCCAAGAGAATGAATTTTGATTGAATTTTGGATTTTGATGAGTTAAAGAGTGGGCTTTTTTATACAAAATTCACTGCTTTGGATCAGCACGTAAGGCCATATTTGTCAATGATACTATCAAGGTTTTGGAAGGACCAATATAAAGATTTGATACTAATTCTAAAGATTAATATGGATACCTAAAGCTTAATATGGATTGAATTTCTAGATGAGGATAGAATGTGTGTCATTTGTCAGTGAGCTTTGCTATTTATAAGCCCCACACACCGCATATAACAATTTATTTTATTTTTTTATTTTTTTTAAATTGTTTTTGGTTTTATTCTTCTTGAAACAATTGAATTCTTCTACTCATCATCCATATACCACACATTTAGTAAGAGAAAAAAATTTTAAAAAAATAACAAAAAGGGTGGTCTCTGGTATGTGAGGCTTATGAATAGGATTTTTCTTTATCAGCAAGTCAAAAGCTGGCTTGCCCACTACTCCATGCAGATTGGAAGTCCTCAAGGATGGACTAGGTAGGAATGGGAGATCCAAATTCTGCAGCAGGGATATGGGAAATGGGATTGGCAAAGAAGAGGAACTCCAAATTTACTTTTGCGGTCAATATTATAAGATTAGCATTTATTGTCCTATATTTTTTTTTAAAAGTTCCTATTGTTCCTACTATTTTCACAAGTTCTTTATTCTCTAGAAATGTTGCATATTTTTCAAGAAAACTTTATGTATGAATTATTTAGAAGGCCAATTGTAAGGGGATTTTACCCCACTAAGCACAGGAAGCTTGTGGATGAGAGAGAAAGAAGAACAAAGGCCCAGCCCAGGGCAAATAGTCCTCGACCCAGTCCACGGAAAAAGTCCTCTGGATGTTGTTGCAGGGGATGTTGTTGCAGGAGATGAAACTCATCAATCTGAAAGCCCCTCAAGTAGTGTCCAGCCCTCAAGTGCCCGCCTATATGGCAAGCATAATATGTGAGGAGCCTTTGATCTACTGACAGGAAAGATATCAACGGACCATCTAGAAGACAGTCTGAATGAAGGAAGTCGGAGAACCACGCCGCATTAATGACTCCACTACCCGGACAACACGCTACATTAATGACACTGTCGCAGAATCACGCTAAATTTAAAGATTCTAACATAGGGAATAGTATGAAGGACGCGAACTTCATGGGGGCAAGCACGATCTGTCCCCTCAAACTTATAGTATAAATAGCAGACCTCAAGATATCTCTCTGATCCCTAGATCCATTTACATATTTATAAACTTCCAAGAATATTGACTAACTTTAACATCGGAGGTTACCCCGGCCCCCAAGCCGCCCTCTCCAAATTGCTCTTCTCTCCATCTTTTTCAGGCCCGTTGTCGAAGACGTGAGTTGTCGGAGTTTGAACTAAAGGTGTGCGAAACAAGACGTTAACACCAATAAACTCTTATCTTTTGTGTAGTGAAAAGAGAGGGTCAATGCAGGGGGCATACTAAGCTTACTATATCTAATAAAACGATGATTTACATTCCATTTTGCAGCATTAGGCAGGATAGCAAGTACATGAAGATGCCTAGGCTTTAATTAAGTTTATAACTATTGTTTTCTTGCACATTGATCTTGGGGAGATTGCGTCTCCATGGTACTGACCATTATTTTCGAGAATTCTATTTGCTAAAAGTTCCTGTATTGTAGCATGCTAGATTTGTTGAGAGATGAAAATCTCATGATTGTATTTTTAAAGTAGTAAGGAATTAGGATGCCCATTCTTTTTGTTATAAAATAATTTGTTATGTTCTAAGCTATTACAAGTTTACAAGTTTAATACCAATACGTATGTAATGAATACATTTTATTTTTAACATTTTGTGCTATTATTTTTATATTCTGGTAATTTTTTTCTAACTAGGGAAATGTGCATCGCACGTTGAGTCACTTCGAGTATATATATATATATATGTCTGTGGTGTAAGAAGTTTTGTATTATGCGTGGTTCAAAGAATCAATACTTCAGTTGGTGAGACATGATGCCTTCTAGTTTAGAAGAAAAAAGGAAAACAAAAAGAGAAAAATGAAAGATTATTTAGGCCTTGTTGAAATGTTAGGTGATGGGATGAAAAATTTATGAATAATAATAAAATAGTTAAAGTTAAAATGTTTGATGAAATTTTGAGAAATAAGAAAAAAAAATTGAATAAAATATTAAAAAGTTAAAATATTGTTATAATATAATTTTTTTTATTTTAAAATTTAAAAAATTGTAATGATTAGATAATAATTAGATGAAAAAGTTAATATTTAAAATTAAAAATTAATTATATTTAAGTGATAATTTAGACGTTGAGTTAGGAGATGTTTGGAAACAAATCTCATTTCATTTCATTTAATTTCATCTTGTTTTATTTTTAAACATTATTCAAATACAAATAATTTCAAATTAATCATTACAACTTTTTCAACGTGCGCGTGCCCCTTGGCCAAATGACACTTTCTATTATTTTTTAATTTTTTTTAATTTTTTAAAAAATAATAAAATACACTTATAGATGAATAATCATTTCTTTAACTATTAAAAAAATTAAAAAAAATATAATTATATCAACGGTCAAATAAGGGAAAAATCATGGAGCATAGCTGCCCTCCGTTATGCGGTGTAGGGTCAGTTTTAGAACGGCAAACCTGGGGATGGGTGATGGCTGGTACTCACGCCCTGCCCTTGGGTTCAAACTTCAAGTTTCTCCGTTGAATATACCATATCTCTACGTTTGACTTGTTTTTATAAATAATCGTATGTGATGTATGGACTGAGTCAGGTTGAGCTACTGAGCTCAAGTCGAATTAGAATTAAGTTTATTTAAGTTGGATTTGAATAGTGAGGTATTTTATAAATAGTAAGAAAAAAAGTAGGGGTGCTACCGGCCCCTATGGGGCAGGACCACCCCTTCCCCGCACCTCACCCCGCATGGGGCGGGGATTGGGGTTTTCACCCCCGTCCCCTGCCCCAGTGAGCGGGGTGTGGAGCGGATACTCAATCTGCCCCACCTCCGTCTACTTAAAAAATATACTATATTTTCACTAGGTTAAACTATATATATAAACTATATATAATATATATATAAATGTAAGCGGGGTCGGAGCTGGGGCCCCCGCTAGGGGCTCTAGATGCGAGATGGGGGGCCGCCCCCTCATGGGCGGAGAGGGGTTGCCCGCCCCGCTATGCCCACCCCTATAAAAAATAATGATAGAATATTGAAAAGTAGTGAAAAATAATAATAAAAAATAATAAAATAATAAATATTAGTGGAATATTCATTGTTCAAACTAGACTTTATAGCCATAAAAAAAAATAGTTAATATGTACTCAAGGGCCCAATTCTCAGGCCTATATGCCTCGGAATTGTTTGGGCTGATTGTATCACAGACTCCCGACTGAATATTGCACATGTCGGATGATTAGAGTTGAGGAAATGTTTTACGGAAAAATCTAATTATAAGCAATTATGCGTATTAATACGTGTATTTATTTAATATGATTGGTCAAAAAATAGATTTTATTGAAAACAGTACTTATTTAAATTTAGAATATGAAGGCAACAACATTAGTACGCAGATTGGTACGCAAACTTGCTTGTATATAACAAAACTTATATTTCACATAGTTAAATGGCTAGGGCGTCTGCAACGTGAGATAGTTAATACTTATCCAAAAAATGTGAGAGATTAAAAATTTTAATGTGAGAGAGTTAATCCACATATTGATATAGTTTGATGTAGTAGGTTAAGATTATAAAACTATTTTTATTGTAAAGTAGATCTAATGTATCATATAAAATCATATCAGTTTGTAGTTTTATTTTATAGAATCTCTTTTTTTATATATTAAATCATTTTCAAAAACAAAAATCTAGAAAAGGAGTCCAGAATCTAAATGAGATTATATTTTTTTATGTTTTTTGAAATAATTGGGTTGATACTTGATTCTAGGTGTGTTCTTTCCCTTTCACCTTGAAAAAAAAATACTCTTCTTTATATTCTTAGACACGTCACTTCTGACTCGAAAAATAAAAATAAAGAAATTAAAAAATGGATGAATAACATCATATCAATACGGTAATAATATATGGTGTTTTCCCTGCAACAATGTTTCCAATGTGAAGTAATGACAGATGATTGGCTACGAAAGGAATGTGACCAGTGTTGTGTTGACAGATAGCTGTATGATGTGGGATGCCGATGGCCTTTAGGCCCAACAGAAGGTCCAGCATCCATCCATAGAGGTTGAAGCGAACTTTGGGCCCTAAACGGCCCAAAGGTTGGCCCATGATGGGAACATAATTTACATTATTTCACTGATACTGATTGAAGAGCTCGAACGAAGTAACCATCCTTGAAATGACCAAAATGGCACCACCCACATGCTAAAACCACAAAACCCTAGCGATCTCCCCCAAATACATCCCAGCCGTTTATTCCCGCAGAATCAATCTCATCCGTTTATCTCAGAGCCCATTAAGGACCTCTAGGGTTTATAACTTACCCTTCTTTATTCGCGCTTCCTCTCGCCAAGACTGAGCCGTCCCCAACTCTATCCCTCTTTGGTAGAGTCAGATCGAGTTTCTGCAATGGTGAGGCTCTCATACTAGGGATCTATGTTTCATTCTTGTCTTGTTCCATGCTTGAACGGTCACTTTCATTCGGGCGAATACTCTCTTTGTTTGAAAATTCGATTCCATTTTTCAAAGATATCTTTTGTATCGTTTTATTTAAAGGTTCTTGTGGTTGTTAGGGAAGTGCCGAATCGTAAAGAGGAGAATTATGTTTTGGGTTTTGCTTGTTTCATTGAGAAGTTTCTGCTTTTCTTCTAAAACTTAAGTTGTGGATTAGTCTGAGGGCTTTTGTTTGGTTCCCTGAAAATGCTGGTGAAGAGAGAAAAAAATTAGAAGTCTTGTGCACCACGTTTGATTCTATTATTTTCGTATGAGAAAGGTGAAATCTTGTAGATATGAATGTGCTATGGTTTTTTTTTTGCCGCCATGTTCGGTCATGCTTGGTTAGTGAAATTGTCCGAGTCTTAGATAGTGATATTTTGAATCTAAAGGTTAGCTAAGTTTTGTAGGAATATGATATTTGTTTGCTGCCTCGGGAAGAAGTACAGCTTGATTGGAGGTTTTGATTTCATTTGATTTACTGTTTTTCTTGAAAGCGTAAATAAGGCATTGAGCTTTTACTCCTTCTAGTTGATATGCAGCCCCCTTAACAAACAAAATATTGATCTATGATTGGCACACGGTCTTTAACTATTTCTTTATTGTTTGAATATATTTATGCATATTGCCTTTAGAAGAAAAATGTTGAATAAAGTCTCATTCTGATTCTTAGAAATATGTTAATTGCATTTTCTGGTTTTTCCCTTTAGGCTTAAGAAATACTTAATTGGAATCAATTGTGGCCATATTTTTAAGGCAAAGAGGAAAGGATATTCAGTTTTTCCCCCAAGCTGTGAAAATTCGTGTATTTTTCATTCTTTGATTTCTTATGTGGTAAATATCTTTGTTGGTTGTTTTGGTAATTATAGTGTTGCATGTACCAGTACCAAGTATGCATGTAAGTTTTCTGCTTGGAAGCATGGGTTTTCTTTTGTTTTTGTTTGATAAGTACAGACCGTTTATAATTTTGCATAATATTATTTTGTGTATGTAGACAATCTAATCATGTGGATTTGATTTTGTCACAATATGCTTCATTGACATTGTTGGTTCTCTGATTACCTTCGACCATAGTCTAGGGTCTCTCCTTGGTTTGGCCATTCTTTTTTTTTCTTTTTTTCTTTTTTAATTACATTTGGGATGGGTGTTTAAACTATTTTGTCTATCATTGCAGGCCTTTGTCAAGGCTCAAAAATCCAAGGCCTATTTCAAGCGATTTCAGGTCAAGTACAAGAGAAGACGAGGTATTGTATTGTGCTTAATGGTTCATAATCTATGATTGATATTCTGCTCTATCTGACATTATGTTACATTAATATTTTCAGAGGGAAAGACTGACTACCGGGCCAGGATTCGATTGATTAATCAGGACAAGAACAAATATAATACTCCCAAGTATCGGTTTGTTGTGCGATTTGTATCCTAAGATGATAATTTTTCTTGTGTACTGCATAACATTCGTATCTCTTATTCCGTATTTAGCTGATCACTGCAAAGGCTTGGATGGAATCTTTATGAATTTGTAATAGCTGGAAAAAATGCTTTATTTACTATTTTTTTCTTGTACATTGTCTAGGATTTGTATTCTTGGTTCTCTGAGATATTAGTCTTGGGATTTGCTGATCGTGCTGGCTGATTAATATGTTTGATCTTAAAATCAGTAGGGCTTCCTTTTGGGATTTAGTATTTTTCTTTTGCATGTTCTACATTTTAAACCTTAACCTTGTTATTAGACCAACAAAGATATTACTGCACAAGTTCTCTCTGCCAGTATTGCTGGTGATATAGTCCTTGCTGCTGCTTATTCACATGAGCTGCCACGATATGGACTTGAAGTTGGCCTAACTAACTATGCAGCAGGTATATTTTTTTTATAAGTAACTATGAAGCAGGTATTTCAGTCATATCTTCCAGAGCTCTTCTCCTCCCCATCATCCTTTCTCTATACTTTTTGTTCCTGTTGCTTCTGGTCATCTCTTGTATAATGAAAAGTTTTCGTAACGCACTCAGCATACTGTACTGGGCTTCTTTTGGCTCGTCGTGTCTTGAAACTGCTTGAAATGGATGATGAGTATCAAGGCAATGTGGAGGTATATTAAGATTTGCATACCATATCTCCCTCTATCCCTCTTCCACATTAGATTTCATCCCATATCTGGTTTTTATGGAAGCTTTATCTGTTAATGATCTGTTTTATTATTAGGCTACTGGTGAGGATTTCTCAGTTGAGCCTGCAGAGAGCAGGAGGCCATTCCGTGCTCTCCTTGATGTTGGTCTTATTAGGACAACAACTGGCAATCGTGTTTTTGGTGCCCTCAAGGTATTGCCAATCAAATCTGTCTTTCATAATCTTTTTGGTTCTTGATTTTCTTTTTGACATCTCATTATGATTAAAAATGAATACCTGTATTAATTGTTGTTGGCTGTTAACTATATAGGGAGCATTGGATGGTGGTCTGGACATCCCTCACAGTGAGAAGAGGTTTGCAGGTTATGGAAAAGAAAGCAAGCAATTTGATGCTGAAGTTCACCGCAAATACATCTATGGTGGCCATGTTGTCGCATATATGAGGGTATGGACTGGGTCATGCCTCTTCATCTGATCATTGTGTTTCTTACAATGCTTTGTAAGCTGATGTTTACTTGTTATTTTCACCTGTTAAATTGGTGTCAGACTTTGATGGAAGATGAACCTGAGAAGTATCAGTCTCACTTCAGTGAATATATCAAAAGAGAGATTGAGCCCGATGATGTTGAGGAGATGTACAAGAAAGTTCATGCTGCAATCCGTGCCGATCCTGCGGTAAAGAAGTCTGAAAAACAGCCTCCCAAGGAACACAAGAGGTGGGGGCAATTATTAATTGTTGGGTTTTGGTCTATATGCATATGTATTTATGTATTTATGTATACTAGTACTCTCTTTTTTCAATTGATTGTTCTACTGTGTACTTCATTTTGTAACATTTTTTCTGGTGGTATTCTTGCATATCTCAAATGAATTCCAGTTATTTATTTCCAATTTGTGTTTTTTTTGGTTATAAATGCTTTCCCCTTTTAGTTATGCTTCTGTAAGATTCAACTTCTGCAAAACCAGGAAAATTTCTGTTCTCTTGCGTGTTCTCTCTTATTTTGACGGTTCCCATCGGTGGTTCATAACAGGTACAACTTGAAGAAGCTTACTTATGAGGAAAGGAAGGCCAAGCTGATTGAGAGACTGAATGCATTAAATTCTGCGGCTGACGCTGATGACGATGAGGATGATGATTAAAAAGTAGTGTGGGAACGTGAGTTTTATAGTTTTGCTTATCCGAAATTGAAGCTGCAGTTCTGCAGTTTAACTAGGGACCTATTCTCGTTTTGAAAGTTCTCATGTTTTTCCTTTTTTTGTTAATTTTATCTTAAGTTCAATTTTGCAGCTTGGATGGTAAGAAGATTATGGGCATTATGATATGATGTTGTGACTTGTCATATTTGCTCAATTTCCTTGGTTTAAACATTTATAAAAGAAATTTCTTCGTTTAAACTATGAATAGCTTCTTGTGCTCCTTAGTCAATCTGCTGTGCTCAATGCTCATTACCCTTTGTGTTAGAGATCCATGGCTTTTCATCGCTTGTTTTCAAGTTATATGGTTATAGGAGACTTATTAAAAAAGGTTTTATATAGCATGATCATTTTTTTACCTATTTGAAAGATCATGATTAAAGCAGCATTTATTCCGAGTAACCAGTAATTCTCTCATGGAATGTCTACAGTTTTTTGTTGCTCTGATCAATGAATTTTCATTCTTAAGGTAGATTTAAACCCACGTCTTTGATGTTTATTAATGGCAGTATGTTGCAAAATTCGCGATAAAACTTGTACGATATTCATTCGTTATAAAAGAAATAAATAGCAATGTAGTAATACATGATAATATGCTGATTTTAGTAAGGGCTGTTATATGCCATTCCTTTTGCGTGGATAGTTGGAGTCTTACCATCTTGAAGGTTTCATGTTGTCGTCTCACCACTTTAAACATCAGAGGTTCTTCAATTTAAGAACGGCCGTCAGCCATGATCAAGTTCTGTGATTATTGGTAATGATCGGACAATTCTTTCGTTTGGAATCAACAATCGTGAGAAACGGTATATGCTTATGTCTCGAAATTGATTCTGCCACTAGAACACGACAATTTTGCTGGTCTCTCTTCGTTTCACTTCTCATTTTTCGATTTAGGTGAAAAGAAAGAAAAATACGCATTCCATTTGTCACAAAGAACAGTCCCAACAGTTTAAGAGTCATCGAACATTTTGGATACAAAACAAGAAAAACACAAACATGGGACAAGTCAATTTGGTTGGTTGGCTCGTGGGTATTAGTTTTTAACTGGGGTCAGAAGATCAGCTAAAAGAAAATAATCATTTTGGTCACGGAGAGACAAAAAAAGATACGAAATTTAGTAAACCAGCCACAGAAGGGTCCCCAACCAAGAAACCTTATCTGATACCAGCCAATGGATCTCCTTCTCGTTTACAATTTAAGCTACCAACACTATCCACTTCATAGATTTTTCTTACATCTTGAGACTTCCCGAAAAATAAGTCGTATTATTTTGAATTAAAATAGCCCCCCAAGTCGACATAGAGAAGAGTCATGGCGCATTCTCTAACCCCAGCACCAGCTCCAGTAGCACCCATTTCAACAAGATCAACGAAGAAGACCCATTTCTTTTCTTTAGGGTTTCAAACAGCGTGGGCTTGCCATCAAGGTTGTGGTGGAGACGAACTTGAGTATAAACTTGTCCATCGCAGGTTCGTTTATATATTTCCTTACATATATATCTATGAATGCACATGAGTATGTTATGGAAGCATGAATATCATATTTCAAGCGAGTCGAACGTGTTTTAGGGCTCAGTAATTTGCAAAAGTTTGCCAAGTAATATGATTCTATGCCAAGAGCGGGGGTGCTAAAAAAATGAATCGAATTTAATTTCCTTAAAAAAAGGAAGATGAAAGCGGGATTAAATTACCAAACTCCTTATATTCCTCTAACAGAAACAAAATCGCACATATAGAACAATATACATGTTTATAGATTGTAGCTTTCCAACGAGAACGTATACGTATGTTTCATGGATTCATGCACGTTGCAGGGCTGTGACGTTGAGCTTGGCTGGAGCAGTGCTGGGCTTGAATCTCGGTGATCGGAGTGCAAGTGCGGCGGCCAGAAGGCCTCCGCCCCCTCCGCCCACGGAGAAGAAGGACCCCAATGTGAGTGGTGTCGTGGCAAAAGTTCTAGCCAGCAAGAAAAGGAAGGAGGCTATGAAGGAATCTGTGGCCAAGTTAAGAGAGAGTGGAAAGCCCGTTAACGGACCAACCGAATGAACATGATTTCTCCATGAATGCAGACCACCTTCGAAGTTATTTGTTTGTGATCACTATCTACAGAGGATGTGTATTTAAGAACATCTATCAAGCACGATTTTCTATCATTTTGAACAAGATTCTTGTACGTAACTAAAATATTCCAATATTTGGCATTTAATCGATCCGTGTCACCGACCAGATGAACAATTTTTAAGATAGATCTCTCGCATTCAATGTCTGCAAATCTTCATGCATGCATTCATCCATGTGTTCAACTTGTTCGTTTACAATTGTAAATAGAACAATATTCGTTCGAGACACTGATCAAACAGTGGTAGGTCCCAGATTTCCATCTCACAAATATGAAATACCCAGTATATCTTGATCAAGTGTCTTCACTTAATTCAGTTGCTGAGATACGTACACCAGGTGATAATCCTATCTAAACAATAGGAATTGTGAATATATTTTAGATTCCTTTTAATGTCCGTCAGTAACTAAGACCTCTATACAATATAATTTCTGGACAGATTATTTCCCCTTATATATGACAATAACATCTTTATATACATGCACCTATTCAATAATATCATGCATACCACGAAATTTAGACCCGTTTTCTTTGTGTTTCCGAAGAACTTTGAGGCAAAGGCTTGGTTAATAGATCGGCTATATTTTGGCTGATGCGATCTAATTAGTAATAGCTGTATCTTGGAAATCTATGTTACCCAATGAAATTCTTCCTTTTAAGGGTTTTTCTTGTCTTAAATGGGCTTAAGCTTACATTTGGGTATTAAGGTGATCTCAGATGATCTGAATTGATTTGTAAATAGTAATATTTTATAGATTCTATTGAGATGTATTTGAATGTATAGAATATGTTGAGATATATTGTCACAACGTAAAGTGACAAGAGAATCAATGTTTTTTTTTTTGTACAAAACTTCGAGTTTTTAAAACTTTTTGTTCTTATATCAACAAAGCTAGCTCTTTTTGCTATAAAGATTAATTAAGGAAAATGATAGACACAATTCTTTTTATAATTTTTTATATAATTATGTTTTGAATGAGGAGATTTTTGTAAAACAACTTATAAAAGTAACATGAGAATCTCGCTTTATCTAAATAGTTTCGTTTTAAAATATAGTTGTATAAAAAGTTGAAAAAATTAATATGCGTGTATCATTAGAGCATTAGTAGTGGACTCAACAAAATTTGGCCAAAATTTAGCTAAATAATTCACTTTTATAAATTGAGCTAGCCGGCCACTTTTCAACAATACCAAATAACAGACTCTCCAAATCTATCACTATTCTATTAAAATATTGATTTTGACATTTTCATTTATTTTAATTTTAATTATAATTTGAATATTTATTCGTTATTAAAAAAATACAAATTAATTCTCTAACGTTGATATTAGATTTTAAAAGAAAAAATTGGTATCAACTAATAATAATATTGCAGAACTAGAACTTGAAGCACTCCTGTAAGATAATGCCACGTCATTGAAATGATGACTGATGGAGATCAATGGCCGCTCTTTGTGATTGAGTTTGGGATTTGGGCGCTTCATACTTTTGAGACGAAGATGAATTTTCTAGAATTGTGAGCTCGCACGAAACGAATAGCACGCGAGAGATGAAATTTTTTATACCAAAATAATATTTGGCCAGCAACTTGGACTCAACAGATTTGGCCAGTAAAAATGATCAAAATTAAAAGTATTGTAATTTTGTTAAGTTCACTACAGTGAGTTTTTATGCAATCTAGTTAAACTTTGGCAAAAATATAACTTTGTTTGAATCCACTACTAGAGAGGACTAGTAGTGGACTTAATGAAGTTTGGCTAAAATTTGACTAAGAAATTCACTTTTACAAATTTAACTACTCACTTTTCAACAACACCAAATAACAGACTCAACAAATTTATCACTATTCTATTAAAATATTGATTTTGACATTTTCATTTATTTTAATTCTAATTGTAATTTGAATATTTATTCGTTATTAAAAAATTACACACTAATTTTCTAACGTTCATATTATTTCAACGGATAAAATTTTCTAACGGTCGTTTTTTTTTACAACGGTCATATTTTTTGAACCGATAAAAAAACGAAACTAAGAACATGCAGATATTCAAAGAATTTCAAGAATTTGCAAGTTACGGCAAAGATAAATAATCTCTTCTTAAAATATTGATATTAGGGAAAGTGATTTATCTGCATTAAATATAACCATTTCAAGGATAAGTGGACAACCGAGTGGAACGCACTTTTGCTTTCGAAAAGAAATGAAATCGTGCAGTAGAACGCTCGAAACGAAAGCACGCAGGAGATGTAATCTTTTATGCCAAAATAATATTTTGGCCAGTAGTTGGTGCTCAATAGATTTGGCTAGTGAAATATGGGAGATTTTTTCCCTGCATTTCGCCCCCTCCATGTGGGGCGGGGTACCCCGTCCGCTACACGAGGTGCAAGGGTGGATTTCCATCCGTTCCCCCCCCCCCCCCCCGGTCGCCCCAGGGACCCTTTGGCCCAGTTAATAACTATATACTAAGTTTCTACTAATACTATTGAGTATTAACTAATAATCATCACTAACGTACTAAGCTATTACAATTATACAAATTCATATTACTAATATACTACTACAATATTACAAACTCATCTAAAAATAATAAATACTACAAATTGTACTACAAAACATTTCAAATTTGATCAATTTGGGTTGACGGTGAGTTCACTGAGTTATGTCGAGATCATAAAACTTGCAATATTAATAAGTAAAAAATAAAAGAAATTAGAATTATAAAGTATAAACATTACAAAAATTTAAAATACATGCATATTGTGCAAACCATGGCAAATTGCAATGGTGGGTCCAATACACACAAAATCATACTGCATCGGTGGTAGCCGTAGACTTCATCTCATGTATCACTATAACAATTAAATTTGAAATTAATACCGATTAAATGAAAATAAATAAATTAAAATAAGAAAATAAAATTCAAGTCCCATGATTACCAGATCTAGGCTGATCACCACCCTCCTCCTCGACGTCAGCTCCTCATAGTCAAGAACATCCGGAACATGAATTGGAGTCCCCATGATCAAATTCTGCATGTAAATCAAAGTCTCCACAGCGATTGGAGCTAATAACTCTGGAATGAATCCAATACGCGCCCTCCGGTGCTAAAGGCCTACTCTAAGGCTACGGTACTAATAGGGATGGTCAAAATATTGCAAGTTATCTCTTCAAGGATAGGATACTTCACGGCATTCACCTTCCACCAACTTAATATATCAAACTCTTATGAAAATAGTTGAAGCTCCGCTGCCAAGTATATGTCTATCTCTGACTAAGCCTCTGTAGAATTCCGGACGAAAAGGGTTTGCTCCAACCTCTCACCACAGTCCAATCTATGTATTTTCCCAACCTCAGCTTCTGAAACTGGTGGGGGTAGGTGTAGGTGCCGCAATATTACCACCCCGCAAGATGGTGAACTCATCAAATAGTCTACCAAGGGTTTCTCTAACCCTTATTGCAATATGCTCCGCCCATGCTTGCCCGTACGTAATTCTCAATCCAAATACTATGACATCCACCTTAAACCGAGAGTCAACAACAACAGCTACATATAACAAAATATTAGCCCTAGTGAAATCTCCTCAATACTTGTCGTACTTCATCCTCATAATCAATGACATTTCTCGCAGCCTAATGTGACCACCCGCGACCATGTCATCTAATTCTTCTTTTACCCTACATATTTGCTGACAGAATTGATGGGATGTAGGGTACAAACTTCCAGATAGCGTCGTGGTGACCTCGTAGAAAATCCTCAAAAAATTTACGAAAATATATACAACTTCTCAATCATCATCCATAGGCTTCCTCAATCTCCCGTGATCATCAAAATATTTTACATATTGGATGTCTTTATCACTCAATAATGCAAATGCCAACTTATATTCTTAGGCCCCCTCCAACATAAAAAAATGTTGAGCTCTATCGTGTAGGCATATCAGTACAAAAGCTCTTCTTGGATGTTAGGCCCGCAGATCTCGTAACAACCTTGAATTTCTCCAATCTCGAAGGAGAAGATCTCGCTCATCTCACAGAAGTCCTAACCCGAGCAATCGAGTTATAAAAATCCTTCAAACCATCATTAACAATAAGATTCAGAATATGTGCCGCACATCTCAGATGCAGACACTCACCACCCATGATTGTTTTATTTGCATCTCTAAGATAGATCTTAAGATGTCTCAATGCGACATCGTTAGACAATGCATTATCAACTGTGACTGTAACAACTCGTGTCAACCCACACTCCTTTATTGCAGCCTCCAAGGCCCTAACAATCATCTCACCCTTATGATCGGTGATTTGACAAAATTTTATAATTTTCTTGTGCAATGTCCAATCATAATCAACAAAATGCACAGTCAAAGACATATAATTAAAATTTTGGACTGATATCCAAGTATCGGTGGTGAGGCAAACAAATTGACCCACCAATTGACCTCCTAACTTCTCTTTTTCAGACCAATAATTTTCTTTACATCATTTGCCACCTTGTGGCAAGAAGGAATATTAAACCTTGATTTCAAGTAGTGAGAAACACTTGGAACCCTTCCCCATCAACAACTTGAAAAGGTAGTTCGTCTATGATGACCATACGAGCTAGGTGTCTCTTACACTCATCGGGATCATACTTAGTATACCCCCTCAACGTTGCACCCCCACTACTCCTATCCGCCATTTTTTAAGTCCAATCTCTAGACTAGATTGGCTAATTTCTTGTAATGATCTTAATATTAGACTTTTTTTACTTTACTTTTCTAAGTGCACATTTAATTGTGAGGTACCGTGTTTCCTATAGTGGCACCCATAAATTTTACCACCATAGTTACACTTGGCTTGGGGGTTATTGGAGTCACCACCCTCTAGTTTGGTGAAATGAGACCAAACTATGGAAGCAGGTTTTTTGCTGGCTTGGGGGCAGGGCAAGGTTCTATAGGCGTAGGGGAGGTGTTGGGCCAGGAGTAGGAGTAGGAGTAGAAGTAGGGCAGGGGTAGGAGTACCCTGGGTAGGGGAGCTCACACTAGAATCTGCCAGATTTTCCATGAACTCAAGCAAATAAGAAGTCTGAAATTATAGCAAACATGACAACATGCTAAATAATTAACATCCAAACAAAAAACAAAAAAACTGATATGATACTCTCTATTTTAATAGAACCTTAAAGTAACTAAGAATCAAGAAACAGACATTCTTTTAGTGCATTTCTATTATGAAAGTCACATTATCAACTTTTAATTATCTATTTGGAGAGAGAAAGAGAGAGAGAGATAGGTTTATCACATTAATTAATATCACATTATCTGTTTTTAGTTTTCTAATAAATTTTTCTCAAAAATAAAGGTTTATCACATTAATTAATATCTTAATTTTTATATTTGGAAATAAGCAATATATTCATACACAATCTATACAAAACATAATTCATAATAGCCTCTAATTCCATGTTTTAAGTTCTATAGAATCTTCATTCACTAAGAGGATTGCCAATATATATAAACTTATTGGCAAAAACATGATATTTCTTAGGGCAAAAATCCACTTATTATTGCATGCATGGCAATTTTAGTGTCATTGTAATTCCATATCCGACATCATGAGTTGATATTATCAGTCATAGTTGTGAGTAAACATCTTTCTTTTTCAAATCATTCGACTATATATTTGCAAATGATCAAGAGAATATCCTGATGATTTTGCTCAACTCATAAGGTCTTTGCTCTTTTTCATATGCTTTTAAATTCTTACATATTGAGAATAACCCAAAAATTCTTAAACCTAAATTAATTTTGGGTTCTAATCCAAATTTTGAAACCCACAAAATCACTATAACTATCACGTATTCAATCATCAAAACACATCACAAACTCACAAAAATTACTATCACATAACAGAGTCACAAACCCACAAAAATTAACATACATTAGTCATCAATCATCAAAACACATGCACAATCGAGTCTCCACAGCACACAATTCACTAACACAATCACATCCTCAATCTCTGATGAAATCTCATCATTTCTCCAATCTCCATTTCATAACTCAACAAAAATTAAAAACTGTGAAATCGGAGATTGAAAGCAGATTCTTACCTTCGGCGACGGAGATGTAGACAGACAGCGACGGCATAGTGGGAACGACAACAACGACGGTTGGACAGTGACATATATGAGAGAGTGAGAGAGACTCAGAGAGAGAGAGAGAGAGAGAGAGAGAGAGAGAGAGCTAAGGGAGTAAAGGCCAAGGGGGAGTCGCAGGGGAGGGGGTCTTAACATAGACAAAACGATATTGTTTGGTCATTTGTTATCAAGTAAAAAAAAAACTCAAGTATATATATAATAAAAGTGGGGACAGGGAAAGGGTGCACCCCATCCTACCCCTGCTGTTGGTGCCAGATGCGGGCAGGGCCGCCCCTACATTTTATTCAATTTAGTTAAACTTTGTCAAAATTTTAACTTAGTCATTAATGTTTTCAACCTTAAAAGTGTAATCTACTTTTGTATCCAAGTGGACGTACACTTTTCATCGTACGCAATTTTTTTTCTTTTTTTTGATAAAAAACATATTGCATTCATTAAGAATGGACATTACAACTTGACCTAAAACATACATTACAAGCCAACTTCAAACAATAATAGCTCCCCAGTCCACACTGTGACTGACATAGTCTAGTTCAAGCTGTAAGTCTCTCCAGACTTAAAGTCTGAGAGACAGTATAATTCTATCTAAGGCAGAGTTAACCAAGCCCCTACTCCATCGGAGTAGGGCGCACCAAACCTCACTCTCAATCTAAGATGGAGTTGAGGACACACTTTTTAGACAAAAGTCTAAGAGACAATGTGTTTTTTTTTTTTTTTTTCTAAAAAACAAAATACATTATAGAATTAAAATACATGGGATAATGGATTAAATCTTGGAAAGATATAGATCTGCATTTTCAACCTTAGAGGAAAAAACTATAGAAAACAGCGGTTGTGATGGCGCGTGCAAGCCACGCGCCACCCTAAAGGAATGGCGGAAGTTTAGATCTGAAGTAGCCGGTGGCCCTGGATCCAGAAAAACTCCGGATGGCGATCTGAGTGGTGGCGCGTGGGATACACGCGCTCTCTTTGGGCAGCATGTGTGGCTCACGCACCACTCCATTCGGCGAACTTCTTCGCCTATCTAAAGGATTAGCGACTTGGGGAGCCCGTGGTGGTCGTCAGAAAGTAACAGATTGGCCTTCCTCCATACTTTACCCTGAAAAACACCAAAAAAGAAAAAGGAAAAGAGAAAAACTATTGAGGAGAGGAAGGAGGGAAGGAGGAGCCCCTCTCTCTCTAAAACTAAGGCAGGCCGAATCCGTACGCATATTCTAATATCTGATTTGAAGTAGAATAGCCATATCTCCGTGTAAAGGACCGTATAATGCATCGACAAAACAATATTACTTTATTTATAACCACTTCTTGCCATTGTTATTTGGCTAGGATTGAATTGATATCTAGTAGATGGAGCGGTACCTACATGGGTAGTTAAGCGATGGCAAATCATTTGTATCAATTTGATGAAATTGTGTATCAAATTCTTCCATGATAAATTTAAAATCATTTGTATATTTGAATTGTGTTCAAATTTTAGGTATTTTTTAAAAAATCTTTTAGATAAATTTAAAATCTATATTAAAATTTTTTTAATCATTATTTTATTTTTTTAAAAGAAATATCCTAAACTATATCTAACGTTATTATATTAATTATATTAATCTAATACACGACATAATTTTACATATATTATATTGCCTGGGCGGGTTATATACTTGACCCGACTCGGCCCACTTACTGTTTATGCATTAGAAAGTTTGGTGCGTTACTGTTAGTAACAGGTGAGAAAATATTCGCGGCCGAAGAGGAGGAGGAAGAAGAAGAAGGATGATGCCCAGATGCTCTGTTTCGTCCAAAGAAGTTCAGCTCTTTCAGAGCTTGAATGGACTTCAACAACTCGCCGAAACACGTCGTTTCAAGGTTCCCCGTCTCTACTTACTTTACTTTGCGCCCCTCATTTCTTTTTTTTTTCCTCGGTGAAAAGTTATCGCTGTATTATTTCCCCAAGAAACAAAACAGATCCTTTCGATGTGAATCTTGTTGCTTCATGGTTCATCTCTGCTGAAGGGTGTTTTTTGTTTTTAAAAAATTTTTGGCTTGAATTGGTTGAGTCAGAAAGTAGATGGTACGTAGGAGCTATCCATATTTCATGAGTCTATGATATTGATTGAATTCTGTTTTGTGAGGATTTTAAGATAGTCATTTCTTTGAGTCTTGATTACTATTGTTGTAATCATTTTACTCTGAACGTGAGCGTTGGTTAATAACTTAATGCATGTATGGTGTATCTATATGTGTATATATTCATGTGTTCATCTTAAATGTACATATTTTTGTTACAAGCTGTTTGTTAATGTGTATGCAGGCATGGTTTTTAGATCAATTTGGGGTCCTTCATGATGGCAAAAAACCTTATCCGGGGGCAATTTCAACATGTATGTTTTCATCTGTTAGCCTTGGTAGTCGGGAAACTCTTTTTAGTTGGTACCATAAAGTCATTCTCGGTGATAGCAACATGCTAGCATTTATGTTTTAATAATTCCTTTGTTTAATAACAAAAGCCTATCAATAATTTGATTGATTTTTTATAGTAGAAAAACTAGCAAGTACTGGTAGCAAGATGGTGATCATAAGTAATTCCTCAAGACGTGCATCAACAACCATTGAAAAGATGAAGAGCCTTGGATTTGATCCCTCTCTTTTTATGGGAGCCATTACTAGCGGAGAATTGACACATCAATACCTGCAAAGGTTAACCCCTGAGGTTTTAGATTTCTATTCGACATTCTTTTTTCATTTTCAAGATTGAAAAGTCAATATGGTTTAGCAATCAAGACAAAAGATTGATATACTACATTTAACTTCTATTTGTTTCCATTCCATATGCTATATGTGGTCCCTGTGAACATTAAAATTTATACTATCTCAAGATGTGATGGACTTATATGCAACCTTAGTTGTTCTCATTTATCCACAGTTAATGCTATTTCTAGCTTCTAAATGCTTAACTTCTTTCTGAACACCTTCATTAAGGCTACCTTTAACTTTCAAGTGATCTATGCTTTTCATTTTCTGGGTACACTGTGTTCTTATCCATATTATGTTGTGGACTATGCCGCATTGTGTTTTGTTTTTCAACTTATTTATGGCATAGAGGTTGTGGCTTATCTTTTCATGTATTTTGCTTTTCAATAGGAAAGATGATGCTTGGTTTGCAGCACTTGGAAGATCTTGCATCCATATCACTTGGAGTGGCCGGGGTGTCATATCTCTTGAGGTATGGTAAATGCACAAGCATTGCTTGTAATCATTTTTTTTCCTTTTATTCGAATCCTATGTTTTTTTTGGGAGTAAATTGGTTTCTCGTCCTCTTCCTTTAAAACATAACCAAGAGGTAAAGCAACACTGCTTCTAGGACGGCTGCTGAAACTCGTGGATCAAATCACTGCTCAAAGGAGAAACAGTGTATTATGCAATTTGAGAAACTAAAGTACAATTAGATTCTTGTATGTGAAAGCTGAATAGCAGCCTGGTTATGATAGATGCTTTCTTCAGTATGATCCAGACTGTGTGACTACATGTACACATTCAGTAGAATTGATGAATTTAATAACACTCGTCCTGAGATCCCACGGCACTGTCTTCTTAGTTTATGTTTTCATCAAACCAAACATTTGTGATTTTATTTGGGTGATAATCAAAACCGGGGAAATAGATTTGTGTAAATAATTATCGTGCTGAAGAATACTCTGTCCCAATTTCATGGTCCTTTTCTGTTGTTCTACTCTTTTAGGGGATAATCACTTAATGCTTTCACATTCGACATAATGTTGCTTCTTTCCCAAATTACCCCTCATTTTTCATCTTCAATGTGGTTTTTATTTCAAGCATGGGAAATATAGAAAAACCATAAAATAATGAGTAATGCTAGTTACAGGCCCAAGGTATGCAAGCCCTTTAAAAAAAAAACAAGATCCATGACAGGGAAGTGGGGCTTTTTAGCAGGTCCCCTTTTTTTCAAAAGACTTGCACGGGGCTTGCACACTCTGGGCTTGTACAAATCATTTTCCTAAAAGAACACAGTATTTTCAGTGACTGGACAGACTTTTTGGATCATGCCCAAAAGGAATGAGGGACTAAGAAAATCAAAAGGAGGGTGCAATGTTATTTTTTCGTGATAGGGTATTCTGAAGTCACCCGTGGAATGTTGAGTAAAGTTATCTGGTGTACAAATTCTTGTTGTAGGGACTAGACATACAAGTTGTAGAGAATGCTGAAGAAGCTGAGTTTGTTTTGGCCCATGGAAGTGAAGCTTTGGGGCATCCTTCTGGTGCTGCAATTCCCATGAAACTCACGGACCTTGAGAAAATATTAGAGCGCTGTGCTGCTAAAAGAATTCCAATGGTGGTGGCAAATCCCGATTTCGTGACTGTTGAGGCAAGGGAATTGCGAGTAATGCCTGGTAATAACATTTAATTGTTTCTTTTCATTCTTTTATGCAAAATGCATGCAAAGGGCTGATAAAGTATACTATAACCAGGGTGGGATATTTGATTCTCTCGGGATGTAAAAGCAGGGTTAGGATATGACAACGTCTTAGGTTAAATCTCTAAGCAAAATATCAATTTCTTAGAGTTTAGGTGATGCCCTCTAGATCTAGTGTGGGTGATGTCTCATTTAGATTTTTTTAGAGTTGCTCATAAATTCATTCAGGAGAATTTTTTTTTTTTTTTATAAGTCATTCAGGAGAATGTTTTCTCATTCTTTCAAAAGTTTTGTTACCGAAGTGGCAGGTTGAAGAATCAGTAAATGTAGCCCCAAACTTACTAAATGTTATGGTTACATGGTGTATCTTAAAATATGGAGAGAATCTGATAACTTAAAAGAAAAGAAAGAAAAAAAGGACCGAGAAAGAGAGGTCCATAGGGGTAGTAGTTCTCTATTGTAGCATGTTCGATGCCAACTATTGACTCTAAACACGTGTTTGAAATTTCTTTGTTCCCATATGATTTTTGTCCTCCTTTTCCTTTGAAACTTATTTTTCAAATTAGTAAATTTGGTCTCTTCCCTTTTATCCTTTTTTCCGTCTTGGTCATATTACAATTCATTTGGAACTACCCTGTCACTCTCCACATATCCCGTGTCCTGCCTTTTGTCACATTTACTGAGTTTAATACATTCAAGTCTGTTGTTTCCTAGCATCTTTTCGTAATGTGCATTGATTTGCACTGAGTCATTAATTTGTAAATATATTTCATCTGTAATCTCCTTGGCTTGGTTTCATAAATAAGAATGGGGGTGTTTTGAATGAGGTGGGCAGTCCAACCCTGCTATGTGCTATCCCATCTTTTCCAGCTCCTAACTCAACAGATTGGGTGCTGAAAAAGGTGGCGGAGTTGCAGGAGTGTTTGGGGATTTCTTGTGTATGATATGAAGAGCAATTCAAGGCTCTTCTAGTTGCTATTGAAACTGGGCGTCCAACGGCAATAAAGTCTGCTGCTAAAAAAGATAGAGAGTTGAAAAGATTGGTGTGCTCTATTAACTATGACAATAAGGAGGGCAGTGAGGGAGGGAAAGATTAAAGGAGAGGGGGAGCAGTTTTTCTTATGAAGCCTAAAATCTTATATTGGAATGTTAGGGGGATTAACGATGCTAATAAACGACTTCGCATTTGTTCCCTCTTTCATAGTTGGAAAGTTGATATCGTATGCCTCGAAGAGACTAAGTTGAGTCACGTTGACAGAAGTATTATCCGGAGTTTATGGGGTTGCTCTTTTGTGGGATGAAGTTTCTTAGCATCATTCGGTGCTTCTGGCGGGAGTGCATTGTGGATGGGTGGCGGTGGGCCCTTGCTGGAGTGTATGGGATTAATGGGGATAGAGATAGACGATTGTTATGGGAGGAGCTGGCGGGAGTGCATTATATTTGGGAATTACCTTGGGTTGTGTGTGGGGATTTTAATGTGGTATGTTTTCCTTGTGAGAAGGCGGGGGCTACTTCTTTGTCACGGGCCATGGCAGATTTCTCGGAGCTGATTTTTTATCTCAATTTGATTGATCTTCCTCTAGTCGGGGGGTTGCACACTTCATCCAATAGTAGAGGGGGGTCAAGATTTGACAGGTTTCTAGTCTCTTCTTCTTGGGAGACACATTATCCGGACCTAAGCCAGAAGCGCTTGCCTCGGGTATGCTTGGATCATTTTCCCATTTTGCTAGATTGTGGCGGTATTCATGAGGGAAGGCGATATTTCAAATTTGAAAATATGTGGCTCCATACGGTCGGTTTTGAGGAGAAGGTGAGGAATTGGTGGGCCTCCTACTCTTTCTATGGCACCCCTAGTTTTATTGTGGCAGGTAAACTTAAAACTCTAAGTTGGATTTAAAGAAGTGGAATATTGAGACTTTTAGACATACCGATGAGCAAGAGAGTCTTCTATGGAATTAGTTGAATTCTCTTGAAGCGGGGGAGGTTAGTGAGGAGTCTTTGTTGAGAAAAATTGAGGTGGTGTCTGAAATTGAGAGAGTTTTGTTGCTGGAAGAAATCTAGGATGATGTGGTTGAAGGAGGGTGACAAATGTACTAAGTTTTTTCACAAGGTGGCAAACTCCCATAGGCGTAATAATGTGATTGAGGTGATACATTCTGGCAATACAGTGCATCAATCTCCAGCGGATATTCAAGACCACATAGAAAGTTATTATGAAGATCTTCTCAAAGAGACAGAGGTGTGGCGACCTAAACTGGATGAGTTACTTTTTGAACAACTGGATGGTAGTGTAGTGAGTTTGTTGGAGAGACCATTTGAGGAGTCCGAAGTGCAGCAAGTGGTGAGAGGTATGTGTAAAGATAAAGCCCCGGGGCCGGATGGTTTCTCTTTGGCTTTTTTTCAAGAGTGTTGGGGCATAGTGAAGGGTGATGTGATGAGGGTCTTCCATGAGTTTCATAGTTGCCACAAGTTTGAGAAGTCCCTCAATGCTACTTTTATTGCACTTATTCCGAAGATAATGGGAGTCATTGAGTTAAAAGATTTCCGTCCAATCATTTTGAAGGTATTAGCTAATCGAATGAGCTCGGTGATGGACAAAATCATTTCCAAGCCTCAAAATCCCTTTGTACGTGGCCGGCAAATTTTGGATTCAGTTTTGGTAGCAAATGAGTGCTTAGACAGCTGGTTGAGGGATGGTATTCCGGGAGTTCTATGCAAGTTGGATATGGAAAAGGCCTATGATCATGTGTGCTGGGATTTTCTGATTTATATGCTGAGGAGGTGTGGCTTCGGTGATAGGTGGTGTGGTTGGGTGAAACATTGTGTATCTTCTGCTCGGTTTTCTATTTTAGTTAATGGCCAACCCTGTGGATTTTTTCAGAGTTTGAGAGGCTAGAGACAAGGGGATCCGTTATCTCCTTTTCTCTTTATTTTAGTGATGGAGGCTCTAAGTCGCATGTTGGAGGCGGCAGTAAGGGGATGTTTTATTGCTGTTTTTTCAGTGGGTAATACTAACACAGGTGCGTTTTCCATTTCCCACTTGTTGTACGCGGATGAATTTTTTGTGATGCTGACAGTGGATAGCTTCAAGCTTTAAGGGCTGTTCTTTGTGCTTTGAAGCTGTTTCGGGGCTCACTGTGAACTTGGGAAAGTTGGAATTGGTCCCGGTAGGGGAGGTGGAAAATATCAACCATCTAGCAAAGTTGTTGGGGTGCAAAGTGGCCTCTCTTCCTATGAAATACCTCGGATTACCTTTGGGAGCCTCTTTCAAAGCAAAAAATATTTGGGATGGTGTGGTAGAAAAGGTAGAAAAAAGATTGGCGGGTTGGAAGTGGCTCTACCTATCAAAAGGGGGGAGACTAACTCTTATCAAAAGTACTCTCTCAAATCTTCCTTCATACTTTCTCTCATTATTTCCTTTACCGGTGCGTGTGGCCAATCGGATCGAAAAACTGTTTAGGGCCTTCTTGCGGGGTGGCATGGGAGAAGAGCATAAATTTCACTTAGTGAGCTGGTAAAAAGTGTGCTGTCCGAAGGAGATGGGAGGCTTGGGGGTGCGTAATTTATTCTTTTTTAATAAAGCTCTCCTTGGGAAGTGGTTGTGGAGATTCCAATTGGAAGGGGACTCGCTATGGAGATTGGTTATTGATCGGAAGTATGGTTGTGATTGGGGGGGTTGGTGTTCCAATGAGGGTAGGGGTACTACGGGGTGAGCCTCTAGAAATTTATTAGAAAAGGGTGGAAGGTGTTTGTAAAACACTAATTTTGAGGTGGGAGAGGGTACAAGAATCAGCTTTTGGTTTGATGTACGGTGTGGTGAGAGAGCCTTATTTTCTGTTTTTCCTGGTGTTTTCAGATTGGCGGTAAATCAGCAAGCCGCTGTTTCAGATGTAATGAGTCGAGCTAACGGTAATGTACATTGGAATATGATCTTATCCAGAAACGTGCAGGATTGGGAGGTGGATGAAATAGCTGGTTTTTACAGCTTTCTTCATTCCAAGAAGATAGGAGGAAATGGGAGAGATAGACTGGGAGCAGAAAATTCTCAGTTAAATCTTTCTTTAAAGTGCTGGCAGCACACCAGCCTGGTTGGTTTCCTTGGAAGGGTATTTGGAGAGTCCCCGTACTCCCTAAAGTTGCCTTTTTTACTTGGACTGCAACTTTAGGAAAGATTTTGACGGCTGATAATTTAAGAAAACGTGGTGTGATTGTGATGGAGTGGTACTACATGTGTAAAAGCAATGGCGAATCGATTGAGCATCTTTTTTTGCATTGTGAGGTGGCAAGGGAATTATGGGCGGGTATTTTCGGTCGAGCTGGGTTGTCTTGGGTCATGCCCAAGAGTGTGGTGGATCTCTTAGCATGTTGGAATAGGAAGCATCATTGCTCCCAACTAGCAGCAACGTGGAGATGGTTCCTTTGTGTCTATTGTGGTGTATTTGGATGGAGCGCAATGAGAGGTGCTTCTACAGCAAGGAGAGAACTGTGGGGGAATTATGGAATTTTTTTGTATTTTCTTTAGTTCAATGGTTTGCTGCTATTGTATTAAAGGGAAAGAATGCCCATGAGTTCTTGCTTTCTTTTCAACTTTCTAAAATGTAATTAGATGTCTCTTTTGTATACTTCCTGTGTACATGGGCTGTGCCTAGTTTCATTCAATCAATAAAGTTTCTTACTTATCAAAAAAAACTTCAGAGTTCCAGTTCATGTGTTATGAATCTATGATACAAGCTTTACTGTATCATTCAGCTCTTTATTTGTTTCTTCACTCACGCAAGCATATTTAGTTTGCAACGCAAGTAAATCAAGAAGGCATCTCAGTTTTGAGATTCGGGAATTGCAAAAAATCTAACGTCCAACCTCTTTTCCGTAATCTAGTGTAAGTGATGACTCTCCATAACTGATTATCTAGTTAGCAGTTTACCGCTTGCTGATTCTTATCTAATTACTGTTTAAAAGTCAACTTGGTTCACATGGCTTTGTAATTGATTCCTTTAAAAAGTCCGTCAGTTACACTAGATATGGAATCTCTATCATTTCTGTGTTTATCTATATTAGAGTGCTTGTGTTTTTGATGATGTGAAAATTTTAATTTTGTTAGGAACTCTGGCAGCCAAATATGAGAAGCTTGGGGGTGAAGTGAAATGGATGGGCAAGCCAGATAAGGTGATGAAATCACATTGTTCTCCTCCATCATCTTCATCATGGTCGTCGTTCATTTCCATATTACATGTTCTTCTGCACCCAGACAGTCACTTCCTTGCTCTGGGTTGCATGCAAAGTAGGCACAGTTACTCTAGATAACTCCGCTTGCAATGTGCATTTCCTCACAATCTCTCTTACCATATAATTAATATGTATGCTCGAATACCATATGAATGATTATGCGAGAATTTTATTATTCTAGAATTTTCAAGATAGAGCATATTGTTCTGAGATGTGACTATAGCAAATAATTGCAATGAAATTTTGACATGTATAATTTAATTAGTAAATAGCAAAAACTCAGCCAAGCTTTTTCGCATACCTTTAAAGCCAATACAACAATTGAAATTATATTTAGCATTAAATCATATCTGAATTCTTCTCAAATTATATTCAATCAGTGCTGATTAGTTCTTTGAAAATCTTATCCAAACTTTGGTTGCAAGTGGTTTCCATGTTATTTCACAGATTCTTACCTAGCACATTTCAAATAATTCCTGAAAAAACCAACCAGCTGTCAGCCTGTCAGAGATGTGTTTTGTACCCAGGCTTAGTCTAGCAGTCTCTTGTATTTAGTTCTAATTAGTCACAGTCTCACAGAGCCGTGCAGTTTTCAGGAACAGATAAATTTATTAAACTAAAAATATTAAATTTAGCTAAGTTAGTTACCTGAAAGAGTGCCAATGTTGTCACCGAAATTTGGTTCAAACTTTGGTCTTCCCTCCTTTAGTCTTTTCGTTTTATATAATAATTATGGAAAACCTTACAAATTTACTTCAGTGGAGATGGGGGCGAAAATCTTTTACTATAGTGTGTCAAAGTAACCTTGCCCATAAAGAGTTGTGACTTCCTCTAAACTCAGTAACCTTTATTAGGCCCTTGTTTATAAAACAAAAGAGGCACGAGTAAACAAAACCAAAAAGACATGCGTTAAACTAACTTGAAATGACCATTAGCAACTTTATTAGATGTATTATTTTTAATAGTTTTTTTCTTTATTACATATATAATATAATTTTCATTTAATAACATAATGGCAAAGTTGATGATGTCGTTGAAAAGAAGCAAAGTTCCCGCCCCCCCTTCCAAAATTTTATATTGGTAGCGATAGTCCTCATGATGTTGTCAGTTGATTTTTCGTGATCACTAATTTTTGTAGTTGAATTTTGGGGTAAGTAGTTGTAACTTTTGAAAAGGTGGGATATGATTGCTTTTCTCTTGATTTAAGTGTTTTTTCTTCTTACCATAGTGTTTGCCATTGTCAACTTCTTTGGGCAATCCTCCCCCCCACTCCCCAAAATTTCTTCCTTTGTCACTAGTCTTGTGTGCTGGCTTGACTCCAATATTATACCTTTTGAAAATGGTATCAGATAATCTATGAAGCCGCCATGGCAATGGCTGGTGTTGATGCGTCTGATTCTATTGCTGTTGGTGATTCTCTCCACCATGACATCAAGGGTGCAAATCAGGCTGGAATCCAATCAGCTTTTATCACTGGTGGAATCCATGCAACAGAACTTGGAGTAAGCAATTTTGGAGAAACTGCAGATTTGTCTTCTGTTGAAGTTCTTGCATCGAAATATAATGCTTATCCGTCATATGTATTACCTGCATTTACATGGTAAAATCTCAGCTTGGTAAGCACTCTAAATTCCCAGTAACATACAAATAAATTATTTATTAAAATCGCATAAGATTTATATGATTTAAACTTGATTGATTTGATGTTATGGCGACATGTGAGATTAGGTCAAGAGTTTGTGATTTGAAATCATTAAAAGTTCAATTTTTTTTCATGCAGAAGAATTACAGTGTGCTAAAAGCAACTTTAACTGACGAGTTACTTGATATTGATTGCAAGTTCGAACTATGTATGTCTGGTCTTAGGACATTACTTTGATTTTTGTGTGCAGATGCAGATGAGTTTTCCATTTGCTTGGCAGTCATAACAGTTTTGTTGAAATCGGAGACTTCCATTCCCCTAAGTTCTAGCCGTCTTAGACTGGATGTTCCAATCTAGAATGGCCTAAATCATTATTTAGAATGTGCTTCTGATTCCTTGTGTCGATCAATGTACTACAGGAATCCCAATAAATGGTTAGAGCCACAGAGCAAAACATTCTACTTAAAAACACTAGTGTGTTTCTATGAACACTTGTGGAATTATTTTGACGTCATATGTGTAGAAAGATGACTTGTTAGGATTTCTGTTTATTAGAGAAGATCGTTTTAAGTAATGCCACATACAATCGTGGAATTCGCAAGCGCCGTGCAGTCGCTTTGAAAAAGAGTGAATTTTACTATTAAAAAATTAATTTTTTTTTCATGCAGGTCCGTATTTATTCACTATTTTCAAAGTGATTGTGCTGCGCTTGCACATTCACGATTGCAACTATTATTTTTCTTATTTTTAATGGGTAAAAATAATGATAGACAGATCCTACTCAGACGTAAGATAATAGCTTGCTACTGAGTTGACACCGGACAAAAGAACTTGCAATGAGGTTCTCTATGTTGGCTGGCTTGCTTGGATCGGTCGTGAAACTTACGGTAAAGTATGACATAATTTCGTAGTTTATTCCCGAGACTTAATCAGACATAAACCATGACATTTACAGGCAAGTCTGACAATATTTCGAAGGTTGTTGAGCGGATGAAGTTAGTGTATGGAAGTCTCTTATGAAATGCAAAACTAGAAGTTCAAAGCAATTCGAGATGTTATGTCCACATTTTTACTATCGATATAAAATAAATAAATAAAATTAATATTAATGTTATTTATTTTGAGCTCTTTATGATGTTGTGAATATTTGCAATATTTATTTATTTATTTATTAAAGAGTGGAACCACAAGTAGTGATGATTGTGAAGGATCATCTAATCCGGACAACAATCCGACAGCACATAAACCAGTGCTGGACAGTGACACAAGATTCATAAGAATTTCAACTTCAAGGTATATGTTTTAAGTACCATAATTTTAGGAAGTATTTATCATCGAGATTGGAGAGTCTGAGACCTATCTCTAGTCTCAAAAGTGTGAAGGTGGTAATGGGTGAGGTTCATAACTTCTAATCCAAAGCCAAGATTACAGACTACAGTCCTGTCTGCCATCAGAAATGAATAAGAAAAATATATTCTAAATGGAAAGATGCAAATCAGCTAATGAAATAAATAAAACCTTAAAGAATCCAATATCAAATTGCCAATGTCGTTTGGGACCTCAAGCCCCAAATGCTGTCAATTTGCCAGCAAAGCTGAAACAGTGCTGTCTCATTCTCCGTGCTGTCCACACTGCACCGTGCCAAATATGAAACCCCCAGATAAAGCACCTTGAACATGCAGGGCATGTTGTGACCCTTTCTGATTTATAAACCCAAGTCCCTCACCATGACAGGTATGTAATTGACTAGAGAACCATTTTCTTTACCCATCTTATCCTTTCACAAAAAACTTGGAGCACTCCCTTTGGCATATCTCTCCGCTCCTGTAATTTGGGGGCAATGAAAGGTGGGGATGGTGAGGCGTCGCATGGCTTGCACCACAGCTAATGCCTCAGGCTCTGCCCAAATGTAAATTCATGAATGAAAATCTTTATGGGAAGCCCTTCTAACAGAACATTAGCACTTGTTTTTGGAATTAAAATCAGAGAACTTAAAAGTTTGCAAGCAATCTAAAAAAAAATGTCATAATACCTGAGAAATTCAATCCTGTTACATCCAAACCATCATTTCCTATTGTTTCTTTATTATATTACATCAGTAATATGTAAATCAAGCTATCACCATACACTCAATCAAAATAAAAACCACAATGATGGGATAAAATAAAACTAAAAAAAGGTTAAAAAAACCAAAAATAAATCACACAAATCGGTTAAATGGCTTCCTTCCAACCCCAGCAGGTAAAGAAACCGTAGAATCCACACTCAAATTCCCTATAGATTGAAGTGACTGGTTCTTGTCTAACATTCTTTGGGAGCCAGAATCCTTGTTAGAGAACAAGGAGCCCTTGTTCCACTTGAAAGGCCCTATGCCTTGTGTCAAAGGGAATGAAAGTCGCCTCTTTGACTCGCTGGCCGGAGTCCCTGGAAACCTATCCCTGGGGTTACTACCAGCTCTTACTTTGGCTTTGGCTGAAACTGTTTGAGCCATGTAGCTTGGAACTGAAAATGGTGGGCAGCTCATGAGGCTGTCGTCGTCCTTTAATGGCAAATCATAAGCAGAATCAGCTCCACTAGCTCTTGGTCTTGAATATTTTGACAAGCTGCTGTTGCCTAGTGGGGTTCTATTCGGAGGTGTTCGAGCCTGTTTTGCCGTCGTGAGTATGGTTGATTTTGAGGATCTTGGTGTGGCAATATCCATATTATCAAACCCAAAATGATGTTGCTTGTAGTTGCTTGATTGGGGCAGTGGGCTTGGCTTCAGCTCTGAATGCGGTCTTTGAGGTGTAAGTTGAAAATTTTTCACTGCAAGTCCTTCAGTTGGATTTGATGGAGGCAGCTGGCGTTCCAACCAGTTCCACCACCATGGGAATCCCCCAGATCGGATATCGGTTAGAGGTGTTTGACCTGATTTAGGAGTGGCTTTCCACAACTGTTGGCAGAGAGAGAGAGAGAGCATAAACATCAAGATATACAAATATATAAAAAAATTTGTTGTAAGAAAACTTGGCTTCTGGAGCTAGTTTGAGAAAGAAGGAATCAATTTCCTTTGAAGTTGGTCATTGATTAAGTGTAGGCCAATAACATGGAGATAGGCATGTTGATCATTATTACGAGCTTAAGTGTATCCATGAGCCAGCATACATGTTAATATGCTATGTATCTTGAATTCATTGACTCTAGATGATAGTTTTCAAACAATATAACGTTTGCAATTTACAAGGGTACAACTCTGGGAGATGCAGAAACTTGATATCTTTCAAACAGCTTAACTCTACTATGATGGCCTTCGAAAAAGTATTAGCACTGCAATGTTTCTTAAAACAGTAAGTCTCTGTAGACCCCAAGTCCTACCTAAATGCTCGTAGCTATTAATCACCAAAAAGACACGTGTGCTGGGGTCTAGACCATATTCAAGAAAATGCCTTAGGATGCTCCATAATATGAGAAATGGGGGAATGAGAACCATGAAAAAGGGAGGAATGAAAATGAAGATCAATAGACAAATCATGGTGAAGTAAACAAGACCAGATTGTTAATACTGAATGCCCAATGAAGTGTATTTGTTGGTAGACATTGATGGATTTGTTTGAATAACTAATTGTGTAAGGGTAGATCAACCTGGTGATGCAATTGAAGCTGGTCCAAGTTAGTGTTAATAGATTACCTGGTGGGAATATGCATAGGCCATGGCTCTCTCCCTCTTGATAACTGCCTCAACCTTTCTCTGCAATTTTGCCTCTATCTGCTCCTTTGTTAGCAAGCTATCATCCCAGTCATCATGGTTACCTGCCTCAGACTATACCAGTACTCCAAATGTAAATGTTACTTCTTGTTGAAGAAATAATAAAAAAGGCAAATAACCGAAACAACACCAAAGTGTATGTTCTTTTGTACTTTAAACAACAAAAGAGTGAGGCATCACTGGGTCTACTGGTGAGATTTGAAAAGTATATATTTCTTTATTAGATTACCAAAATGAAGATCAGGCAAGATGAATTGCAATGTCAAGTCCAGGTAAGGGGGCAGACATAAAGCCATGCCATTAATATGGACAGGCTATACATAATGGACATGGCATAAGGAATTGATTTTTGTAACCAAGGTTAGAACTTTTGATCATCTGATCAAATATCCAATGAGGTGCCACCAATGGGCCAAATTGGGGAGCATTATTGACTGGAAGACTAAAAGCCAGATAGCTCAAATCAAATCACTAATAAAAAATAGGGAAACTTACTGCCTGGCTCCATTTGCCAAAGGTACTCTCCACTTCCTTATCATTCCTGAATTGAGCTTGCCGCCGGGCTTGGTTTTCTAACATCTGGATCCTCCGTGTCTGAATCTGAGATTGAACACGCACCAAGAGTTGCATGTATTTCATGGCAGTCATTGTCTGGCGCTTCACATTCTGTCCTCTCACCACTCCTTGAAGCCTCACCAGACCCTTTAATGCTCTAAAGCTTCTCCTTGCCTGTATGAAAAGTACTAGTTATGTGAATTGGGTTATGATCAGACGTTTAATAGAACATGCTCAGTTGAAAGAGGTCTAGAGGAGTCCTTTTTAGGTTCTTTTCTTTCAATATCTCTTGTCATAGGATCTCCAAATCTGTCCGGCATTAGATATAGTCGCCTAAAACTTGGGCTTGACACGGATGAACTGTGATAAATTGCTTCCTCAAGCTAACCTCAACAGAGTATCAGGGAATCTCATAGAACCCTATATTCAAATCAAGGTTGGCAAATGGCCCTGCCTTAAAGTTGCAGTTTCACTCTCTGGAAATGTTGTGCATGAACTAGATTCTTTGAAAGAACACTACACTAACAATTCTGGCCGAATACAGTCCAAACATGTAGTTTGTGAACAGCTTTGAATTTGGACATATCCGAAAACAATTACCTTTTTTTTATTAGTATATCCGAAAACAATTACCTTCAATGTCAAGTGTCCTATAAACTTATCAATTGTGTTTACGTGATAGGAGATTCATCCAAATGGTCACGCAGCCCAAAAAAAGGGTTACTTACCAAAGAATAAAAATACACGAAGGGATATCTGTATTGAATCTTACTTTAACTCCATATTCTCATATTTGCTTGTTAGACATGCCGTGATACCACAGGCCATTGAATAAATGTCTTTGATGTTAGCCAGTTAACAAGAGAAGATGGACAGTTACCTTATAACCTCTATAGGCTGCTTGGATCTTAGTAGCTGAAGCATGGTGGTTTCTTAGAGTTGGTTCTGGTCTGTGGCTAATCTCTTTGTAGTGATGAACAATCCGAGGAGAAGCAGCTCTAGGGGATGCAACCCTGGGAGAAGCAACTCTGGGAGAGGCAACCCTTGGAGAAGGAGCCCTTGGAGAAGCAGCTCTAGGAGTCAGAAAAGGGGGTGTTTTTGATTGCTCAGCAGGCGTGGGAGGCCTAAAAGTTAATATTTGTTGCTCTCTTTCAAAGTCCCCAAAAATTTTTTCAATGCTGCTTGGCTCTCTGAATAGGGGAATGAATGAATTGGTATCCCCATGTCTTAGTTTTCCCTTCTTCTTCTTTTCTTTTGTGCTTTTCTTCTCTGATTCCTGCAATTGTTATAAAGCAATAATGGAGAAAAGTTCCATTCAGTCCTCATTTCAGAAGTATTTTTCATGCGGGAAGCAAGTGATCTTTTCTCTCTAAATCCAGAAAAGTATTTTGAAACCCTAATTGAACAGCTCCATTTCTACCAAATGTGTTGTTCCAATGAATATATACTAAATGTATGATATTGACTTACATTGACTGGCTTCGCCTTAGAATGCGGTATAAACACTCTCTTGATTGCAGAAAACCAACTGCCTTTCTTTCCCATGTCCCTAGCATTACTGTTTCACCCTGTTAAGGAAGAATATATCAAATACTTCAGTAGATGCGAGTCCAGATACACATGCATGCATCCAGACTTGCATATGCATGTATCTTCTTAAAACACATCGCAATAAAATCTTTGGATGGCTGAAACCAACAAAGACAATTAGCATTGGGAGAACATCTGGAGCATATGATTTGTATGTTTTGTCAAGCTAATGATCACAAAATATTGCAAGCACAGAATAAAGCTATTCAAAAACTACCCAAAAGTTACACGATCCATAAATTATTGACTCCTCAACTTTCTCTTCTCAAGCTATTAGTCTGAGGCGCTTAGCATCCCTTCCGCCAAATTAACATGGAAAACCATAGAGATCTGAGATAGCTAGCATTCTGAGGTGATTTTTATTGTTTTACTCTAATCAACAGGGAAAAACAGAGAGATAAGCGATATGACCATATGAGATGTCTATCAAGACACAAACAAAAATGAATTATAATAGCATTTCGAAGAAACTAGTTCAAAAATTAACCGGATAGAAGATTAGCCATTGATAGATAATGTAGACCAAAAAACTTACACTAATCAGCAAGAAGAAGGCCACCCCCACCTACCACGAAGGCCAAAAGAGGATCAAATAAATAAAATAGAAAGCTTTTAAATAAACAGACCTCCCTCCAAAAAGAACAAAAGAAAAGTTTCATGTATAGAAAGAAATAAGGAGGACGGGAATTTGCAGATTGGATTCAAATGTTTGTACTATGTAACAGAGAGACACCATCCATGTTTATTGTACGATATGACTACAGAAGTGGGTTTAAAACGTCAATTTCATTGATCTGTATACAGTTGAGATCAATAACATTATCAATATAAACAAACACATACTGCCAAACAGAATTCTCAACTCAAATACAGAACAAAGAATTGCTTTTTATTTTCGTTAAAAAGGTAAGAAATCCTCTACGGGGTTGATTCGCTTAAAATCTGAACAGGGTTCATCTCTCTGTAAAACAAAACTCTTAACAAGATAAAAAACAATTCAAGTATTACCTAACATCCAGAGTACTCTGAGGCGGATAGAGAGAGAGAGAGAGAGAGAGAGAGTTTATCAAGATGTAAAAGCAGCACTACTCGCAAAGAAAACTAATTTTTAAGAGTTTAAAGATGAAAATTCTCTGAATAAACACCTGACACTCATAAGAGAAAAGGGATCCAACGAAACAAGGAAATGAACAAGGAAATTACCTTAAAACTGACATCAAACTTCCAACCTCTATAACAAAAACTGCCCACCTTTCCAAATTCTACTTCAATTAATATCTCCAAAAGATTATACCTGATCATCAGACAACATAATTAACATAAACCTAAAAGTACACAGAATAAAACATGGCTAAGGAGGTAACTGAGATCAAGTGTACCTTGCTAAACCTTCGGACCTTCCAAAGGCTCTTCAAAAAGCTGTTTTCAGCCAAAAGGAAGAGCAAGCAGGGAAGAGCCTTCTCTCTTCTCTATCTCTCTCTAGCCTCCCTCTCCCTTCCTGTGCCACAAGTTGCTTTCCCTCATAGCTAGCTAGCTAGCTAGCTGTTTTCTTTCTTTCTTTCTGTGTCCTTCCCTAGCAGTTTCTCTCTCTACAAACTTTGAATCGGGTTCCTACTCGTATGAATTTTACTTTTCTTCCTTCCCTTTGCTACCTTACTTTCACCTTTTGTGGGATTTATATTTATTTGTTTTTCCTTTTGGTGTCACTAATCATCATGAATGATGAGAAGGAAAGAGAAAAGAGGGGAGGAGTTGGCCACTTTCTCACTCAATGTGCCCAACCTTCAACTACCTTTACTTCAGTGGGAAGACTTATCTGTACATCAAACATCAAACTATTCCCTACTAATTAACGGTTAGGTTTGGTACACTAATTATTATTATTATTTACATTTTAATTATTTATCATCATCATCTTTCCTGCCTGCCTGCCTTGTTACCTTCCTGACCTCAAAATTTATTTTTTATTTTTTGCTGCTTATTTATACTCTCCAAAGATACTCATATTCTATCTTACGCGCGTCTAGAAGTTGGGTGTAATTCACTAACACGTGCCCATTACATTAGATAATAATTTTTCTTATCAGTCATTATTTATTTTTTATTTTTTATATTTTATGAAAAAAAAATATCGCGTGTGAAATATGAAAATAAATAGTAACTGCTGTATAACACATCATGCGTAAGAAGAAAAAAAAATTTACAAGATTAGAAAGATCAAAGACGTTATAATTTTGACCTGGTACTTGTTCTGAGAGAACAAACTTGACGTTAAGACAATTTGACGAAGTTTTCTAAACCAAATTTGAAGTTGGGTCAAGTCCAAAAATGTGACCAATTAATAAGGTTCAAATGCTCTCTACCTTGTCTCTGTGTCTGTCAAATATCTAGGCCTAGGGGTTTATATATATATATATATATATATATATATATATGAGAAATAATATTTGTAATAGTGAGGGGATAAATGCCGTGTATTCATTTTAAAAAAAGTGAATAAATACAAGACCTACATGAAAAGAAATTAATTTTTAAATAATAGATTCTACTCTTTTTCAAAATATTATATTATATATATATATATAATATATCATTTTATTGTTTTATCTACTTTACTTGTAGTCTTGTAGATGGAGCCCAGGAGTTAAATCTGAGACTGACGATTGCTTGCTGAGACTCCAGTTTCACAGAAGTCAGAAGTTTACAAAAAAACACGGAGTAATTCATGTTGAAGTTGCACGAATTTAGACTTCTTAGTACACATGCATTATTGTGACTATGAGCATCGATGGTCGTACTGAGTTGTCGAAATGAAAGACTTTTCTTGCTTATTAATGCTAAAATTAAGTTGCAAATTCCCTTATTTTTAAAGAGCATGTTTTAATTATCAAAAATAATAAATACACAATTATTACAATTATTTTGATCTCATTTTTCGTAAAGGATAAATATTGATTTTTTAAAAAAAGAAATAATAATTAACGTAAAATATTGTATAATTACTTTAAAAGAAATGAATGAATACAATATTTATATGTAAATAAATTATTTTTTTAAAATAAATATACGAAATTTATATATTCTATAATTACATATAGTATTTATTTTAATATACAAAAAGAAATCACGTATACATTACAAAAGAATTAAATGTTGTCACACGTTGTTGTCAGATAAAATCGAGACACCTGTCCAATCTCTTACCCAAACATCAGATCAATCATAACTACAAAACCGGGAATTAATGCTGAATATGGACACCTTATCTTTATCACTCTTTGTTTTTTCTTTTAAATCTTTAAATTTGATTGATGGATATCATGGATTTGATTTTAATACCCTAAAATGCCCATTTATATGTACTTATTATCAGGAGGAGAAGTTATGCTTAGAATTTTATAAAAATAAAATTATAAATTAAGATTATTTTATATATTATACTAAATTTGAAGAATACATCATTTACTATTTACTCTCTACTAATTTTATATATAATTCTGAAATGCGTAAACGTTATATAGTTATTTTAAAAAAGGGTAGAATTTACTATTAAAAAAATTTCATGTTAGCCTTATATTTTATTTATTTTTTTTAAAACGATTAAGCAACGGTTATATAATTTACGATTTTAAATATTTTTTCTCATTCATTCTTACACTTCATATCTATGACTTTTTCATAAGATGTAGAAATATTTTTCATAGAATATAAGATGTGGAATGATAAATAATAACAAATATGAAAAATCTTTGTTTTTTTTAAGTATAACATTTCTCTTTCCTGTATATACACTATTGGAGCGTGATTTGTACTTGCCACAGATTGAGGTGGGGTTAAACTTAAACCTAAACCCCAAAGCAAAGCAGTAGCCTTCATAGTATGAAAACAGTAGCGTATTCCACGTGGAGCCTACCGACAACCGATGTGGCCCCTAGACATTCGAAATTAGCCATGTGATATCAGCCATTGGATCAGAATAGTAATGGCAAGTTGCAGGAACTCTGACGCTTATGATGGTTTTTGCACACTTGGTTGTAAACAAAAATCTACTGTCACCGACAGATGGTCCCGATTGGTCCTGATAATTTTTTATTTATTTATTTATTAAAAAAGTATTTTTTTAATGTTATTTTAATTTTTTTTTTAAAAGTTTAAGAATATCAATTTAAAAAAAAAAAAAGTGAATAAAACATGGGAATATGAAAAAAATTAATTTTTTAATAAAAAATGATTAATGAAAAAAAAAAAAAAAATAAAAAAAAAAGATTTTGAACACTGCTCGGTTGTAAAATATGTCGAGAAAAGCTAAACTAGATCCATCCGATGGGTCCGGAATAAGTTTTTTTTTTATTATTTTATTTAATAACTAAAGAAGTAGTTTTTTGTAAATTTTTTTTAAATATTTAAGGATATGAAAAAAATAAAAAGAAAATAAAATGATATTGTCAGAGCACGGCTCAAATGCTCGGATTACACCTACCTTTTGTTGGGTGCAGCACGGCTCAAATATGTTTGTGTATCATCCCATCATTAAAACACTCCCAGGCGACGCACGTGAGGCGTGATAGATAAAAAAACATACCGAGTACATAGGATCCGACATTGACATGGCAAATCCTGTTTTTCTGCCCCGGCTTCTAGAATTCAATTTTCATTAAGAAATTATTAATCTTTGGGATCAGAAGCCATCAAAATATAATATAGTTGAATCAATGTATGATTTTCTATAATTGGGTACCAAAAAGATTAGCTTTTGGATTCATGGGTAGTTGAACTACAACATGGGTTCTGTATAGGTTAAAGGTACCAGGATTTCTTCAACTTTCAACACAAAAACTTCGACTTGCATTCATATCTTTGCATAGAAAGTATTTTAAAATTAAAAAAAAAAAAACTTATTAATTAATGAGTACTCTCATGTCTGTCAAACTTTAAATGATTCAAATTTCATAAAAATAATTAATCCACAAAATAACATCACTTCATATGATACGTTAGAGTTATTTTATATTAAAAAATAATTTTACAATCTAACGTATCATATTAAATCACGTCATCTCATAAAATAAATTTTTTTATAGTTAAAATATTTCTCACTCATTATATTAAATGAGAGAGAAATATTGTAGATTTTATCATGATCAAAGTGAAAAACGTAAATCTAAAAAGAAAAATTATTCTCGTTAGCCACTATTGATTAACTCACATCTCATATCCTATGAAAAATACACTCACATCTTATGAAAAAAAAAACTATAAGTATGAGATGTGAAAGTGAATAGTAGCTGATGCATAGAATTTTTCATCTAAATAAGAAGAGAACGTACAACCTAGACTAGAAGTGAAATTAAGAATTAAAAAAATATATTTTAATATTTAAGTATATATTATGAGACAATAGATTAAGCCATTTGTTAAATTAAATAATTAAAAAAAGGTACTAGTGGATATTTTGTGGTATTTACCATTTAGATTATTGTTTGATCTATGTTTAGGGAATGCAGGTTCTAGGATGGATCTCGCAGCTCACCATTAAAGACTATTTTACAAATATCAACTACATTTGATTATATATATATATATATATTTCCCACAAGTACTTTTTCTTAAATATCAATCTTTTAATTAGAGTGATATGATATTTGTGGATATATAAATGACAAAAGCCATGCATGCCCTTAATTTAGAATATCATGTACATAATAATCAAGATTGGCTCCTTGCCGCCTGACATGTCGGTCCACTCACTAATCATTAGAAAGAAAGAGATAAACACATTCTGATCACACGTACACGATCGATGGAGCTAGCCGCGTTTAGCATAAAAAGTGGCCGAATATATATATATATATATATATATACAAGGTAAAGTGTCTATTTCATCATTTCCTGAATTAAAATGGTAGTCTCCACTATTTTGTTGTTGATGATGTTAATTATTAGATTCCTCTCAGCTACAGCTCTCACATCATTAAAAAACAAAAAAAAAGTAGTTATCAATAAGAATAGTTGGGGTAGAATATCAAGAAAGGAGATATATATATATATATATATGTTTTAAAAGTGACTAAATTTAAAAGAGTAATATTAGATATAATTATGAAGTGTATACATTCTGCATTCTCATCTTGAGAAAAATAAAATAAAATTTACGGTTAAAAAAATAAATTTTCATGTAAATTCAGATTTATCCATTATTTTTTAAATAGAGTACACGGGATTACCTTGCACATCAAAATACCTAAATTTATTTTAATTCATCTTAACTCATTATTACGACTTTTTTAAATCTCAACACAAAATATAATAAACAATTTAATTTTTTCAAATTTTAAAATAATATTTTAACAATATTTTATCACCTCAACTCAACTCAGTTTAACATCCAAATGCAACCTAAATATCATTTTTCAATTTAAAACTAGGCTAGTTTGTTCCTAAAAGTGATTAAAAGTTTAAATATGTGGTTTAAGTGCTAAACTACAGTACATCTTTTTTTTCTCATTCAGTGTCTAGTGTCTCAACGACAAATTCATGTCCTCTAGCAGCTATCTCTTCGAACTTTTTTGGTAGGTCAACCAAAATCAGGATTAAGCTACAAAAGAATTCTAGCAATATAAAATTGAAATAAGGGGACACCCTGGTTTTCTCTAAGAAAAAAAAAACCCTAATATATATTAATGTTGAAACATGATATTCTAAGATCAAGAAGACAACGTACGTACATATATGGCGGCAGATCATGAGGTTTGGTGTGCATGCTTTTCCATATAGAAATTTGGAATTAGCAGAGTTGATGATGTCATGTATATATACATACTAGCTAGCTAACGTATAATAATAGTTTATATTAATTAAGTTTTTGGAAAATGTTAATAAATCGTTTGAAATTCAAGGAATAATAAGTACTGATCTGGGATATATAAAGTACCAAATAATTAAAGGCCAGTACTTTAAATACTAATGTTGAATTTGGATGTTGAACTCAGATGAGTTGAGTTAAGATGAAAGTTGAATAAAATATTATTTTTTAATATTATTATTATTTTAAAATTTGAATTATTTATTATATTTTATATTAAAATTTTAAAAAATTATAATAATTAGGTCGATACGGATTAAAGAAACCAATTTCGTATGCATCGGTGGTAGTACTGCATGATCATCATGTACTTGTTTTAGACTTTGAAGACCCATTGATTCAACGCGCATGGGGAATCAAATTACCATCGTCACACGTACGTCGACGCGGCAAAGCGCAAAGTTCAGTCATCAGTGGCTGGTCAAAGTTCAAACACCGCGGGGAAATCAATTCCTCGAAAATCGGTGGGTTTGGGATATTGAAGCGAGTTGAATTGAGTTGAGATGATAAAATATTGTTAGAATATTATTATTTATTATTATTATTATTTTGAAATTTGAAAAAGTTGAATTATTTATTATATTTTATATTGAAATTTGAAAAAATTGTAATGATGAGTTGAGATGAACTCAACTTCCAAACGAAGTAATTTTCTACTAGCTAGGATTTTTTTTTTTTCCATTGTACGTCATGTGTTGATTGGTCACCGTTGAGTATTTTTTTTGTAATTATTTTTACATTAGTTTGGCAAAGTGAATTCACATCATATATATATGTTATTGGGCCAATTAATATATATAAAGATCACATTACTTTAAAGATTTTCATTTTTATAAACCACAAGCTGGTGGATATATACCATAGATCAAGTAATTAAATGCATGGAGTTCCATTTCCAGAAACTTGTGATCATCATCATGATGCATGAGGCCGTCGACGAAAAAAATTCAGTCAAGATGGGTCAACAACAGATGCAGGGAAATTCGATTAAATGATGCAAAATACCAGAGTTAATTAATTAGGTATATATGCAGCTACATACATGTACGTACGTACATATACATGATAAATATATAATATAGAACATGAAAAAGAATCGTTTGGGAAAAAAAAATCAAATCAAGAGGCTGAATTGACGATGAAAAAAGAAGAAGAAGAAGATCGAGAAGAAGATAAAGAAGAGTACTGAAACAGATCATGAAAAGGTAGTTGAGAAAGCTTAGCTAGCTAGAAATTAGAAGAAAATAACATTTATGCTTTCGGATCGGAGGAGATCATATTTTTAAGAGTCCTGAAACAACCTAGCTAACTTGTTGAGTGTGATGCAGATTACATAACCACTAATATCCCTTGCTCTTCAAGTTCTTTATATTTGTTTTGAGTGGCTTATAAGCAAAAACATGACTAGCTATATATATCTAATTAATAGATAGGTTAGCTTGGGTTGTTAACCTAAATAATATTTGAGATCCAAGAAAAAGTAAAATTGCATCGATCATCATGTGTTCGTAGGCATGGTGAGGTCATTTTGGCCCCAACCGATCATTTTGATCTTAAAATCTTTGACAAGAAAAAATAAAAAAAATAAAAAAAATTAGTGGAATTAAATATTAATTTGAAATCCAATACATTGATGATCATTTGTAACCAAATAAAAGCTTTTCATTTATATTTTTTTCTTAACCGTTAATTATAAATATGATCATGATCCTATAAATTAAAAATTTTTGTAGGTAAAGAAGTCATATATATATATATATATATATATATATATATATCCACGCAGTATATAAATCGATATATATGCAGTATTAATCATCCAATAATGATGCCCAGCCAATTCTGGATAAATCTTTCTCATAAAATAATAGATAGGAAAAAAAAAAAAAACAGAGAGCTAGATCAGATATTCATTGATCAAACAATAAAATGAAGGGGAAATATTTTCAAAATTTACCATTTGGACACATGCATGCAAACTATCATGTACGTACTACTCTCAAGACGTACTACGTACTAATGATCATGCATAATAATGTTCGTGATCGGCTTGATCCTCCCGCCCTGCCATCACCATTCTACTAAGACGACTAGGACCCAGCTTCTTCCTTCTCATAATACTCCTCCTCCTTATCACTTCCATTTGATTCCTCCTCCTAACTTGCATCATTGCTTCTTCTTCGACAACAAATCTTCTCATTAAAACGTCGTCGGTCAAAGACTTTCCACGGAAAACTCTTCTCCCTTCCACACTAAGTCTTGCATGACTTGGAAAAGGAATAATTCTCTGATGATCTTGTGACGTAGTAGTAGTAGTGGGAAATGGCTTTGATCTTGGGTAGCTGTTGCTTCTTCTGGGTGGTACCTGATCAGCTCGGAAAACCTCGTTGTAAGAAGAGATTGGTGCACAGAGACAAACTCGAGTGAACGAAGTGGCAACCCTTAGAGAGGTGCATTTTCTTAGCTTGTGTACTGATCTAGTACTGGTACTACTTGGGATTTCTTTGCTACTACTTTTGGAATTAATGGTTTTCCATAGCGTAGCATTTGTCGTCGGGATTTCTGTGGACTTGGAAATGGGTCTCCATACAGTGGCCATCTCGATTGCTCTTTGATACCAAGGCTTCCTATAACACATATAAGAGGTAGTACATGTCATGCATAATATTATTATATATCTTCGCGTGCATGCATATATGCATGTTATCATGATCATGTAGTGCACTTTAACTGTAACATGCATATATATATATATATATATATATAGCAAATATTTTTTATATCAAAACAAATATGAAAGAGCAGTACAGTCCTCATTTGACGACTGCAATGCAAGTCTAGACAATTTTATCTTTAAAATTTTTTAAAATTATAAAACTATCACTCCTAAAATAATATTTTTTCTCATTTAATAAAGGGTCTGTACATACCATCTCTAAGTGGGAACTGTAAATAGAATTTCTCGATATGAAATTTATGGATCTATGCCAATATATTAAAAGTAGAAAGCGGAAAGTTTGAAAACATATATGTTAACAATATGAACCCAATGAAAACTAAGTAAATTTATCGTAAAACCAAAGCTGCTTGCTTGCTTGCTTCCCCCGGCCTCTTAATTTGACGTTGACATGATGAAGACTTGGTGCTGGGTCAAAATCTTCAAATTTCAAATTTAGACTCAGCCTGGAGTTTTATTTACGGCCGTTTTGCACCAAAGTAGGCGGTCCAAGCTGACCTCCTTTTGTTGCTATTTGAAATCTTAGAAAAGTTTCTGAACATTCTACTCATAATTTAATATAGAGAAATTCTATTTGTAGTCTCTACTTGAAGACTGTATATGCAGACCCTTTATTAAATGAGAAAAAACATCATTTTATGAGGGATAGTTTTATAATTTTAAAAAATTTTAAAACTAAAATAGCCTAGACTTGCATTGCAGTCTCGATTTGGAGACTGTACCTAACATTACTCTTTAATATAATCTCCTATACAAATTACATGCCCAAAAATAATTCTCCAACAAGAAAATACCTAGTTTTGGATGTACATATAATGAAATATGGTCAATCATGCTGGAGATCTAGAATTAAAAGTTATATATGCAAGGCTCATGACATTACAATATATTAGGAAAAGTACTTGTTGAAATCTAATGTGTTAATTAAGGATGTGCGAAACTATATATATTTGCAAGTAAGAAATAACCCACTAAAAAAAAACGTAACAAATGTTACATTCCAATATTTAAAAAAAAAAAAAGTAACAAGCACTTTAAAGTAGGAGAAATTATATTTGCAGTCTTAAAATGCACAAACAGCGCGTACTTCTTTAAAAAAAATGGATAAATCTGAGACCCACATAAAAATTTTATTTTTTAATGATGAATCCTATCTTTTTAAAAAATAGTACGAGATATTTGCACGCAGAATGAATGTATCTATTACTCTTTAAAAAACATCTTCTTTTTTTTTTTTATGGTTTATGGGATCGTGCTTACAAAACGTCAACAGTTTTTAAGACTGGGCCTCGCGGAGTCCACCAATGTTCGAACATGGGTGTCCATAAGATAGAATGCAATAAAGAAGAAAACTAAGGCCCAAAATAAATTACACGTTCTTTTTTTATTTGGATTTCCAGTTAAAGTCTTAAACAAAGAGAGAATGATCTTCAAGTAATAAAGGAGAATGAGTTAACTGTAGAGTAATATCGTTAATCATATTAAAAAAATATATGTACTTTTCACATGTTCGAATTACATATGCCATTCAGTAGACTAGGTATAAGTTTGGGGTTGGGAGAAATTTTTTTTATCTTTCCTTGCATTTTTTTCAATCCAAGTGCTTTCTTCCACATTCTATTGACATTAAGCCCCGTTTGGATATAGAAACGCTTCAACCCAACCCATCTTATCTCATTTCATCTCATCATTACAACTTTTTCAAATTTCTATACAAAATATAATAAACTATTCAACTTTTTCAAATCTCAAAATAATAATAATATTAAAAAATAATATTCTAACAATATTTTATTCAACTAACTGTAAAAGCTAAAGCCATGTTATCGTGTAGCTTAGATTAAAAATAAAATATCACATGTCAACTAAAATAATAATAATAATAATAAAACTTTGGAAAAAGGAAGTTCCCTCCTTCCACCACCTATGAAGTGAAACCACTTGTAGGGCAGCTTGATAAGGCCTCTAGAAGTGGCCTTTCCGGCAAGCTACTTTTGTTTGGTCCAGATTGGGCTTAATTCCAAACATAAGTTGCTAGAGGTGGCCTAAACCCTTTATGTGGTTTACTTGGCATTGAAACTTTAAATCAAGAATAACAACTTGCAAGTATTAGTAATGAGTTGATAGTTTATGATGTAATATGCAATTAGACTACTTTAATTTAGTGGAACATGGATTTGATATGTAAAAAAATGAATAAATGTAATGACTTTCTAGAATCCTAAATTACTTACATTAGATGAATAACATGAGAAAATGAAGAGACTGAATGTTTTTCATTTTTAGTAAGTGTATATACAGCACTGTCACATTGACATGCAGAATCACTAGGCCTATTAATTATCCCTGTTTTGTGGGTAAGAGGACACATTTATTAGTAATTACCACCATATTCATGGTTTAGCTGAAAGCTGTAGAACTTTTGACAGCAAACAGGGATAAGAACTGTCTCAAGAGGATCATCTCATGTAACCAGAGCAAATAGCAATGCACAGTAAGAAAGGCAGAGTGCAAACAATCTAAATGATCAGTTTGTTTTTTCCCTGAGACTGGATGATCAAGTAAATATTTTAATGGCTATGATATGAACAGCACACTTTGAACAAAATAGAGTACGATATTGTGTATTCTGTACTAGAAAAACTGCAGAGAGTAACAAAGAAGGCAAGGAGTGTTTTCTTGGCATACCTTGTGTTTGAGTTCTTTGGATCTTGCATGAACTAAGCCAACTGGAGAATGAGTATGTGAGAGCTGGAGAAGAAGAGCAAAGAAGTTTTAGTTGGGTTGGGAATCATGAAGAGCCTTTTCCTGCAATTTGTAACTTCAAGATGGGGTTGGCAATGTTCTTCTTTTTTTCTTTTCTCCATTCTTTATTGCAACCCACCCCTTCTTTTGCTTTGGCAGGCATGATTCTTATTGATCTTAAGAGAGAGAAAGAGAGAGTTTGAAATTTCAAAGGCAAAGTAAAATTGATGCTTTTGAGGCCAATTACTAAAGAACCCCCCCCCCCCCCCCCCCCCAGTAGTCACTTTAAAAGGGAAAAATGCCCCTATCAAACTCCATCTCTTGGTAGGGTATAGAAAGTATGCAGACCCCTTGTAATCATGTTTAGTTCCTGACTTTATGATTGTGGGCGAGTCAGATTTCTTAGGGTATTAATTTGTTTAAGACATGCTTGGCCTGCCTTTCTGACAGAAAAATTATAGACTATCAAAGTAGCTTTTGGTTTGATTGATAAGTTTTTTTTCAATCTCTGTATTAAGATATTGCTTTTGCATGTTGAATCTCATGATACTGCTACTAGTCTTTTGCCATTAGAAATCTATATTCTATTGCACAAAATTATGAATGGAATGCACTTGAAAGAAGGTTTGCAAAGATTAAATGTCCTTGCCTTAATTTTCTTTTGGCAATAGTGGAATCATTGAAATAATTATCATATACTCGATGAGCAGTAACTAAAAAGAAAATTGTGTCAAATATGCAGACGAGCTCAACTCCAGACTAGCATATGATGAGATCATGAGATAATTGTTTTAAACACCCAAGAAGAGGCATAATTTACTAAAATACCAATTAAAACACACATAAGATTTAAGCTATAATTAAAAATATATATATGGCATAAAATGTTTGCGTCTCTGTGTATTGTTGAACATTTGAATATAGGAAAAGGAACCCATTTCATAGTCCTCAAAAGGAGGGCAACATGAGCCAAGGTGCAGGCATGTTTAAGGTCCAGTCTGGTTCTAAATAATTTGCTAATGGATGGCATCATGATTCAGTCTGTGGGTGGTGTTATATCCAGCACCCCAAAAGATGCTGCAAATAGGAAAAGTCATGATGATTGGATATGTTGGGATGGAGATTGCGCCTGTACGCTTAAATTGTTTGTTTATATTATGTCAATAAAACAGTCATTGGGATATTTATACTATTCTTTTACACCATCAGACTACTGCATTCAATTTCAGGCGCATTTTGGTGTTTAATTGGCAATTATTTTACATTCAACGCTTAACATAGTTCATAACAGAGAGCTTTTACAAAAACAAAATGTAATTTACAAGGGATGTAACCTAAATTCTAAAGGGTTTTTTATTTGGAGTAAAAAAAAAAAGTACTAGGGTTTTCAGTCAGCTTTTGCTTTTGTGCATTGTAGACCATAGAAATGATACATTGGAATTCAGAGCTTCCCACCAAAGGAAGAAAGGAAAGGGACACTGGTACAGACTTGCAGTTACCAGTAACTTTGTGGACTTTCCTGAATGTAATGTCAAGTAAACATGTGCGACTGAGAAGTGAGTCCCATTAAAGTTTGGCTCCAAAAAAAAAAAAAATGCAGAAACTGGGCAGTGATAGACATATTTGGTGAAGAAGTTGGGATGAAAAAAGGAAAAGAAAAGTTTGGAGGGTAATCTCAAATTAGATAAGATCCAAAAAGCTCTTGTATAATTTGAGAAAGGCAGAGCCAAACTATACAATCAGAGTAAATTTACAAGTCCTGCAGTCTAAATTTAAGATAAAGAAAAATGGCCATCCAAATCTGTTCGACACATCACGTGTAAGTTAGGAGTTCATCTCAGTTCATGCGAGTTGCCAACACGTGCCATGCTCTGATGCTTTGCAGAGCACCATGATTCTACCCAAAATCTGCTCTGAGGCAGGCATTATGGAAGAAATCCCACCTGTTTATCTTTTGACTTTCGGGGACCATGAATCAATTATCCACACTTTGGTACAATTATTCCATAATTATATTCCTTTTTAAAGTTTTTCCTTTTGAATTGTCAATTTTTTCATCTTGTAAATGTAGGCTATACATGGTGATTGTTTGCAGTTGGACATGAAAACAGTGGATGATTAATCTTTTGAGGAGACGAGGTTTTGAGTTAAACAAGGATTTATCAGATAAGGAACGCCTCATTATTACAAGAAATTTAAGGCCTTGTTTGCTTGGATAATTCAAAGTTTAGTTAAGCAAATCCAAGACGAAGAGCTGGCAATTTACTTGCAAAGAATACCAGCATAAATGGCTTACTGATTCCTTTATGCACAACCTTCTTAAAACAACATATTGCTGACATCCCAACTCAACCATCTCGTAGTCTTTTTTCTTTTCTTTTCTTTTTTGGTTGATGAGTGAGCTTTTGGCCCAAGGAGATGGTACAGAAGATATTCGAACCAGTGAACTTCGCTAAGTCCACAACCAACTGCTCCATTCCTTGGGGTTGAAATTTTGTGGTTGTAGGTGAGTGAAACCTCTTTACACTAAAACAATTAGGGAGACTGCAGAATTGGTAGATCTAGCAGTGGTTGCAGGAGCTGTTCTTACATGATTCATGCAACTACCAAAACTGGAGCCATATTCATCTGAAAAGTAGTCCATGACATAACGCCACTACATGCCCATTCACCATGCTCCTATTCTCCATCAACTTATGGCGTCTTTACTCTGGAAGAAATATACACAATGAACAAGAAATTCTGACTCACTGGCTATCAGCCTCGCCCGAGGATTTCCTGCTCCAAATACCAGAGCCAGCTTTGCGCTCCCCACGCTTTCTCTTATTCCTGGGAAAATGGACATCTGATGATGCTAAACAACATGTCAGGGTTGATGGCTCCGGGGGCCTGACAGATTTCTCCACAGAAAGAGGTTCTGACATTGGAATTAAAGAGGGAGTGGTGCTTTCTTCTTGGTCACCTATCTCTGGTTCCTGATGCGTCTCTGTGGATTGGTTACCCATACTTTTGAAAGTATGCCTTTCCGCTTCAGCTGCCTCACTATGTGCCAGAACACTATCTACAATCTGCATATATTAATATTAAGATATCAAAGGAATTCAAGAGTACAAGAAATTTTCCATTCCTAATTACTCCTAAAACTTCCAAACATTTTGAATGCAAAAATGACTCGTAGAGTCAAAGGAGAAAAAAGGGTCACTCAAACTACCGAAAGGTAAAAGACAAAGGAGATGTCACAAAAAAAATTAAACTTCCTATAGACATTCAGTTAAATATCTATGACTATAGGAATAAGAATAATTGTAAGGGAAGAAAGCTTACATCTTCAGATGAATCTCCAATCTGTGGTTGATGAAGGGTGACATCAGCAGCAGACAACAGTCCCACCGTGCTTTCAATTATATCGGGAACATGGACTGCCTCCCCATAACTTAAAATGGCACTTCCAGGCATAACAATATCTGCATTGTCATACTCTGATATTTGTTTAGTTGGAGTATATATGGGTCCTACTGATACATTGTCTCCATTGCCAGCAGAGAATGTAGGACTATGAGCAGAGCTAGTCTGTACATCACAAGGTGCTAGAAGGCTCAAATTCTCCGAGGAAGAGAACTTTGAAGCATTTTTGGCCAGTACCATATCAATTTGAGCCTTCAGTTTGTGAACCCGCGAATGCACCATTTCAATTTTCCAAAGGACTTGCTCCAGTAAATGTTCACCATCTTTCAACTCCAAAAATGACCAATCATTACCCATATCAAATTTGTCATTGCAATCGCCATTTGGGTTGGTGATTACTGTGCCAAATGATTGCAAGAAGCAGCATTCGGAGAAATACATCCATATCAGTGGGATGATATAAATAACAATAATAAAAGATACTTCTAACAGTAAGATGAAATTACAGATGACACATAACATGGAAAATAATGCCATGCATCAAGTTATATTCATGAAGGTTGAAAACATTACAATATATATTGTAGATACAATATATGAAACTAGTATGTGTGCAACAGGTGCAGGCATGCATAGATATGCTAAATACCCAAATGAAGTATGCCTTAAAATGCTTCACTGCTTTCCCTATTACTTGTATAATATCACATGTCAGACAGCAGTAACAACATCCATGTGCAGCAAAAATTGTTACCTGGATTACCAAAATCACCAGCCATCGAATTTCCATCTGGATCAGACTTCTTGATTTCTGCAATATATCACAAAAGTCACACATGGAAGCTACTTTTTTTTGGAAAATATACTTCCCGCCCTCTAACTAATAGGTTTTCTACACTTTACACTCAAAATCGTCGAAACTTAATTGCAGCATTTTGGTAGTTTGACTGTGAAAAGTGTTTCAAAAGAGGCCAAAGCACCAAAACCATTGAATATAAAGAATAAACTTGTACCAAGATAAGAGAAAAGGTTATGCTGTGACATGTATGATGTTATATCAGTGGTTTCTTCAACTCTCTTCCGTTTCCTCCTCTTTACAGCCTTTGTTCTGAAACATTGACTAGAAAATGGCAATGACTTTGAACCCAATCCTTCAAATGTAAACTGGTCGAATCCTGAATGTTTTCTCTGGTCATATGCTGCACTCTGTCTGGAATATTTTAATGCTTGCGACTCTATCTCCTTAATTCTCAATTCTGTCCATTTGCAACGCCACATCAAAGGGCGTATAAAGTTCCTCCAGTGATTTGTCAACTTCTTCCTATAATGGAAACACAGGATTTTGCTTTTCTTGGGTAAGTACCCAAATTTGTAACTCATAAATTATCTAAAAAATAATGACAAGCATTTAAACAAAAGAATTGTGGATGCTTATCATGTGTCATTTGAGACTGTGAAACTAAATACCGATTAGTTTAGAAAATTTAATTGCTATTATTCGTATACCCAAAACTTTAGCACAGCCAAAAGATAGCTATGCTCACTGAAGAATGGTGAGAAATGGGATAAATGCAGAATTAATGGCAAAGTGTTTCTATCCTCTCATCTTGACCCTTGGACTGGATGAAGTTAACAGTTGAACCATTTAGATCATGTCGTACAGAGCCCTTTTACATGCCACAGCAATAAAAAAAATTGAAAGAATTGAAAGTTCTCGATCATTGGTGGCAATCATTATACATTGTTAATGCTTCTTATGTTAGGTTTGTCATTGCAAAAAACACACAAATAAACACGGTATATAAAAATCTATCTTAAAAAAAAAAAAATCAATAGCCATGTAGCCTTCTCGTACTTCTCCCTTTTGTTATTTTGAGAAAGTCATACTTCTCCTTTCTAAGATGGAAATATGGGACTCAACCCCTTTGTGGGTGAGCAACTTGTGGTGTACTAAGGGGTTATTACTCCTGTGGCCAAGGAAGCGAGGAGGGAAAAGATATTAAAAGGTTAAAAATATGGAACTAATAAGGCAAACCTCATTGGAAACGAACTACTCAATGCTTCAAATGGAGAAGCCAAACTGTTGTCACCAAAGAATTGTGATTCCACTTCTCCTTCACTCAATCCTGACAAATTCTCAATATCAGATGTAGTGTCGGCAAATGAGCTTGAATATTCAGTTGCATCCGGATCCTCACATTTGGATAACCTGATGTCACTTTTAATTGTACATCCAATTATATCAACCTCAAGATCCTCAGGGCAATTTGGAGCATTATTTTGATCATCCAACATAGCTTGTGTCCCAGTGTTGGTGCCTTCACAGTTACTCTTGCACCTTAAACCCTTACCATCTGGTTTTGTCAGGGAACTATCAGGTGCCATTTCTCCTGTGAAGTGCGGTTTAATGTCAAGGTCAATGTCCATAAATGATTGGCCAGGAGCCATGCCACAATAGTTTCAAACTCCGCTCATTTCTTGTTAGAACAAGAATGATTTTCCTTTATAGTAGCCTGAAACAAGATGCAAATTAATCAGTATGTTAGTGACTAGGTGAAATTTTCTGAAATGTTAAATCCAAGAAACTAATTGTAGGGCTCAATCCAGCGTCACCTAAAATGATAAGAGGAAAAAAAAAAAGAAGATCAAGAGAAAAGGATCGCAGTGAACTTCTATGAGGGAGACTAGAATAAAAGCCATCATTAGAATTTTTGTTTAGCCCCCAAATCTGCTGTGGGGGCATGAACTCCAAATTAGCATGGGCAATATGTCTAATGCATGCTCCCTTTTTGTAGCTTATTAATTTTCATCTAAAAAAACAAAAGAAAAACAACAAAACATAATATAGCCATGCGGGGATATGATATGATATAATATATCCATGCGCACATATTCCGACTAAATAAGTACTCCATGAGACATTACAAATCCAAGAGTTGCAAGATTTTTAGCTATATAAATCCAATAAGAGATCTATGTATAATAGAAAAAGGATAACCACTTTCCGCTGTCAATGTTCAGATCACATGGATAATCAACATATATTAACTGTACAAACGATCCGACAATAAAAGCATATATAGGAAAACATAAATTGCTTCCCATAGCAATGACAAACGTGAAATTGAGACAAACTAGAAAATTTTGGTTGAAATTCAGTGTTCATTTTTAGTACATTGTCCCAATCATAAAATAATAACAACAATTTCATTCATCTCTTTTCTGGATGATAACTAATACCAGACTTTATTTATCCAGAGAAGAAGAAGAAGAAAACTTGCCCAACAATTGACGACGCCATAAAGTAACATGCTTTAGTCAGAATCACTTTCAAGGTCGCAACAGAGACCAGCGGCCAGAAAAATAAATTACAAGACCAATTCATGCAGACATGCATATATCTATAAATATGAGATAAAGGTTTCTCAGGAAGTGGGTAAGCCAATACATAAACAATTTCAAGAATCTCAAGCTACATGTACACGTTTTGCACTTGCAGGGTCCAAGAAACAACAAAAACCAAGTCTTTCAACAAAACAACGACAATAACGATAAGAACAAGAAGAACAGTACTAGTAGAAATAATAAAGAACTAGTGCAGCGAGGCTTGGATGTTAGAAACATCTCCAATTCACAACCAGAGCTGCATGCATGCTCGTAAATGTGTGTAGGGTCTGCATGTGTCCTGTGTGTGTGTGGAGGAAGAAGTTAGAGAGGTACCAGAGCGGAGCGTTGAAGTGAGGAAGTGGAGAGGTCTCGGCGGCGTTCCAAGGACGGGCAAAGCAAGTTAACGTTATAAACCTAGCTACTAAAAATGTAGTGCGGTTCCCGCTTTTTGAGGACGCGTGTGACATTCCTATTATGTTTAAACACCTGGGCGGTTTTGATTGGTCAATTAAAATTGTTTTTTTAAATTTTTATTAAAAAATGTTCAGCCAAAAAATATATCACAAATGATACAACTGTAAAATCAATTTTATTATAAATTAAGAATAAATATAGATAGAAGCTACTATTGGGAGCATCTATTTTACATATATGATGTGACATCATATAGACCACACATCTCTCCAAGTGAGTGTTGAGAACAATCAACTAGGTCAGTAAGTGCAAAGTGTGCACTACTATAATGGCTTCTCTCTAGTATTACTCATAAATTAAATCTAATATATCTTCTAAATTTATAAATTTATTTTTATAAGAAGGTAATACCACTTATCATTAATGTATTTTACATACAACGAGACATTGATTATTTTCTTTCATTTGTATATATACAAGAAATTAATTATTATTTTTTAACATTTTTCCTGATTTATTTTTAAAAAATTGTTCTTATCAATCATTATTTATTATTTCATATCTCACACTTTATAAAAAATACTATACACCTTATAAAAAAATGTTATCAGATATAAAACGTAGAAGTAAATAATAACTGATATATAACATTTATATTTATTTTATGAGTAATACTAGAGAGAAGTCATTGTAGCAATGCACACTTTGTACTTACTACATGGCTGCTTCTAGTTCTCTACTTCTTTTTTTTAGATTTGGGAGATGTGTGGTCTATATGATGTCATATCATGTGTGTAAAATAAGAGTAATTCTATATACAATCGTAAAGTGTGCAACTGCCGCATAATCGCTTTGAAAAAGAGTGGGGTCTACTATTAAAAAAATATTTTTTTTCATGTGGGTCCCATGTTTTATTCACTTTTTTCAAAACGATTACAAAGCGATTGTACAATTCACAATTATAAATATATTTTCTCGTAAAATAATTATTCTTAACAGTAACTTTTATCTATATTTATTCTTATTTTATATTCCTCCATGAAATTATCAGGATTCGACTCCTTAGTATGGGCTGCTACTTCTTCCACGATGGTACACACGTCACAGAAATAATTATCATGCAAAACAAGTCACGTGAGTCTATGTTTCACTCTACAACAATAGACATAACAAACTCAGGATGTTTGGACGCTGTGAGTTTGTCAACGGAAATAAAAAAATTTTAAGTAGTGGAGACTTTTTAAGATAGGTTTTCGCGTAGTGTGACTGATAGACCCATTGATGTAATTTTCTTTTAGAACTTTTTATTTTTTTAGAGATTGTATAATAAATAAATAAATAAATAAAATAAATAAGTGACTAGCCTAGCCACCTTGGAGTGGACCAGTTCAAAACTCAAACCAGTCCCGTGGTGGCTAAGAGCATTAGTATTAGTATATCTATATGCATATGTAAAATTATATCTTTTACACATCCATTTTATCATTCAAACAAAATTTTTACATTGGCTTATGTATATTTGAGACAAAATATTATTTTATTATTATTAATTTTTTGCTAAAATTAATTTTTTTATATATATTTTATAATTAACATCCACTACATACATTTGACATTAATAATATAAATGTAATAATAAAAAATATAATTTTTTTATATTTTATTAAAAATATAATAAAATGAAAAAATATATATAATATATTATAATAATAAAATGAATGTATAAGTGAATGTTTGTTGTGTTGTTGAAAGAGAGAGAAAATGAAATGATTGTGAGAGAGAGGAAAGAGATAGAAATAATGATTAAAATATGATTTATAGGGTAAATAGTGATTATTCAAATTTGGATAAGCATTGTTCATAGGTAGTTAAATAGTTAGATATGTATAAGCCAATGTGGAGGATTTTAGGATCATATTATACAAATATGACTTTACATATACATATGCATAGATCAATACTACTACTAAGCAGGCTGCCCAAGCGAATTCTTGTCTTCACTGTTGGGCCGTTTAGAGCAAGAGTTATGTTTGCCGAACGTTGATGAAAACTTCCATGCAAGATCCCTTCACATACCCAACTCTGAGACTCTCACAAATTATGAAAAGAGGAAAACAAATCCCAAAAGTATATTTAGAATGAAAAATTCTTTGTTGAAGCCTGCAGCCGCAGCACACTTTATTGCGGCTAAGTGAAAAAAAATAAATAAATAAAAAAATACTACGCACGTGTGCTGCGGTTACGGGCTGATGCCCAGAATTTCTCATCTAGAATACAAGTGGATATGCTGATGGAAACTGTACTCAACTTTGATTAAAAAAGATTATTAATATGATAAAAAATCTATTTATCATTTGTTTTCGTATCATCCTCTTATGAAATGGTATTAGATGATAGGTTTAAAAGTAAAATATAATAAATAGTCTATAATCATTTAATGCCACATCATAAGATGATAAGAGAATGATAATAATTGAAATTATGAAATGACATAAATAGCAATATTACTCTATTAATATTATATATATTTTTAAAAAATACAAGTTCTATATAATTTATTTAAAAAAATTTGCATAATTTAAAATTGTAAATATAATTTATTTAAAAAAATATATTTTAAAAATAAAGTTAGATTTTTTTACGTGAATTTCAAATGCTAAAATTAGGTTGTGTTTGGTTGTTGACCCAAACTCAACTCAATTCAAACTAAGTATTGATAAGATCTACTATTTTTTCAACTTTTCATAAAAAATTAAACCAATCTCAACCTATTTCATACATTTCAACTTAAAAAGTTAAATTCATGTCAATCTTAAAAAATTAAATTCATCTCAATGAAACTCATAAAATATTACTATTTACAATTTAACTCAACTTATCTCAACATCTAAACGGAATCTTTTTGTACCGTTACTAAACAAATTATTTATTTTAATAACTATATAAATTACTTATTTTTAAGAAGAGAAATGTTGGGGAACAGCCGGAAGCCGCAGCACACTATGAATAATTTTTTTTTTTTTTTCGTACGTTAGATGTGTTGGGACTTCTTCACACAATATATTTATTCTTTTAAGAATAGTGGTACACGTATCACCGGTAACGAAACACTGTTTTTTTGTCCCTCGACTTTAAAATCTAGATTCAACGATGAACAAGAGAGTTCATCCACCTAACGAAACACTGTTCTTTTGTCCCTCGACTTTAGATTCAACGATGAAAAAAAGTGTTCATCCAAGAAAAGAAACGATGAACAAGAGACTGTTGCAAATGCATGCGCGAGATCTTCCCACGCGTTGATACTATTCGTATTCAAAGCTTCCCTCCCCTCCCAAAACAACCCCTCACAATCCCCCATAATTTCGATACGCACCGAGTGGGTGTCGCCGTTATTTCGTTACTGACTGAATGGTAGTTCGGTCATCGAAAGTACTACGATCAATTGTCAACCTCCATGCCCCCCGCTCCAACGGTCCAACCTCGACGTCTCTCACTCGCTCAATGAGTCGGAAGTGCTCCTCTCCTTGAACTCTCCTTGTCGATGGCCTTCCCGATCCCTCATACCCTATCAATTTTCTACAAGAAACCCTAGAAGCCCCCTTCGGTTTCTGATTAGTTCCTTTTCGTTTCACTCCGGGGTTTCTTACCGTTCTCGGCTCGGGGTGATAATGATCGAGAGGGCTCTCGATATTTTTGTCCCCTCCTGCTGGGAGATCAAGGTCACGGTGTCCGCTTCGGTATTTGTGATCTTCGCTTACTTGTTCTTTACGTACCGGAGCGAGGGTCATCGAGCACTCGCCGACAGCAATTTGCCGAATTCTGGCGGCACTGATAAAGACAAGGTCAATTCCTGTCAATTCTAACGTTCCCTTTTTTTTGGCATGCGAATGTAAATTACTTTTATTGCCAATTGCGGCAAGTTTTTCTTTCTTCTGTGTATTCTTAGTAAGAAATGCCACTGGCAACGATGATGAGGTCAATTTGAGTTATTGTTTCTATTTTTTTCTGTTCTTAGTGTGAAGTAGTGTGACTGTTTGAGAATTAATGGTTTTGAGGGTAAAAATGTGGCCGATTCATGTGAGGTTAACAATCTGGTGTTATTCTTAAATATGTTAGAGCAGTTATAAATGGTGTTTTGCATACATGTAATTCTACATACAACCGTGAAGTACGTAAACGCCGCGTAACCGTTTTGAAAAAGAGTGGGGTCCACTATTAAAAAATTAATTTTTTTTATGTGGGTCCCATGTTTTATTCACTTTTTTTAAAGAGATTACGCGGCGGTTGCACAATTCACGATTGCAAATATATTTTCTCTTTGCATACACGATAAGGTTTAGTTTTGCTCAGGTACTTTTGTTGGGTGCTGAGAAGATGTTGGAAATGAGAAAATTATACATTTAATATTTTGACTTCTTGATCACATGGAAATGAAAGGCTCCAATTTTGAGTTAGTGAATTCAAGATTTTTCTACGTGTACTCTACTTATAAAAAAAAAAAAAAGATTTTTCTACGTGTACTCTTGCCATTTTGCATTTTTATTTGTGTTTATCTGAAGTTATTAGTTTACAAGTCCTTTTCTTTTATTGAAATTACCAAATGCATTAATGTAGCACTTGCTTTTATTTAAAATGTGTATTTTTGGAAGGTGCTATTCTTGTTCATGAAGAGTGTTCGTTTGTCAGGGTGTAGTTTTGATTCAGAATTTTGTTTTTGTCTCCTTTTGTATGTACAACTTTTATCTTTCTTTATTGCTTACGTAATTGTTGTTGTTGTTGTTTGTTTTTTTTGATAAGTAAATAAATATTATTAATCAACAAATAGGCATAGTCCAGTACATGTGCAGAAAGTATGCCCTATCTAAGTAGGCGCAATAGAGACAAGAAAATCATGTAGATCCATGCCATCAAAATCAACAGCAATGGCCTAAATACATAGAGTTCTAATAAAAAAAACTTTTAGTTCCTCTAGCGATCTCTCATTGTCTTCAAAAGTCCTTTCATTGCGTTCCTGCCACAAACACCACATGACACATATGGGGACCATCTTCCACACAACTTTAATCTGTTGAATGCCTCTTAGATTTGTCCAGCTGGCTAGAACTGCCACCACTGTCTCGGGCATCACCCAAGCCAAGTCTAATCTACTAAACACTTCATTCCATAACACCCTAGCTGTCTCACAATGTAAAAGGAGGTGGTCCACTGACTCACCCCCTTTCCTACACATACAACATCAATCTGCGATGATTACCCTCCGTTTCCTCAAATTATCGATTGTGAGGATCTTACCCAATGAAGCTGTCCTCACGAAGAAGGCTTCTTTGGGTGGTGCCTTATGTCTCCATAGCCATAGCCTTCTCCATGGAAACTGAATATTGGGCTATTGTGTGAAGGACTTGTAGTAAGAGCGAACCGAGAAAGAGCCTTTACCTGCTTGTGTCCACCACAACCTATCTTCCTGCTGGTTGCTCAGTTTTATAGAGTATAAGAGGCTGAAAAATTCTTCAAAACTGCTCATTTCCCAGTCTTGTGCCGCTCGACTAAAATTGATATTCCACTGAATTTGCTCCTCCGCTATCACCATGACTTCAGCCACTGAAGCATATTTGGCACTTGCAAACCATAAAAGTTAAGGAAAGACATCCTGTAGAGCATTGTTACCACACCGGATATCACTCTAGACTTTAATCCTGGAACCCACTCCCACAAGAAATCTAGTTTGTCTAGTGAATACCTCCCATCCTCTTCTTATATGTTTCCACAACCCCACTCCGTAAGCCCCTCTCACTTCTTTAGTGCACCATCCCCCCCAATAATCCTCCATATTTGCTCTCAACCACCAGCTTCCATAGGGCTTCGGGTTCCTTATTGTATCTCAACAACTATTTGCCAAGTAGCGCCCGATTAAAATTTCTCATGTTTCTAATTCCCAATCCACCATTGGAGATAGGGCGACACACCTTCTCCCACTTGACGAGGTGGAATTTGAACTCCTCCCCCACACCACTCCACAAGAAGTCACGGTGAAGTTTCTCAATTCAATCTACCACGCTTGCCGAGATAGGAAAAAGAGATAAAAAAATAAGTAGGTAAATTAGATAATGTACTCTTAATTAAGGTAATCCTACCACCTTTTGACCGGTACATTCTCTTCCATTTTGTCAGTCTCCGCTCTACCTTCTCAATCATTGTGTCCCATAACGAAGACGCTCTCGAGGTAGCCGCCAATGGGAGCCCAAGGTAAGTCATAGGGAGAGAGGCAATCTTACATCCCAGAGTGTTAGTCAACCGTCTTATGTGTTGAACCTCTCCAATTGGCACCATCTGTGATTTATCAAAATTCACCTTCAACTCGGACGCCGCTTCAAAGCAAAGGAGAAGAGCCTTTAGTTCTCGAATCCGGTTTAGGTCTGCCTCACAAAATATAAGTGTGTCATCTGCAAAAAGCAAACGGGAAATATTAATAATTCCCCTCTTCGGGGTACCAACCGAGAAGCCAACCACGAAACCATTGTTAACCATTGCCGATGTCATTCTACTTAGCGCCTCCATCACAATAACAAAAAGTAATGGAGATGATGGATTGCCTTGTCGTAAACCTCGTGTGCTATGAAAAAAGCCAGCTGGGCTTCCTTTTATCAAAACCGAGAATTTCACCATTGATATGCACCAGTGGATCCACGACCGCCACCTCTCCCCAAAACCACACCGCCCAAGAAGATAAAGAAGGAAATCCCAGTTAATGTGATCATACGCCTTCTCCATGTCTAGCTTGCAAATGATACCTGCAGTGCCAACTTTCAGTCTACTGTCAAGGCATTCATTGGCAATAAGAACCGCGTCTAGAATCTGTCTACCCTTTACAGTTTACAAATGCATTTTGGGATTTTGTAATTATCTTTCCCAATACCTCACCTAGACGGTTCGCAAGCACCGTGAAGATTATCTTATAAACCCCACTTACTAAGCTAATAGGCCGAAACTCCTTAATCTCCGCAGCCCCAACCTTCTTTGGTATCAAAGCAATAAAAGTGGCGTTAAGGTTTTTTCAAAATTTTCAGCTGAGAAGAACTCTTGAAACACCTTCATTAGATCATCCTTTAACACGTCCCAACATGTTTGAAAGAAACCCATAGAGAAACCATCGGGATCCGGTGCCTTGTCTTTAACCATTTTCCTCACCACTTTGTAAACCTTCGCCTCCTCAAAAGGTCTCTCCAATCGACAAACATCATGTGGCCCAATGGCATCAAAACCAAGCCCATCAAGCGTAGGCCTCCATCCAATCTATTTGGAGAGTAGCTACTCATAGAAATCAACTACATGATTGTGAATCACCTGCTCTTCCTTGCAATCCACTCCATCAATTCTTAGCATCTCAATGTTTTTGTTTCTTCTATAAGAGTTGGCTATTCGGTGGAAAAACTTCGTGCAACAATCTCCTTCCTTTAACCACAATGCTCTTGATTTTTGACGCCAAGAGGTCTCTTCTAATAAGATAATCGTCTCAAGCTTTGCCACCAACCCTATCTTCCGACCTACTTCTTCCTGTGTAAGAGGCTGGTCCTCTTGTAACCTCTCTAACGCCTGAATCTCCAATCCCTTGCTTTTCTTGCGTTCCCCTACGTCACCAAAAGACTGCATGTTCCAAAGCTTTAAATCTTTTTTTAGAGTTCTCAATTTTCCCACAAAAATGAAGCTAGGGGTCCCTTGCATCTGATATGATGCCCACCCCTGTCCAACCCTATCCACAAAACCTTTAGATTTTAGCCACATATTTTCAAATTTGAAATACTTGCGCCTTCGTTGGATGCCTCCGCAATCTAGCATGATAGGCAAATGATCCGATGTTGTTGTTGTTGTTATTCTTCTTATCATTATATATATGGTTTTTATAGTCATGCCAATCTGTTCAAAGTTTATGTTATCTTTACATACCAATAGTGCATACGTACTTTTATCTTGCTGGTTACAGTCTATATGTATGTGTGTCATGGATTAATTTTTAACTTGTTTGACGTGCAGTTCTGCCCTTATTTTGTAGATGGGCCAATTGAAAGGATATCCTCAAACTAATTTTCCATACTTAATCAAGGTACATAAGATCTTGTGATCCTGTTTGGCTCTTGTGTTTATTTCCATTAGTGTTTACATTGGATTCGATTGGATGGGATGGGTCTTCTATTTCTTGTTGAAAATGAGATGATTTGTGCTGTATTTTTCAGTTGGAATTGTTGGCAGCTAAGAATCTCATTGGCGCAAACCTAAATGGCACATCAGATCCTTATGCTATCATTACTTGCGGTACAGAGAAGCGGTTCAGGTTACCTTGATCTTTTCCCCTACTTTGCATATGTATTGATGCTGTTGGTTTAGCTGAACTCTGACATTTATGTTTAACAGCATTGTACTGCTCAAATATGATCGAAAATACTGATGTAACTCTCTGTAACTTTGTGTTGAAGTCAATAACGTACTTAATGAAACGCGATATTATCTAGAGTAATCTTAGCTTAATTATCAGGAATAGAGTTTACTACATAGGTAGGGTTAGGGTTCCTAAGGTTTTTGGTTACTCTTTTAATGTTTAGAACTTTGGGTTATTAGCGTTTCTGGATATTATCACTTTTCGAAGGTAAGGAATTATATAGTTGGAAAATTCTAGGGCAGTATGTAGGTGGCATCTTTGTGTCATATAGTTCATAGGTGTTAGATATGCCTATCCTTTTTCTTTCCTTTGACGTTAGCAGATTTATGTAACTAGTTGTCGGACTTTAATGCAGAGTTGAGTGATCGGAAGCGGCATATTGAGTGCTTATCAGTCCTTATAAGTAATTGTAGTTAAGAGAAGATGAGCTGACCTATAGTATCCTTTTCTCGCTAAAAGTAAAATAGTTTTTTTTACTGAAATGTCCTGTCTTCACGTTCTTTCCTTTATTTTTTTAAGAGCCAGATTTATTGCTTAATCTTATATGGGATTGTGTAGATCTATTGTATCTACTACGATCTTATTTCATTTGTTGTCACCGGTGCAGTTCCATGGTTCCTGGTTCAAGAAATCCCATGTGGGGAGAGGAGTTCAATTTTTCTGTTGATGAGCTTCCTGTTCAGGTAGTATACCTTTACAACTACTACCACTACCACTACTCTTTTTCAGTTTTGTTCCTACATTAATATGCATGCTCATTTTCATTCAAAGTAGGCATGCTTCTCCCCACGTGGCCTCTTTGAGGTCTGGGCATAGACACTCTACCTGGCATCCTTTCCCCTTCTCTGCCATGGGTGACAAATTCAGTCTATCGACATTACTTTAACTAGAGTTATCATGATTTTTAGGCCTTGTCTAAGGCTGGGGTGGCTTTTTCCCTTTTTCAACTTGTTTAGGCAGTTAGTTGATTGTGTATTTGGGTTCTATCCCTTTGCAGTTTTATTTGAACTTATATTTATAAATATATTTGTTTATTGTACTTCATTATCTTTGAAATTTTCTTTTTCTTACCTGAAGTTCTCAATAGATGAGTAAGCAATATTGTTAGACCCTTTTATTTAGTTATTTTGTTGCTCGAAATGCTGGGTTGTTACATCCTAATCTAGGTGAAGCAAGAGTTGATCCTAGGTCTCTGCTATGAGGCCAAGATCCTTGGACTTTTCTGCCAATGTTATTTTCAATCCAAGTTGCAACTGCAAGTTGAGCTTAATGATGCAATCTCTACGTTTGTAACTTTTGACTTGGAACGATGATCAAAGTAGATATTTGATCCCTCACTGTTGGACAATCAGATCTGTGTATATGATTTGAAGGAAGAAAGATAATTAAAAGTTGTTTTTTGTATATGTTAGCATATATGTCTCTGTTGACATTCCTAGTGTCGTTATCTAGGTTCGGCATATGAAATTGATCTTTCCCCTACTGGATGACATATTGGTTATTTTTAATCTTCCCATGTCAAGGAAGAAAGAGAATGCATATTTTTCTTTTGGTTATGTTAACATATACTGATGTGTTTGGTTTATTCACATAGGGTTTGGGGGGGGGGGGGGGTGTATGAACAGATTTTAACTCCACTTGATGATACATTAATGTGTTCTTCATTTTCTAATGCACTAATATGCCTGGCCATTTTTTCAAAGTAGGCATGCATTTGATTAAAAACTGATAGCTAACTTGTACATTTTTTTCTGTTGAAGTTATGCACTGACAAGTTATTCTCATAAAATACTGTCGCGGTAAGACAGTATGGTTCAAAACACATATTTGTAGGCTTTTCTGAGACTAGGGTGAGTTTATACACCATTTGAGTCAAGACTTATGTTATTAGTCTTTAGTCAAGTATCTAACCTAATTTAACCTGACTTGAACTGGATTTTAAACAGATCTGAATTTTAAAGAACCAAAACCTGGATAAGAAATAACCTGAGATAAGGTAACTCCTTACTCTGTTTCCAAACAGCCTTCTTGCTTTCCTCCCACAACTGATTGACAATGGGAGTTTTCTTCAACCCATACATTAATGATGGCCTATTGGCAGCATTTTCTGCAAGCAATATAGACAATCATTGATGGCAAACACCTGCAACCATAAGAGGGCCAACAGAACCAACCAACACTAATTACAGAGGAACCAAACCAGCAACCATCACACTTTTGGTGACTGAAGAAACAAAAACAAACATTGTATTTTGAAGAAGAGAGTTTTTCTGTTTTGAATCTAAGGGATTAGGGATTTATACCCTGAAAAAACGACGTATTCCTAATGAGAGGCATCACAGTACTTATCCACTCTATCATTGTTCAAAATGATATATTCTAGAAGAATAATATGATAGAGTAGTATATTGTTATGTAGTACACTTCTTACAAGGATGACCTCTAACAATCAACATCTCAGTTATATGCTTCATAGAAGCTGTTAATTAATTAATTAACTGTTTTCAATTGTAATATTTTGTTGTGCTTCATTGTCTTTGGAAAGTTTTTTTCCCCAAGTGTATTCTCTGATAAATTAGTAACAGCCTTGGAGCTTTTTGTTTTGTTCAAAGGGGTTGCCCGTTGATAAACTTTCTAACTTAGGTGAAGGGAGGAGTTCCTCGTAGGTCTCTGGTACGGGGCCAAGATCCTTAAACGTTTCTACAGATACTATTTTCATAATTTTCCAAGTTAGTGGAAGTTGAGTTATTTATGTTACCTCTGCTATGACTCAGGGAAGCACCTAGCCACATTTGCACCATATACCAAAAGAATAGTTAAAATTACTATTATTTTTATAAGTAATTAAGATTACAATTGAAACTCCTAAAATTACTTTTGAAGCCAAATCCCACTTGGTAAACAATCAATGTGGAGCTTAGCACCTATGTAACGCCATCTCAATTCCCCTAAATGTGGGACCTAATCACAATTTGAGGTATCACAATCTTTTTTTTTTGATAAGTTAAAAGAGATTTTATTAATGTAAGTAGTTAGGCATAACCCAAGTACACAGGAAGTATACAAATGGAAACACCTAAATACAAGATATGAACTAGGAACTAGCAAAGTCTAAAAAAGAAACATTTACAATATCCCCATTCAGTACAAGAGTTTTCGCCTAAAAGCAAAGAGTTCAAAAGAAAAACTCTCTAAATTCTCCCAATGAAGGTTCTCTGTCATCAAAACAGCGTCCATTCCTTTCTAGCCATAAGCACCACATTAAGCATAGAGGAATCATCTTCCAAATATCAGCAATATGATGGCTTCCCATATATCATTTCCAACAAGCTAATAGATCCACCACTCTCTTGGGCATCACCCAAGCTACACCCGACCTGCTGAAAATCTCATTCCAAATAGTCTTTGCCACCTCACAATGCAGAAACAAATGATCAACTGACTCCCCATCTTTCTTGCACAAGTAATACCGGTCCAAGCAAATTATATCGGCTTCCTCAAATTATCCTTTGTCAGGATCTTCCCAAGTGACACCAACCAGCAGAAAAAAGCAACTTTAGTCGGAACCTTGGATCTCCAAATACACTTCCAAGGGAATTGGTTGACACAATGGCATGTCAGCACTTTATAATAACATCGAACAAAAAAGTTGAATTTCCAGCATGTTGCCACAGCATTCTATCATCTCCTCCCTGCACCAGTTTTATGTCATACAATCTACTGAAAAAGACGGTAACAATTGGCACTTCCCAATCATGAACATCTCTAATAAATCTCACATTCCATTGGGGAATATTATTGGAAAATGATACAAAATCAGCTACAGTGGCGTCTTTATCCCTTGCCATTCTAAAAAGGGAAGGAAAAGCATTCTTGAGTGCCAAATTGCCACACCAACGATCATGCCAAAAGCGAATCCTATCTCCTCCTCCAACCTTAAACAAAACGTGGTTAGCAAATTCCCCCCACCCATTCTGTATGTACTTCCACAAGCCCACACCACACACACTTCTAACTACATTAGAACTCCAACTCCCCCAAGCCCTCCTCACAATTTTCCTCACTCAAATTCATAATATCCTTGTCAAGGCCTGCCGCCTCACATTTGTTGCAATACTTAATCATAAGAATAGGTGTTACTAAGTTGTTTTTTTTTTATCGGTAAACAAGATTTTTTTTTGTCAATAGGTAAGAGCCCAAGTATACGGGACATATACAAGAGTAACGTTTGAGCGTGCTAGTTTAGTGATACAAGGAATTCATGAAAAGTCATGTCATGAAAATCAATTACAATCGACCAATGGGGTAAAGTATTGAAAAAGAAATTCCTAAGCTCATCCATTGACTGCTCTTGATATTCAAAACTTCTTTCATTCCTCTCCCTCCAAATAGACCACCGTAAACATATTGGAACCATCTTCCATATTGATGCTGTAACGCCCCAATTAAAGGCCCAAACCACATGGCCTATACTCCAAAAGGACTAGTCAATGATACAATTGGAGCCCCATTGGAACCTTATAAAGAGCAAAAACTTCTCCTTCCCAAGCAATGTGGGATCCCATACACCACCTACCTTATCCATATCATATGAGGGTATCACAATCTACCCCCCTTAAATTCCCGAAGTCCTCGTCGGGCCTGTCCATTGTAGGTGGCACGGCTCAAGTCCCATATTTCTGGTTGGGATAGTTTCTGATACCATATGTAACGCCCCAATGGAAGGCTTAAACCACATGGCCTATACTCCAAAAGGACTAGCCAATGATACAATTGGAGCCCCATTGGAACCTTATAAAGAGCAAGAACTTCTCCTTCCCAAGCAATGTGGGATCCCATACACCACCTACCTTATCCATATCATATGAGGGTATCACAGATGCAATCTGAGAGTTTCCCTGAATGGCTCTCCAAGAAGCTAGGAGGTAAAAAAAAGAAGAAGCTAGGAGGTCAATTACCCTTCTCGGCATCACCCAAGCTAATCCTATCTGAGCAAAGACTTCATTCCACAATGTCATTTTGATATCATTTGTTGATTTTGATATCATTTGTTATGATCCAGGGAACTTCTAGTCACATATATACTATATCCCGAAAGGGCTTGTCGAAACTAAAACTGATTTTTTTTTTTAATCACTTATGAAACCCAATTCACATAGTAAACAAATAATATGAGACAAGGCCTGTGCAAGTCAATATTTCATCCTTCAATGTTGGACATTTGATATGTATGTTAACATAGATCTCTTTGTTGACATTAAGGATTTCTTAAAGTTGTTTCATACATGAAGCTTATATTTTCCCTACTGGCGAGCAGATTAATGTGACAATATATGATTGGGACATAGTTTGGAAAAGTGCTGTTCTTGGTTCTGTGACTGTTCCAATTGAAAGTGAAGGTCAAACTGGTACAGTGTGGTATAAATTGGATAGCCAATCAGGACAGGTATCTTTTTTTTTGTTGGTTCTATTTATTTTATTTTCATGGCATCCTATATCTTTGATTATTCCTTATAGAGACCAATAAAACTCGAGTATTTGCTTGTCAGGTTTGTCTCCATATTAAAACAATAAAATTGGCAGTAAATTCTTCCAGGTAGCTTTTTTGTTATATTATTTTTTTATTTTTGCCTTAAATTAGATTGTTTAGCTCGTTAACCCCCTCTCCCCACTCTGTGTACTCATGTATACATATGACAAATGCAAATTAGACAACATATTTATACATCTTTTTGTGTACACATTAAGTGGATCTACTGAATGGATATTTACTACTGTAGTTCGGGTAAATGGCTCTGTATTTATGCTGAGTATCCTGATTTTAATTTTATGTGTATATATGTTGTGTTGTCAAAATTGTTCTTTTCTGCCTTAAAGAAAGCCCTTAGATGATAGATACATTATATATATATATATATGGATAGTGTTAGTGTGCCGCCTAGCTTTGACCGCTGGGTGTGCCCACTAGTACAAATTTCACTTTTTATTTATTTTTTCTTTTTTTTCTTTACATTTTTTGAACATATTTAAATATTTTTTAAAAATAAAAAATACACCAATACACTAATAGTCATTTTCTTAATCAGTAAGTAAAAGAAAAAAAAAATAAATCCATGAGCGGTCAAAATGAAGGGACAAAATGAGGCGGCATAGTAGTATTATTCATATATAATATATTTATACACACACACACACACACACACACACACAACCAAACTTAGAACATTTTTATGTGTCTACACTTTGTTATTGTTGATTTTATGACACAATCTTGGCAGATATAGGCACATGAACTTTTGTTTTTTTGATGCAATATAGGGCCTAAGCCCTAGCACATGATTGTGTTGGTGCATGCGCATCTCCATTTGTGGGTATTGCATTTGACTCGACTCTGTACTTATTTTTAGTAATAATATTGTAACTTTTATCTTTATAATTCTGTACCTAATTAGGTGTCTTTTCTTGTATACTTCCTGTGTACTTGGATTATGTCTATTTTTGTATTAATAAAATCTCTTTCAATTATAAAAAAACTTGGATCTTCATAATTCTTTTGTTATACTTGGACATGACAAATTTCTATGCTTCCTATTTCACTTTTCATATTGAGTTTCTGGGGAGGACCCTTTATTTATTTTTATCTTTTTGATGTCGGGGAACCTCTCCAAGGCACGGACCCAGCCCTGTAGAGTATACCTCTGTCCTGTGCACCGCACCCTCGAAAGTTTCCCTACATGGAACTGGTTAAATCACTGGCTTTTCATCAGGGGGTGTGGCCCCAAATGATTGTTTGCACCCATGAGGTGTTGAACCTTGGACCTTGAAAGGAGTGATACCCCAAGACCAAGGCTTTCACCACTTGGGCCAACCCCTTGGGGTTAGACCCTTTATTTATTATTGGTGTTATTATATTTGGCATTGGTTTCTAATGATTATAATTCATATGCCCTAATTACTGAGATTTTTTACTGTTAGGGCTATGGATGGGTATGCTGGAGCTAATGCTCAAAGAAGGATTTCTGTAGATAAACAAGGGCCGACAGTGGTTCACCAAAAGCTGCAGCCTCTTCAAACAATATTTAATCTCCCTGCAGATGAGGCAAGTTGCATAAACTCTGTTGTTGTGGCAATGTTAATCTCCTGAAGTTTCAAATAGCACCTCTTTGTATGAGAGTTACATGCCTAACAAACAGAGTTATTGTTTCAGGTTGTCAAGCATAGTTATTCTTGTGCACTTGAGCGGTCATTCTTGTATCATGGTCGAATGTATGTCTCCGCATGGCGCATTTGCTTCCATTCAAATGTTTTTTCTAAGCAAATGAAGGTTAGCCGGCCATTTTTCTTTCCTAATATTATACCAGCAAATTATTTCATTTAAGGAATCAGTAAAGTTTCACTAGTGAGATATGATTTTATGAGCTGAGATAACAAATCAACTTGTCACTTTCTATGTGCTCGACTTGTTTGATTAACTTGTGATTTGGGGCACAAATTTGTGTATAGATTTGGCTCAGCTTATGAGTTTTATGTGCTCTGCACATAACAGAGCAGGATACGGGACAAATGCTACTCTTTCATCATAGATACTAGTTAAAAATGAGTGGCTTGATTTATTTGGCACATGACAATGGCATAGCTTCATCCAGCTTTTCACAGAGTGAAGTGACACAGTCCGTATGTTACATTAATTACTGTTGAGTATTTAGTCTTACATTAATTTTTATTTGCATTAGGAAGTTTCTGTTTCTGGTATATTTAATTTCTGTACTTATTCTACGTCCGTACGTATTCTCTTGTGGGTCCTCATGTTTGTACGTAATCCCAGCTCCGGTGCTTCTCGCCGGAGTTAATCTTCTTTCTTAGTCTAATTCCTTTCTCGTCAGCGCTTCTCACTCCTTTTTTCTCTTCTATTCCATTCCTTTCTCTTCCTATTTTCCTCTCTGTTTTTTGTTCTTATCCTGCTACATTGATGGAGGGTGATAGGTGGCTGCAGGTAGAATAAAGAACCTTTATTTTTATGAAGGTGGGTGGATAGTAGATACAACATTCGTATCACCAAAAGAAGCAGAAGGATGGTTAAGTTTATCTCTTTAAGTGGGTCATTGGCTCTATGGGTGGCAAAGGTGATAGAGGAATGCCTAGAACTTTTTCGACGTGAAGCATTTTTCAGAAAAATGGGGATGGATAGTGGAGTCCTCACCATTTAACGTCAAGTTAATGCTAGGGGTTGCTTTTTGCAATTGGCAGAATTCGGGAATAGCAGGAGAAGGGGCTTGTTGGTGATCCTTGAAGGTTTGAAGGGCAGGGGATGGGAAGGATTTGTACATAACATACGATTGCTTGCTGGCGTCAAAACCCTTGTTTCTAAGTATGCAAACAGAGGGCAAGATCCTCCCAAAGGTGCTAATGGTGTGCAGGACCCTTCCAAAGCTCGTGGAGGGGAGTCTGGTAGTGGGAAGAAGGTGGAGAGGTCCTTCCCTTCAAATGGTGCCTCGGTGTTGAGGTCACCGGCGCGGTTTCCGGCTGAGAGCAATTTTGTTTTGGTGGGCAAGAATCGGAATACGGGTTCAGAGGTAGGGTAAGGAGTTAGAAGAAGACAATGCCTGCAGGTTCTCTTCATCGATGGACATTTTTCATTTAGTGCAGTCTGGCAAGGGTGGTGGGGGTACACTGACAGGTGCTTGAAGGTGGGAAAAGTGGAAGGGGTACTATGGGCTATCAGAGCTCAGCTGGTGGGAGTCATGGGGAATGTTAGAGACCTGATGTATAAAGTAGATATGGGCTTGGGTTTGGTTGTGGGTTTGGGTGTTGCGTTGCCTGGGCATGTGGGGAAGTCTAAAGGAAACATAGGCTGCGTTGATGGGCTGGATCTGAGGGATGAAATCTGGTGGACCGGGCCCAATTAGCAGGGGGCCAAGTAAACTAAAACCCGTTCATCTTGAGTGGCGGGCTAAAGCAAGCTCAGGCCATGTTAATGGGCTGGGCCCGAGTACCACTCAGCTGGAAGGGTAGAAGTCTGGTGGGCCGGGCCTGCACACTGGGGCCCGATTCCTTCACTAGTCCACTTTGAGTGGAGGGTTGATCAGACCATCGTGGGTTCGAGGCTTCTTGAAGGGAGACACTAAGGGTTGCCGGCGGTTGCTTTGGGCACCTCATCACAACCTGTCACAGAAAGGGTCGCCAGTCGCTGGCGACACCTTGTCTTCAAACATGGCGCAGTTCCTGACTATGGTAAGGGGGTACAGCAGCTGCGACGAGACCGCCGTTTCAGTTGGGTCAGAATGAGGCTTCCTGTTTGTCCTCAAGCCGTCGACAACTCATCATCGACTCAGAAATGGTCGCTGGTTGCCAGTGACCTCCAGGTTCGCAATGAGGAGCAGTTTACGGCCTTAGAAAGGGTGCATAGATTACTTATCAAAAAAAAAAAAAAAGAAAGGGTGCATAGATGCGAAGAGATGATGGCTTCAGCTGGGTTGGCTAGGATTGGAGCTTCTATCTATCTTCAGGGCAATGATGGCTCCTCATGACCTTTTGATTGCCCTCAGTCATCTCCTTATGATGTTGCTGAAGTTATGGGCCCATTTTCAGTTGCCGATGAGGGCCCTTCTAGGGTCTTGTGTACTTTGGAAGAAGAGTATGGGTCTCATTCAGAAGATGATGTGCTTTCGGTTGATGGGTTGGATGGGTCTGAACTGCAGTTGGTTTGCAAGGAGTTTGGGGTTGGTGTCTCTTTAAACAAATCGAAGGACTCTGGGGATGAGCCTAGCCCCATCTGTTTTTTGCCTCTAGCGTCTTTAAGGGCTGGTTTACAGTCAGTTTGGGTTCTTCAGAAGGTAGAGGAAATTTGCAATTGTGTAGGGATTTCTTGTGAAGGTTTTAAGGATCAATTTAAAGCCCTTCTTATCGCCATTGAAGTAGGAAAATCCCTTTTAGCTATATCTGCCTCTAAAAAAGAAAGGGAGCTTAAGAGACTTTCCTATACCATCAATTACGACACAAGGGAAGGAAGTGCCAGTAGGGGGAGGAACAATGATAGGGCGAATCTTGGTGTTTTATGGAGCCCAAGATTCTTTCATGGAATGTTCGAGGGCTAAACAATTAGAGCAAGCGTCTCCGGGTAAAGAATCTGATCCGGAAATGGAAGGTTTGATGTAATTTGCTTGCAAGAGACGGAGTTGAAGATAGTTGATAGAAATATAATAAGAAGTTTGTGGGTTGCTCTTATACGGGATGGGTCTCTCTTGCTTCCAAGGGTGTCTCAGGAGGTATTATAGTGACGTGGGATAAGAGAGTTGTTAATTTGGTGGAGGAGTATGTCGGCGAATTTTTGGTGGCTTGTTCTTTCAAGAATGTGGTAGATGGTTTTGGTTGGGGCTTTGCTGGAGTATATGGGCCAAATGTTGACAGTAATAGAAGGCTCATTTGGGATATGATTGCTGGCTTGTGTAGTTGGTGGGATGGCCTTTGGTGTATTGGTGGGGACTTTAACATCACTCGGTTTCTGAGTGAAAGGTCTGGGGACTCTAGTATTGGCTTCGCCATGGCTGACTTCTCAACTCTAATTTTTGAGCTGGATTTGGTTGATCTTCCCCTCACTGGGGGAGACTTCACTTGGTCTAATGGGAGGGCTTGGTCCAGATTGGATAGATTTATTCTCTCCTTTTTGGGAGGCTCACTTCCCTAACCTATGCCAAAAACGCCTTCCTAGGCGATGTTCTGATAATTTTCCCCTCTTATTGGATTGTGGGGATCTTCATGAGGGCGAAGATATTTTAAATTCGAGAACATGTGGCTGAAAGTAGATGGGTTTACAGACAAGGTTAGATCATGGTGGTCCTATACTAATTTTTGGGCACTCCTAGCTTTGTTTTAGCTGGAAAACTTAAGAGCTCTGAAAAATGATTTGAAAAAATGGAACATGGAAGTCTTTGGGAACATTAATGATCAACAAAAAATCTTTTTCAGGAGCTGTAGTGTTTTGATGATAAAGAGGTTGATGGGGGCTCTCTCGGTTGAAGACAAGGCAAGGAAATTGGTTGTTGTGGCTGAGCTGGAAAAAATCACCCTTATGGAGGAGATTTCTTGGAGACAAAAATCTCAGGCTTGTTGGTTGAAGGAAGGGGACAAAAGCACAAAGTTCTTCCACAAAGTAGCTAATTCCTACCGAAGGAATAATGCCATTGAGGTTCTTCATTTGGAAGGTAGGGTTCTTACGGACAGCATTGAAATTAAGGATTACATTGTTCACTTTTATGTAAAGCTTCTCCTGGAACAATATCCTTGGAGGCCTAAGGTTGACAGGTTGGTTTTTGATTCGATTGATCAGTCAAGCGCATCTTGGTTGGAGAGAGCGTTTGAAGAGGATTAGGTGCTTAGTGTGTTAAGAGGGATAGACAATGACAAAGCACCGGGTCCAGATGGCTTCTCAATGGCTTTTTTCCAGGCTTGTTGGGATATTGTTAGGGAGGACATCATGAAGGTCTTTCTTGAATTTCACTCGTTAATGAAATTTGAGAAAAGTCTTAACACTTCATTCATTGCTCTTATCCTGAAAAGAGCAAGTTCGGTGGAGGTGAAAGACCCGTAAGTATGGTAAGTGGGGTATACAAGATCATTTCAAAAGTTCTTGCCAATCGGTTGAGTGAAGTCATAGGGAAGATCATCTCGAAGTCACACAATGCATTTGTCAAGGGAAGAAGAATCCTTGACTCAGTTCTCATTGGTAATGAATGCTTGGATAGTAGAATTAGAGCTGGCACCCCAGGTATTCTTTGTAAATTGGATATGGAGAAAACTTTTAATCACGTTAATTGGGATTTTCTGGCGTATATTCTTGGTAGATATGGTTTTGGGGAGAGATGGTGTCAGTGGATGAAACATTGCATCACAACTGTCAGTTTCTCGATTTTGGTTAATGGCACTCCCAAAGGTTTCTTTAATAGTTCTCGGGGTTTGAGACAAGGGGACCCTTTGTCTCCTTTCTTGTTCGTCTTAGTAATGGATGTGTTGAGTAGAATGTTGAAGGCGGTGGTGGATAGGGGCTCTCTTTTGGGCTTTTCGGTGAACGGTTCATTGGATGTTGAAGGCGGCAGAATCACCCTAATCAAGAGCACGTTATCTAACCTCCCAACATACTTTCTATCTCTATTTCCTTGCCCATAGGGATGGCGAATAGATTGGAGAAGATTTTTCCTGATTTCTTGTGGGGAGGTTTAGAGAATGAGAAAAAATACCATTTGATAAAGTGGGATAAGATCTGTAACCCTTTATCTTGTGGTGGTTTGGGGCTTAGAAAGTTGAGAACCTTCAATAATGCACTATTAGGGAAATAGCTATGGCGGTGCCATCGGGAAGGAGATGCTCTATGGAAGAATGTTATTGATGTTAAATATGGGAGTATTTGGGGAGGTTGGTGCCCAAATGAAGTAAGAGGGGCAAACGGCGTGGGGGTTTGGAAATATATCTGGAAGGGATGGGAAGATTTTATAAGTAATTTCAGATTTGAGGTGGGAAGGGAACACAAGTCAGATTTTATATTTGGTGTGGTGATGTTGCCTTGAAGAATGCTTTCCCTTCCCTCAATAGGATTGCATTGGATAAGGGTGCTGCAGTGGCTGATAATTTGGACATTTGATCTGGTTCTCTTCAATGTCTGTGCGGTTTATTAGAGCTGTCCAGGATTGGGAGGTGGGGGATATTACTGTACTTGATAGAGCATTATATGCGCTGAATTTAAAGGCTGAAGAGGAGGACAGGTTGCTTTGGTCTCATTTGGGGAACAAGAACTTCTCAGTCAGATCCTTTTATAAGGTCATGTCGACCCATTCTTCCATTGTTTTCCCGTGGAAGAGCATTTGGAGGAGTAATGTTCCTCTTAAGATTGCTTTCTTTGGCTGGCTGGCTGGCCTCCTATGGAAAAATATTGACTATTGATAAGCTGAGAAAGCTTGGTCTTTCTATAATCAATTGGTGTTTTATGCATAAAAGAGATGGAGAATCGGTGGATCATTTTCTTCTTCATTGTGAAGTGGCCAAGGCTGTATGGGATGAAATCTTTACAAGTATCACATGGGTAATGCATAGGAGGGTAGTAGATTTATTGTCATGTTGGAGAGGCATTCGGGGCAATCGTCAAATCGCGACTGTTTGGAAGATGGTGCCTCAATGTTTAATGTGGTGCACTTGGAACGAGAGGAATGGTTGCTGTTTTGATAATAGGCAACGTTCAATGGGAGGGTTCAGGGACTTCTTCTTTCATACATTGTTACTTTGGGCTTCGGCTATTATATTGAATGTGACTAGTTTTATTGACTTCTATGCTGTTTTTCACAGTGCTTAGCTTATAATTAGGTTCATCTCTTGTATACTTTCTGTGCACTTGGGCCTTGCCTAATTATGTGGATCAATAAAATTCTTCTTACTTATAAAAAAAAAAAAATTCTGTTCTATAAATGTTAGGAGACAATGTATTTTTAGAACTTAAGATTTCTAAAATCACTTCTGGTTCATTGGCTCCTATTATGGGCTTTTGTTATGTTATTTGCTTTTTTTTTTTCATGGTTTTGTAAGTAACTAGTTTTGACTTAGGTAGTTGAAGCTCAAAAAATCCAAGTCTGGTTTGGATTGGGTTTAAGTTTTTGTTTTTTCTACTATAAATATCTATGCAATGCTCACAATTGAATAAGCTGCAAGTTTAATGGGATTCTCCAATAATTATTCTGTGTAATGCAATTGTTTCTGAGGTGTGATTTGGAAAAAAAAAAATCTCTCTGTATGTTTAGGGAATTAGGTGTGATACTTGGATTTATCTTCTTCTTGTCTTCTGATGGTATTCCATCAAGTTCCAGCGAAGACCAAATCTGAATTTTCAACTATAAAATTTAAATATTTAAACCCCCCAAACCACCCCGTCCATCAAATAACTCCCAAACAAGTGCAAAACCCAAAAAGTGTCCCAGATCACCTCCATCTTTTTTCAAATGAATATTATCATTTAGTGACCTTTTTCTTCACCGGCTATTTGCCAACTTCTCAGAAATCCAAAGCATCGACCTTGCTTTTATTTTATGTCGAGCTCTTGGATCTGCTAGGCATTTATTACCACAAAGCTTCATGGAAGCTAGTGGCATGATCCTGAGGTTGAAATTGTAGCCTATACCAATATAATCCAATCTACCCGGTGAAGTGAGCAAAGAAGCTAGGGAATTTGTTATTCAGACTCCAGGAACAACTGCTTATTTGATACATATACTGCTTTTTATAATCTGTCTGTTATCTACTTTCATTTTTATTATTAGTAAATAAGAATTTTATTAAAATAGGCGTAGGGCTATATAAATGAACCAGTCTGTTTGATAGCTTGCTCGGTACTCGCTCGATTAAACTTGAATCGAACTCGACTCGTGAAAAGAAAAAGCTCGTTTGTGAAAGCAGATACTTGCTTGATTTGTAAACGACACATACCGGACAAAACTCGACTTGACTCGGCTAAGGCTCGTTAAGGCCCGCTCGTTTATGCTCGAGTCAACTCGTTAGTTCGACTCGATTAAAACTCATTCATATATTGATAAATATATACATACACCTATGTATATATACATATATATATATGTATTAGCTAATAATATAAGCATATCCTTTTATAATTAAATATATAATATGTAATCTAATTACTTATGTGAATATACTTCATAGGTATATTTTATAATTTGTATAATAATTAGTCGATAAAATTTAATAATTTCATATACTAGTATGTGAGAACCATATATGAAATAGATATATGCTATCATATTAAGTGTATGTATTAATAATATATGTAGGCATATAATGTATTGTTATTTTGGATAAATATCAACTAGTTAGATATTAATTATTTATAAATTTTTTAAAATTTTATAATTCAATAGAGGTTCTACTCAATGTTTTGAATACCGTACCGGATGGCGTACCAGTCAAGGCACTGGAATGAAATATTTCGATACCGGTACCGTTTCGTGTACCGTTTCGGGATAGTCGATATATGAATAAATTATATATATAAATATATATATAAATTATATTTCAAAATAATAGTCTATATACGAATAAATTATATATAAATACATATATATATAAATTATAAATAGTATAATCTGAATTGGGGGTCAAAAAATAAGCTTGTAGTTTGAAAAAATGAAAAAAAATAAATTAAAGGCCGAAATACAGGCCGGTATGAAACACATAGGATGCCTGTACCGGCCATTGGGCCGGTACGGTACGAAATTAAAAACACTGGTTCTACTTGTTAGTTGTATAAATTCAATATTAAATCTTTTATTTTTTATGTTTAATTTATTAATTATTAAATCTTATTCAAAAAATTAAAAAATAAACAATTCAAGCTCGAGCTCGGCTCAACTCGACTCGAACTCGTTTGTGGGACGAGCTTGATCTCGAGTTCGAGTTGAGAGTTTAGCTTATCGAGTCGAGTTTGAACAAAAAATAAAAAAAAATCTTGAGCTTGGGCTCGAGTATTTTGAGTCGAGCCGAGCTCGGCAAGCTAAAGATCGGCTCGGCTCGGCTCGATTACAGCCCTAAATAGGCGAAGCCAAGGGATATATACTTTCATATCTACTTTAAAATAGGCGAAGTCTGTTATCTACTCTCATATCAAGCTATGTTAATGGTCTTGCTTCTTAATCTTACGTTATTAATCCTGCAGTCAGAAATTTTTAGATACATGTAATCGGGAGAAGTTTTTTTAACTAAATATATGACTAATCATTTAATTTGAAGGTTATAAATGCAATGTTAGAAGAATACATTATTCATGCTAGCCATGTGTTTCTATTTACATTTGACAGGTGATTATACCATTTAAAGATATAGATGAGGTATGCTTTCTCTCCCTCTCTCCCACTTCTGCCCCCCCCCCCCCCCCCTCTTGATAAAATTATTTAATGGTACAAAATGCTCATTTGATATGTAAATTTATTTTTTATTTTTTCTTTTTTCCCACTTATGAAGATACGAAGGAGTCAACATGCATTCATTAATCCTGCTATAACAATTATTCTTCGCATGGGTGCTGGTGGACATGGTGTGCCTCCTTTGGGAAGTCCTGATGGTCAGTGATTAGTTATGAATGCATGAAGGCGTTATATATCATTTATGTATATATATTAAAAAAATAAGATGAAGATGCTGAAATATTGGTTTTGTGGATCATAGTTTTCTCTTTCTCTTGAAAGAAATTATGATATTTTTAGTGATGTGATGGATTTAGGTATTTTGTGGGTTGTTTGTCAAATTATAATATGGTGCTAGAGTGGTCCATCGACCGAATACACTACTGATGGATGTTAGTTATTGGCGTGGTTTTTCATATTGAACTATGAATATAATAATTGATATTGCTTGTTTAGAACTTGCTCAATGACAGCTTTGGTGGCTCTTTTGGGGATGCCCATGTTGATGGCATCCACACATAAGAGTGAGCTTATTTTTAGTATTTCAAAATACTGAAAACTAGTCCACTCATGAAAGAAACTTTATGATTTTCTTAAGGACATGATCTCCATTGAAATGTTGTAAAAATTTGTATGATTGAGAAACTGTACTTTGAAGGTGACTTCTTTACGGTCTACATTTCAGCAGGTTGAAGTCTTCTGCATGAGCTTAAAGTTTCTGATACAGTGGAGTGCAAGAAGAATTCCCTTGTTAAATGTGCAAAAAAAAAAAAGGAAAAGACTACGCCTGAAACTTTAGTTTCTTGTATTCAGGAGAATTGAACAATATCTGTTCACAAAAATAGGAAAATAGCTGATTTTAGTGCTGACTAAATGCTTTTATACATTCCTCCCCTCATGTTTCTCACGTAAATTACCTATAAAAAAAAATGTTTCTCACGTAAATTATTATCCATAGTGAGTTTTCTTACATTGAATCTTTGTTATTTGAAGTCAATTAGCCATGCACTTTTACATGGCACAGATTTTAGGACTATGCTTTCATTTTAGCTTTTAGGGTTGCGTGTCGATTGCATGTTTCCTTCCTAATCTTTAATTTTCTTCTTTCAGCTTGTAATTAATAATGAATCATTTCATAAGATTCACTCAATAGACCTGAGTTACATGCAGCTTCTGAAAAAGTGCCTCTTCCAGTTAAAATCTTGATTGCATGTAAGATCTACAGTGTTTATGAACTATATTGCTTTCTTCCTGATTGCTGATTGTCGCTCTAATCACATTTGCACTTGTGCAACTAGCATTGATAATGTAAAACTTTAAGCATTTCGTTTGGTAACCCTACCACCAGTTTAAGCATTTAGGAAAACACCCATCATTGAAGGTTTTGATTCTTTTTCAGATAAGTTGGTCTCTTAAGATGTGTTTATATGGCTTTCATTTTTCTTTGCCATTTTCAGGGAGAGTCAGATATAAATTTGCATCATTTTGGAACAGGAATCATGCATTAAGAGCTTTACAGTGTGCAGCAAAGAACTTCCATGTCATGATAGAAGCTGAGAAAAAGGTTGGTCTTGTGCTTTATAAGTTCTCTATATCCTCTATTAAAAGGATTTGCATGTGTAAGAGCTTAGTCATCTTTTTGACTTTACAGCAGATGGAGCCTGATTTGAAATTTGAAGAAAGGAGTAAACATCATTTAATTAATGTTAAAAGGTCTTGGGCGATGTTCATTAGGGGCTATTTATTATGGGCCAGGTGTTTTCTCTTGTATACACCCAGTGTACTTGGTTACGCCTATTAACATTAATACATTTTTACTTATAAAAAAATTAATGTTAAAAGGAATATATTTACTAACAGCCGTACATTATTTAGTGTGATGTTTTGGTATTGTTCAATGCCCTGACCGCAGTTTTATAATGAGGAGGCTCTTCAAATTTGTTAGGCTTTGTGGATATCTCATTTTGGCATGTGCTCAATTCCAAAATAAATGACGTAAACCATGAAAAGCTTTACTTCTTATGTAGTTTTGGATGGATTTAATGAAGATTGTATGTTATAGACTATTGATGAAATCATGAAACATGCTGAAATAGAATTTCTGTTCCTATTGTGCTTATTAATTACTTTTGTTACTAAATCACTAGTACATATTTGCAGGAATCATACGATTGTCTGGCGTTGGTAGTTTCTTAACCTTTGATTGATAACTATTGCAGTACTTTTGAAACTTAGAACTGGTTTTGGTTTTGAAGGTTAATAAGGCTAAGGAACCAAACAAGCAAAAAGAGAAAGGTCACCGAGTCGAAATTGTTAATCTATCATGCTTAACATAAACTCAATCTTGTATATGTCTCGTTGACTTGGGCTATGCCTATTTCTCATCAATAAAATCCTTAATGAATGATCAAAAGGATTAAAACATAAACTCAATTTTCATAATATATGACCAGTGAGAGCTGCATTCCATAGTCCAAAATGTGCTGAAGGTCAGGCACTCTGTTTTATATGGGAAAGGATTATAGAAAGAGCTCTTTTTCTATCGATATTTGGAAACTTCTCCCACTGGAGTCCTCATTCCTCCATGTTTTTATTTTTTTAGAAGTAGTTATTTCTGATTCCAAGTTATTATCTTTTTAATTGAAATGTGAGGGTAAAAAGCGGAGTTAGGGTTTGAACTCAAGATTACTGCTCTAATACATTGTTATATCACAATCTGTCCAGAAAAGTTAAATTGATAGGAAGAGGTGAATTTAGTTATTTAATTTAGATTCTAGCTGCACTCAATTTTCATGTTCCAGTTAAAATCATAAGTGATGAACTTTGCTATCCAGTGATAATTTAGGCCCCGTTTGGATGATGAGATGGTCGCAACCCATCCCATCTCATCTCAACATCCAAACACCAATCACACGCAAACATTTTTCAATTTCAAAATTTCAAATTTTCAACATTTTCATCTAATGACTACCTAATCATTACGACTTTCCCAAACTCCCAAACAAAACACAAAAAACACTTCAAACTTTCTCAAATCCCAAAACAAAAATAATATTAAAAGATTATATTCTAACAATATTTTAACTTTATAATATTTTTATTCAACTTTTTATCTCTCCTTTCCCAAAACCCCATGAAACATCTTAACTCAAATAGCTTGTAGCTGGATAAGGATACATTTAGTAGTTATTGAATATTATACTGATTGAGGGTTATTTATTAAAAAAGATTTGTTGAGGGCTCACTGGTTATAATTTATACAGAGAATCTTAGGTGGAAGATGTTTGTGGATTTTTTTTCCAAATATTTATAATGCACTGCCCTTTTAGTTAATAATTGCCTTCCCTGCTCTCTTTATTTCGCTGAAGCTGGATTTCTTTTTGTTTGCCTTCAAATTTTATACTTTTAACCATATGCTGCTTGAATGGTACATGTGATCTCATATTACTGTTATATAGGAGAAGGCAGAGTCAGCTCTGCGATCACACAGCAGCTCTGTTAGAGGAAGTGGAACACAGGCTAAAATTCCAGAAGATAGCGTTCTGAAAACTGGAAAGCTTCGATCTTTTATTAAGGAAGAAGTTTTAGTCCATATATTCACTGTATGCATTGTTTCTACTCTTACCCCTTAGATTTAGCTCATCTTAGTATTATTAAAAAAACAATTAGCTCATCTTAGTATTATTAGCATGCAATTAACTTATCTTCCATACAGGATGTTTACCCATGCACAGCTGAGCAGTTCTTTAATATATTGTTGAATGACGATTCAAAATTTACAAACGAGTATCATACAGCTCGGAAGGATACTAATCTTGTTGTAAGTAACAAGTTAGCTTATGTTCATCATCATCCTTTTTGTTTATTAGTAATATAGAATTGGGTAATTAGATTTGATTACCGTATCATGATGCATTTGTAATCATCCTAAGAGACATTATGTTGTTTTTTGAGGACCCATTTTTTATTATTTTGCCCCGTCTGATTTTTAGATGGGAATGGCGGAGCAATGAAATTTTCTGGTCTTCATTTGCTTGACTATCCAGCAGTCACTGAATTATGTATTGGTACATGTCTGTTCATATTCTAGCACATCCTGAAATGTGTAGGAAAGGTTAACTTATATGACTTATGAGTGCATACAAGTCCTAAGGCTTTGCAGTACGCAATTTTCATCTGCAGGATGCACTTGAGCATGATCTCTCAATGATTTTTTTTTTATAAACAAATCTTATTAGTAAAATTGGGCCAAGTACATGGGATGTATGCAAGAGTGACACCTATTGATGACGTCTGGTCTCTCAATGAATTAAACGGGCTTTGCCTAGCTTACATTTTTATGTGATCTACTTGGACATGAACCTCAAAGAAATCAAGTTGGCCTTGCCTCGAGGAAAGAGTTAACCCATAAACTGAGTTCGCCAGTTCGGAGATGAAAGTGCAAGTCAAATCAAACCAGTTGTGACAAAAGTTTGATTTATTATTTTATTCTTGCTTTTAATATGAAATTAATTATGAAATGAACTTATTCTATATGCAGCAAAACAGTGAAATGGCATCAGTTGTGTACACCTCTGTACATTGTCTGCCATTGAGCTTTTAGAGTATCCTGTTTTTCTACCGATAATTCAATTCCAAAATTTGGCCCGTGTTAGGATAGTAAACATGTGAGGATCGTTTTCTTTTACCCGATGTGCATGTCTTATACAAAATTTTTTCTCTAAAACCCAAAACGCATTTGATTTTATATCATCTCAATGCACATTGGTCTATGTGCAAATGAAGTCATTGGCTGAATCCCAAGGGTTAAACACCTGAGTTTTAACATGTTAATCCTTTTGTGTCATTCCACTACAAAAAATCATAATTCCTTTTGAATCTTTTGAAATTATATAGTTTTCTCATTGCCCTCTTCCAATTACTCCTTGGATTTTTTTTTTTTATATTTATAAATTCTTAAGTAGGCATTAATTTATTGTTATATCATTTCTTATATTGCAATTATCTATCTTATATTCTGGTTTCACAGACAGTAATTCCAATTAAACTTAATTGCCTAATATCCTGAACCGAAGGTGTAGATGGCCTTCTCTGTCTTGAAATCTTACTTTTATGTGGAGATGTCATTTTCTCATAATTCTGCACCAAACCACTCAGATTTACTGATAATACACATTCTTAGAATGCTTCAAGTTGGTTTTTGTCACATTTGATTGCTTTTAGCATTTCAGTCTAGATGACTAAAGCTTTAGTTCCTTGAATGGAACTCCTGTCTACATTGTGTTGTTTTATTCCCATGCAAGGTTGAACAGAAAAATCTTTAGCCTATCATCCGATATTCATGTATGCATATTAATGAATGAGGAGATATTTCATGCGCTTATTACACGAATGGATTGATTGCAAACTTGGATGCATTTTTGAGCTATGATCAGGACCTCTAGTGGACAGGGTGTGGGGACTTCCTGAAGCAATGTTCCTTTGACCCTAGGCTACTGGAGTTTAAGCTAGTCTTAAGTAATTAAGTGCTGCTCTGGAGACTTTTGACCCTAGGAGTTTGTCTTCAATTTCTGTTGACCTGAGATTTCATTCTTGCTCTTATCTCCAGGTGGGACAGTGGCATGCTGCAGATGAATATGATGGTCAAATCAGAGAGATAAAGTTCAGATCCCTTTGTAGCAGTCCGATGTGCCCGCCAGATACTGCCATGACAGAGTACCAGCATGCTTTTCTATTGCCAGACAAGAAATTGCTGGTAATGCATGTATCTTTCTCCTGTCTGCAACATACTTAGTTGTTTTGTTTTGTCATCATCATCACCATAACCATATTTACTTTTCCTATAATTTAGCAGAGGTTAAATAATCCATTCAATTCCATGGTGCATGAGTTGTATTTTTCTGAAAATAATTTGCAACTTTCTTTCTCATTTCTGAAGCCTATCTTTGTTGGCTGTAGCCATACTCCGGCATCATTGATTTTCTATATCTTTGTATGCTCATTATTTTGTCTCCAATTTATTGAACAATGATGAGAATTTTGCTTTCTTGTAGGTGTTTGAGACTGTGCAACAGGCACATGATGTTCCATTCGGATCCTGCTTTGAGGTATAACAATTAGCCAACGCTTCTTCAGGTTGTCCATGGTCAGGATTTTCCCTAGAGAGGTTTTCCAACCAAAGAAAGCAATCTTGAAGGCACCTTACTTCTCCATATGCACTTCCAAGAATAAGAATTATGGTTTTGGTGTGAAAAAACCTTGTACATAGATCGAACAATGAACTTTTCATTCCCAAAATGAATCTAAATCATCCTATCCATCTCAACCCTACCAATACTCGTAGCATACAGCAAGCTGAACCGATAGGAAATAGCACTAATTTTTCCCAGTCCTGCACAGCTCTAAGAAAACTCACGTTCGACTGTGGAGAGCCACGAGAGCTGTCCAAAAGATTCGCCACCGAAGTCTGCCGATTATGGGCAATCTGCAAGAGGACGGCGATTGAAACCTTAAGAGCCATGCTACCACACCAACTGTTATGCCAAAAACTGACCCAGAAACCCTAGCCAACCACAAAACTAACGTGTTTGGAAAAATCCCCAAGCCACTCCTAATGTATTTCCGCAACTCCACACCATGTGCACCTCTCACTTCTTTAGAACACCAACCCCTAAAGCACTCCCATATTTGGAGTCAATCACAGCCCTCCACAATCTTCCCTTCCTGATGGTAGTGCCATAACCATTTCTCTAAAAGGGCTTTATTGTGGCAAACTAGGAATTCGACACAAAAAGCTTAATAGGAGACTTAGTATCAGTTAATTGTTAAGATTTATCGTGACAATTACTTCAACTTGACAGTAGACTAGGGGTATTTGGCATAAAAGCTTTTGGCAATTAAACATCCTTTTGTTTGTCTTAATAAAGTTGTGACTTGTAAAAGAAACTGTTGGTTGATTTCTTTGTGCTATGTTTCTTTATCTGCTTTATAGCGGACATTAATTTGTTGGTGTTGCATCAGGTCCACTGTAGATGGTGGTTGGAGACAAATGCTGATAACTCAGTTACTATAGATATAAAAGCAGGTAAGTATTGGATTGCCTCCCATTTCTTTCTTTCATTGCCACTGACATCTTGTAATAATTCATTGCTACCTTAGCCAATTGTGATCTACGATCACTCAGTCCAAATTGTGGTATGCTTTCAGTTAACTAATATTGTTGTTTCAGAAATATCCTTCTTTTGCTTCCCCATCTACTCTTTATAAAATCCAATGAGGGAAGATAATATTAAAATCTGAAATAAATTTTCAGATTTCTTGGCAACACCATGGTCGATTACGAAGACTTTGACTGAAGGCTACTTATCGTATTCTAATTTATTGTTAAACAGTTTTTTTATGTTATCTAAGCTGGCTAAGCTCATAGTTACGATGGAGATATATGAACTTACTGAGGAACAGATATGTGTACCTCGCTCTCAGTTGGGCTGTGATCAAGTAGAGTCAAACGGAATAATAAATGTTTAAACTTTCTTACTTCTTTTTCGCACTCTCGGTTCATATATTTTTTTAACAAGTTAGAGTTTATTTATGAGCTGTTTGATTAATTTATTATTTTCTCAAATAAACTAAATACCTTTGCAAAAACATTATAAGTTTTTAAAATTTCATGTTAGTCTTTAGTTACTTAATTATATTGTTCAAGTTCATTGGATAAATTATATTTATGAACTTAGAAAAACTGTCTTTGTAATAAATCATATATATTTTTCTATTTATAAATATTATTATATTGTATCTCATGACCTTGTGTATAAATTTAGATAATTCAATTTTGGATTTTTATGAGTATCTTTTTTAGTTTATATATAAACCTATACATAGAAAAATATAAATGTCTATTACAAGAGTCGCATTCATAAGGATTTAAACAACAGCCATCACATTATGAAGATGGTTCTCTCTCATCTTTTAAATGATAAAATTCTCGTTAAGATATAGATATAATAGAAAAGAAAGTTATATGAACTTATACGAGTTTATATAAGTTGAGCTTAAATTTATACTAGTTAAGGTCTCTGAGGAAATTTGGGTGGGTTTATCTTGGAGAGGATTAATTGGCAGTCCACAAATTGCAGCAGTGTGAAAGATGATCTATACTTAGCTTATATGGTGTATTTGGAAGGAAGGAAATGAAAAAAATTTTGACTGATAAATGATGTTGGAGGAGCTGAAATTTTTAATTTTCAATGCTCTCATCTTTTGGGCTGCTGCTTTAGACTTTCATGGGCTTAACTTTCACGATTTTCTTGTATATTTTCCTATTTCTAGATAGGTATTTCTCTTGTATACATTTTGTGCACCTTTTTTGCCTTTTCCTCTTTTGCATGATATTTATTAGTCATAAAAAAATAGATTAGTAAAATTGAATCCAAGTCAAGTTTGGTTTGCAAAGTTGTTCACCATCTGTCCTTGATTGTTCCGGAAACTCTAAGTGTTTTTCCCCTTCTATTCATAATTTATAGATGCATCCACTGGCTCTTGAGCTGGGTTTTATAGTTATTATAGTTATCACCATCACCATTATCATTCTTATTATCATTATACTTTTAAGCATCTGCACTCTTTTGTATTTCAACTGGTTAACCAGTTCACTTCATCCCCCATAATATGTTAACCTACGGAATATCTATTTTCAGAGTTTTTTATTTTTTTATTTTTTATAAAGGTGCCATAGATCAACATGTAGCTCTGCATATGGGTTTGACATGAATTTGCAGATCTTGTAGCATTCTATGGCAAGATTTAGGTGCTTCTAGTTTATATGGCTTAGTTTAACATAAAGCATTTTTGCCACTATTCAGGAAGTTAGTTTTTTTTTGGTAAGTAAAGGAAGTTAGTTTTTAATAGAACTGAGGGGTAACTTTGGCAGGTGTTCACTTTAAGAAATGGTGTTTGATGCAATCCAAGATAAAGTCGGGGGCTATCAACGAGGTTGGTACCTATCTGATTGAAATGTTCTCTAGGGCTTTTCATGATCGGTCATAATTGTGCATTCTGTCTTTCAATATGAGTGGATTTTAGCTGTAGCTGTCAATGATGACATGTTTGGTATTTACATAAATTTTACATGGATGTGTAGTGCAAGATAGGGGTGGAAAAGATGTTAGAGTCGGCCCGATTGCATATCAAGTCAATTACTTCTGGTGGGACGGACAATACCCCTTCCTCTCTTCCTGTCCCCCAACAAAGCAGCTAATATTTTCAGTGACCCCAGGTTGGGTTTCCTATTTACTCGTCCATAGTTTTTGTTGTTTTATCATTTATGAACAGTAACATATACATCAAGCTCCCAAGGCCCTTGTGATGGCAATAGGTGTTCATCTTCTGTATTCTTAACGCAGTGCACCCTGGCTCTTTAGGAGAGAACTGGCGATGATGTATGTTTGTGTAATTCATTTTTATTTAATGATCAAATCTCAGTTTTCTGAAACATAATCGTACGTTTTGAGTTGGGGCCATATGCCCTTCCCTTTCAGAAAAGACCTGCTGACTGAGTTGGCATTGCTGATATAGCTTTGGTAAAGTTTTAACAGGCTTTACAGTAAAGTTAGGCATAGTTATTAGGTCTGAGATTCCTACTTTTTACTCTTTCCTAAACAAATCAATGAAAGAACTGAAAAAACAACCGTTTTGAACTTGAAACTAGTCACCAACACTCCATAAGTGAAAGGAGAAACGCTTGCAGCTGGTCGGGTGCTACACCCATTTTTACACCGGCAAATGAGAAGCTGCCACGAATGAATTTCAATAAAATAGACAATAGGCCCGCATGCAGGTGATCACTTTTTGTATTCTCAGTGTGCGTGATCTCTTCCCCTCCTCTCTCTCCTCCTCCCCCACCCCCGTCGGTCTCCTCCCCTGTCTCTCTCTCTCTCTCTGTAAAATAAAACTCGCTTCGGCCTGTCTTTTCCTCTCCCACCCCCATTGGCCTACTCCAGTACCGTCCCTTTGAAACCCCCCTTTCTCTCTCCCTCTCCTCCGATTGTTGCCCCATCAACTAGACTTTGTGGCCATACTTCGCTTGAAGAAATTTTTAGCTTTCCCTGAGGTTAGGAACAAGCACATTTTTTACTTTGATTTTGTTTGTTGCCTTTTAATTTTTGTTTGGCTGCTCAGACATTGTGGGAATCATGAGCATGATTTTGTTCTCTACCATTTTTGTATGTGGAATGGACACTAGCCCGGTTTCAAGCTTTTCCCTTGTTTGTAACCGTAGAGAGAGAGAGAGAGCAAAGAGCTCTGAGAGTGAGATGAAGCAGCAAAAAAAAAAAAAAAAAAAAAAGAGGATAACCAAAAAATCAACCCTCAATTCCCTTGCCGATTCCTCTCATTTTATAGACATTTACTCCATACCCACAATAAAAATCGAAGAGATTAAATTACAAAAAATGAAAAAAGTAAAAAATGAAGGAAAACTTATGAATGATCTCTAATCACCAAAAAAAGGGAATAGCATAGGGATAACTGGAATGGCAGAGGCATCCCAAAATACCAAACAATGAGAAAAGTAAAAAATGAAAATTCACAAAAAAATCAAAAAGTAAAAGACGGAGAACACTACAAATTTCTGATCACCAACCATTAGACAAAAAATGACAATTTATGGATAACAGAACTACTTGGACTGCTACCTCATCTTTTGGCGCATCCTCTTCCACTTGGCTCTCATGGTGATTGGGTGGCTATGTTTATTCGCCTCCTTGCTGGAGAGCTTCGGAGAAGAAGAGGGAAGAGGGGGGAAAAGGGAGAGGGGAGAATGGATGTGCACTCACCGTAAGTCCAGTAAGTCTACCACGTGTTGCAATTTTACTGATGGGTGTAAAAAAGAAATGGACACCCGACCGGTTTCAAGCTTTTCTCTAAATGAAAGTTAAAAGGATTTGTGGCGAAGTACTGAAGTCAATATGTAGGCAGACAAAGATCTTTAGCTGAAAAAGGCCATTTTTAGTGAAATACCGAATTAAATGGTTATGAATTTTTCCCTGTTGTAAATTTCCAGTGCGATTGCAATTTGCCCATCCCAAACCTTTTAAAATTACGTGCATGGGGGTATGGGCTATTAGTTGGAGTTCATAGATTATTATGAGTTCATATATGAGAAATATGCAGGTGCTAGCGGTTTGTGGCTGATTGACCAAGTTCTAAATCCTTTTGGGATATTTTAATTTAGAATATGGAAATTGAATTTACAACTAATACAGCATATTCTATATTCCTTTAAAAACTACGTGCCACCATTTATATATACTGGACATTCATTGGATGCATAATTGTGTGTATATATGTCTATGTAAATAGTTATTATACATTTTGAATCAAAATCATACATTATCATAACGATTGATTGGAAACACAATCGCCTCAAAATCATAGCAATCTTTGATATGGACAGCACCAGGCAGCCTGGCATTTTTACCTTTTGGTGACACGCCCATCTCCGAAATGATCAACCCTATGCTTTTGTCTAATTTGTATTGTTCTGAAGGAACATGTCCAAATTTGTTTGTCCTGAGTTTGTTCACGTACGTAAGAGGGGACGTCATTCTATGGGGTGGCAAAAATCACGAGCATGACCTTAAAGTGGCAGCTACCAACCTACCACAATACCACCACGGTCTCTTAACTTTTGATCTGCAATGATAAAGCTTGATGATATTAGGAGGTTCGGCTCATACTTTTCTTGCTTGAACTTTTCATATCATGGGGTGGCATTGGAATTACGAAAAGTTGCCTTCCTGCTCAATATAATTTCCTCCAACTGATGATAAAATCCAGAGTGTTTTCTGTCTTCTGACAGTTCCAAGTAGTACTTCACAAATCACAGCTGATATATAAAGCTCTCATACATACATACATACATACATATATATATATATATATATATATATATATATCAGTTCTTCTATATACAGTCTCCACATGTAGACGCCGTGCAGTCGGCTCAGCTGATATTAAAAAATTTTTAAAAAAAAAACAAAAACGAGTGAGAGAAATTAGATAGAACAAGAGGCAAGGATTTGAGTTTTCTTGCAACGGAAGTTGATTCAAACAAAACCAATCTGCAGCTTAGAAAAAAAAAAGAATTCCAAGGATTAAACCCATTTGCCAAGCTTTCTTCGTCGATTGAAACCCATGTGCAGCTTAGAAAAAAGAAAAGAAAAAAGAAACCCATCTGCAGATTGAAACCCAGACCTCGATCCAACTACGTTGGGTGCCCATCTCCTCTCCACCTTGTTTCCATCTGCCTTTCCAGTTTTTTTCGTCTTGGAATTGCTCTCAACTGGTCACCTTGTTCCATTTTAAGCTGTTATAATACATCCTCGTCCTCCTCCCATTGGAAATCCTAGTCGCTTTGGTAATCACAAATTCATTCAGATTGTTACAAATGCAATTCGGTTCCTTCAGATATTTCCTAAATATTTTCGGATTTGGACTCCTCTTGGACTAAATCTTCCTCTTCATTTTTGTTCTCAACCTTTCCAGACTCTTTCCCAAAAAAAGCTCTCTCTTCCAAGCTGATTAAATTCTGTAGATGGTGTACAAACCATTGTACACTTTCTTCGATCTCGTTACTTGCGTGGTGCTCTGGACAAAAACTTTCATGGTGTTGTTCAAGGTCTCAGATCGTTTACTTGCGTGGTGTTGTGGTCTTCGAGTGGATCTGTGCTCACCCATTTGCCTGGGTCATCTTCTGTGTGAGTCTTCGGCTTCACCTCAGCAAGACGCCCAGCAAACGGTGCGTCGACTCTCTCTCGAAAGCTCCTGGATTTAAATACTTAAGACTGGTAGGAGAGGTTGGTGTCCGGGATTTACACATCGTTGTGGATGAAATTAATGTTTCTGTGTAAAAAAAAAACACATAATATTGCAAGTTTCTGAATGCATAAGCTTGGTCACTGCAGAAACAATTTTTCTCAGAGAGCGATTGTTCAACATACCAGAGGTTATCTCCATGACAAATAAATACATATTTATAAGTGATCTTTGTGACTGCTAATTAAGCATGAAGAACTATAGATCTAAAGAAGTGAAAAAAAAAATGGAGGAGAGGCTGAGCAGAGCACAGCCTAAGAGTCAATATGTAATAAAGTTTCGTAAGTTTAGATGGTTTTGAGGAGGCTGCACTTTGTGCGTGGAAGGTGCGTAAACGGAAATACAGAGAGCATGAGGGAATTGAAGAGGGAAACTGAGGAGAGGGAAACTGAGGAGAGCCTCAGTACGGTATGCTCCAATTTTTCGAAACGCTACGTTTGCATTTTTTCATATTAGTCGGTGTTTACACACCGCTTACATGAGGCGCTTGTACTCAGCATTTTTCTATATATATATAGCTACAAATCTAGTTCTACTAGATTTTGAATGATTTCCCAATTTGTTAATTTATTTGACTGTATGATTTTAATTATTACAGTTGTTTTGGGACCTTGAGTTGCATTGTAATGTTATGAACGTGAGAAGTGGTGGCCCATAGTACATTAGAAAAAAGTATGTAAATCTACAGAACTCAGAGAGAAAGAAAGTCGTGAGTAGATATCCTATTAATTATTAAATTCTTTTCAAGCATTCATGATTAAATGCTACATTATATAGGCTTTTGTTATTGCTCGGCTACCGTTTTGCCATCCCCCACGGCGCCCTAGCTAGGCTTTCACTACATGTGAATAGCGCATGCTCGCACGTGAAGAGAGAGCAGTGCTCAAGATCGATCATGTTGGAGAGAGAGAGACGTCTATGGATTAAAATACCACACACGTATCTACCTCTCAGCTGGACCAACTTACTCCAAAGGCCAACAAAAGTGAAACTCCGGATGGGATTGAAAGTAATGCTTTTTTTGTCTTTTTAATCTTGCTATTTTATCAAAGATTCCTTTTGATATATACCTTTAGTCTAATAGGCTAAAGGGGGTAATGCACAAGTTCATCTCTCCAAACCAGTCAGCATTCCTCTTAGGAAAAGTAATTGAAGAAAATATCATCCTTGCTTAAGAAGTGTTTCATGTTTTGAGGAAAAAACAAGGTAAATAAGGTCTTATGGCAATCAAAATAGATATGGAAAAAACATTCCATTTTATGGAATGGAATTTCATTCTCAATATCTTCAAATGTCTTGGCTTCAATAGTACTTGGATTCATTGGATCAAGGAGTGTATCACTACAATTTCATATTTGGTAGTCATCAATAGAAACCCCCATGGTTTTTTTCATCCTTCAAGAGGCCTCAGGCATGGAGACCCTCTCTCCCCTTTTCTCTTTATACTAGGTTCATAAGCTCTCTCTAGGATGATACTAAGGCAAGAACAAACTCATCTATTAAAGGTGTTAGTATCTGCAGGAATGGACCTTCTCTCTCACATCTGCTGTTTGCTGATGATCTAATTCTATTTGGATATGCCAACTGTAACACTGCTTCAGCCTTTGCAAGAACTCTTAATACCTATTCTCAGTGGTCGGGGCAAAAAATAATAACTCCAAGTCCTCCATTCAGTTCTGCAACAACAGTAGACAATAAATCAAAAGAGATATTAGGAATATCCTTCATTTCAAGATCTCTTCCTCTAAGATTAAATGTCTAGGAGTGCTTCTCAACTCTGACAGTCCAATGAAATCACATCTTAGTGATATCTTGGCTAAAATTCAAGAAAAACTTGCAGGATGGAAATCAAGACTTCTTTCTCAAGCTGGGAGGACCACACTTATCAGAGCTGTAGCAAGCACAATACCTTCTTATACTATGGCTACAACTTTGATACCTGTAAACATGGCAAAAAAAAATTGATCGTGTATTGATGAGGTTTTGGTGGGGCTTTGAAAATCACAAGAAACACAAATATACTCCCAAGGCGTGGTCTTCTATTTGCTTGCCCAAATATATGGGAGGCTTAGGAATCAGGCTCACATCCCACTTCAATAAAGCTCTTCTTGACAAATTAGTTTGGCATCTTATCAGTAATGAAACAAGTGCCTGGAAAACAGCTATTTTGAACAAATATATGACAAACAGTGACTGGGCGAATGTTAAGCCCAAAGACTCAGATTCAAGATTTTGGAAATGCCTGATAAAGCAAAAGGATTTCATTTTGTCAAGTGTCATCATTCAGATTAATAATGGCACTACTACTCATGTGTGGTCTGACCTGTGGCTCCCTTGTCTACATCCTTCACTCACTACACCACAAAGTCAAGGTACACATCAAAACCCAAATCTTAGAGTTGCTGAGCTAACACTTGAAAATCCTAGAAGATGGAACATGCTCCTTTTGAATACTCTGTTTTCACCTGCAATAATTGCAGCAATACAAGCATTCAACTTTCTCAATATCAATTCCATAATATCATGGATTTGCCCAAATGGAAACATCACTCTTAAGGTAATTACAGTGTAAAGTCTGCTTATGCAACTTTAGTTCTCAACACAAATACAAGCACACCTGATGTCCTTTGGAAGAAATTGTGGGCTGTCAAATTGCAAGATCGATTGAAACTTTTCCTATGGAAAGTTTACAATGAAATCCTTCCCACTAGACTATCTCTCAGTCACTGTTTTGCACTAACAGAAGATCAGGTTCTTTGTCGTCTTTGTCATATGGAGAATGAAAATCTGATCATCTTTTCCTTAATTGTATTTTCTCTAGAATTTTGTGGAGAAATGCCCCATGGCCACTTGATATAACTTGTTTTAAGCAAGCTGGAATCAGGAATTGGATCAATATTCTCCTAAACCCATCAGACAAATTAAAGATCCCTCTTCTGAAACTCATAACTTTCAGCTTTTCTCTACATTAGCTATGGATAACTTATGGTTTATAAGGAATCAGATCACACACAACATTGCAAACCATACAGTCCACTACTTCATAATAAAAACACAGGATCTATATAGAGAACATGACAAGGCCTGTGAGTTGAAATCCATAGCATCACACCATAGTTGGAGTTAGGGGTGTAAACTCAAACCGGAAAACTGGACCGGACCGGACTGAACCGGACCAGTTTTACCGGTTTTGAACCGGTCCGGTCCGGTCCGGAACTGGTTTTTAAAATGTAAAAACCGGCCGGTTCCGGTTCCGGGATTTTTTGGACCGGACCGGACCGGTTGATTAAAAAAAATAAAAAATAAAATTTTTATATATAAGTTTTATACAAAATATTTTATATATATTAAATATTAATATATATAAGTTTGATATATAATGTATAATTATAAATTTTTATGTAAAATTTTATATATAACATATATATTCATATATGAAATAATTTCTTATTATAATTTATAAATTATTACATAAAATGTTAATACTAAATCACTAAAAGTTTATAACTAATACTAATATATAACTTATAACTATACCAATAGTCTAATATTAATACTATTATATAGTCTAATATATTAATAAAAGTATAAATCAATTTTTTTTTTATAAACAAATTTTTAATGACAAATTGTGAAATTTACATTTAAAAAAAATCGAAAAACCGGACCGGACCGGAAACCGGTAAAACCGGAAGTACCGGTTTAGGAGGGTAACCGGTGCGTAATCGGTTTTGAAAAATACAAAACCGGTACATACCGGTTCGGTCCTAGATTTTATCCAAAACCGGACCGGACCAGACCGGTTACACTCCTAGTTGGAGTCCCCCTGAATCTGAGGATACCTTCTCCATCACCTTTGATGTGGCAGTTAGAAACAATTGAAGCACTTTGTTAACAGTATGCAGAAATAGTCAAGGCACATTACAATTTGTTATAGCACATTCCAATTGGAGTGCTGATCCAAACATCGGGGAAGCAATGGCTGCCTTCATAGGTGCCCAAGAAGCACATACAAGGAAGATTACCAAAGTTGTTCTTCAAGGAGACTCTCTAAATACCATCCACTCCATCAATAATCCTCATAAGGCCATCAATTGGGAAACAGAAGGAGTAGCTCGGGACACTCGGTTTCTGCTTCAAGACTTCCAAGCATGGCAAGTAGAAAAAATACATCGATCTCATAATCAATGCGCGCATTCCATTGCACAATGGGCTCATTCCAACCTAGAGTTTGGAAATATCCCACTCATCAAAATACCCACCTGTTTGCTGGAATTTCCAAGTGGAAAAGACCCACCGTTTATAACTTATTAGCTTTCAATTTTCTCTTTCTGTGTTTTATGTTTCAACTGTATGGTTATGTTTAATCTGGTTTATTTTTGTGTTGTAAGGAACAATTTTAGTTTTTGGAATGAATCAACTACTTGTTGAAAAAAAAAAAAAAAAAAAAAAGAGAAGAGAAGAAGAAGAAGAAAGCCAGAAATCTGAAACATGTATGGTGCAGATTAGGGGGATAGATAGACAATAAACAAGATTTTTTTGTCCATCTGGACATATTGCATGCAAAACTCAAACCATTAATTTGAATAGACACAACCTCATGAATGAAAACAAAACAAATATATATGACATAAGACACCACGTCACATACCAATAGAGGCAATCTGTACGTGGGTCCCCAGTACCCTTCCGAAAATTTGCCTCTGCCATTTCCTCTGTCCTCAATCTGATCGCTCCACTATATATTGTCCTACCGTTTAGAGTATTAGTATGAAAACCACGTTACAGATGGAGTTGGACAGAGAGAAAATGGCTGATGATGAGAGGCAAAAGAAGATAGAGGATGAAAAGAAGACGAAGCGGCAGCTTGGAGGAATCAAAACCATGCCATTCGTCCTTGGTATGCTCGCATTATTCCAATACTCGTGTTAAAGTCGTGCAACTTTCTTTCTTTACCTTTTTTTTTTTTTTTTTTTTTTTTTTGGGAGGGGGAGTGTTCTCTAACCTGGACGTACGATATAGCTTTTGAGTGGTGTTGCTGTATGCTCTAAAAGAGAGAGAGAGAGAGAGAGAGATCAGAGTGACCCAACTTACTTTAATGTTTCTGTGAGCGCACGAGTCCCCCCAACTACACATTGTGATCTCAGATTCTCACTGAAACGCATAAACAAAAAGAAAAAAAGAAAGTTGGTGATATTTGAAAGGAGAAGGTGCGCACTCCCACAGTATATTTTGAAGTACATTTAACTAATTTTTTTTTCCATGTAAAACAGCGAATGAAATGTGCGACAGATTCGCCACAACTGGCTTCCATGCCAACATGATAACGTATTTAACACAAGAGCTGAACATGCCGCTGGTAAAGGCATCCAACACCCTCACCAACTTCGGTGGAACTGCCAGCTTCACTCCTTTGATTGGTGCTTTAATTGCCGACTCCTTTGCCGGGCGATTTTGGACCATCATGGCCGGCTCCTTTATCTATGAACTGGTATCTATCTCTTCAATTCCTTGGTAAAACAACCGTACAATGAGTCACAAGTGTACAGTAAAGCCCACCATATTATGCGCTTGTGTGTTAATTAAGTTGGTTAATATCCTTGTGAGTCAGAGTACTCATGTATTATGACTAGCTAGCTTTGGTTACATCTAGTAAAAAAATCAATGGATGCATCTTGTTAAAAAACAAACGGATGAGATCCATCCATTTATTCACTCCATCGATCTCAGTTATGCAGTTACTGGAGGTAAGCCAAACTCTTGTTATGTAAGTGTTAGAAATGATTTGTACAAGCCAATAACACAGTCCGTGTAAGGCTTTATAAAAAGAAAGCATATTTGATTTAACATTTAACAATTTGTCATTGTTTGTAAAACTGAAGAACATTTTCAAGTCTCGCAGGGATTGGTGAGCATAACCATATCAGCAATACTGCCAATGTTCCACCCACCACAGTGCCCGAGTCAAACGAACTGCAAGGAAGTTTCAGCATCGCAGCTTTGGGTCCTTTACATCTCTCTCCTTCTTACATCTCTCGGTTCAGGTGGCATTAGGCCTTGTGTCGTTACCTTTGCTGCAGACCAACTGGACATGACCAAATCCAGTGTTGCATCTCGACGTTGGAATTTCTTTAATTGGTACTACTTTTGCATGGGAATGGCAACACTGACTGCCCTAACTGTTGTAGTTTACATCCAAGATAACGTGGGTTGGGGCTGGGGTCTCGGAGTCCCAACCATAGCCATGGCCTTGTCAATTTTAGCCTTTTTGGTGGGTTCTCCTTTTTACAGAAGATTAAAACCAGGGGGTAGCCCTTTGGTTAGAATGGCTCAGGTAGTTGTTGCAGCCACGAAAAAGAGGAAAGAAGTCTTACCGGCAGACTCGGCTCTCTTGTATGAGAATAGAGAACTCGATGCTGATATTTCTTTGCATGGAAGGCTTACACACACAAATCAGTTCAGGTAAGCATGCACCGTTGTATAACATCCTTTCAAATGTTAAGCATGCTTTACAATCGAAGTGACTTCACGAATCATTAATTTGTATGTAATGAGCTGAGAATAACATGATAATATAGACGAAAGAACAGAAATTCTCCATGTCACATATCAATTGAATGGTTAAACTGCTAGGCTCGTATATGACTGCTGCAGGTGGTTTGATAAAGCTGCCATAATAAGAGATGGCGAAAGAACAGATTCAAAGCCACCAAATTTATGGAGGATTGCCACAGTCCATCGAGTGGAGGAGTTGAAATCCATAATCCGAATGCTTCCCATATGGGCAGCAGGAATTTTACTCGTCGCCTCATCTTCACACCAACATAGTTTCACTATTCAACAAGCTCGCTCCATGAATCGTCACTTGTCCCGTTCCTTCGAAATCCCTCCAGCCACTCTATCCATCTTTGGCATCGTAACCATGCTCAGTGGCCTTGTTCTATACGAACGCCTCTTTGTACCCTTTGCTCGTCGCTTCACTAGAAACCCATCAGGCATCACATGCCTGCAAAGAATGGGTGTAGGCTTTGCGGTAAACATTCTTGCCACGGTTGTCGCATCATTTGTTGAAATCAAAAGAAAAGCAGTGGCAGCCAATCACAACTTATTGGATGATCCGAAAGCAACTATCCCAATTAGTGTTTTTTGGTTGGTACCTCAGTTTTGCCTCCATGGGGTAGCAGAAGTTTTCATGTCTGTCGGGCACATGGAGTTTCTTTACGACCAATCACCCGAAAGTATGAGAAGCTCTGCAGCTGCTCTTTTCTGGATAGCAATCTCCATGGGAAATTATGCAGGCACATTGATGGTTTCACTTGTTCATAAGTATTCAGGCAAGAAAAGCAACTGGCTTCCTGATAGGAACCTCAATAGGGGAAGATTGGAGTATTATTATTGGCTTGTCAGTGGAATCCAAGTCATAAATCTCTTGTATTATGTGGTATGTGCATGGTTTTATAATTACAAACCCTTGGAAGAGATATGCAAACCGGAGGAAGTAGTGGAGCTGACTAAAGATAAAATCCCATCTTTCGTCTCGGATAAGAAAAGTGATGAAGAGGCAGAGCTTCCAAGAAATTAATGACAATACTTGATTAATTAGGATTAATGTGGGATTGTAAGATAACACTTGATTAAAATAATGTAGCAGAATGAAACTTGATTTTTCATTCTTGATCCCCTTCTATTTAATTAAGTGAAGCAAGCAAAACAAACAAGTTTTCCGACTTAATTACTGATCTCTTTTATACGACATGTCTCACATCCAAACACGACCATGCCAGCCACTGCGCACGGCTTCATGGGGATGATCAGTACACACAAACACGACGGAGAGAGATCAGAGAGATTGAGATTTGGAAGTGATATATATAAATCGAGAAACTTTACTATCATTTAAGAACTTTTATATATATGAGTACTGTATATTACCAAATTTTATTACTTGAAAGTAATGTCATGTACACCAATAAGCCTCGGCCTGCCCCAAGTAAAGAGAAAAAGCAAATATCGATCATATATACTTCCATTTCAAGCTCTCAAAATCCCTCCACAGCCTGCCTCCTCCGGGTTTCCAAGAGATGTTAACTCCATCAATGTTCATTAATTCAACTTTCCCAACTTGGGGGGGTCTCCAACAAATGAAGAATGGTTTTCGTACTGAAGCTAGTCGACAATATTCATCATTAATGTACACTCCACTAATTCTTGCTAGCCATATGTCTCACAAAATAAGAATGGAAACTAAAGCTGCAATGTTACAAATTTGATAATTCCTTCTAGGAATCTGGTACCAGCATCAGTCTATAGCTTAATTTTCCAACCTGAGTTTAACAAGTGCGAAACGCCAAAAATACCAGCAAAATTTCTCCAAATCTTAGTAGCCAGATTACTATCAATAAAAAGATGGATATTCCATAGATCCCATTTGAGGGGATGCTGAAAATTCTCCAGAATTTGTAGGCATTCATATCCTCTTATCTTCAGTAATCCTCAAGTGCACTATTGCCTTGCAGCTTCTACTAGATCATGCGCTCTACCTAGCTAGTTGATGGCGCAGGGATTCTTTCAGACTTGAGTACGTAAGAACATCATGTGATATTGGGCGTCCCTAATTCTCATACCAAAAAATTTATTGCACATTCTTCAATTAAGAAGAACACCATCAAATTCCAGTGCTCTTCTAGTTCTAGGGACTGATCATCATCTCCCAAAATAATTAGCATGATCGCTTAAACTAAAACAAACTAGTCCTAAATTCCAGCGATTCGCTGATTGGAATAATTGTACATTAGTACTACTTAGTCGTATGAAATGAATGGTATTTTTCTCAATTATCTAAAAGCGAAAAATTATCTAAAAACGAAAGGCGAATTGTTTTCAATAGGGTAAAAAAAAAATGATTTGTATAAGTTTCAAATAGACAAACTCCATACAAGTCTTTGAAAAAAAGTGGACCCCACCTAAAAATAGTGAAAAAAAACCATTTTTTATTAGTGAGACTCATCTTTTTATAAAGAACTTGTACGAGACTTAAAACACTACTAAAAAAAAAAAAAAAACCAAAGAGTTCATAGCACAACTAGCACAAAAAGGAAAAAAGAGTTGAGAAACGTCCTCAAAAAATGAATTAATAATAAAATTTATATAAATATGGGTAGTGCTATGCCCCCAGTTTGCCGTGTTTCCACAGTGCAAATTGGAATTTTTTTTTTTTTTGGCTTCTTATATCAAATATTCATATTTTTTAAATATATTTTTAAAAAATAAAAAAATATAAATACACTAATAGTCACTTTCTTAATCAGTAAGCAATTTTAAAAAAAAATTAAATATATGAAGAGTCAAAATGAGAAGACATACTAGCATTATTCTCTAAATATAGTAATGGCGTAGCTCATTCTTTTGTGAAGACATTGCTTCAGCTTTTATATTGGTAATAGATAATGGATAGTGATACTATGCCACCCAAGTTTGCCTACTTGGTGTGCCCTTTAGTGTAAATTATACCTTTTTTTTAATTTTTGTTTCAAATAATTTTTAAAAAATAAAAAAAAAATCAATACTTTTATAATAGTCACTTATTTAACCATTAAGTAAAAAAAATATTAAAAATAAAATAAAATATATGAGCGGTCAAAGAGGGATTTGCTCAAGGGCATAGTATCATTTTCATTATTATACGACTTAATTCCGTACTACTTGACACTTGCAAAGATCAATTCTAAAAGAATATTAATTTTTTTTGGGCAAGGAATAATAATTGTACATTAAAAAATAGTTCTATATATCCAATGAATAAACAAAAAAAATGGCGCAAAAGTGTGCGAACCATGGATAATTGGCGCCAACAAAAGTAAAAATATTATTAGAGTTGAAATGAGTTGAGATAATAAAATATTATTAGAATATTATTTATTATTATTATTATTATTTTGAGATTTGAAAAAGTTGAATTGTTTATTATATTTTGTATTGGGATTTGAAAAAGTTGTAATGATGAGTTGAGATGAGTTGAGAGGATTTTTGGTTCCAAACGAAGCCTAAATCATAACATTGAGAGCCGTGGAAGACGATGCTTATTTGCGGCGATTAAAGAAAGAAGTATTTGCGACCAAAAGTTAATATTATACGACTTCTGTATTAGTACTTGACACTTGCAAAGAATAATTCTAAAAGAATATTAAATCTTTTTTGGACAAGGAATAATAATTAATGTACATTACAAAATAGGTCTATATATCCAATGAGTAAAAACGAAAATACGAATTGGTAAAAATATAAAAAGAACCTGCAGAATTAGGTTCATCAAAATGAGCAGACCAGAGATTATCAATTACTACAACACACCAAGAAATAATCAAATACAAGAAATTTGGTTATCTTTGCAGAAAAAACATAATTAAGCCGCAGGCCAAGAATGCATGGATCACTTGTCTCAAAGTACTAAAATACATATATATATATATATATATATATATATATATATATATAATGGGAATAAAAGCAGTGCATGCGTAACATGACTCTGATTAATACTCATCATGATGAGGTAATTTTTTTTTTTAGATCTTACTCGTGATGAGGTAATTATGAACACATGCATGCAGCTTACTTGAGCACTGGAAGCTAGCCTGTATTCGTGCATAATCCAGTCGGTTTTAGTTGCTTCTTTCCGGATTCGTTCTTTGTTTTTGTATTTAAAGAAGGTGAGCGACTTCATGTAACCCATGAGGTGGCCCTCTTGAGTCTTTAATTTCAATGTCTCCGAAGTTAGCCTTCCACCAACCTCCATCAGAATCCCCTTCTATATCCTTTTTGATTCTCTTCCCATTACCGTTTCTAGATACTGGCTCTCTCTTGACAAAAAAATATCGGTCATTATTCACGGTCATTTACGTGGGATCATTACCATCTACATGCACCAAGTTTCAAACCAACGAGAGAATCATGATCAGTACTGTACGTACGTAGATGATTAGAATTAAAAACGATCGCAAAAAAGATTATCATGAGAAGAACGAAAGGTACTAGAAGAAGAACTTACGGTGAAGAAACCATGGTTCATAAGCGTAGACGTCGGCTTCAACGATGGGACCATTCGGTAGATCCAGCCCCTGTATTTTCCGCAATAGATAAAAGGACACCAACACTTCGTCTTTGGGATCGAACCTGAACCCGATGGGGAAAGATGTATTCCAACGTCTCCACATCTCCATTGATCACAGCTCTCTCCAATGATCTTTCGCTCTCGCTTTCTCTCTCTCTTTTTTTATCTTTGTTCCGGGCAATATATATAGAAAGCTTGCCTCTGCTTTTAGCAGACTTCTTTCATCTGTAGGATATAAGATACCACACACGTATCTACCTCTCAGCTGGACCAACTTACTCCAAAGGCCGAAAGCCCATCCAAGTTAATGAAAATCATTTTTTTTTTCTTGTAAATTAATACACACTCAGATCATTAGTATTGAATAATGAACAAACGCTATAATCACTACAATAAACACACTCAGAGCGTTAGTATTGAATGTTCTGGGTTTCTATAAAAAGACCATTTTTACCTTTCGAGTACCCACAGAACTAACCAGCCCTAAATTCGAGCGATTCGCGGATTGTAATAACTTTTGTCTAATGAATATGTATACCTAAATACTCAAAACTAATTCGGAGGATGTAAAAAAGCCAGAAATCTGAAACATTTATGGCGTAGAATATTACGGGAATAGATAGACAATAAATAAGATTATTTTATCCATCCGGGCAATATTGAACGCCTGCCTTGTTCATTCTGCTCTGCTCTGCAAGATTTATATATATATATATATATATATATATATATATATATAACTTATCAAAAATGATAAGTTGACCAATTCTTACTTTTAAGGGCAGACTTCTTTGATCATCTGTTGGACAGTCGATTTCCATCTAGGACATTTTGTATGCAAAACTCAAACCATTAATTTGAATAGACACAACCTCATACTTCTCACTTTCAAATAATTTTGGACAGTTTCTCTCCATCGCCACTCTCAGAAAGTATTTTCGTTCACCGGGGGAGGAGGGTTGATGCTTTGGCTCCATCCACCTCCCCTCCTCGTCTTTATCTCTGTTTATTTCCGTTTATCTGTATAAGTTATAAGCAGTAAACAGATAAAACCTAAAAAAAAAATTTACTCACAATTTCAAATGGACTTTTCATAACTATAAACCGAATAATTTTGTAAAGTGGGTTTGGCTGGATCCGTATGTTACACCACACGTGCTTTTTGGTTGGTAATAAGACTTTTACCCACGTTTAAAACTTGAATAAAGCTATTTTGTCCACCGGTTTTGACCGCTTTATTTGACCGGTGATAAAAATTTTTTTTTTTTTTTACTTAGTATTAAGAAAGTGTTTTTAAGTGTATTGGTGTATTATTTTTTATTTTTTAAAAATATTTAAATGTATTAAAAAAATATAAAAAGAAAAAAAAAAAATTTAACACTGGGCGGTAAGCCCAGTGGTAAGACCACTGGGGCGAGTGATTTGGCTGGAAAAAGTACTGGGCCATACTGTCGGCGCAAGTGTTCTATCTGTGGCATTAATCATGTATTCTCTACAAATTGAACTCTTAGAAAAGAATTTCCCAGCAAATGGTCATATGTGTTGTAGTGAATAATAATTGTACATTAAAAAATAGTTCCATATATCCAACGAAAAAAAAAAAAAAAGAAATTGGTGCAAAAGTGTGCGAACGACCATGGATAATTGGTTCCGAAAAAAGTAAAAAAAAAAATATTCTCGGTGATTTGTTCTCGTTGGAAAAAAACTAAATCATAACATTGAGTTTATATTTTATGGTTTTGAATAAAAAAAAGTATTTATTTTGTGTCTTGATTAGTTTTGGAATAAATGAGTTTATATTTTATAAAAAATTTGGAATATATAAATACGTTATGAGAAATAATTTTAGATTACAAGAGTTAACTATTCAGACTTCTGTGAGTGGGGCGTTACATGCAAAGAATATATAATTCTAAAAGAATATTATTATTTTTTTTGGACAAGGAATAGTAATTGTACATTAAAAAATAGGTCTATATATAATGAATAAAAAAGAAAATACGAATTGGTAAAATATAAAAAGAACCTGCAGACTTAGGTTCATCAAAATGAGCAGACATAGACTATCAACTACTATTGCACACACCAAGAAATAATCAAATACAAGAAATTTGGTTATCTTTAGAGAAAACACATAATTTTAGATAAGACTTCTTAGAGTTATTATCTAATACATACAATAGCTTCTTTTTTTTATTTATAGAAGACTCGGTAGCCACACACATAACAGTCCCGTCCCAAGTTTATTAATAAACTCTTACTTATGGCTGAGAAATACCGTGATTACAATCAAGATATCTAGAAGATTATTAATATGCAAGTAAATTAATCCTCCCAAATACAAACCAACAAACAATATCAAGCAAATAAACAAATTAAACAAGCCTAGATTAAGAACAATACTAAACAGGCTTATCTAATAAAAACCAAAAAAAAAAATCATAAAAATCATGCATGTACGTGTTTCTACTGTACTTTCGATCTAACACTGGTGAATTAATTAAGCAGCAGGCTAGGCTAAGAATGCATGGACTTGTCTCAAAGTACTAAAAGACTCTCCAAGAATGCTTGAAAGTTATCTGGGGGCATATTAAGAATGGCATCGATTTCATCTTGTGCTTGTAATTGATCCGATATTGATACTTCCGAAAAATTAGCAGCTTGTTCCGATGACGGAATATCAGTGATCCTCGTATCCAAAAATGCTTGTTCCGATACCGATGGGTCAGTCCTCGGACCACGGTACCTTATTCGACATAAAGTCCAGCTTTGAAACTGTACGTAGTTCCATAAAATAACGTCAATGATGATTAATTAGAAACTAACAATTAAATTAATTGATAGAGCTATATATATATATATATATATGAAAAATTCTGCTCATCCAACGTGGCAAGTCAGAAAGTCAACCTAAATGAAATGGTACTGTAGATTTGCATATAAGATATATGCAGCGGCAAAATCGTTTTAGCAGAATTTCAAACTTTTTAATCCCCACTTATTAAAACGGTGCGTTTAGTGCGTGCGTAACAGTCTGATTAATACTCATCATGATGAGGTAATTTGTTTTTTAGATCTTACTCGTGATGAGGTAATTATGAACACATGCATGCAGCTCACCTGAGCATCGGAAGCTAGCCTGTATTCGTGCATAATCCAGTCGGTTTTGGTTGCTTCTTTCCGGATTCGTTCTTTGTTTTTGTATTTAAGGAAGGTGAGCGACTTCATGTAACCCACGAGGTGGCCCTCTGAGTCTTTAATTTCAACGTCTCCGGAGGTAGCCTTCCACCAACCTCCATCAGCATCCCCTTCTATATCCCTTTTGATTCTCTTCCCATTACCGTTTCTAGATACTGGCTCTCTCTTCACAAAAAAATATCGGTCATTATTCACGGTCATGTACGGGGGATCATCACGGCCATCTACATGCACCAAGTTTCAAACCAACGAGAGAATCATGATCAGTACTGTACGTACGTAGAAGATTAGAATTAAAAACGATCGCAAAAAAGATTATCATGAGAAGAAACGAAAGGTACTGGAAGAAAAACATACGGTGAAGAAACCATGGTTCATGAGCGTAGACGTCGGCTTCAACGATGGGACCATTCGGTAGATCCAGCCCCTGTATTTTCCGCCATAGATAAAAGGACACCAACACTTCGTCTTTGGGATCGAACCTGAACCCGATGGGGAAAGATGTATTCCAACGTCTCGACGTCTCCATTGATCGCAGCTCTTTCCAACGATCTTTCGCTCTCGCTTTCTCTCTCTCTTTATCTTTGTTCCGGGCAATATATATAGAAGTATAGAACGCTAGCCTCTGCTTTTATATATATTATATTGAAAAATGCAGGGAGCCGGTTTTGGCCATTTTTTTGCCCAATTGGATTTATTATTATTTTTTAGTTTTTTTTTTTACTTACTTGTTAAGAAAATATTGTTTAATTATATTGTAATTTTTTTTTAAATATTTAAAAGTGTTAAAAAATGATTTAAAAAAAACCAAAAAATCTCTATTATATATCTTTAACTTATAAAAAATGATAAGTTGACCAATTCTTACTTTTAAGGGCAGACTTCTTTCAATCTGTTTGGACAATCGATTTCTATGACGTAATTGAAATGAGTCAAACCTTGTTCAAGTGGAGTAGAGAATTTTGTGGGGAACATATGCTGATTTCTTTATATATAATAGGTTTGGGGGCTGAATAGAGAATTTCATGGAGAGTGTGGAGTAGTGAGAGACAAAGCTCGAGTGTAAAGGGTGCCAAGTTTGGATTTGTTATTTGCAAAGTACTATACCCACTAGAGGCATATTTCAGAGAGTTATCACTACAACATGCAGCTGGCTTCTTTAAAAGGCTCTTTATTTTTTTTCAAGTACAAAAAAACTAGCTTCCTAGTGGCCAAGTGGCCGGGAGTAGTATAAGTGCCTTGTATTTGCATGATTTTATATTACCATGTTTTGCAGGTGGTTCTATGAGCAGTAACCTGCCAAGCAGTCATACGAGATACTAAACTGGCTAGCACTTGGATTAGCAACTGCTGTGGGGTATCATGAGGAGCAGGAACTTTCCAGGTAAAATGTTGAACTTAAATCAGCTTCCTGCCCAGATGAAATCAATACACTGCATGCTATTTCCTGTTGATTTCTTGTGCCATTTGTGAATAATTGAGAGATGGTTTGATGATGCAAAGCCTTTTGGTCATCTTATTTCTGTATAAAAGTCACTTAAAAAATTAGCCAATGGGTTTTCCAAATAGTAGTTATATGAAGAAAGGCTTCCTAAAATTATAAATAAGTGCTCCCCAACAGAGATTGGTGAAGAGAGACCCCTGTATGGACTTTAATCTAGATGCTAGGAACTATGGTTAGGATTGGAACGATAAATTAGTAAGTGTGTGGTAATGATGAGGCTCCAAATGAACTGCAAATGGGTACTTAAGAATCAGTATTTTTCATTGTGTGAAGAAACACAGGTTAGTCAAACTTAGCGATTAGGGATTCTACTAAGCTTAACTGTAATAATGTGGGAGATGACTAATGGAGGTTTTAATTTCTGCAATATTGACATTTTAATTTGGAAGTTATGTACTTTTAATTCACTAAGTAAGTGAAAGTTGAGATTTCCAGTTTGTCTGATGCGTTCTAATGTGTTCAACCCTGACCAACCCTTTGAGAACTGACCTTTATGTCTGCTTGCTGGAAATTCAGGTGAGCAGATGGCACAAAGTTTCGAGGAAGAGGGAGAGGGTGAGGTCTGGGAAGTAGACAAGCTGGAGCTTACTCATTTAGAGGCCGACCACATCCTCCAATTCTTAATTCATGGACCCTTAGAGATGCTTATGAGTCCAGCCTCCAAGCATAGTTTGGTAGACTCCATGTGCCAATCCAATGCCGGAAGCCGAGGCTAATAGAGACAATATTGGTAAGCTAAATGACTACATATAATCTATAAAGTCATTTAAACCATATATGTATATATGCAAGATGAAATATGAACTCTAAGTTGCTGGCTTTGATTTTAATGTCATCCTTTAGAAGACTCCGCCACAGTGCCTGTAGTAATAAACGCGCCACAAAAGAAACATGGACGCGGCCCCGCAAAGTGCACTGAGTTTGAAAAACTTTGGAAGCACAGAAAAATACATTTGAAGATACGCAAGATGGACTGATGTACCCAAGTCCGAGAAGGATGAGCTGATTGACCGTGTACGGGTAAGCCATTTATACCTTCATTGCAATTGTAAGAATGTGTTTTGCATCATGGGATGACATTAACATTTTGCATGTGTGTAGGGTGACTACATATGGATTGGGAATTGAAGAATCATCTATTGAAAGTTTGGAAACAATTGTGTAAGTGACTTGACACCTTCCACCATGAGTTGCACAAGAAGTGTTTAGCGTATGGCAGCCATGAAGAAGCACTGGCTTCTGGGACTAGCTCGGTTGACCCCCTGGTTTGGGTTAAGCTATGTGGGAGATAGGAAAGTGATGCCTTCAAGGTATTGACTGTTCAAAGATGATGTTAGGTGTAATTAAATCTAGACATAACAGAAAGGATTATTCTTTCATGTATATAGCTAACATTGGGTTACCATGGCAGAAAAACTCAAGCCAAAATAGAGAAAATCGTAAGAAGCTAAACATTAATCACACAGTAGGGCATAAGTCATTTGTGAGGATCCTAGAGGAGAAGGTATAAGGTTTCTTTAATTCAAACCGTAACAAAATGTTGCCTATATTTCTTCAGCTCATATCATTTGCAAGCTGATGAGTCATTTATTTGCTGCCTTTTATTGTCTATTTCTTGCAAGCAGAGACAACTAATGTATTTTTTTTTTCTTCAGTCTCAGATTGACATTTTTTAGATCCCCAACAGATATCTGTTATATATAAGTTATTCAAAAGGACTCTATGTGGGGTGAGAGAGAGACAATAACTGCTTCAAACCGTTTATAAGGCACCTTGTGACTAACCACCAAATACTTTGTGAGGATCCTGCATGGCAGAAGCTATAACGATTTTCCATCTATGGTAGTGGATAATTTGTAAGAGATTAACATGCACCCCTGAGTTTTAAAAGAACTCAAATGGTCTAACTTGCTATGATATGCACTTATAATTCAAAAGTTTCTGATCAGTTTCTGTAGTGTTTTTTTTTTTTTTTTTTTTTTTGTGACTCTAGCTAGTTTTGTTATCTTTTGAATGAAGATCACCGCACATCTACCTAACAACATTCCACACATATAGCATTTTGAAGGAGCAAACTTGGTGGAGTTCTACAAGGATGTTCGACGGTCTAAGAAGAAGGAACAATTCGTGACATCCGCCACAGAAAGTATTTATGTGAGTCTAGGCCTTTTTTTCAGTCCAGATAGATATGCTAGCAGGTTCTATTTTTCAATACTCTCCCTATAAATGGCATAAACAACACATTACTACACTAATATATAGTTTTGTGTGTATGTGCAGAAGAAGATGGTTGGTAAGATGGATAATTTAGAACTTGAGAAATGAACCGAGGAGGCAGCATCGTCTGTCTTTAAGGAGGTACTTGGTCATAGATCAGGGTATGCAAGAGGGCTAGGAGAGATGGTCATACTGGAGTCTACAAAACAACATGAGCGTGAACGGGATAAAGAATATGTTATCCTAGTGGAAAGACATAAGAAAGATGCTGACTATTACAAAATCAACTAGAGGAGATGGGGGAGATACAAGAGTACTTTTGGAGAGACAACTTGAAACTGACAAGTTGTTGAAGAGTTTCATGTCTGAAAGGCAGTCCCATGGAGATTCTCATGGGGAGACTCAATGCACTGCTTACGATTGAAATCTTTGTTGGGTATTTTGTTTTTTGGGTATTTTTTGGTAGTAAGATGATGGCTGGGTTTTTGTTAATGGGTGTGGGAGATAACTGGCAGGTGTGGGATGTTTGGTCTTTTGATATATCATGGAAAGTGGTTATTTTTGTATCTATGATATGGAGTGTAGTTTACATTTCCCTTTTTCATGATAGGGGGCAACTATGGCTTATAAAATTATCAAGTATTGGTTACTACTCATGTAAGTACATGATGAATATTTTCTGCACTTACTACAATGTGTATTGGCATTCATATAACTGGATTGTTTACTTACAGGTAGAGCTCAACTCACTTATTATTGGTCGCCTTGCATTGCTGGATAACTGGGGCCTACATTCCAAAGGATATTGGAAGTTGTATTAGTTCTATGATCCCAACAATCACTGGGGAAATTATTTCAATTTAACTAAAGAATTCACTGCTCTTGAAGTGAATGATGCTACTTTTCAGATGAATCCATTGAGTTCTCCTGGACCAGATAGAATTCCAGTAACTTTTTACCAAGACCATTGGAGTATTGTTGGGTAAAATGTTTGTTAAGTTGTCCTCAAGTTCCTCAATTCAAATTGTGATATTGGCCACATTGATGATACTTATATAGCCAGAATCCCAAAGATTAAAAATCCTAAGAAGGTTTCAAACTTCAAACCAATCAGTTTATGTAATGTAATTTACAAAATCATCTCCCAAGTGTTGGCAAACAGATTGAAGATAATTTTACCTTCTATAATTTCCCCCACACAGGGTACATTTCCTCCTTGAAGATTAATTGTGAATAATATAGTGGTTGCTTATGAAACTATGCACTCAATGAATAGTAGGAGCTTGGAAAAAATTAGGTTTTATGGCAATGAATCTTGATATGAGTAAGGCATATAATAGGGTGGAGTGGGGTTTGTTAAAAGCTGTGATGATTCAAATGGGATTCAATGGAATATGAATTGATCTTGTTATGATCTGTAGCAAATCAGTATCATACTCTCTGCTTATTAATTGTTCTCCTCAAAGTTCTTTTAGACCAACAAGAGGGATAAGGCAGGGTGATCCTCTATCACCCTACCTTTTTATTCTATGCTCTGAAGCCTTAAGTAATTTGCTCGACAATGTTGAAGCATCTAATGTAATCTCTGGCATCCAATAGCTAGAGGCAAACTTTGCATTAATTATTTATTTTTTACAGATGATAGTTTGCTTTTTTACAAGGAGAATTCATTGGAGTGGAGCAGATTGATTGCAATACTTGACACTTATGAAAGGGCTTCAGGACAAAGACTGAATAAAGCAAAAACATCTATCCATTTCAGCACCAATACTAGTAATGAGCAAAGGATATAATTCAGACTACTGCTGGAGTTAGATATACTTCATCCTATGAAAAGTATTTGGGGCTGCCAACTATCATTGGTAGATCTAGAGCTCAATCTTTTAAAAGCATCATGGTGAGAATAAGAATCATATTAAGCAATTGGAAGACAAAATTTTTATCACAAGCAGGTAAAGAGATTATGCTCAAATCAGTGGCTCAAGCTTTGCCTACTTATAGCATGGGTGTTTTGAAGCTTCCCAAGGTTCTACTTAAGGAAAGAAATCGAATTATGAACAATTATTGGCGGGGACACAGCAAAATGAAAGGAAAATTCATTGGATTTCTTGGAGTCAGATGGAAAAGCAAAAACAATTGAAGGGTTAGGGTTTGGAGACTTGGAGAGTTTCAACTTGGCAATTTTGGCCTAGTAAGGGTGGAGGATTATTCAAATGCCTGACTCACTTGCAGCAAAAAATTTTCAAGTCAAAATATTTTCCAAAAACTTCTTTCTTCCAAGCTAAAATTAGTTCAAGACCATCTTATATTTAGAGAAGCATCATGGTAGCTAGGCATCTAGTGGAAGAAGGGTCTTTACGGAGGATTGGCAATGGACAAAGTGTTAAAATATGGAAAGATAAGTAGATTTCTCAACCAACTACATACAAGATTCAAAGTGTTGTTTGGATTTTGAATGAAGATGAATCTGCGGCTGCTATTATTAATTCAAACGCTGAACACTGGAATGTAGATTTGATTGAAGAAATATTCTCTTATGATGAAGCTGCTATTAAAAAGAGGATACCTATTAGTCTATCAAACTGTCCAAATAAGCTAATATGGAGATGTACAACAAGTGGTCAATTTACTATCAAAAGTGCATAATATTTACAAAAAGAAATATTGGATCGAGCTAAAGGACAGTCTTCAAATTCAAGTTGCAAGGAAGAAGTATGGTACAGAATCTGAAATTAAAAATTCCTAATAATGCAAAAGTTTTCCTATGGAGGGCTTGTTTAGAGGCCTTACCTACAGGACTTACCTACAAATCTACAACTCTTTTAGAAGGAAAATAGTGAAGTCACCAAACTGTCCAATATGTTTAGAAGAAGAGGAAAGTACCATCCATGTTCTTTGGGAGTGCACAACAGCAAAGGATGTATGGAGTCTATGATCAAAGAAAATTCAGAAAAGCAGTTTGACAGCAGAATGTTTTAAGGATCTATATGTAGTCATGCATAATCTAGTTGGTGAAGAACATATGAAAGAAATAGTCTTGATAGCAATGAGACTTTGGCAGAGAAGGAATGAATTTATTTTCAACAGCAACTTTTCCCATCAAATTTGGTGAAGCAGCAGTCAAAACAGTATTGATTTTGAGGACGCCCAAACAGATTTTGTCAAAGCCAGCAACAGGTGGAGAAAATTTGATGAATAGATGGGAGCCTCCTATTGGTGACTTATTCAAAATTAACTGGGATGCAGCACTTAATAAATCACTTGGTAAAGTTTTTATTGGCAACATAGTAAGAGATGGTGAAGGTAATGTACTAGCTACAAAAAGAATGCAACGTGATTTTTTCTATAATCCATTGTTGGCTGAAGCTTTTGGTGCTCTTCAAATAACAATTTTTGGCAGTGAGTTGGGCTTAAGAAGGATTATCTTGGAAGGTGACTCTCTCCGAGTTATTAATAACATCAAGCAACATGATACTCCTTGGAATAGTGCAGGTTTGATCATACCAGGTTTAACAAATAGGTTGTTAGGCATGTTAGGAGAAAAGCTAATATTGTGGCTCATTAATATTGAGATGGATGATTCTCCATCTTGTATTCTATCTCTTCTTTGTTGGAGGTTCATTAATAAATATATTGATATTGATTCTAAAAAAAACGTTTTGGAAAAACCTTTAAATTGTAGATCTAACATTTATCATATATTAATTTTGATGATTTTATATTTTACACTCCACAATTGTTTAATTTTCTCTCATCTAACTTAATTAATTAGGTCATGAAAATTTCTGTCCATTGCCATTGGCGTGATGAAAACTTTTAGACAAATTACATTATTTAAGAAAATTTTTATTTATAAGACGTTGTGGATAACAGATCTAATAAAATGTTTATATGGTATAATTTAATTGGAAAATGCCACTCTCAATAAGAGTGACTACTGAAAAAAACCACCAAAATAATTTTTTTATTTTACTTAATAATTAAGGAAGTTTTTTTTAATGACGTTGTGAATTTTTTAAAAAATATTTAAAGGATTTAAAAAATGTTTGAAGAAAAATAAAATAAAAATTACACGAATTATCAATGGATGTAACATTGCCCAATTTATTTTAGTAGATAAATTTTAAAATTTTTTTATACAACCGGAGCGGAGGGTTTTTGAATCTAGATTTTGTATTTAGAGAATCGGGTCATATGTTATCAAGTCATTAAACTTTTAGCATAAATTTTAAAATTTAAATCTTACAAATCAAATATTATCCTTTAATGTAGATGATGTGTTCTATATATCAACTTGAAAATAGAATAAATATTTATTTAATGACAGTGCTTCATCAAATGGGAAACAATGCCATGTTTTTCAATGCAACGAATCTAAATTAAATGATAGAAAATATAATTGGAGAAAACATATAATTATTTGTTCAAATTTAAACGACCCCGTAGATAGAACAAGCATAACCGACGCTGTAATTCTTCGCACTCTACTATTTATCACACACTCAACATATTTAGTGTATTGAGTTAAAAATAAAAAATAAAAAAATTCGAATGTACAGTGCGTGGAGAGTGTAGACAGATATGTAAAACTGTTCATTCTGTTATATCCCAGAGTCCCCATCCCTTTGGAAACGGCGGCGCATGTTATCTGACTCGAATGCTTTTCTCGACAATCTGTTTTTATACCTCTTATTCATTCACCGGGTCCTTGAAACTGCGAGTGGGTGAGTTTTTTTACAGAGAGAGATGGGGTTGTTGATCTATATCTGTTCTTTGGTTCTGCTATTTTCTCTAGTACCTCTGGGTGTCGCAAAAGATCAACTAAGCTCGAGGGAGTGCGAGGATCTGGGTTTTTCGGGGCTTGCTCTATGCTCTGATTGCAACACTTTGGCGGAGTATGTCAAGGACCAAGGTAAACCATTTAAAAACCCATTATTTAAGAGTATTGGTGGGTATGTCACTATGTCTTCTATTAATTGGTAGCTTTCTCGAAAAATCATATATGTTTTTATTTTTACGAGTGGTTATACTTTTTCTGTCGATCTGGATTTATGTAGTTCACTGGGCTTTCAATATTGTGTTGTGGCATTGTTTTTTTCTGGCCTTGGATTTGTAATTTGTTTTTTTTTTCTGGGTTGTGGAATGTTAGTTTTGTTTATGAACTCTATCATTTCCTTTGGTTCATATTAAGGGTATTCGTTGACTATTAATTATGAGGTTTTATGGGGTTTTAATAGTCTTTCTCTTGATTATCATTCATGTAAGTTTCTTGGCTTTCAAGTTTATAGGTTGAAGTGATATGCTTGATTTTGGCTTGGAATTTTTGGTTCTTAATGGATTTTTATTGTTGTACTAATTGCTAGCCGGCATTGTTTATCATTTCTATGATTTTGGTCTTTTGGTATACCTGTTGATCATTGGTTTTGCAATTATCTGGACCTTTATAGATTTATATATTAGGTGCTTGCGTGTTTTGTTTTCCAGCTATTATAGTGTGATTTTGGGTGATAATAATGTGTTCTGCTGTTGGTTTTTTGGATTTAAGTTGAATACGTGGAAGACTTCTGAAGTAATGGATACCTATTAGTCTTATAGAAGTTAATAAGGTAGGAAATTAACATAGCACAGCAAGTGTATGAAGAAAATCCTCAAAGGAGAATTGTTTCATTCATAGTGTAAAACAGCGTCTCTGCCTTCCTTTGTACAGTGTGTTCACAATGTATTTATAGAGCCTTTTTACATCACATAAATATATTCCACAGTTGGAATATTTTAATATCAATTACACAAAAACAGAATCTGTTATGAGGAATATTTTCTAGAGTATTCCTTCTGACACCTAGCGTAAGATTTCACCCTTTGATTGTGCAGCATTCTTGCTATAGTCTTCTAGAGCCATCTCCATATTTCTGTTGGAGCTTCTCAGATTATTATCATGTTCTGATCTAGAGGAATTCTTTTCCTTAACAGCCCCCCGCGAGTCAAGCATTACTGAGCAGATGTTGAGGCTTGAGCATAAGAGAGTGAATCGAGCTATGGAGAGTGATTTAGTAAGAATGTCAGCAAGCTGATCTTTGCTAGACACAAAAGAAACCTTAAGAGCTTTGGCTGCCACTCGATCACGGATAAAATGGTAATCAAGGTCAATGTGTTTAGTGCGAGAATGCATGACAGGATTTATAGAAAAATAAGTTGCACCCAAATTGTCACACCATAGAGTAGGTGGCTCTGGATGAAAAATGCCAAGTTCTTTCAACAGTGATTGTAATCACAGAATTTCACATGTTGTATTAGCTACAGCCTTATACTCAGACTCAATAGAGGATCTAGCAATAGTGGGTTGCTTTTTAGAACCCAAGAGATGAGGTGTAATCCAAAGTAGATACAAAAACCACTTGTAGACTTGCGGTCATCAGGGCAACTAGCCTAGTTATAGCATCGGAGTAGGCAGAAAGAGTGGACGAAGAGGATGGAGAGAAATATGAAGACCAAACTGTTGAGTAAGACGTAAGTAACGAAGAATTCGTTTGACGACTTGCCAATGAGGAAGACGAGGACAGTGCATAAACTGACACTTTGTTAACTGAAAATGAGATATATGGCCGAGTAAAGGCCAGATATTGCAGGCTACCCACCACACTGCGGTATAATTGAGGGTCTTCAAACGAGGGACCATCCAGGGCAGTGAGTTTGATGGAGGAGGACATGGGGGTAGACACAGGTTTGGAATTATGCATATCGGTCTGATGTAATAGATCACAAATTGTAACACCCCGTTCCCGAAAAGACATTTTAGAATTTTCGGGGAGCCGGTGTGCTACTACTAAACTTGAATTTAAAAACTTTTTTTTTTATTAACGCGCCAGATACGAAAGTTTCCATAAATAAAATAAACTTTAATAAATACTAAAAATCTAAAATGGAGTCAGCGGAAGCACTTATTAAAGAAAATACGAAGTCTCATGTGCTTATCAAAATAATTTATTTAAAACATAAACCATAAAAAATAGTCATAGCATAATCTGTCTAGGCCTCTGCCTCGCCTCCCTGGGTCAAGTCCTGTCCTACAGTCTCATCTTCATAAATGTCATCACCTGGGGTAGTTTAAAAACATAAAAAAAAATTAAAATGAGTCGAATACTCAATAAGTAACACATCATACAGTAAACATAATAAACATAAGGTTTCTTGAAAAACGTGCATATTCATAAATACATACATAAATAACATGAACATTAACAATAACTTATCTTTCACTTATCATAGGCCTTTACCCACTGTTGACCCCTGTGAGTTAGGGTTAGCGAATCCAAATAGATTCCGATTCCGCCCGTGGTCGCGGGTTGTGGAATCCATACATAAGGAAGACATACTGGGTGCACTACCAGCATGCACGACCTGGCAATGCAATATGCCCATAACATAGGTACCGTCTTCATATCATAACATAGGCCGTTACATATCTTTTCATAAACATACTTGCATACTTGTCATTTCATAGATTTCAAAGGAAGTCGTATACATACTTGTCATATCATAGATTTCAAGAGAAAGCACATACATACTTGTCATATCTTATCATAGATTTCAAATGAAATTACATTCTTTCATAAAAGTCGTGATACATGTTTCCTCACATAACTTTATGACTTTTCATAAATAATTTTATGCATAACTCTCACATAAAATCATGCATGACTTTCCATAACTATTTTAATGCATAAAGTACAACATAAAATCATCAATTTTCATAAACCTTCACATAAAATCATGACCCTCATAAATCTTTTGATGCATAACTCCTTTCATAAAATCATGAGTTTTCATAAATAATTAAATGCATAATTCTTCATGTAAATTCATGGATTTTCATAATTTTATCATGTATTGGGTACATAAAAAGGGGCTTCCAATGGAGGGCGTATATGCATAATATTTTTATAAAAGACATGCCGTTTACCGTACATACGTGTAAGGGTATGATCATGCTACTTACCTTGCAATGCTAATCCACTATTTTCAGCGCGTAGTCGGTCGCCTATAAAAATAAACACGCAATTTTCATAAATTTCTAATTAAACCTGTGACTTTATTAAAAACTTAAACTACTAAAATAGTCTATATTTCCTAAACTTAAATTCTTCCTAACACTAAAATATTCTCACCTGTTAATCCTAAATAGGCATGGGTATTTTTGGGAAAACAACATAATGAGCATGGGCATTTTGGGAAAATAATACAGAGGGCATTTTGGGAAAGTCTGATATAAACACAAAATAAAAGGAAGAAAACAGTTTACGGAAGAAGACCAGCTTGTGCGATGCTCACCGAGAGAGAGGCAGAGTGCGACGAAGGGTCGCGGTGGCAAGCCGGGTTTCACAGTGGCTAGGAGTGGTCGGCGTCGTGCTGGGCTTCTCTGGGCTGGGTGGTGCGACGCAAAGAGAAGGAGAGAGGGAGTTCTGTTAAGCCGAAAACAACCGAGAGAGAGAGGAGGGTGGCGACGGTCGTGGGCTTACCGAGATGGAGTGGGTGCCACAGGGTTGAGCTGGTCGCCGGTTTCTGGCACCGTCGGCGGTACTCCAACGTCCCTTGAAGTGGTGTCAGCGTGGTCTGGCAAGGAGGTCGCTACGGAGTGGCTACGGTTTCCTCTGTTTTCTGTTGCTTGAAACAGGGGCTTGCCGTATGGGGTTGTCCATGGTTTACGATGGACTAGGGCGGATCTAGGCGGTTCTTCATGGTGCTATGGCTAAGGGAGGAGACGTGGAGGAGCTATGCTCTGTTTCGGTGTGTGAAAACAGGGGCGGTTGGTGCTGTTTACGTGGGCTGCGGGACGTCTCTGTTTTCCATGTGCTGGTTGCTGCGTGTAGGAAGGATCGTGGCTCTTGGTGCAGTGTGTGTGTTGTGCGGTGTCCTCGTGGTTGTGCTACGGTGAGGGTTGGTTGTGTGTTTGTTGCGACTGGTGGTTTCATGGCTTCTGCATGGGATGTGGACTGACCAGGTGCTGCGGCGTGGTCTTCATGGGGTTGGGGAGCAAACGTGGTATTGTTGAATAGACGGGAGATGGCTCTCAGTGCAGTTTGTGGAAGATGGACGAGGGTTGTGCAGTTTCTATGTACATGAGAGAAAAACATGTGTATATATAGAGGTGATGATAAAACCCTAGAGAAAGGAAAGGGAGAGACGTGCATGTCATGGAGTTTATAGAGGAAATCAGTTAGGGGTTTTATTACGAAGAGGGATCGAGAAAGCCAAAAGTGTTTGGAGTCTAACACTAAGGAGTTTGGAGTAAAATAATAATAATAATAATAATAATAATAATAATAATGATGGAGCCTCAAATTAAAAATAAAAAATATATATATCCGATAAATTCTCTAATGGGTTTTAACTCGTTTATTGAGTTTAAAAAAATTATCTATAATTTATCCCTAAAAATATAGGATCGGGTCGTTACACAAATATACTTGGATTGAGACATGAATAAACCAAACGAATTACGACAGACCTCAATGCCTAAGAAAAAATGCAACGGGCCTAGATCTTTAACAGGGAAATAAGACCGAAGAGCATCAATGAAATCTGAAGAGAAGTATTAGATCTAGTAACAATAATGTCATCTACGTAAATTAAAATATAAATTGCATGAGAATGAAAATGAAGAATAAATAATGAGGAATCTGATCGGGAACCTTGAAACCCAAGAGAGAGCAATCTATCACTCAATTTAGAGAACCAAGCCCTAGAGGTTTGTTTAAGTCCATAAATAGACTTTTTCAACTTACAGACATGAGTGAGGAAGTTTGGATTGACAATCCAGGGGTTTGCTGCATGTATATTGCTTCCTCTAGACCACCATGTAGAAAGGCATTTTGTATGTCCAGCCGATGTAGCGGCCAATTGGAAGGCAACGGCAAGAGAAATGAGAAGGCGGATTATGACTGGCTTTACAACAGGGCTAAATGTTTTAGTATAGTCTATTTCGGCTTGCTAATGAAATCCCTTAGCCACCAGACGTGCTTTGCAGCATTCAAGGGTGCCATCAGCAAGTCGTTTGGTTTTGAGAACCTATTTAGAACCCAAAATATTAAGATTAGAGGAGAGGGGTACCAGATCCCAAGTTCGGTTGTGCAGGAGAGCTTGAAACTTGATATCCATGGTAGTGCGCCACTCGGGGTACTTGGATGCCGTTGTATAGGAAGTGGGTTCTTCAGAGAGAGAGAGAGAGAGGGTTTAGGAGGAGGCCATGGGACTGTGCCATTAGAGTGATGAATCGGAAAAACTTGTTTGCTTTAGAGCGGGTGACCATGGGATGAAAAGTGGGAGGCCGAGGTTCTAAGTCAGGGCAAGGGAGTGAGGAAGAAGATGGTGCAGAGGGAGAGGCGCTTGATTCTTGTAAGGAAGAGGTGTCGGGTAGGGTTGATAAGTGAGGGAGAGAGTTTGGTGTGGGCTCAATATTGAGTGGGCTTGGTAAGGGAAGGCCCGTAAAGGAAGATAGAGGTCTGGGCGAAAAATAAAGGCCCAGGGGCAGAAGGGATTGAGGACATGGGGGATGAATTGGGCTGGTTGGTGGGCTAAGAGGCAAACGAAAAACGTAATTCATTAAATTTTACATCCCGAGAGACATAGATTCAGCCCATGGGAATATGTAGACAATTATAGCTCTTATGATCAGGACTGTAACTAATAAAAACACAGATTTGAGACCGCAGGTCCATTTTATGTCGATTGAAAGGCCGTAAATTGGGCCAGCAGGAAGACCCAAAGGTTCTTCCAAAGGTACGTAAAAACTTATAATCAAGAGGATGATAAAAGAGTTTTTGAAAATGAGAAATGTTATTAAGGACGGGAGTGGGCATTCGATTAATTAGAAACACAATGGTTTGAAAAGCCGCAGACCAATATTTGGAAGGTACAGAAGCATGGGCTAAAAGAGAGAGACCAGTTTCAATGATATGGCGATGACGCCGTTCGGCACTTCCATTTTTTAGCATGAGAATAGAGACAAGTTAGTCTATGATTGATTCCAAAGGATTTGAGTAATGAATTAAGAGGGCGAAATTCACTACCCCAATCTGATTGAACCGAAATAACATTGGTAGAAAAAGAATTACTAACATAACGCAAAAAGACCAAGAAAATAGAGGACACATCAGATTTTGATTGAAGCTGAAAGAGCCATATGTATTTAGTGAAATCATCTACAATAGAAAAATAATAACAACAACCAAGTATAGACAGCACAGGTGCTGGCCCCCAAACATCAAGAAAAAGAAGTTCAAAAGGCTTGTGAGATTGTGAAGGAGAGGGTGGGTGAGGTAGAGCATGCAATTTTGCTTGAGAGCAGGCCAAACAAGGATATGAAGTTGTGCCGTTAGTCACTGGAATTTGAAAGTGTCGAAGAGTAAAAGATGTAGTCCGAGGAGATGGATGACCAAGTCGTGAATGCCAAATTTGAGGAGAGGTACGTTCACCCATGCAAGCTTGCAGTGAAGAACAATTAGACCCAGTGGAGACAATTTTGGGAAAGGATGCAACATCAGTGGGAAGAACATACAATCCATTTTCAACGGCGCCCTGAAGAACCACCTCCCAGGTATGCAAATCCTTCACAAGAAAATAAGAGTGAAATTCAAAATATACAGAATTATCAACACAAAACTGACACACGGACAATAAATTTCGAGAAATAGAGGGAACATGAAGAAGTTGACTGAGAGGAAATTTGCTAGAAGAGGTGTGTAATTGAGCCGAGCCAGTGTTCTGAATAGGGAGTGTAGAGCCATCGCCGATGCTAACTTGGTCGGGACCTTGATAAGTTGCCGAGTCTAGGTTGAGATTGGAAAAATCTGCAATGACATGGTTAGTAGCAGCTGTATTAGGAAACCAAGCATTAGAGTGAGTTGAAAAAGATGGCAGAGCCACCAAGTGAGCAGCCAAGGATGGTGGAGCTGGGGCGTGGTAATTTTGATTGAAGCGGTGATAGCAAGACAAAGCCGTGTGGCTTGGTTTCTGACAGACAGGTCTAGTATCGGGTTTATTTGAAAAGAAATTGGAACTGCTGCGACCAGTCCCACGACCACGACAGAATCCACGAGCTCCTCTGCCTCAACTTGAAGGTGATGTTGGGGATGCAGGCTTGGTGGTGATGACATGGGCCGATAGAGGACTGCCCGAAAGAAGGGACTGTATTTGGTGGGCTAGCCGTGATTCATGGTTGAGGAGATAGCTGTAGACTTGTTGAGGGGATAAGGGATTTGGTCGTGTTGTGATGGAAGTCACAAGGGAGTCATAATCAGTACCCAATCCAGCTAAGAGATAAATGGAGAATTCGGAAGGAGAAAGGGGCTGTCCTGCTGCACCAAGAGAAACTGACAAGGTTTTTGCCTTGTGAAAAAATTCAGTAATGGTTCAGATCCCTTTTTGAGGGTTGCAAGCTGATATTGAGTTTGCATTACATGAGCTGATGATTGAGCAGCAAACAGATTATGACGAGTAGTCCATACCTCATGTGAAGTTGTGTCTAGAACATGGGCTAAAACATGATCTGACAGTGAGGAGTTAATGGCTGAAATGATAAGTTGGTCTTGTAGAACCCATCTGGTATATGCTGGATTGGGGTTGCCTTCAAGTATAGGGGAGGTAATGGGAGTAGTCCCATCGACATGGCCAAATAATTGATGGCCTTTGAGAAACGGAACTATTTGTACTTTCCATAACAAATAGTTGTCAATGGTAAGCTTGATGGTGACAAAATGAGTAGCAGAGTTGATGATGGCAGCGGTGTTGGAAGATGGTGGTGGTGAGATTTCGGTAAATTTTTCTGAGGTATCTGAGGGATCCATACTGTTTTACTGGTAGAGAGGTAGACGTGAGTCTTTTGGGAGCTCTGGTACCATAATAAAGTAGGAAATTAACATAGCACAGCAAGTGTATGAAGAAAGTCCTCAAAGGAGAATTGTTTCATTCATAGTGTAAAACAGCGTCTCTGCCTTCCTCTGTACAGTGTGTTCACAATGTATTTATAGAGCCTTTTTTCATCACAGAAATATATTCCACAGGTGGAATCTTTTATATCTCAATTACACAGTAACAGAATCTGTTATGAGGAATATTTTTTAGAGTATTCCTTCTGACACCTAGCGTAGGATTTCACCCTTTGATTGTGCAGCATTCTTTCTAGAGTCTTCTAGAGCCATCTTCATATTTCTGTTGGAGCTTCTCAGATTATTATCATATTGTGATCCAGAGGAATTCTTTTCCTTAACAGAAGTAATACTAAAATCTCAACTCTCAGTTTTGGTTTAGCAGAAAATTATTTCTCTAGACAGTTTTATAAGATATAAATCTCTGGTGAAATTTTTGAATTTGATAGAAGTCTAAAGACATGTTTTCTTCCTCAAGCAGACTGACAAAAGAAATTGTAACAAAATCTTTTATAGGTAGAACTAGCAACTCATTAGTCTAGGTGCAAGGGTGTTTATCATTGAACATATAACTTGTCTGGAGAATAGATGATGGGATGTGAACAGCTTCTATGAGGGAGACAACCCACATTTATAAATATACTGATTAGGTTGTTCCTCGACACTTTGACTTCTGTTTGGACTCTGTTATGCCCTCGGAGTTCTCCATAAATAAGACTTGTTTCTACCACTGTTGTTATAGATGTGCTAACATCCAATTTTGGCTGTAGATTTGGTATCAGACTGTTCGAAGTGTTGCACTGAGGATTCTGATGATTCCATTAGCAAGGTATGAATAATATTTCCAGAATTTTAGAAGCTAAAAGTTATAGTTTCATTTAATATTTTTTTAGATTCACTTGAGCAATTTTTGCTAACCCGAAATCAGTCAAAAAGACAAAAGATTGATTAGGTAAACATTGATGAGGATAAGACAACAGGTTAAGCTGTCAGGGAACTGGCATGACTGACAACACTTAATTTTTGTCCGTTCACTCCACTTTTTTATTTTCTTTCCCCTTAAATTATGAATACGTAATGCAGCTTTAAAATTTTCAGTCCAATCTTTAAGTAACGATGTCCTTTCATTATAAAAATGTAAATTGAAGTTCAAGATGCTAAAACAAGAAAAAACTGCACTGTGGATGGCTGTCTCAATCAAAATATAGGATTTTTTTTTCCTTTCTGGGCCTTCTTATACCTTCTAGCACATTTTAGCCAAGTGTTAAAAAATTTAATTGATTGGAAGCTTGGATATGTATTGGGTCTATTGAGTGTATCTGGAAGGTCTCCTCCTTACAACATGAGTGTACATGCTACTTGTCTAACTCGCCCTCTTTCTAAGATCTTTTTCAACTTCACGTGCATCATGTTCCAAATCACCATGTCTTTACCAGCATCATTTTCCATCTGGAGCCGTAAATCTTCTTGACTTTTTCTTTTTATTCATTTACTCCAACGGAAGGAAAAAGATGATGTAGTTAACTCTGTGGAACTGCAGATTACCTATTCTGGTGCTGTACTGGAGGTATGCATGAGGAAACTGGTTTTCTATCCTGAAATTGTGGGCTTCATTGAAGAAGAGAAGGATCAGTTCCCTTCAGTTAAAGTTCAATATATTTTCAATTCTCCACCAAAGCTAATCATGCTTGATGAGGCAGGCCAACACAAGGAAAACATAAGGTTAGCTTTCTTTTGTTAGTGTCAACTGTTGAGCACTGGTCTCTCCACTGGATGGATAGAAATTTTGGTTGAGAGATTTGCTTGACCTGATTGATGATAAGGGAGTGATGGTGCTGAAATTTGTTTAATTGGTATACCTTGCTGCTTGGTTATACCCCCTCCCCCCCCCCCCTTTCATTTATCCCCAGTATGTCATGCACCAAAGACTGAGCTCTATGTTACCCAGCTGATGGTTTCTGCCTGGCTCGTGTCCAAGTGTCAGAAACATTTGTTTTCCAAAATTTCTATCATTATAGAGTTCCTAGTTTTTCATATCCTTTACTTTGTCATTGTCATGTTAATAGGGGCAGGTGTGGTAGGGTGTTTTGAGGGGTTTGGAGAGTCGGGAGTTGTCCATGCCATGTTGGCACGCCATATTTGGGTGAATCAAAGATGGAACTAACAGATCTTGCCTTGATCTGATATCGGTAGACAACAACCAAAACATGTACCTTAGAAGTTAAGACAGCTGCAATTTTAGAGTTTGATGTGGCTGCCGTACAGTGGCATTTTAGGTTGAGATCTCATTTTAGTCCAATTTTGGCACAGAAAACACAATTGTCTGGTTTTAGTTAGTTCCAAGTGAATAACGGGTATATGTTAGGTTGAGTTATTCTACATACTTCTCTTTATTGGATCACTTTTTTCCCTTGTCACAGGATCGACAACTGGAAACGGGAACATATACTGCAATTCTTGCGAGAGAAGGTTAAGCCCACTTCAACAGACTGAGTAGTTTTTATTTTTTGTCATTTAAATTTGGATTAATATGAAATATGATATAATTATATAACATTGTATATGAAGAGATATTGTAAATTCATTGGTAGTTAGAAGAAATATTTGAAATGAATAAAAAAAAATATTAAAAATGAATATTTAAATGATATAGAGAAAAAATAGATAAATTGATATATGACCTATTGTAAAAATCAATGTGTAAAATAAAAATAAATAAATTTTAGTGATGTATTTTGAAGGATATGAGATAAAAGATCCATTGAGAATCTTCTAAATCTGCTTTCACAAAGCTTTTCTATCGTTTTTTCTGATCATTGAGCACTGTATCTGTTTCTCTCTCTCTCATGAGAAGGGACAAATTGAAGTTTTACTTGAGAGAGAAGATAAAAGAAAAGGGGCGTACGAGTTCATGAAGAATGATAGAATAGAGAAGTATGGTCACGTGAGTAGAACCACTTAATTATGTGATACTGATTCCTCGTGACTTCATGAGTTTCTGCTTCTTGATGTGCTGTGCATGTGAATCAACAGTTTACTTGGTCTCTTTTTAAAAAACATATTTCTTATCCCACCAACAGTTTAAAATTACCCAAATATGTTCTTAACTACCCAAAAAAAACTATAATTTAATTTTTTTTAATTTACTTTGTCCCTGTTATGTTTTTCTATAGGTGTTTAGAAGTTCATTCTCTTTATGAGGGGAGAAAATCTGTTACACCAGACCCGGGTTGCAGGAAGGGTATATGGCGGGTAGTTGGGCTGAAAGTATGGCCAGCCATATCACCTAAGTAGACAATAAGAATGGAAACATCATATTTTCGAGCTCCTTTCCTTATATACAAAAGATGTGAGCTACATAAATGAATTGTATCGATGATAGCTGCCTCTTTAAACCATAGCTTTGGACTTGGTGGAAGATTCCGAGCGTCCATGAAGACCCGACATTAGTGTCATCCTGCTTAGTTTCTCTTCTCAAAATTAGCAGTCCATCCATAATTTGGACTTCCTGACCATTCAAAGTAGCTGGATCTGGATGGGTCTATGTGGATGCTATTCATTTAACTTGATACCTTCTCTGTCAAAAGCGACGGCATAGTAACAAGATATGATATACCATCCTCTTATTTTTGGATCAAAAAATAAAAGAAGAGAAGAGGATGGAGATTGACTATTTGATAAAGATTTATTATGTATCAGCTACTATTTACTCTCACACTCCATACTTCTAATTTTTTCATGGATGTGAAGTTATTTTTCATAAGGTATGAGGGTGATTTTTATAGGATATGGAGATATGTTTTCCATATGGTGTGAGGTGGAGTGGTGAATAATGACTGATAAGAAGAATTTTTCTTTAATAAATGACATCATAACGGTAACTATTTTGATCACTCAGGCAAAGAAGTTATGTAAAAAGTAAAATGATATTTCCCCCCTCCATATATTCATTAATTAATTATCATCATCCTTATACAACTCAGGTTTTCTAAATATACATTTTGCCATAATCAGTACAGAGATACTCATTCGAATACTAGGAAGCTTCTACCATTACAGCTTCAAATCAGGATGTTGAGGAAATTGCTTTCCCACAGTTCAAAAGATAGCCTATTCACGTTCCAGATTTCCATGGATGCACCGTGCTGAAGTTTTCGGTCACAAATTTGCCTCTGCCCAACATATACTTGTTGCACAGTAAAAGTTTGGTTACCCTTTACACCCCCATTCTAGCCGCATCAAAACCCTTGCGGTTTCTGTGCGACGTATTGCCTCAATGGAATTGAGAAAAAGACTTCTCAAACTTGGGAGAAGTAGTCTTGATAGGGGCCCAGATATCTGCACCATTGCTTCGAGCAACTCCAGCTGTGCAAGAGACTGGAACAAGACATAAACCTTTGCTTCTCAAACTGTATGGTCCCAATTCCTGGAGACAGAAAAACAATGCCTTTATATTCCTGTCATTCCTTTTCTCCAACTATGTTCAGTTAAATGGCATTTCCGAGATTGGAATCAAGGATTCAAGGGCTTGTTGAATAGCCCGAGCATCTAAAATAAGATCAGATTTTTCTTTATTTTCTTGTCCAATAACCTAAAATTGAAGGTATGACCAAATTATTTATTATAGGGAAAATTTGTATACCACCAATCCTAAACAATCCAGTACCATCATTTGCAGTAATTGTTCGGTTTCCTATTTTGGAACTGTTGTTTTAACTAATTATCTAGTTCTGTTCCAAGTATACCATAAAACACCCTTTATCAGAGCTCTTCGGAGAAAAATCGAAATTTGACTATTCAGTTAAGTATATCCTACAAATGTTTTGCTAATGGATGGCTCAAGCTCACCTGCATTACACTTGGGGTACTTTGGAGGTATGGAGCACTCAACACCTGAAAGCACCGATAAAATCAAAAAGCAATGAGACCAAACTGAAATCTGTCAGCCATATCTTCAAATAATAAGATAGAGATGTCTAGTAGTCCAATCTTCAAACATCAAACTTCAGCCTCATGTCATTTGGATCCCTCAGAACAGTTTTTAATGGATACAGATACAGATATGATCAGTAGCCCAAGAGTCCAGACAAAACTCTATCACCACAAAGATGGTTGCATCCCTCAAAACAGTTTTTGATGGAGCAACACTTGGGCAAGATATCGTGATGATTTTTAATCTTTACTTAGGAGATAATCCATGATGGCGCAACCCATAATAAATTGTCTATTTGCTTTATTGGACATGGCCAAACAAGTCCAGCACATCTCAAAGTTGGACAAGCAAGATTTTCTACAGGATAGAACTTTCATCACTGTAAAACAAGACAACAAAATGGTCACAATCTAGGGAAGTGCTAGCACATATACGCTATAGATGGGCTACTAATGATAGTTCGAAAAAAAAAAAAAAAAAAAAAAAAAAGAGCAGGAAAAGAACAAACCTTAACTTGTTCATGAAGGAACTGTATGTATTCCATTGCCTCCAAAAGGACAGAAGCTGTATCTGTCTGCAGTGAAATCAGAAAAGCTTCAAAAACAACATCAATGGTGAACAACTCTATCAGGGAGAGCTTTAATGGATGAGCTATAACCTAGAAAGAGAACAATGTGTCCCCCAGTAACATCTTTCTTTTTTCCCTAGGGCATCCCTCAATAGCATTCGTCTTAACGACATTACTATAATTTTAATCTTTTCTTTTCACAAACTCCGTTGGAGATGAATGTCCTAGAACTGCTCTTTAAAAGGATCCATGCTTTAATTACAAGGTCAATTTTCTGTATTACCTTCCCATATGGTGAAACAAGCTGTTGCAGAGTCACAATTCGCTCGCCAAGTTTATCCTTCCTCTCCTATTGTTAAAGTGAGAAAATAAAATAGTAAAATAAGAAAAATAAACATACCAACAAATTATAGATTGTATGCAATAGGGTGAATTGAAGCAGCTCCAAAAGGGACTCAAAATTGCACTGGGGTGAATTCTCAACCACCTTCAAGAAATGCTTTCAGATTTCCTAAAGAATAATTTAGTCAACGTGACGTGGCCTTTTAGCATTCCCTTTATATTTGCTAAATATGCCACTTTACTCTTGGAACTGCATATATTCTGCTGGAAAACCATACTCGGAACAAAAGAAATATAGAAAACACAAATGGAAAAGGAGAAGAAGAAACCTTGGCCGACAAATCAGCCTTATGCCGTTTGGATGTAAGAGAAGTGAGACTTGTCTCAACAGAACAGGGGCTCCTTTTGTGTTCCGTCATCTTTCCTAACTCTATCCCTTCTTCTCCCTAGTTTGAAATAACATAATAATCAGTCTGTGAGATAAGACAAAAGACAACAAGTCTGTGAGATAAGACAAAAGGCAACAAGGGCAAAAAACTTGCATGTCCATAATCCGCTTGAAAATATACACCTATGTGCTTACCAAAATGTTTTATCAGACCTTTAATCAAATTCTATAACACTGACTACAGAATTAATTCAAACAACCGTGAATAAACTCATATTCCAATAAAATTATATATTACGTCTTTTCTTGTTTGCACGCGATACCAGTAACACAGAGTAACCACGTAATATGACCAGAATCATTTATATAATATTATGAGAAATCAACAATGGACGTATTCATAGTTTTGGAAGTTCGGGATTTTTGAAATTTTGGGCCAGTCATGGTTAAGCAAGTGAGACTGTCACTCATCTAGGGGCAGTACTCCATAAAATGAAAAACAGAAACCAAACTCGGAAAAATTAAATTAAATATCTGTGGGAAAGCAAACCCTTAATGGAAGTCCCAAGAAGCAAATACATTTTGCTTGAGACCTCAAGTGTCCAATCAGTCCTAGTAAACAGGTATGATCCACACCAGTACAACTTGCAAAAATCCCACCCCGTGTGGTAATGCCCAAAATAATAACAAATTAATGTTGACCATCCAATGTAATTGACTTTACTTTAAGAAGCATCCCCGAAAGAACATAGCCATTTTTAGCCAATTATATACTAGATTGGCATTCTCAATATACCTTAAAAAATCAAATTTTATATGAACCATACACTAAACCATGCAAAACAAATCATAACATTACAAAGTTTATATCTTTAAAAACAAGGCATGCACTATTCTGGTCAGAGGCTAACCCTCAATTTAAAACAACATGTAATATACATCTATCTGATGTTATTATAACAACTAGAAAATCAAATATATATATATAATCATAATTAATTAATAGTAGGCTCCACAAGCAGACAACGGGACCATGAATTCATGAAGAACAGATCACCTACACTCACAATAATATAATACGAATTTATAATACAATACAAATTTATAATATATAATAGTAAGAAAAATAAATAACAAAGGACGCTTAGCCAAGATGTTTTGGATCAATTGGCAACACCTTGGTTTCTCACTAAGAGAACCAAGTATCGAATCCCCTCCCCATGTATCAAAAAAAAAAAAAAAAGGACGCTTACATTTGCTAAAGCTAATTCATCATAGTAATCAGAATCACTGAGTTCTTTCAACTTGGCGAGGGGTCCATGATTTGATTAATTACACCACACCAATGACCAATGAGCCAATTTAACAATTAATTGGGGTTTCCTTAAATGATAAAAGATCAGATGAAAATAATTAACAAATCTTTTGTGGGTAGGATTGGGAACAAACTGGATTAAAGAAATTGGGTATGGTAGGACCAGATTAAATATTAGACAATGCATGAAGGAGCCGTAAATTTATCCAATCTTGCACATAAATCAGCCTTCCTAGCTTTATTTAATAGCCCGAATAATATGTTAACGAATACCAAAAAAATAAAGACAGCAAGTAATCCACAAAGCGAGAGTATGTCCAGAGAATGTCATGAACACCATCCCTACCATCACTTATTTCAAAATAAAAATAAGCAGGAAGGAGAGAGAGAGAGAGAGAGATGAAAGAGTGGCAGAAGCAAGTACTTTGATCGCAAGGTTAAGAGGGCAAGATTAATAGAGATAATTAGGAACATAAAATTTTTCAACAAAAGGAATATTTAACATGCGTTTTACTTTTATCATGTGAAGCAAGTTAATTACAACAAAAGAAATGAAATTAGCGGAAAAAATGAGAGAAAATAAATGAAAGGTTTAAAGCTTTGAGTACTTACAGGGTACTTGAGAGTCTGCATTGCAAGGAGCTCGCGATCGTCTCCAACTTTTTACTCCAAACCCTCCGAAACCCACCACAGATATCACCCAATCTAAGGACCACTTTGATTGAAACCCAAAGAAATGTTTCTTATATTGATGATGTTCCTACGCTAACTATCCCCGCCCAACTTCCAAAACCAAAAAAAAACATAAAGCTACTCTTTCTTGTCTTCGTCTCTTTCTCTCAGTGTATTAATTAAAATTTCTGCTAGAGTTTTGTTGGGTTTTCAAGTTGTAAAGTCGTAGACTTTAAGCACAATCAGCGTACATGGTTTTCACTGAATCAGCCACATACTTTTTTTTCCCAAAGTTCCAAGAATTCGCTGAAAACATTAGAAAATTTGCAGGCATATGATGCTAAAAGGGGAAAATAGTCCGAAAACGATTCCGAACAATGACAATGGTCGGACAGTGGGAAAGACCGAAACGGAGAGGGAGTGAAAGAGCATGTGTAAACTGTAAAGAAAGCTGGGGGAGAGGGGAGTGGAGGGGGAGGTGAAGGGCATCTGAAAGTGTTTTATAAAGTTTTTTTAAAGTTAATAAAAGGCTCTGAAATTAAATTTATATAGATATATGAATTATTTATTTGACAGCTAATATACAACCGTGTAGAGAGAGAGAGAGATTGAAGTAGTTAATTTAACCATAGATGAAGTCATTGTCCTAACTATGGTTCAAAGAGCCTGGAGAAAAAATAAAAAAATAAAAAATAAAAAAGGGTGAAAGCAATTGTTGTGGCTTGGCTTGTGAGTTGTGATGCTTTCTTTCTTATCGTTGCTCCCAAAATTAACTTCAGCTTTTGGAGAAAAAGTCAAAGTTCAGAATGTGCCATATAAATGCAGCTTCATCTCTCATGTACGCTTGAAAGAAAGAAAATATTGCCAGTTTTCTCGTCATTCAATGTGAAGATGGAAAATCTGGGATGCTGTACTTGTCCCTTTAATTCAATAAAGACAGCTCATCATCTTTTTTAATCAAAGATGCCGTAAAAATAAATTACAGATATAAGATAGGGAATGGAATGTTTCAAACAAAAATTCATTGAAGAAGTGACAACAACAGTCTGGAGAAAGATGTGATTTTTGGGGGGTGTTAAATGTTATAAAGAAATCCAACGCATTAAGGTGGCACACATTTCTCTCTATTTTTTTTCTCTTTCTTTCTTCCCTCCCCCGTGCCACCACCCCTGCCCTCTCCTCGTGCTCTCTCTCTGTGCCTGTCATGGTGGTCAGAGACCACTTTAGAGTGCACAGAAGACACTAACAGTCCAAACGACACCGTAGTCGTGGAACTTACGACAGCTCGCCATGCACATTAGTGGTTGGGGACCACATTTCGCACATTGTATGTGTGATCAAGTAAGGGATTGCCAAAAGACAGTTTGAATCTAATTTATACTACTCACTTTGACACTTTGCCAACAAATTTAAAAAATATATATTCAAAACAAAATGGTGTCCAAAAACACAAAAAATAAAAAACGGAAATCATAGATTCCTTACCATTTTATGTTGTGTTTTTATTTTTTTTATTTTTTAATAAATCACGCGGCACTTTATCAATAGGGCAAATTGAATGGTATAAATTATGAGACATAGTAGCATTTCTCTATTTCAATATTACAAATCAAATCTTATCATTTAAGTGATATGGATTGTATGCTCTACACATTGATTGAAAAATAGAATAAATCTTAATCTTATATGTTGCAGTTGAGTGACTATACCATTGAACTACAATATATTGGTTCGTCAAGAGTAAAGCCCTTTCTTAATTTATTAGACTTGATTTTAAATACCAAAACTTTTATTTTAAGAGAAACTACCATCATTCATTCATCAAGAAATTTACATCCATGAGCGGATACATTCTGAGATGTCATCAAATCAAACATGACATCATAAATCAAAATAATGCATTTGGAGCTCTACCAGTACACTATTTTCTTTTGTGACTGGTTTAGTCTTCACTACTACTGATACTCTATACAAACAAACGTCCAAGAAACAACTTAACCTCGCCTTTCATAGAAGGAGGGGACTCAACCTCTATAGACAAAAATCTGAGAGACGATCTTTTTTATTTTATTTTAATTAACAATAAGAAAACTAAAAATGAAAGCAGTAAGATAGATGCGAAAAATGACGAATTACAGTTTGAACCAATTCTGGTAGACTTCAGAATCTGTGACAGCGCATGAAGGCAACACGCTTAATCTCTTTTCAACCACAAAAGTCATATATGAAAGATCTAATGGTGGCGAGTTCGGTGATCTAGTACATGTGGCGAGAAGAGCTGCCAGAAGGGGTGGTGCGTGAGGACCACTCGTGGTGATTTTCATAAAACTGTCACTTTCCTTTAAACGATTTGCGGCTTGGGAGTCTACTTGTGCAACGCTTGTCTCTCGAAAATTATCGGAAAGCTGTAGATATATCTTGTTTAGTCTCGAAGGAAATAAAATAAAATTAAGCAAAAAGAACTACCTTGATAAACAAGGTAGGTGGATGGAGAAATGAGTGAATAGAGAGGAAGGAGGAGGAGGAAGTCGAGACCTCCGACGATGACGACGACGAAAATTTGATGTAGAACCCTTGAATTTTTACTAGAGAAAGAAAGAGGAGGACTTAGATACCAAAACTTAAAAGACTAATAATATCAATGGATGATTGCATAATAAAGTCTTGTATATATAGATCTTAGTTAGTTATTAAGTAATTTTAAAATACGGATAAATAAAATTCTCAACTTATCATATTCATAATATATCGTAATATTAAAATTTCAGATTTAATATTCTCTAATCTTCCATCACCGACACGTGCAATTGTAACTCAATGTCGATGGCATGTACGGTTCGTGGAACATTCATAATGAGTGCAACCACTTTTCACGACGAGAATATTAGAAGTGTAGCATACGTTTGAGGTGGTGAGGCAATGCTTGGCTATTTCTAAGAAGACTTTACAAGTAAGATGCTGCATTGATACCTGGATCAAGCATGCATCTACAGAGCATATTCTTGCTAATTTGGAGAAGATTGCATAAAAAAATTTATTCGTCGGGTTGTGTTTGGGGTTTGGGTGGTAGAACGAGGTCACTCAATAATTATTTATTATTTTATCATTACTTTTTATAAATTTTTATTATTATTAAATATTTTATTATTTTTTTTACTACTATTAATATATAATCTAAAATCACCTCCTACCCAAATATACTTGGTCAAGACAATCCCACCATCTATTCATGTTTATTGGGAAAAGTGAGTTTTACTTTTAAAGTGTATATATGTAATAAACGGTAATAGCACGCCATCCAGATGTCTTAAATTGTAAAATTTATTTTATAAAATTTATGTATTAAGTCAAATTATGTCATCTAAGTGTGTGTGAGCAAACATGTCTTCTTCTCATGTGTGGCACCTTAGTGGCTAGTGCCTCGAATCTTTCAGATCCGCCTACTCCTTTCTTGCTCAGTGTGGCGCGTACCATACACACGCCACTGTCGTCGATGGCAGTCTTCTACCAGTGTATCAAGTCTTTTGGTTGCTATTCTCTTATGTTCCTGCTTTCCTTAATCAGCGATCAAGATGATATGGTCGTGATAGTTTCTTACAGTTAGACCAGATCAACAAATTGCAGCGCACCCCTCCCAACTACAGCGTTTAGTTGTAGGTTTATAGTCTGTTTATCAGACTATGTTAAATCGCTTTTAACCAGCATCCCCTTGTGGGACTGGGTTGGAGTCAAGCCTTTGACTTATCCCGTTTTATTTTATTTTATTTTTATTTTGGTGCTGCATTTTGTTTGTTTTGGGAAGATTGTCGGGGACTCCCACCCCACTGAATCTTGTATCCTTATAACTGCTTAGTTTATCTATACTATGTTTAACTTGCTTACAAAAAAAAAAAAAAAGGTCTCTTTTTTTTTCTAAGGATAAGCATAACATAGATTAACTAAGTGATTACAAATATACAAGATTCAATGGGGTGAGAGTCACCAATAATCATCCCAAAACAAACAAAAGCAATACTAAAGAAAATAAAAAAGCTAGATCTGGAGCCAAAAGTTTAACTTCCACCCATTTCCCACTAAGGGGAAGCTGCTTAAAGCGGTTTTAATATTGTCTGATAAACAGACTATAAAACTACGATTAAAAGTAGTAATTGAGAGTTGTGTGCTGCATTTTGCTGGTTTGATCTGACTGAATGAGACTTTCGCGATCACTTTATCTTGATCCTTGGTTAGGGAAAGTAGAAACATAGAGAATTAGCAACCTAAAAATGAGCCGATACGCAGGCGTAGGATCGTCACTGGCGGTGGTGGCGCGTGCGGCTCACGCGCCACTCTAGGGAAGAAGGTAGTACTCGGATCTAAGAGACCCGAACCTGCTGACCTCGATGGTACCGCGCATGGTGGCAAAAGACTCACCCTGGCTCGGCGACATGTGGGCTTCACACTCACTGTAAGTCACATGTGAGACACACACGCCACTCATTTAGATAGTTTTCTCCTTTCGTCCGACAGATCGGCGGCTGTGGAGTCTGATGGTGGAGCGCGTGGCGATCGTAGAAGGCCAATAAGCAACAAACCGGAAAACTAGAAAAAAAAAATCAGAAAAAATTGATATATATGGTCATCGATGGCTGGACAGTTGGAGGGAGGGTGGAGTTGGAACTCCAACCCCTGGGTGGAGAGGTTGAGATAGCTGGCTGCTTGAGTAGAGAGAAAAATAGTTTGGAGAGAGAAATAAAACTGTTTTATGTGTGAGCAAACATGTTACATTTAATCATCCTATTCTATGAGGGTAAGGCTACTATGCCGCCCAACGTTTATTATTGCCGTGTCGCTCAGGCTTCGTTTTCTTTTTCTTCTTTTTTTTTATGTTTTTTTAATATCTTTAAATTTTTTTTTTAAAAAAATGTTAATATACTTAAAATCACTAAAAAAATAAAAAAATCTTGACCAGCTGTCAAACTAGGGCGGCAGAATATCTTTTCCCATCCCTATGATATGCTCCTTTTTTTTTTTTTTTTGCTATATTTCCTACTAGACATTATTGTTAGTTTGTTGATGTACAAGACATTCTATCAAAAAGTTTGATGAGTTGTCGGATTTAACAGATAGGACGTTCTCATCTGTTAGCTTGAATGACTAGACAATACTATACTTGAATAACCCTTTTTTTTGCCCTTTCTAATCATTCTGATAAAATAAAAGGGAAATGCCGGTGAGAGTGGCTGTGGAGAAAAATATCGATTGCTTTTTTTATTTAATTATGAAGAAAGTATTTTTAAATAAGTAACGATTTTTTTTCTTTTTAAGAGGGGTTTAAATTGTTTTTGAAAAAACAAAGAAAAAAAAAATTGCACTCCTCGATACATAAATTCGGTAGGGCTCACGTTGGCCCAGCACCACCCAAAATAAAATAATATAACATAAAATATTTAGATATTAAAAGTATTTCATCTCATCTCATCATTATAATTTTTTAAATTTTCATATAAAATATAATAAACAATTTAAAATTTTAAAATCTCAAAAAAATAATAATATTAAAAAATAATATTTTATTCAACTTTTATCTAAAATTATCTTATCTAATCTGATTGTCCAAACGGAATCTATGTAGACAATACCAGATGCTACCAAATATTAGTCATCAATCGAGTTTGGTTCAAATTATAGAATAGAGTAATGATATATGTAAAACTCTTTCACAACCTTTAATACAATTATGTTTTAAAATTAAAATATTTATGTATAGTGATGTTATTTTTATAAGTTATTTTATAAAAATGTTCTTGGCTTAAAATATAGTTGTATAAAAAAATTGTAAAAAAAAGTGTATATTTATCATCTTTCTATCTATAATAGACTTATAAATTTATAATATATAAACTCAACTTGACTAGATGAGATTATTCAAAACTACTAGTTGATTTTGTGAATTTTAAGGCCTCGTTTGTTTTTACAACTCATCTAATCTCATCTAATCTCATCTAATTATTATAATTTTTCTAAATTTACACACAAAATAAAATAAATAATTCAAAATTTTCAAATCTAAAAACAGAAATAATATTAAAAAAATATATTCTAACAATATTTTATTCAACTTTTTAATTTTGATCTCAACTCATCTCATCTCATATGCGAAAAAAAACAAGACCTTAGATTTAACCTACAAAATGGCTCAATTAAAATTGAACTAACATTTCAAATCCACGAAGTTATTACTGACATGCATGATGGTGCTAACTATATATGAAGCATCAATATCTTAGTAATTATCAATATTTTAACTCCTTGCACCCAATCATTAATTAGGGATTGTTTGGAATATAGGATGATTTCATCTCGTTTCCTTCCTAAATATCACTCAAATATAAATACTTTTCAATTTTAAATCTTTAAATATTCTTACAAATCATTATAATTTTCTCAAACTTCAAAAAAAAAAAACTCAAATTTGTTTAAATTTTAAAACAAAAATAATATTAAAAATTTATATTCTAACAATATTTTAACTTTATAATATCTTTATTATATTTTTTTCCTCTCATTTTTCAAAACCCATAAAACATCATAACTCAAATAATTTTACTACATTCACAAATCATTTCACTATCATTCACAAATCATTTCACTACTATTTACAAATCTTTTATCTCATCTTATTTCTCAAGCATCCCAAGGCTGTGTTTCTGTGCCAAGATGATCTCAGATGATTTCAATTGGTCTGTGAATAATTGTATATTGCGAGTCCCATTGAAATGTGTTTGAATGTATAAAGTATGTATGAAGTAGATTGAGATATGTTTAACTTTTTATAAGAAGTTAAAAAAATAATAAATTACATCAATAACTAATTTGAGATAAATTGAAATAATTTTTAGATCAGAAAAAGAATAATGGAGTGGTCGGTATGGGTAAAGAACACGCCACTTATCATTTTCTACCTAAACATACCCTTTGTCTCCTCACCAAAAACCTCCTCCCCACAAAACTCATAGGATGAAGGGAGACGCTTCATGCATTTCCACCGTGTCATAGTTTCATCCGTCTTTTCCTAGCCTTTCCCTCCGTCTTTCACATTTTCGCTAGTTTTCTCATTTTCTCCAACACTTTAGAGACTAGAAGTCTAGATCTATGGTTCTTGACATATGAGTACCATGACCATCTCTCTATATGCTTCCGCAATTACTAGCACCCCGGTCCCCTTCATTCACCAACCCCACCGTCAACCGCCTGATCTATCTGCCCGCTTTTAGCTACCATTAATTGTTTAATTTGTGTTCTACCTTAATTTTTGGTTTTAAGGACATTGAACATTATACATATGAGAAATACTCTAGCCACAAATTGATTATACAAAAGTAATCTCACAAACTGATATGGTTTGTCAGATTGTAAAGTTACTTTTATCGTAAAACAGATCTGATGGATCACATGAAACCACGTCAGATTGTGGAGTTAATTTTGTATAATTCATTTGTAGCTGTAGCACTCCTCTCTATATATATATATATATATATATGTTCCAAACCAATGCTTCAAAAACTAAAATCGGATCTGGAAGCTGTGGGGAATGAAATGATTCTATTTGTACTTGAATTGGGCGATTCTTGATAAATTTGAATAGGGTATATTTCAGTATGAATTAAAAAAACATTAATTGATATATGTGTACAGTACAATTCAAGCATTTAAAGTCATGCTTGATGAAGTTAAAAGTATAAATTAATTGCTTGACTTCAATTAAAATATGATATAAATATTCAATTTAGGTATTAATTAACCTTAATTGTCATCATTTCTCGCCCCAAATATTCTCACCTACGAATAAGATAAATACCTTTATATTATTAAATATTTTTGAATTATAAAGTACAATATTCTGTGCACAATAACACATTTAATACATGACTTTAATAACATATAAACAACCCCTTTAAAAAGGTAAGGTATAGAAAATTTACGCTAGCTTTTGACAATTGAAAATTTCAAGAAAAATCATGCTTTTGATAATCGGAGACGTTGTTATAATTCAAAAGAAAACGATCCGAATCTGAAAAGAATGAAATTTGGGCCGCATACAAATAGTCGTCCTTCATCATCTTAACGTTGAAATGAAAAGCAAATTTGTTGCTTTTTTGACAAATGGATAGAGGTGTCAGGCGTGTATTTAATTTGCCAGAAAAGTGATGGTGGAAAGTTTGATCCAAGTTAGATCCTTGAATTTATCGTTGGATTTTCCTATCAATTTGGTATGGGATTCAGCCAAGTTTGGATATAAAGATAATTTCATATCATTTATCTTATCTTATTGTTATAATTTTTTTTAAATTTATACATAAAATATAATAAATAATTTAATATTTTCAAATTTTAAAATAATAATAATATTAAAAAATAATATTCTAATAATATTTTATTCAATTTATCTAAAATTATCTTATCTCATCTCATCTCACTATCTAAAATAAAAGTTAATTATAATTGTAAGCTTTGTATAAATTTAAGAGTTTTGATGCACATAAGTCGGTGTAGACCTATAAAAATTTTAAAAAAAATTTAAAATACCAATAATATTTTAACATAGTTAATATGGGAAGTTTTCACAATATGTTGGATGTATAAAAATTAAAATTTATACATATATTTTCTTTAAATTTTAAAATGATTTTTAGAATTATGTTGTCCGAATTCTAGAAATTAGAAAATAAAATAAAATAAATATCTATTCAAATTTTAAAAGTCAATAAAAAATTATAGAACCCAAATTAAATATTTATCTTATTTTACTTAAATCTTAAAACTTGAATGAAGAATCATGATATGGTAAGGTGAACATTTATTTATGGTTGGGAATTATTTATAATAGTACTAAAAATTCAAAATCGTAGAAATAATTATACATGATCAAATATAAGTTTGGTCAAAGAATTTGGAATATGGCTGACAATAAAAACATGTCCACCAAACCCGAGACTCTCTCTCTCTCCCCCCTCCCAATTTTAACGAGAGTAATGGTAGATACAAGTTTCAAATAGATAAGTCTCGTATAAATATTTTGTACTCTCTCTATCTCCCCTCCCCTCAAATGATTTTGACTTATGAGCAGTACTATTTCACAATTTTAACGAGAGTAATGGTAGATACAAGTTCCAAATAGATAAGTCTCATATAAATATTTTGTAAAGCAATAGGTCCCACTAATAAATAATAGTTTTTTTTTACATTTTTTTTAAAGTGAATTCACTTTTTTATAGGGGCTTGTATGGGGCTCGTCTTATACAAATCATTTCTCTTTTAACGAGGGGTCATGCTACAGTCCCACTGAGTGTAATATTGTTTTACATATGTTTTTTAAGTTATTTTTATATAAAATTTTTAATATTTTTAAAAAATAAAATAAATTTAGAACATCATTAAAAAAATACTTCCTTAATAGAATTAAAAAAAATCATTAAAAAATATTTTCTTAATCATGAAATAAAAAAAAATCACAAAAAATATTTTTTTTATGATTTTTATTTTATTTTGTGATTAAGAAAATATTTTTTAATAATATTATGATATTTTTTATCTTTTTAAAATATTTAAAATTAGTAAAAAAACTTATATAAAAAAAAAACTTAAAAAAATACATAGAAATACACCCCGGCGGAGATCTAGCATTTTCCTTTTAACGAGGTAACTGGACACGTCACAGACCAAAGCTCCTGGCTCAACTTGGCTATGAACCGAGCCTAGCCGAGCTACACTCACCGCGGTCTCTCCGGTCTGTTTTTTTTTATAAATAAAATCATCTGTTTTTTACTTTTAGAAAAATGTTTGTCTGCTTTTGGCGGGAAATCGCTGTCAGAGCAGTTTCCGCATTCAGGTGGAAGGTTTTCTGATAGCGGGTCCCATCCATTTTGTCGGGACCCACCAGCTTTCCTCACCTTTGATTCCCCCAAATCCTTTCCCAATCCCCGCTCCATCCATCCCTTTTTTCCGCTAAACTTACTTTACGAATCCCGTCCGTGAGCTTGGATTTCTGGTCCTACTTTCTGTACTCGCTATGTACGCTCTCCGCGTGTTGCAAACGGCAGGTGCCACTCTCGGAGGCGGGCTGGGGCCGTCACCGTCTAGGACAGAGAGTAGATGCAAGTCGCCAGTAGATTTGGGGATGTGGGGCCCACGGCACACTGCGGCCGTGCGCCAAAAAGTCCATGAGGAGGAGGATTAGTCATTAGTGGGACCACGCGGTTTTGCTCTTTGTCCTTCTGGAGTACTTCTTCGGACCTCTGCGGGAGTGGAGACTCATAGGATAGGATTGGTTCCTAGGCATATGCCATAATAAATATCGAGATTTTTTATTTTATTTTAGTGCGATATTAATTTTTTTCTAGTGCTTTCGAGTTGAAAATATATAATTTTAGTTAATTTTATAAATTAAATTATATTAACGTAGATATTACGGACTACGGAGTGTAAAATTTTTCAAATAGAATCATTCGTATAATTATGCAATTCATACAAAGTTCGATATATTATTTTCTATAATATATTATAATTATACAAATTTATAAATAAATATTAATATTAATATTAATATTAATATTAATGGTAGATTTTTTATGTTGTCTATTATTGGAATAAGAGAAATTATATTTACAGTTTTATGGTGTGCAAGTCCAACGCACTCCATTTGAAGAAGGAAAGTGCTAGTGGAGCTCCTCAAAATTACTACTAAATTATTTTATTTTTTTATTTAATAATTAAGGAAGTGACTATTAGTGAAATTGCGTATTTTTTTCTTAATGATTAAAGATATTAAAAAAGTGTTGAAAAAAAGTGAAAAGAAAAAAAAAACTAGTAGTACGCCTAGCAGTAACTGCTGGGTGGCCCGCTAGCACTGTCTTTTGAAAAAAATAAAAAAATCTAAAATTTAAATAAAAAAATTATTTTTTTAATGATTAACTCTATTTTTTTTCAAAGACAGTATTGTATTTATCATTATTCTGAAGGTAAAATGAATGCAATATTAAACTCACGAGAGAGTTTTATGGAGAGTGAAGATTTTGTATACAAAAGTATAAAAGAGAAAAGGAAAAGGGTGAATTACCAGCCAAGTCATGCCCAAAGGTAAAGTAATGATAGACTTAGTAGAGGTTTGGATTCAAAATTCATCTAAACTCATCTCATCGTTACAATTTTTTTAAATTTTCATATAAAATATAATAAACAATTCAATTTTTTCAAATCTCAAAATAACTTTTCCAAATTTCCATATAAAATATAATAAATAATTCAACTTTTATTCTACTATTCTTAAACCATTTTAACTCATTTCTGAATCTAAACATCTCCTCAAACCTGGAGGAGAAGACATAAAAATATAACGCTGAAATATGAGACAAAAAGGTAAAAAATGTGACATTTACAGGAAGATAGGCTATAAAAAAAAAAAAAAAACAGGGAAATAGAGAAGGGGGTTTCCAGATTGGTTTCGTGGGAGAATGGAAGTACTGATACCAGAGAGTTTCAAAGAAAAACAGAAAGAACAAAGAGAACTCCATGGAAGTACTTGTAGATAACTCAATACATGAAGAGAGAGAACTTGTAACAAACTTAATTTATAGTGGACTAACACCCTCGACTTGTAAACGTAAACTTTAGTGTCAAACCACATAAACAATTTATCTCCTTTAATTTCAGGTTGCGTTTGGATAGTGATATGATTTTAAATATTCTGTAAATAGTAATAAAAAAATAAAAAAATATTAAATAATAATAAATAATAAATAATATCCCAAACTGGTCCTCAGTCATTTCATTTTAAGTAAGTCATGAATTAGAGTTCTAGGCACATCACCACCGCGTCATTAATTCAACCATATTGTGGGCATTCAATTGTGACCGAAAAATGCCTCAACAAGTATATATTTAATATTAACAAATGAACTTAGAAATTAATTTTATTTGTCATTAATTTGGATGATAATAAATACACGTTGGAGAAAGTTATAATCAATTGTTGCTATGAATATAATTTTGTCTGTTTGTCCTTTGGCAATTATTGGGGGAGTAGGGCAGCTTAGCATACTTTTAAATAATATATATGGCTAAAGAATTCTAGGGTTATTGATTGAAATATATGTAGGTATTAAGAATGTTATGATTAGCATCATTGAATAATTTCGATCTGATCACAAAGACTAGGACAATTTTTTGAACCTAGACTACTCATGTCCCCCTTCCCTTTACGCTTCATGAACAAGAATGCTTTTTGTGTGCTGTCCGATTTCTCATCTTATATGCTTTCTTATTTAATTAAATGCCTTCCCACGATATAATGCACCTTTCGTTGCTTGCCATATCATAAAAGATGTAATATCTTAGTAAATTTTGTTGGGCTTTTTATGCACGCGCGGCCCTACTACGGTCTTCATCAGGATCAACACTGTAAACAAATCTTTTTCAACTAGTCCTATAGTGGTACGTACTATTATATAAATAAATGATATTTATAATTTTAGAGTATTTGAATTTTGTATATTCGTTTTAAAAAAATATATATATATAAAATTCACATAAAAAATTACTTTTTTAATAATAAATTCTACTGTTTTTAAAAAGAATACAAAAAATTTACACATTCTAAAATTATGTCTAGTATTACTTTATATACAAGAGTCGGGTTACTCTACTGTCCAAAGTAGCCCGCTCAAGTTACCGCTCTTCATATTTTTATTTTTATTTTTTACTTTTTATTTTTGTTTTTACATTTATTTAAATATATTAAATATTTTAAAAAAATAAAAAAATCTCAATACACTTAAAATAACTTCCTTAATCATTAAATAAAAAAAACTAAATTTTATTTTGACAAGCGGTATAGTTGGGAGGGTAAAATAGTTTTTTCCTATATACAAATATACTGTATACAGTAATGATGTCAACATCGATCATATATATTAGTGGTCACCGTGAATTGACTGATCCACAATTCTACTTCTAATTTATTTTTGTAGATAATATGAAATGAAATGGTTGAGATTAAAATTAAAAGTTAAATAAAATATTGTTAGAATTTATTTTTTTAATATTATTTTTGTTTTGAAATTTAAAAATTTTGAATTTTAAATTTTATTTTATATGGTAATTTAAAAAAATTATAATGATTAAATGAGATGAGATGAGTTGATAGGAGTTGTGAAAACAAATGAGGCTAGATGCCGTTTGGATAGTGAGCTGAGATGAGATGAATTAAGATAAAAGTTAAAAATCGAATAAAATATTGTTATAATATTATTTTTTAATATTATTATTATATTAAAATTTAAAAAATTTAAATTATTTATTATATTTTATGTTAAAATTTAAAAAAATTTGGCCACTTATGAATCACCACCGACAGATTGAGCCCCCCCCCCCCCCCCCAAAACGCAATATTTCACACGTCGCTCTACAGCCGCTTTCACATGCAAGTACGTAAACCAACGATGTGGTACGAACAGATTTAGAGGCCACCGATGTATCGTACGCTCGATCCCTATGCACCCAGCTGATCCAGTACTCCAAATCAGCTGAGTCAAGACAGGCATGCACGCGCCACCTGCATATATGCAGGGCGCAGGCACCAGCGGCCATGCCCGTCTATGCCTAAATAGTAAATTCAGTACGCAATTTCACGGACGATCATCAATAGATGTAGAAGCTCATCCAATTACGTACCCGATCACGAATGACCATTGGATTTCTACGTTGAGTACTGTGAAAACCCTCCCATTTAATAGAGAATATACAGTACGGAGTCCTGATGACATTGACTCACGTATGTATCATATTTTAAGTGATTTATCCATAAAATTATTTAAAATGTCTTACATGATCAGTTAATATGATTTAAAAAGAAGAAGAAGATGTAGCTAGCTAGCATGAAGAATATAATATAATATAATATTGCTCATTATCTAATTATCTGTGAACAATTTGGTGAATATCTAACTATATATATGCTTTGCCATTTTAAATACATTTCTTTAATAATAGTTTTGGAAGGGTTGCTATATAATTAGATGAATTTGAATCAGGATTCAGGGGTAAGTATTGTCTGGATTGCATGCACCTTGAGTGCTACCAGTCTCATTATTCTTGTCATAACTTATTTCGTCGTAATAAGAGTTTATCTTTTATATATATATATAGTATAGTATTTACCTTGAATGGTACCAGATGTACTCATCTTATTACCTATTATCAAGTTTAGGCTCGTGACCCGGGCCTTGTCATCTAGCCTAGCCTAATTCTCTAGGTCTTAGACCTTTAAGGATTTTTTACTTTTATAAAATTTCTCCAATCATTTCATCTAATTATTATAACCTTCTTAAGTTTTAATTAAAAATATAATAAATAATTCAACTTTTTTAAATTTTAAAATAAAAATAATATTAAAAAAATATATTCTAACACTATTTTATTTAACTTTTAACTTTTATCTAAACTCATCTCATATCATCTCATCTACAAAAACAAACGAGGCCAAATTTGGAGAAGGTTTTATTCGATGAGCGGTGCTATGAGTAGCACCGCTGGTCCGCTCCATTTGACCGCTAGGCCATTTTGGTTTTTTTTTTCTTATTTTTTAGCATATTTAAATATTTTTAAAAAATAAAATAATACATGAATACATTAAAAATTATTTTCTTAATCATTAAATAATTTAAAAAAAAATAAAAATAAATATATAAGCGATAAAAATAAATAAACAAAATAAGATGACAAACTAGTATTTTCCTTAACCGAGTAGACGAGGGGTGCTTATTTTACATAAATGTTACTCGTTGGCAACGGCAACCTGATCACAGACAGATCACAAGCATGCATAGCAAAATGATCCGAACTGTACTATGGAGATTATTTGTTTGAAATTTTAGCTATCTAATATATATATATATATATATAAATAAGAGTAATAACACTATATACAAGTTTTAAATAGATAAATTCTATGTAAGTTCTTTGTAAAAAAGTAAGTCCTACTAAAAGATAATAGATTTTTTTACACTTTTGAGGTGAGATCTACTTTTTTGCGAAGGGATTGCGTGTAACTTGTCTATTTAGGATATGTATAAATCATTTATATATATATATATATATACACATATGTATGTATTTGTATATAGAGTACTGATACGGCTCCCGAATTCGGGATCCAAAAAGTGTCCCGAATAGTATAAATTTTTTTCTTTTTTTTTAATGTATTTTTTTAATCATCATAAATATTTAAAAAAAAAATAAAAAATTCACAACATCATTAAAAAATATTTTTTTAATCATTCGGTAAAAAAAAAAAAGTCCCATCCGGGACATTTTTTGGGTTCCGAATTCGGACCCAAAGCATTTCTCTTGTATATATTATTTTGTTTTATGAGTAATGCTATATACAGTCATAGAATGCGCAAACGCCGTGCAGTCGTTTTGAAAAACAGTGGGGTTCATTATTAAAAAATTAATTTGTTTTTACGTGGATTCCATATTTATTCATTTTTTTTTAAAGCGATTGCACGACACTTTCTCACTCACAATTGCAAGTATCATTTCTCTTATTTTATATATATATATATATATATATATATATATATTATTCCATGGGAGCTGAGGCTTGGTAGGTGGTCAGTTTGATTTGACCTAGAGGGCATTACCGATCGATGGAATCGTAAGAGTCCCACAAGAATGCAGCCAACCTGGAATTATGCCATAAATTGTGGCTTCTGTTCCTTGTAGAGCGGATTGAGTTCTTGACTTTTGCCTCCTTTTAAGATATCCACGTACTATTATCTTTGCATTCCTACCATGTTAAGGATTTATAAGATAATTCCTTATGATATTTCTTGAGTACTGATCATCTAAAACAGACAGATAAATACTGCATTAAAGTGAGCTGATCTACACATTAAATAAGCTTTTACATAAAGTTGTGGTGAAATAAAAAAATACTCATCGATTTATTTTATACACACACGCGACGTCATAGCTAGCTTCTTCCCACAAAGAGGTATTCAATATTCACTAAAAGAAAAACGAGAACTTGTGACAGATTATTTGTGACGATAATGATTATCTATGACGAAAATAGATTTATTTTAACAAAAAATAATCATTTTCGTAAGAAATAACTGGTCACGAATAAGTAATTTTCTTATAATGATTTTTGAACACTCTAGAGACAAATTAATAGTTTGATTTGTCAGTGACGATCGATGGCAAATGTGGGGATTGGTTGCAGTGCTATAATCTGCGCGCTATATCCAAATCATCCGTGAACAAGTCATGCTAATTAAGCCAAATTAAACTTCAATAATGAGACAAAAGTCCGTGACATTCTGAGTTAGACCTGAATTGCCATCACAAAAATCATATTAGCAATTCTCTCCTTTCGGTTTGAATTTGTTTAAGTATGACTAATTACATTTTTTAATGGACCTCATATCAACATATATCATCAAAAACCAAATCGAATCCATGCATCATAATTACTAATTTCATTTTATTCATAAAAAAAAATATTTTTGTTGTTTCATGTCATTAGTTCTTTTTCTTTCTTGGAAGAATGTAAACTATCAAACTAAATTTGTGTTTCGCAATTATGTGCATTTTAAATTATCAAAATTAAAAGTCTCACTATTTAATCATTGATGCATGACTGACAAATAATATTTTCATACAATTTATTATCATTGAGATGAATGAAGCATATCTAAAAGTTAGTGACACGACATATAATTTTAACGGTCAAATTACATAAATCAAGCTAGCTTTTGTGTGCCATATTGGAACGAGCTATAGGCTCTAAGGATCATAAGATTCTTTTTCTTTTTAATATCATGGGAATGTTAATATACTCAACACATTCTCTCATATTCTTTTGAAGCTGTTTGTATGTTTAAGTGGGAGGTGGAGGAATCCTGTGGGATGCGAAGAAGGGACACATGATTTTTGCTTTTGTTATATATTATGGTATAAGTTCAAACAATATTTCTGAGATCCAAACCCTCTCAGATGGTCTTACTTTATGTGCATAGAAGAATATAACCCACATTGAAATTGAAACTGATTCTAAGCTTGTAGTTAATTGGTGGGAAAATGGTTAGTTACGCCCCTTAGAGGAGTCAGATGTACTGGAATGAGGGAAAAATGCAGGCTCACTCGATGATGGTAAGGATCTATCATTCTTTTAGGGAAACGAATCACTTTACAGACAGATTAGCCAAGCTGGACTCTGGTGGTCAAGAGGCAATCTTTGAGAATAATAATAGCCTTCCGAAAGACATTATGGGAGCTATTCAACTGGATCAAGCTGGTTTACACGTAATCCTACATAGATAAAATGTTTTATGTAAGTTATTTTAGATTTAGTTGAATTTTCCAGGTATGTATTCTATTTTGCTTTTGATTTATATGCTTATTTTAGTATATTGTATAGTGGTTGAGTTATTCTATATTTTATTTTGATACCTGGATTTGGATTTTATAATTATATGTAATCCTAGGTGTCCGGTTGTAGCCATGATATTTCTCCGCCATAAGTGAGGGTTATCAATAAAATTGAAGTACCGTCTCTTCTTAAAAAAAAAAGTTAAAAGTTTCATAAGATTGATAAAAAAAACTCCCTTACAAATCCTTAAGCTACAACTTTAAATATTGAAATCTCACCACAAAATCCACTCTTATTTGAGAATATAAGATTAGATTAACCAAATTAGATTATCATGTGTGGGGAAGAAAATCATAAACTAGAATTCCCATTATTCAATGGAGTTGGTTAATAATGTCAAAGGCCGATCGATGGGGTCAACAACTCCCTTGGTGAGTTCAAAAAGGCTTCTTGAAGGTGTAAAATCATTGTCAATGCACATCATGCTTTTCACAAAGAAAACAACCAACCCCCATTTGTCCTTCTCACTTTCTTAATGATGGTGATAAGATACCTTCATTAGAATCACTATTCTATACTTTAAAAAAGAAAAGAAATGAAAAGAAAAAGGAATCAAAGAAGAAGAAGATACCTAGCATTCTATGCTAAATTAGGTCCATCATTATTTTGAAACGCTGGAAAATAATGAACCTCTAACTTCTTCTAATGACAATATTAGCGGCAAGATTACTTTGATGCTTTTCTTTGTCGGGAGATCTTTGGCTAATTTTCTACGATACGTATAATCTCTTTGGTGGATCATGAAAGGTTGCTTAATTTTAAAAAAATAAATGGACTATCTCGCTCGAGAGGGAAAGTTCCATCAATCTAGCTAGCTATCTTGTCTTTAATTAACGTCTACCCGCGTGATATATTATATATTAAGGCCGCCTCGTTTGAATAGTAAAATTATCTCAATTCATCTCATTTTATCTAATCATTACAATTTTTCTAAACTTCTAAAAAAAATAAATAAACAATTCAAGATTTTCAAATCCCAAACAAAAACAATTCTAACAATATTTTATTTAATTAATTTCAACTTTCATTTCATCTCATCTCATCTTAATTCACTATCCAAACCAGATCTAAGTCATCACTAATCCAACTAGCTATATATATATATATATATATATATATATATGTTATTCTAAGGGGTACACCGTTTGGTGATCACACCCCTTGGAATGACACCCTCTAGCATGGTGATGGTTCCCATGAAAGGTGATGTTTGAGAAAGTGTCAATAGATACCACTTTTTAAGGTTGTGACCTTTGGGTTACTATTGGTTTACTAATAGTTGTGCCCTTTGCCAATAGGTTGTGTCACTTCTTAAGGTTGTGACCTTTGGGTTACTATTGGTTAACCAATGGATGTGCCATTTGCCAACCGGTGCATGATGGCCTATAAATAGGGGTCATTGGTGCACAAATGAATGCACTCAATTCCCTTTGTTCATCACCAACTTGTGGGACAAATACCCTCACGGGAGTGTCACCATATTGTCAAAATTTCGCTTCTATTTGTTCTTAATTATTCAACAGTGGTATCAAAGACAGGTTATGTCAGAGGAAATTTTGTCACACATTGTGAAGACGATAAATAGGCAAGTGCTTGGTTTGCAACCACATTTGCATATTATAATCATCTTCGTTTACTTGAAAATCTGAGAGAGAAACTTTTTTAGATCACGGTGGGGGGTCTAGAGTACACTAGGAATCTTCAAAATCTTGTAAGTTGTTATTATTTTGAAGAAAATTATTAGCATTATTTTACACAAAGAAACAGTGAATTATCTAGTCCATTTGCACACACTGTTACTGTTTCGGCCAATCTCCCGAGCCCCTCACTACCTCCGAACTTCGTGGATCTCGGGAGCACGTCATAGTCCTCGTCACCAACCACCAACTGGTCGGACGGAAGTGAAGACACAAGCTTCACTGTTTATGGAAAGTCCCAGCGCGAGGTTGAAGACCACTCAGGACGAAACGGTACTGTTTCGTCCAACGATCATCAAGTTCAAACTTGGGAAGGACTAAACGACATTGTCGTTCAGCCCAAGGAGAAAAACGAAAACGTCGTTTTTGGCACTGAAGAGACACAACGGTCACCTCCAAACAGCACCGTTTTGCCACCTTCAAGTCGAGCCGCAAGCCGATCTCCGAGCCGAGCCGTTTACCGAGCCGTTGACCCCCGGTTTTCTCTAGAACCAGGTTTGAACCGGCTAAACCAGTTTACTCGGTTTCCTGAACCGGTTCGTGACATATTTGTTCAATCGGGCTGTTTGAGATCATTTCAAGCCCGATTTGGTCCGTTCAAAAGCCGTTGTTGGTCAAAATTATCGCCAGAAATTCTTTAAAAGATGTGAAATATCAAGGAAAGGTCGTGGATATCCTCGATCGGGGTGCCACTTTCATTATTCTCCTTATTTAAAATATAATAGGAGAATTTCTAGGCTTGCCACCTTAGATTAAATCCAAGGGTTATTATTACTATTAAGTTTGTAATAGTTTTAATTTTTTCACAGTTGAACTATTATATTTAAATAGTACACATTTATTATTTCTATATTCTTCTTGTTGATTAATTTTTTACAGTTTATTATTTATGGCACTGAAGAAAAGTATTGATCCCTCGGGGATAGAAAAACTGAACGGAAGAAATTTCCGAGCTTGGAAAATGCATATAACTTTTCTTCTAACCCATGAAAAGACCTTATATACATTAACAACACAAAAGCCATTGGAAGAAATTGTAGAAAATGGTGAAAGTGAAAGTGGGAGCAGCATTTTAAATAAAGATAGATTGGAAGAACACAATGCATGGGCAAAAGCTTTAATTTTGCATTGTATGAATTACCACATTATTCCTTTATTTGAAGACTATGAAACTGTTAAAGAAATTATGGATGCAGTTGAAGCAAAATATGGTTTAAGATCGGATAATTACATACAATTATATTGGATAAGTATAACCGAACTTGTATGAAAGAGAATGATGATATTGACGATCATGTACTTTAAACGGAGTTAATTGCAAAAGCTGGTCATCCTCTCACTGATAAAATGCAAGTTAAATAGTATTCCTTCATCTTAAGATCACATTGTTACTTCTTTTACACACAGTGGAAATGAAGTAACAATGATATCACTTCCAATATTTTTAGTACTTGAAGGAGAAAGGATGACGAGAAGGAATAAATATAGTGAATTATCTAATTTATTGATGGCTCAGGACAAGCGTTCTACACAGAACAAGATGAAAGCAAAACAATTTAAGAAAAAAAAATGGTTAAAAAGGAAACAAAATAAACAATTTTCTGAAAACTGTTTTAAGTGTGGAAATAATGGGCATTACAAATCACAATATCCTAATAAAGAAAAAGTACAAGAAAGCAAGGAAATTGTGATGACAGTCTCAGAAGTAATGCTAGTGGAACCAGCGTCAAATTCATGGTGGGTTGACTCTGCAGCAATAAGGCATATATGCAGGAACAAAGATATGTTTGCCAAACTTGAAGATAAACAAACAGGAGATCACAGAGTGTATATGGGCAACAATACATACTGCGATATTTTGAGGTAAGGTACATGTAAATTCAAAGTGAATGGTTCCGTTATTTTACTTAGTGATGTTTTATATGTACCTAGTATTCGTAGGAATTTAGTACAATGCCTGTACTAGATCAGAAAGGCTACACAATTGAGTTTAAGTCTGGAACCGCTGTAATAAGTAAGGGCAATGTGTCAGTGAAAGGTGTGAAAGATAACAATATGTATGTACTGAATGTTGATATTAATAAAGTACCTATTTTTGATTATTTGAATGTGTTTATAGATTGTGCATATTTATGACATTTAAGATTAGGCCATATGAATAAAAATAAAATGATCAGAATGTGTAAAAGTAGATTGATACCACAAATAAAGTCAAATAATTTTGATATATGTGAACCATGTATCAAAGGAAAAATTAATAGTAAATTTTTTTCAAAAAGTTGAAATTCACGGATTTACTATAAATTATACATTCTGATGTTTGTGGACCGTTTAAAACAAAAACCCATAGATGAATGGAGTACTTTATTACTTTCACTAATGATTATTCAAAATATGAGTGTATCTACTTACTCAAGTATAAATCTGAGGCAATTGAGAAATTTAAAGAATTTAAATTAGAAGTAGAAACCCAATTAGGTAGGCCCATTAAAAGTTTGAATAGTGATAGAAGAGGAGAATTTGAAACTTTAGATAATTTCTGCAAATTGAATGGTATAAGATATATTTATACTATGCCATATAAACCTCAACATAATGGCATTGCAGAAAGGAGAAATAGAACTCTGTTGGATATGGTGCGATCGATGATGACATATGCTGATCTACAAATATATTATTGGGGTGAAACATTATCGACTGCTGTATATATATTAAATAGAGTTGAAACTAAAGCAAAACCTCTTACACCTTACGAGTTATGGACGAGACATAAACCAGGCTTAAGTAAACTCAAAGAGTGGGGTTGTAAGGCGCAAGTGCTTATCCCAAGGCCACTAAGGGATAAATTAAAAAGTAAAACTTGGGAATGCAGCTTTATTGGGTACGTAGAAAACGGAAGTGGTTACAGATTCTATCATTCTGAAAGTGGATGAAAATATGAACCTTATTACTCCAGTTGATCAGATAGATTTATTAAATAATTTAGAGAATCAACAGATCTCCACAGAGTCTGACAATGAAAATTATGATATTATTCAAATCCAGAATAATAAAAATAAAAGTAAGTCAGATGAAAATCAATCTTCAGGTATTGATGTTGGAAATAGTGGGAGTAAAAGATCCAGAAGACCATCAATATTATGGAAAAGTTTAGTTATAAGTGATTCTGCGCACTAATACGCACACCTCTTCAATATGATTGGTCAGAAAGTAGACTTTATTGAAAACAATATTAATTTAAATTTAAAATATGAAGACAAGAATATTAGTACGCAGATTAGTACGCAAACTTGCTTGTATATAGCAAAACTCCAATATTATTTCAAGATGATTATGCACTAAATACCAGTTTGAAAAATTTAGATAATGATCCTGAAATTTTTCTGAGACAGTCAATAGTATTGATTCAGATAAATGACTTGAGGCCATGAAAGATGAAATAGAATTAATAAACAAAAACAATGTTTGGGACTTAACAAATCTTCCAAAAGATAGAAAAGTTATTGGTTGTAAATGAGTTCTTAGAAGAAAATTTAAAGTTGATGGTAGTTTGGAAATGTATAAAACAAGGTTAGTGGCCAAGGGATATGCTCAACAACCAGGTGTAGACTTTGTGGATACATATTCGCCTGTGGCGAAGTTCACATCTATAATGATTATCTGTCTATTGTTGCCATGATGAATTTAGAATTACATCAGTTAGATGTAAAAACAACTTTTCCCAATGGTGAATTAAAAGAGAATATCTTTATGATTCAACCAAAAAGATTCCAAATTAAAGGACATGTAGAGCAAGTCTACAGATTGAGGAAGTCACTGTATGGACTTAAGCAATCTTCAAGACAGTGGTACTTGAAATTCCACCAAGCCATTTTGGAAATGGGATATGAAATGAGTCCACTAGATCATTGTGTATACATATGAAAAAAATGATGATAAATTAACATTATTATCATTGTATACTGATGATATATTACTGACAAGTAATTGTCTAAATATGATGCATGAAACAAAAGAATTCTTGAAATCTAAATTTGAAATGAAAGACATGGGTGAAGCCACCTATGTTCTTGATATAAGAATTTCTAGAGATAGAAATTCAAATCTATTGTATTTAGATCAAGAAAAATACCTAGAAAAAGTGCTTAAAAGATTTGGTATGGAAAATTGAAAATCTTTAAGTACGTCTGTTTGCAAAACTCATACTTTAAATAAAAGTATGTACCCAAAAGATGAGGAGGAAATAAGTGAAATGCTTAAAGTTCCCTATACTCAAGCTGTGGGGCTGTGGGAAGCCTCATGTATGCAATGACAAATACCAGACCAGATATTTATCATGCAGTAGGATTGATAAGCAGATTTCAATCCAATCCAGGTAAAGAACATTGGCAAGTAATGAAGCGTATATTAAGATATTTACAAGGTACCAAAAATTTAAAATTGTGCTTTGGAAACAGTGATCTATAATTAATCGGTTATAGTGATGCTGATTTTGGAAGTGATGTAGACGATAGAAAACTTATAACTGGATATATTTTTCTATTTGGTGGAACAACAGTTTCTTGGTTAAGTAAGAAACAAGGTTGTGTTGCTAAATCTACTATAGAAGCAGAGTATATTACTTGTAGTACTATAGTGAGTAATGCAGTGTGGATAAAACGCTTTGTTGAAAGCTTGGATTTAGGTATATCCACAGAACCAATCAATGTGTTTTGTGATAATCAGTATGTCATTTCATTGATAAAAAGTGGAACACAGAGTTTCAAGGGAAAATACATTAATGTGCAATATCACTATATTTTAGATATAGTGAAAAGAGGTGAGGTCAAGGTTAATTTTATTTCTTTGACCGAGATGGTAGCAGATTCGATAACCAAAGGTTTATCTCTGGAGAAATTCAGAGAAAATGTAACTAGAATGAGACTGAGAGAAACCTAGGTGAAGCAATCTCATGGTCGACATGCATAACTCATCAAATTCTAGGGACGCCTAGAAAATTGGAGTTATGATAATACCCAAATGAAAATTTTAATCATTTGTAAAGTCACTGATAAGGTGATCAAGAAAAATCTCAGAAATTGCCTTAGGGTGAGTATTTGACGAAATTTCAGTGCAGGTTGATTAACCAAGTAAAATGTTGATCATGGTAAAGTCGCTGATAAGGTGATTAAGGAAAGACTCAGGTGAGTAAGTACTTAACAAAAATTCAGTGCCATTCACTAAAGTTTTAGTGAAATGTGATTTGATTACCTAAATAAACGGTTAATCATTTGTAAAGTCGTTAATAAGGTGATTAGGAAAAATCTCAGAAATAGCCTCTAGAGGAAGTACTTAACGAAAATTCAGCGCAAGTCGATACATGTGTTATGTATTCGGCTGAAGTCGTCAATTGTGACAGGAGAATGAATAATTGATCTAATCATGGGATATGGATTATTGATCCAGTCACTGAGAATTGATGCTATTCACTAAATTTTTCATTTTAGTGAAATGAAGTCACTCCTAATATGTGATCAGTGAGAGCACATACGGTAAATGGTGCGGTCAGATAAGGTCATGGCAAAAGACGTGTGCACGTAGAGGCTTGTCATGCTTTGACGCCGATCTGCAAGAGTAGCATGTGAGAGTTGAGTAGTGGAAATCTCATATTGGTACTAAGGTAAAATACTCAACTAGATCATCACCGTTTTGTGTGATCAAGTGGGAGATGTTATTCTAAGGAGTGTGATCACCAAACAGTGTACCCCTTGGAATGACACATTTTAAATGGTGATGGTTCCCATGAAGGGTGATGTTTGAGGAAGTGTCAATAAACATAACCTTTTGATTTAATCAAAAGGTTGTGTGTGACTAGTAAAGTGTCAAGAGATACAACCTTCTGATTTAGTCAAAATGCTGTGTCACTATTTAAGGTTGTGACCTTTGGGTTACAATTGGTTTACCAATGATTGTGCCATTTGCCAATAGGTTGTGTCACTTCTTAAGGTTGTGACCTTTGAGTTTCTATTGGTTAATTAATAGATGTGCCATTTGCCAACCGGTGCATGATGACCTATAAATAGGGGTCATTGGTGCATAAATGAATGCACTCAATTCCCTTTGTTCATCACCAACTTATGGGACAAATACCCTCACGAGAGTGTCACCATATTGTCAAAATTTTGCTTCCATTTGTTCTTAATTATTCAACAATATATATATATATATATATATATATATATATATATATATGTGTGTGTGTGTGTAACCAGAGCAGGAGTCTATTCACAAGAAAGCAAATGTTTTTGGGAGTATCAATTATCAAAAGTTAGCAATATCGGACGGTTCTGCAGAATATCAATAATCTGACAATTCCTACAGTTGTGCTCGTGTATTTTTTCTCAAGCCTGTTCGACACCACTTTTATACACACACACACATAATATACATATATTTGTTCAATTATATTAATTATATGTTCGGAAATAAAAAATCATCTTTGACTTTGAGAGCTGTAATATTAATATTGTGATAAGCATGTAAATGTATCTAACTATACAAAAAGTTATATCATATATAAGAATATTGTATGGCACACATGATATATATCATGTACTAAATGTATGGCACACGTACATTTGTTAAGAATTAATAATATATAAGATTGGTATATATAGTGAAACGCCAATTAATAATTAGTTAAAGGGTGCAAAAGTTTATAAACCAAGCAAGTTGAGTACAATTAATAATTACTGCATATATACATGGAAAACGTACGCACGCATGCAGTACTCTTCCTTGGAAAGAAAATTAAAAAAACTTGTAAATTTTGCACATGAATAACAATGGAGAGGTGCTTTTCCGAGAAAATTGATTTTCACGGAAATTGATTTTCTAAGAGGAGTTTTAAAATAAAATATCTTATTATGGAAAACAACGTCATCCCGTTGCTAGTATCAGAAAACGTTCCCAAAACCCCGAGGGATATAAGATTTTGGTAACCAGGGCTTACGAAGAAAGTTGGTTTAATTAGTAGATTGAATTCAAAGGTATTTAGGGCCCAGTGTGATCTCTAGCCCTACCTCTAACAACTGAAGTCCGACCCAATTAGTTAGGCCATGATTTGGTCCCTCTTTAGGCTATACATGTAGACTAATTATCAAGTTGATAGTGTTTTTTTCCCCTCACTCTCAACGTTTCGCATTTATAATAAGGAGAAGCACTTGGAGCCGGTAGGGTGTTAAAGTGGTTTTTTACATCAGCGAATAACAACATGCCACGTATGAATTTTAATAATATTGTGAATAGAGCCGCATGTAGCAGATCACTACTTTTCAAGAATGTGTCTGAGAACACAACTCCTCTCTTCTTCAGTTTTATCTTCTCTATACTCCTCCCCTATCTCCCACCGTCCCTTCGAAACCCCCCAGTCGGCCTTCGAGATTTGTAGCTTCCGAAGAATCTGAGGTTAGTTTGTAGCCCTCTCTTGTTAGATAAATGTTGTTTGGTAAATGAGAAAATTCTGATTTTGAAACCCCCCCTTGCAAAGAAAGATTCTGATTTCGAAACCCCCTGTGCAAAGAAAGACAAAAAAATTCTGATTTCTGTTTTCGAAGAAACCTTTTTACCACCGAGTTCTACACCATGAAAAAAATATAGCAAAAAACAATGATTAGAGAGACCAAACACAAAAAAATCATACCAACACCATGTTGATGCAGCACACCTTAAATAAATTAAACGGAAGCATAAAAGAAGGGGAAAGAAGTGAAAGAAGCAATGAACTAAGGGAGGAGGAAAACAAAGATCACTCTATCGTAAAAAATTTATTATAAAAAAGAAGAATCGGGAGAGGATAAGCAGAAGAGAAGAAGAATCGGGAGGGAGAATAAGGGAGAGAAGTCATAAGAGGGAACCAAAAGGGGAGGGAGAAAATGGGAGAGAAAGGTAAAGTCTCAAGGTTTTTTTACAATAAGGTGTGGTTCATTAGAAGACAAATACACTTGTCACATGTTGTGTTCCTATTAGCTGGTGTGAATATGAGTTAGACACCGACAATTTCTGAGTTATTCTCTTATATCATATATAACATGAATTAACTGCCATTTAGGATGGTAATATATATGCATGTAATATTAATGGAATGAATCGTATATGTATCAAACTAGCCAAAGCATGGTATTCACAAGTATTCTCTCTAATTGCATCGATCTCATTATTTGAGTGTATAGGCTTGATGAAAGAACACAAAAACAATACAAATTAGCGAAATGTAAAGGGCACAACAGGCCGGGCTAGCAAAGATGTCAAAGCCACGGCGGAGGTGTTGACGCATAATCTTGGCATGGTGATTTTTGATACTATATTCGAAGCCTTTCCCATGCACAGGCCCTTTCCATTCTTTAAACTCATCCACGACCATTTCAATTATTGTCCCGTGACTAGTGAGTGTTGGCGTGAGCTGTTAGAAACCAACTTAGGAAAGATACAACTGTAGATGTAAATATAGATTAGCTGTTAGAAGCCAACCGAGAAAAGATAGCTGTGCGTAGATGTAAAGCTAGAAGCATCCCAGACAAGTATGACATGATCTTTCCTGGGTATTTGTATAGCCAAAAATAGAATTGCAAGACTATATATTTGTATTCTCTTAATGTAAAGTTGAGTGTGTGAAATACGAAAGGAAAGGAAAGTAAAGTTTGACATGGTATCAGAACTAGGAATCCAATCCTTGGCTCCCTCCACTGAAAAACTCTAGCTTTCCTTGTTTGATCGGTGCTTTCCAGCTCTGGTCGACACCAGCGTTACCACCAACTTTGGTGACACTATAACACAATTTATCTTTTTTGATAGAGGAAACCGTTACAAAAAATTGTCAAAACGTCACTAAAGATATTTGGTGATGGTTTGAAACCGTCACCACGACCGTCACCTAATGTGTGTCACATAAAATATTTGGTGATGGTTTACTGTTGAACATTCACTAAAAATATTTTTAGTGACGGTTGGAGGTGTTCCGTTTGGTTGAACGTTAGAAAGTTTTCTTTTTTTTTGTGACGGTTGAGAACTGTCACCGAAAGTAACGTCCAGACGTCCAATTGAACGTTCGAATGGCAACCCGACCGATTGGCGTTCGAATGAGAGAAGTTGAAGTTCGTTGATTATAGTTCGAACGTATCATATTTACGTTCGAACGTTTATGCGTCCGAACGTTAATTATAATAAACGTTTGAACTTCTGTTCGAATGTTAACAGACCAGTGTTCAAACGCAACTAGTTTAACGTTCAGACGTTAATTCACATGTAAACGAAGGAGCATTCGAATGCAAGTGGTATGTTCAGAGGTTTGTTCGAACGTGAATCGTTTAATGATTCGAACGTTTGTTCATTTGAGGGTCAATACGTTCGAACGTAGAGGCATACGTTCGAATGTTACTCTACAATTTTATGTATTCACGTAAGGTGAACCAACGTTCGAACATTTTTAATTTACATTCGAACGTACAGATCAGAAATACTAATTTCATAAAATTTAAAAACATATCAATTGTATCATATTACATACCATCAATTAACAACTAACAATGTCTTATAAAATTTTAAAATTAGATATTAAAACTAGCTACCACTACTGATAAAATTTATTTCTTCCTTTTTCCTCGTCTACCATGATTATGTTGCAACGATATAACACGCTCCATTTGCACCATCATCTCCCGTTGCACTTGCTCTTGGACTTCATTGCGTATTCTTTTCTCCTGGTCTCTCTGTTGGTCCTGCAAACACGTCTGTAAATGAGACTGTCGTTCTAAGAGAGACTCTAACTCTTGTTGTCTCGACCTCATATACTCATTCTCACGCCGTTCAGCTTCTGAATCTTTTATAAGATTATTAATTTGTGAAGTCGATGAGGTTGAGGAGGATGAACATCTATGCTTGATAGATCGTCCAAAACATCTTGCCATACTAGACTGCGGCTCGAGCACTTGCGTAAATATGTCTATGTCACTAGGAGAATATTCCCCAGAAGCCGACTGTATCTCCATCATTTTTTCCTGCAATTTGAAAGGTAATGATCGTTAATAAATAACGTATTAAAAGAAATAGAAATAAAAAATAAATTATTCACATGTTGCATAATTTATTTAACAAAATTAACACTGCTTACATAATTATCTGCAGCGACAGGATCCATCCACTCATTATGCTCATTAGTGTGAGCAGCAACATAGATATGAATGAGCAAAAAAGCTTTCAGGATCATCACGTTTCTAACAAAGTTACATTAGCAATTTTAAAAAGATAATGTTAGTACTTAAATAAAAGAATATCAGAAAAATAAATGAATTCTATAATTTTTTAATTACCATTTTTTCAGCAAGATGGTGGAATGATATTGAACAGGCATGATGGTGGACAGTCAGAACGAATCTAATATGTGCATTTATAGTCTAATTGCTTAACTGTCATAGACTTTCCAGTCCTGACAACCCTCAAGGTCGGAGTTGTCAAGACCGGAGGAGAGTTGTTAAGGCCGGAGAGACTATGACAGTCAAGCAAATTGATAGACATTTCTTCAAGATCATTCTCTCTCGTTGTTATTATATAATTGTTATATATAATTTTAAAGGTTATTATATATTTTTAATTATTATCATTCCTAAATTGTAATTTTAATTGTTATACTTAACTGAGTGAGTTATTTATTTATATAGACAATAAGTATATAATTTTTATATAAGCATTTATTTGATCATTATTTACTTACTCTCTAGTTTATTTTAAATAAATATATTTATTTATTCCAACTCTAATTATTTGGTAGGTTCAATACTTTTTTATTTAAGAGTATTTTACTTTCTTTCTTTATATATATATATATATATATATATATATATATATATATATATTAATCATATAATGGTTTGAAACCTCACAATGGTAAGAATATTTAATTGACGGTTTATTAATAATAGTTGTTATATGTATATTATACTTTATATATAGTTAAGTTATATACTTTTTTTTTTAATTAAGTTTTATACTATACTTATAATTTGAATACTAATCATATTCTAACTAAATTTGTATAAATATATTATATGTACTTATTAAATTTTAAATATTAATTCTCATATTAAGTATATATTAAATATTTTTAATCTTTACTTAAATTAAGATCCTAAACTTATAATTTTCTTGTTAAAGAACAAATTCAAAAAAGGGATAAAAAATATAATATCAAAATTTTCACATAAATCCAAAACCTAAACACAATATTTCTAACCATATAAACATATTCAACCCTAATTCACAAACAATAATCACAATATTTCAAATCCATATCACAACAAAAACAACAACAATATTCCAACAATAATATTTCTACACATGTTAATTCATCAATAAACATCATAAACTCACAAACTATTCACAAACAATAATCACAACTATTTCAAGAGTAAGCATAAAATCACAACAACATGTATAAACATATTTGAGTATCTTTAGAAATATAACTAGCACTCACAAATTCAAAAAAATCAAAAAATATTATATCAAAATTTTCACATCAATCCAAAACCTAAACACAATATATTTATAACCATATAAACATATTCAATAAAAATTCACAAACAATAATCACAATATTTCAAATCCATATCACAACAACAACAACAATATTTCTACACATGTTAATTCATCAATAAACACCATAAACTCACAAACTATTCACAAAATTCACAAACAATAATCACAATTATTTCAAGAGTAAGTATAAAATGTATAAACATATTGCTAAAGTTTAGAAATATACCTAGCACTCACAATATCCTCTTACAAATCAAAAGCTTCCAACTTGCCAATAATCACAACTAATCATTCAAAAAAATATAACAATAACTTATTAGAAGCATATATATAACAAAAACACAAGATAAATATCATAAAATTCAATAAAATACAAAAGATAAATAGTTTTTCCTTATCAAAATCAATGGAACTAGAGGTACAAAATATTAATAAACCCTCCCTCACTCAACTCTCTCTTACTCTAACACTCTCTCACTCTTAACTCTCTTTCTCTAACCCACGACCCTCTCTCACTCAACTCTCTCTCACTCTAACCCCCTCTCTCTCTAACCCACGAATACCCTGATCTCTCATTGTCTCTCTCTGTTGCACGCATAGAAGAAGTAGAAATGAGTCTGCTGCCTCCCGTGTGTGTATTCATTAAATCACAAAATCTTGAGATGGAATGTTCGAACGTTTAAGTTGTACGTTAGAACGTTATATAATCCTGCCCAATTTTTAAATGACATTCGAACGTTTAAGTTGTACGTTCGAACGTTATATTATCCCGCCTAATTTTTAGATGACGTTAGAACGTTAAAAAACTCGGTTAAATTTTCTGCGGATAACGTTTGGACGTTTTCTATACATGTTCGAATGTATGACAGTCTTCAAAATTTAGCGAAAAATTTCCACACTTCTATTTTCATGTTCGAACGTTAATAGATTCCCAGTGATTTTCATCGACTAACGTTCTCTGTACGCATCAGATAATCACAGAGGTTCTTAAATCGAGCGGAAAATTTTTCGCACTTTTATTTTGCATGTTCGAACGTTAGAAAATTCACGTTCGCACGTTTACTCTAATGTTCGAACGTAAATTCTTAACGTCCGAACGTTTCAGATCATCACAGAGGTGCCTAAATCGAGCGAAAAATTTTCCGCATTTTTCTTCTCGTGTTTGAACGTATTATAATTGTACGTTCGAATAATTTGATTTCCTCTCATATATCTCCATTAATGTTCGAACGTTAGATTAAAACGTTCGAACGTGGTAAGATCATCACAAATATGAGAAAATCAAGTGGGAATATAATATTAACGTTCGAACGTAATAAATTCACGTTCGAACGTTACTTTTAGCTTGATAGGATAATATTTATTAATATAATAGTTATATATATGTATTTTTTTCTAGATACTCATAATATTTCTCTTCAATATAATCTCTTTTTATTTTTGAAAAGTTGAGAAAAATACTAACTTTTTGTGACATAAAAGTTCTTTCATATAATTAATCCGCTTGTTCGAGATATTCTTTGTTACTTATTAAATTCTTCTTTACTCAATGTGTGTATTTGGGCATCATCTCTAATCATTTATGAATATGTTGGAGAAAAATGTTCATTTTTAGGATTATGAGAGGTGGATGCCAATGTGAGTAATCTGGACTATATATAATATATAATATAGTATATTATATAGTATATTATAGATACTATATTATATATATATATAGTATGATAGCATAATATTTTAAATGAAAACATAATAATATACTATATATACTATACTATATATATGAATCAATAATATATAATTAATAAAACTAACAACAAAATTTATATATATATAGTTGTTAGAAGCCGACTGAGGAAAGATAACTGTACGTACTCGTAAAGCTAGAAACATCCCAGACAAGTATGACATGATCTTTCCTAGAGATTTGTATAGCCAAAAATAGAATTGCAAGACTCTATATATTTGTATTCTCTCAATGTAAAGTTGAGTGTGTGAAATACGAAAGGAAAGGAAAGTTGTAACGCCCCAATGGAAGACCCAAACCACATGGCCTATTCTCCAAAAAGACTAATCAATGATACGATTGGAGCCCCACTAGAACCTTATAAAGAGCAAGAACTTCTCATTCCCAAGCAATGTGGGATCCCATACACCACCTACCCTTATCCATATCATATGTGGTATCACAATCTACCCTCCTTAAATTCCCGACGTCCTCGTCGGGCCTGTCCATTGTAGGTGGCACGGCTCAAGTCCCATATTTCTGGTTGGGATAGGCTCTGATACCATTTGTAACGCCCCAATGGAAGACCCAAACCACATGGCCTATACTCCAAAAGGGCTAGTCAATGATACAATTGGAGCCCCACTAGAACCTTATAAAGAGCAATAACTTCTCATTCCCAAGCAATGTAGGATCCCATACACCACCTACCCTTATCCATATCATATGGGGTATCACAAAAGTAAAGTTTGACAGTGAGTATCGCTTTAGACCCTTTGCTCAGCACAGCCCATCCATTTTCATTCTTGTAGGACAACAAGTTTTGAAATTTCCTCAGTCACAGCGTTCGGCCCGTGTACTGCTATCTTCTTGTCAGTCTTGATGAAGAAAAAGCTTTCAACTTTGCTCCAAAAACGCCCTAGGATGCTAAGGTCGTCCTCCCCTTTGTTGTCCTTTCCTACACAAAACAACTCAATGCAGGGAATCCCCACCTTCTTTATGATCGGATCTTTAGCCAAGGCAGTTGCTTTCTTAGCAAATCTCTGGATCCACTCCCTGTTCTTTCCTCCATAGAAGAAAATTAATGTATGTGTCTCTTTGATCTGATTAATGAACCAGATATATTAATATCAGGTCACTACAAGAAAAATGAGTATTTGTGACGGATTATTGACTACAAGAATAAATATTTGTAACGAAAACAAACTCATTTTAGTAAGAAATAGTCATTTTCACAGAAAATAGCTGACACAAATAAATAGTTTTCTTGTAGTGGGTCAACTCTATTTGAATGCTAATTATTTATATATCATGAATTCGAAGAAATATGCATGCATATTGAATATGAAGTTTGCTTAAAAGTTATTTGGATTGAGAAAACAACTAATTTACCACGAATGGTGATGTTGGGTTGATGCCATTGATCAAGTATCCCATCCAGTTGTGTTTACTTGCCAAAACCTTTTCATCCTCTTTAGTGAAAGGGAAGGCCTTCGCTCCCCAGACCCGAATCATGTGGAGTGCATTGGGGTGTTCCACTTTCCCTTGCGAGTTCAATATATACCACCACCATAGGGCGCTTATTCTGAAAATTCCAATCCTTCGAAATGAACTTGATGCCTACTATTGGTGAAAAGTACTTCACTATATATGTAGTACCACTTCATCTCAAGCCTCAGCTTTTCAAATTTTCTGTGTAGATCATCTGTCCACCCATCCACAATTGGGATCCACATAATTTTATACTGGTCCTCCTTTATTTCATCATAAATTGGTTTCAAAATCGAGATCTCGTCAATGGAAATGTCCAGACCCGAAATGAACAGCAAAACATTCATTTTCTTCAGCACGTTGATGTTGACCTGTTTATGCAACAACTAAATTCAGACTGTAGTCTGTATGTAAGGTCTGGGCTCGAAACATGCAGTACTTTTCATTTCAACAACTACTTTGCCACACATTTCATGATTTAGGTACGAGGATTTTTACAATCGTAAAAAGATTATACAAAAGTAACCTCACAAATTAATATAATTTTATGTGATCCGTTAGTTTTACTTTATAACAAAAGTAACTTTACAATTTGACGAATCATATCAAGTCATGTTAATTTGTGGGATTACTTATATATGTGTGATCCCTTTGTGGATCCTAAAGTATTTCTCTTTACTTTCGTTTGCATATATCTTAAAAGAAGTGCTATGGACACAAAATGATTCCACAGAAGTAAATTTATAAACTGACATGATTTCATATAATACATCAGATTTACTTTATAATAAGTAGTTTTAGAATCGAACGTGCCACATCAAGTCACATAAATTTATGAGTTTACTTTTATATATAAAACCTCTTTGTGATTAAAACGTTTCTGGTATCTTAAATTAAGAACATAGATCACACTACAACAAATGGAGGCTTTTTCCACGAATTCTTTTTCCATGATATACGATTGTGGCAAATAGTGTGTTGATAACACGAAAACTGTCCGTGGAAAAAAAATAAGTTTTTTTGCCATGACATAAATGATTTTTGCGGCGATAAAAAGTCACCGCAAATAAATATCTCAAAAATATTGAGTTATTTGTTTTTTACGGCAAAGTTGTTGACTAGTTTTGACGACGCGTTGTCGCCGAAAATAATAATAAAATTAAATATGGTCTTTTCCCACGAAAATTGTTTGTGGAAAAAAACAAAACCTTTAACCATCAGATTACGTGGCGAGTAAAACCATACTTTGTGGGGAAAACGGATTTTGCGGCGAAAAATTTATGGGGACGTTTTATCACTGCAAATTAGTTTAATCTTCACCGCCATAAATTTGAAGATCAAAGATAAAGCGCCTAAATTAAAACTTCACTCTCTTTTCCCCCTCACTTCTCTTTTCCCTCTCTCTCCTCCCTCCCCCTTGCAGTCGACGGAACCCCTCCCCTGTTCCCTCTCTTCTCCTTCGGCCTCGAAGCAGCCGCTGGCCACCACTGCAGCGCTGTGCCACCACCCCTCGCCGAACCCAGCCTCCCCACTACACCTCTCTCTCCCTCTCCTCCTCCCCCGAAACGAGCCTCCTTCCCTCTCGGCTTCTCCACATCGCCGTCGCAACCCTCACCCCAGCCACCGCCGTTTGTTGTCGACGGCACTGACAGCCCCCCGCAGGCTCCCTCCGTTCATCCCCCCAGCTCCCCCACGATCTCTCCCTTCCCTGTAACTCCCTCTTTCTCTCACGGGTCTCCACCATCCAGATCCGCCGCCAAAAGCCCATCTCTCTGCCACTCCCTTTCTTCTGTGCCGAGCACTCGATACCCCCAACCCCAACGCCTCTCTCAGCCTCTCCAAACAACCCTTGCTCAACATTTTTCCCACATATTTGTAAGTGTTGGATTTTTAAGATTTTATGCATACTGAATGTAATATGAGGTTTAGATTATTATATTTTGTGTAATGGGTTATATTGAGCTCAAGTGTTAGGTGATAGAATATGTATATTTATGTTGGATTGGATTACATAGGCGACACGCATGTTGATATGCCTTATAAATTGAGTTTTGTATATGAGTGCATATTGATTTAGTTGAATATTGAATTAACCAAAATGAAAGTGAACCCATTTTGCTATTGTTTGCATTCAAAAAGAAAAACATTATTTTTCTTCTTCAATTATTTGAGAAAACGTCACCTTTTCTACTCAAGAATTACCTTTTGGAATTTCTCATGCAAGATATTTTCTTTAATTGTTATCTTCACAATTGTTATGGCATAAATTTCTTTTGGAGTAGAATATGAGATTTTGGTAGTTTAGTAGCAGTACATCTTATTCATCTTTTTTTCAGATTGTCTTGGGGATGATTTGCAGGATAGAGATGGACCTATATGGGACAGTTCTGGAGATGAGTTGAATGATTGTCTTGAGAAGTACGATCATGCTTAATCCTCTACGTTATGCACATATTTAATATAAGTAACTGCTCTGCCTATGAATCTAATATAGAAAGCCATTATGCTCATCTCTTCTCTAGCTGTTGCTTTAATTTGGTCTTACTAAATGATATTTTGATTGATTATTGATCTTGGTTGAACTTGATAGCTCTGCCATCTTATGAAACTTGAGCCTGATTTGTTACTAACCATTTAGTCTTGTAGTTTCGTTGTTTCAGTTTAGTGGTGTTGAGTTTATGATGCTTATTTAATTAATTTTGATTCACAAGTGGTCTGTGCAGCAATCCAGTGATTCCTTTAATTACATTGGAGCTTAGTAGGAAGGGCAAATAACTATATATTGTGGCAAGTGAATGCATATTTTCTATTCCTGTGAGAGCTTATCAAACATTTACATCTATTAGAGTTTTTACTTTGTAGGTGTGATACATTGATGCTAGGAATGGGGATCTTAATATTTAATCATGTAAAAGAAAATTTTAGATTTACTATTTGTAGTTGCATGTGTGCATCTTAATGTGTAATTGTTTCTTCTGTGGACCTTCGCTTCTTTTTCTTTTTTTTTTTCTTTGTAAAGAAACCTGCACAATCATAATATGATTGTGAAGCATTTGTCAAAGGGTTCAAGAGTTTGAAACTCCCTGAAAAATAATTTATAAACTGTGTATTAGTTGACTATGATACATAAATCTAACCATATATGAAAACATGATCGATCTATGTAATAGATGTTATATCTATTGTAACGACAGTACTACCAGTAGTAAGACTTCCCCCACCCCTCATTATCTTGGAGTTTTACATGAGTACGTACGTTGCAAATTGGAGTTTTTCTTTGACGATGTTATTCTAGGAAAATGTTGGGTGAGTCTTTGAGTGGTATGGCTTTCAAAGATCTCAAGAGCTTGGAGAGCAAATTAGAAAGTGGAATTAGAAGAATCAGATCCAAAAAGGTAGCTCTTCATCTTCATCATCTCCATGAAAGTTTTCTTTTTCTTTTTTTTTTTATCTATTTAACAAGTCATCGATTATTATTGCTAGATCCCAAATTCACCCTAACAATTTACCTTTTCTTTTGTTTTCTTTCCTATCCCTTGTATATCAACCTGCAGAATGAGCTCTTGTTTGCAGAAATTGAGTATATGCAAAAAAGGGTAACCAATCCTTGATCTCTTGTGATAATATTCATGCCTAAATTTATCCTCTTTTTGCACTAATGTTCCAAAATTTTTATGAGATGTTTGTAGAGCCTGTTTTGTCATTCCACAAAGCATAATTAATTACCATTTTGGAAAGTTGTATTGATTATATGTCTGATCAATATGCTTCTTTGATTATTAGGGTGGTGGAACAACTTCTGAGTAATATATGGACAGCCTCATTTTCTTTGTGAAGCCTAAATATGATATGCATATTTTTAATATCAATGCATTTGCTTCTTAAAAAGAAAATGATCAATCAGTGATGAATTGCGGTTGCTACGAGTAATTCATTCGAGAACAAATCAATTCATGTGACAAACAACAATATATCACGAATTAACATAAAGTTGTCTCATTTTATTTTGTGTATGTAATTAACATGAAAGCTCTGGAAAGCTAGCTGCAGCTAGGCCATATATAGCATCTCATATTTAGACATGATCTTTACATATTTCAATTTTTCAATGAATGGTGCTCTAATCCATTCATGTTGACTTCCTAAAAAATATTTTCTGTACGTTGTTGTATATATATTCATCGATCATAATTAAAATTTCCATCTATTGCAGGAAGTTGACTTGCATAACAACAACCAGCTTCTTCGTGCAAAGGTTCTTTCTCTCTCACATATGCATATATACGTATATATATATAACATGTAAATGTATACAAATACATATATACATATATTGTATATTAGCGCGCACGTGCGTGCACACACACAAATATGATCCGTACATATAGAGCTAGCACGCTTGCACCCCGGCCATTTGCATGCTGGTAATCGTACGTACCAATGATAATTAAGCTGTATGCCAATTTCGAGATTATTGTTTCAAATGACTTGTTAAAGAAAACTGAAATAAAGAAAGAAATAGAATTGTTGCAAATAGATAGCAATGGACAGGAATAGAATTGTTGCAAAGAGAATTCGCTTCAGGTTCTTGTGCTCAAGTTTGCAAGCACGTGTTGCATTGGAAATGTTCAACTTACCAGATTTTTTCTGAAATCTCTCAGTATTTGCAACTCGCGGCAAATACTTTTTTTTTGCTGGAAATAATTATTTCCTACGATAACATTTCTTCGTAAATAAGTATTTCCAACCAAATATTTTGTGAAAAATATATATTTCCCAAAAAAGTATTTTATCGAAAATACTAAATACAACTTTTTCCACGAAAACATGTCAAGGGTAAACACTTTTTGCCACAACCTCTTCTTATGAAAAATGGTGTTATTGTCCACCACATTACACCAGATGAAATCTTACTTGCCATGAAAAAAAAAGGTTTTAACCACCATGGTAGTTCGTGGGAAAACGAAGGTTTTTCCCATGAACTTGTGGTTTGGTGGAAAAGGAGTCTTTCCCCACCCATTATATTCCACGAGTCTCCTACAGAACAAATTGGTGGTAAAAAATATTTTCTCCACTAATGATATACTTTTTCCCACGAGAGTCACTCCCGAAAAAAATCAATATTTGTTGTAGTGATGCCATCTGACGTACATGGTACAATATTACGCATGTTTTATCTTGAAACGTCACATCTATCTTACTCCTAACTGATGCCACAAACCATGCACGAAAAAGAAAAGTTGGCTATGGTCAGCTTGTATATATTTACCTGGCAGGAAAGCGTTTCGAGTATGCACAACGGTGAAGTGAAGCTGGCATTGGGTACCTTTTTGATCTCGAGGTTCTCCTGATCTTGTGATTTGGTACCCTTTAATGAGTCATAAGTTAATGTATATCGATGAGAAAATGCGCGCCATGGAGAAATTAAAACAAATAAAAATAAACATTCATGTCAATTATTTAACCTTATATATAAAAAAACTAACTCCATATTCAATATATATCTATATATGTTTTTTGTCTTGATCTGATATAATAAATGTGAAACATGTAAATAAAAATTAATCTCTCTGGCGCCATTTCAAGGTCGCGGTCGACTTGGCTCAGGATCATGTTTTTTGATCTAGGAATTAACGGTTACCAAATCTTCCTAAAAAAATAAAAGACAATGGTGTGTGGCGGAAACATATATATACATACCCTCACAAGATTATCATGAACAATCCTCAGCCTAACAATTGACACCACCAATAAGAAATAAACTCAGCCTAACAACAACGTAAAAACAGAAGACCCAACCTATCAATTCTCAACAATCCTCTAACTGGCAAGGGAAGAGCAAAAACATCAAACCAGGACTCAGAAGTCCCTACTGCACCCAACCATCCTTATCTTATCATCCACCGAGAGTGAATATTCATAGCCATCCACATGTTAATTGAAATCTTCTTCGGAAGAGCTGGATGCCAAATCCATGATGCCCACTGTCTTTTAGGATGCTTGACCCGCAATGCCTCCCAGGCAGACTTAGTGGAAAAATTTCCATCCGAACTTTCTGTCCAAACAAGACAGTCCTTCCCTTCTTTCATACTACCAAACTGTTGTATAATCTCAACCATTTTTCCTCTCCCTACCAGTCCACTGATCAACTCCTCATTCCACCCTGGCCTTGAGCCAATTTACACTCCTTTATCATGAGATCCGACAAAACAACTGAACCAGAACTTAACCCCAACGGCTCCTTTTCTGACCATTTGTCCCACCAAAAGGATATATTACCCTCCTTTACTCTCCATCTAGACTTTTTTAGAACATCTGGAATACACCTCATAATCATCCTCCAAAATCTCGATCCTTTAGAAGGATTTACCAAGGAAATGTGCTTTCCTTCATATTTAGCCTTAAAATATTTCAACCATAATGAATCTTCTGTTAGAAGCTTCCAAGCAAACTTCCCACTACAACAGAATGTGTCTTTTGTGACAGAAGAAACTGTCACAAAAAAATAGCAAACCGTCACTAAACATATTTGGTGACGGTTTGAAACCGTCACCATGACCGTCACCTAAAGTGCGTCACAGAAAATATTTGGTGACGGTTTACTGTTCAACCGTCACAAAAAATATTTTTAGTGACGGTTGGAAGTGTTCCGTTCGGTACAACATTCGAACGTTCCTTTTTTTGTGACGGTTATGAATTGTCACAGAAAATCACGTTCGGACGTAAAATCAAACGTTCGGACGTTATACCTGACCGATTGGCGTTTGAATGAAAGAATTTGACGTTCGTTGAATATCGTTCGAACGTATCATATTTACATTCGGACGTTAACCTGACCGATTGACGTTCGAATGAGAGAATTTGACGTTCGTTGATTATCGTTCGAACGTATCATATTTACGTTCGAATGTTAATGCGTCCGAACATTAATTACAATAAACGTTCAAATATTTGTTTGAACGTAAACGTAAATGTTCAAACGTAGCGCGTTTAATGTTCGGACGTTATTTCGAATGTAAACGAAGGAGCGTTCGAATGCAAGTTCTTTGTTCGAACGTTAATCGCTTTACCGTCCGAACGGTTTGTTCGTTTTAGCGTGAGTACGTTCGAACGTATAGTTTGACGTTCGAACGATTCAATTGTATTTACGTTCGAACGTTTGTTAGAGTGTGAACCAACGTTCGAACGATTTTTATTTACATTCGAACGTACAGATCAGAAATACTAATTTCATAAAATTTAAAAACATAATACCAATTGTATCATATTACATACCCAATTAACAAGTAACAATGTCTTATAAAAGCACAAAATTAGATATTAAAACTAGTCAGAAATATTGATAAAATTTATTTCTTCTTTTTCCCTCGCCCACAGAGATTTTGTTGCAACGACATAACACGCTCCATTTGCACCATCATCTCCCGTTGCACTTGCTCTTGCACTTCACTGCGTATTCTTTCCTCCTGGTCTCTCAGTTGGTCCTGCAAACGCGTCTCTAAATGAGACTGTCGTTCTAAGAGAGACTCTAACTCTTGCTGTCTCGACCTCATATACTCATTCTCACGCCGTGCAACTTCTAAATCTGCCGTAAGATTATTAATTTGTGAAGCCGATGAGGTTGAGGAGGATGAACATTTATGCTTGATAGATCGTCCCAAACCTCTTGCCATACTAGACTGCGGCCCGAGCACTTGCGTGAATATGTCTATGTCACTAGGAGAGGATTTCTCAGAAGCCGACTGCATCTCCAACATTTTGCTCTGCAATTTAAAAGGTAATGATCGTAAATAATTAGTAACGTATTAAAAGAAATAGAAATAAGAAATAAACTATTAAAATGTTATATAAATAATTTATTTAACAAAATTAACACTGCTTACATAATTATCTGCAGCGACAGGATCCATCCACTCACTATGCTCATTAGTGTGAGCAGCAGCATAGACATGAATGAGGGAAAAGTTTTCAGGATCATCACGTTTCTAACAAAGCGACAATATTATCAATTTTAAAAAGATAATGTTAATACTTATCAGAAAGAATATCAGGAAAATAAATGAATTCTATAATTTTTTAATTACCATTTTTTCAGCAAGACGGTGGAATGACCTTGAACCGGCACGATGGTGGACAGTCAGAGCGGATCTATTCTGTGCATTTGTAGAACTCAAGTGCTACAAAATATATTAAAAATGTTAATTGTAATATGTATACATATAATATATAGAACGAATATGAATGTAAATAATTAAAAGATATAAATGTAAAATACCTGATAATCTGGAGATGCGAAAAGATCACAACATTTTCTCCAATCATCTAACTTCATCTGCTGAAAAGGAGACTGCGCAGCCTCTTCCAACGTCTCAAACTTCTTAAAGTGGTCATGACATCGTCCTTTGTGACGTCGGAATAGTGTAGCTATCAACTCATTCACGGTTCTCAAATCCTCGCTACGGCCAAAGTCGAGGTCGAATTCATCCTAACAAGGGAATCAGGTAAAAAATATAATATATTAATCTAGGTGAAAAAAATGTACTTATTAAATGTAAACTCACCAGCACACGACTTCGAATGTGCTCCTTAATCTCATTTAGAACATCTCGCCATGAGCGCACATAAAATGGAGCATAAGCTCGAACTACTATGCCAATATAGGAGGAAAGTGCTGTTGCACTATCATCCACCCCTCCAGTGGAATTATCAGGAATTGTGATCTTCAGTTTACCGTGCCTTCTATTTTTTTCAAGAGAGATTCCACGTGTATAGGCACGACCGCGACGTGCAGATGCATCAATTACATGATAATAGATATACTATAATTATAATTATATAGTTATTGAAAAAAAAGTATTAACTATATATATAATTATCAACGACAATATTTCCTTACTGGTAGGTGTCGACTGGCTGTTGTTCTCTTCTGTGTTAGCTTGATCTTCAGGAACGGATTCCTCGAGTGGGGAGTTCTCAATGGATTCAGGACTTGGACTTGGCGGAGGCACATTTCTTCGTTGTCGTTTTGGCAGCATTCTTGAAAATAATTAATTATATCAAAGAAAATTAATTAGAAGAAATTATGAAAATTGAAGATATTTTATAGTCACCTAGCTATATGAATAAAATATTTAGTACTTTTATTCTTCAGATGAATTTTCCATGCTTGTTTCAGAATCTCCATCAATAACATCTTCATCATCATCATGCACCTCTTCTTCATCATCTTTATCCACCTCCTGCCCGGATTCTGATTCGTCTTCATCTTCTGACTCGTCTTCTTCTTCTTCCTCCTCACCTACTTGAATTGAATGATCATTTAATACAGACGGGTCGAGATGGACGGGTGGGACATCATCTCTACACAAGGGGAGCAACTCGAGTGCACCGAGGTCAACAAACAAGTTAATACCCTCCCCATCTTCCTGGTATGCCTCAACAATCGGAGTGTCATCTTCATCTCCACTATTCTCGTAATCTGCACTCGTTCCTCTTTCATATATATTTCGAGGAACAAATTTTTGTACGACTCGCCAAGTTATCTCTCCACTATCTTCATCAGCACTTTTCATTGGATCAATCAAGTAATAGACTTGGGTAGCTTGACAAGCCAATACGAATGGATCATCTTCGTACCATTTAGATGCAGTATTGACACTCGTAAAGTGATTATCTCTATGTATCGAAACCCGACCACCGCCTAGATCCCATCAATCACATTTAAAGACATATGTTACAAACCCACCCAGATATTTCAATCCGATAATATCACGTATGACACCATAATAGTCAATATCATCTGTTCCATGACTCCCCTCGACCAACACACCACAATTTTGAGTCTTTCTATTATGTTCACGGTCCAAAGTATGGAATCTATAACCTCGAACCGTGCATGCAGTATATCGAAGTGCTCTATTTGAGGGACCACGGGCCAATGCATACAATTCAGAAGAAATTGATCCGGGATCACGAGCACGTTGTTCCAAAATCTAACAATTGAAATAGTATATATTTATTATTTCATTATCCAGAGTTAAAAATTTCACAATATAACATATATATAATTTTAGTTCATACACGTTCTTCAAACCATCCGGGAAATTCTTCCTCGTGTCTTGCCTCTATATTTTCTACGTCTTCCGTCCTAAGTTTGTCCATGTGGTCACTGTTATAACATGTTGCAAAAGAAGTATATTTTAAGCACAACAATTCTAATTAATTTAAAGAAAACTATAATTATTCAAAGCAATGAAATGACATACTTAAGATAATCATCAATCTCTCGACAGTTATTTAGCACATACCACCGAAATTTACCCAACTCTCCATCAATTAAATCGTAACCTGTTTGTGCACCCAAGGGTCGTACATTCTGGGAAAACACTGATAGCTCACGAGGAGGCGGAGTAGCAAGATCAGCATTTCGCTCTTGATGATTAAATCGTGTCTCATCACCACGAAGATATAGAGAGCAAAATGTTAACCATTCATCGTGTATATAGGCCTCTGCTATTGAACCCTCAGCTTTGGCTTTATTCCCAACAGTGCGCTTCAATCGACCCAAATATCTTTTAACTGGATACATCCAACGGAACTGCACCGGTCCACCCAGAAGTACCACTCGCGGTAAATGTATTGCTAAATGGACCATGACATCAAAAAATGATGGTGGAAAGATCTGCTCGAATTTACTTAGTATAGTAGCAATGTCTTCTTCCAATTTCGACAACACATCTCGATTTACTACCCGAGCGCACAAATCCTTGAAAAACATACATAGTTCAGATATGACGACACGTACATTAGATGTCAGCTTCCCACGAATTCCCACAGGTAATAACTTATGCAAAAATACGTGACAATCATGACTTTTCAATCCATTGATTTTCCAATCATCAGGACTCACGCATCTACCAATATTTGAAGCATAACCATCTGGCAACTTCACACCTTGCAACCATTTGCAGAAATCCATCCTCTCCTCCCTCGTCATCGTAAAACATGCATGCGGCATTACCACCCTATTGCCTTCCATCCGCAAATGCAGATTATGTTTAATTCTCATTCTCTCAAGATCTTTTTTTGTCTTGATCGTGTCTTTCGTCTTTTTGTTAATACTCATCGATGTACCCAGTATATTATCACAAATATTCTTCTCTATGTGCATTACATCCAAACTATGTCGCAACTTGCATGACGACCAATACGGCAAGTCAAAAAAAAATACTACGCTTTGTCCAATTCAATTCTGCTACGGCTCGTTTTCTCTTGTTCTTTCCCCGACCTTTGCCAAAATTGTTCGCTCTAACATGTTGCAGTTGTTCCACTATCTCTTCTCCAGACAACTCTTTTGGTGCAATCATATCCTCTACTCTCCCATCAAACTTGGCACATTCTCTTCTCCATGCATGATTTGCTGGTAAATAACGTCGATGACCCATGAAACACAACTTTTGAGAATATTTTAGCCACTCACTAGCAGTTTCTTTATTACACGTCGGACACGCTAACTTCCCTTTCGTACTCCAGCCGGAAAGATTCCCATATGCCGGAAAATCATTTATGGTCCACATTACCGCAGCATGCATCTGAAAAGATGTCGACTTAGATGCATCATAAGTTCTAACGCCTGTTTCCCATAACTCTTTCAGCTCTTCAATCAACGGCTGCATGAATACGTCAATATCATTCCCTGGTGATCGAGGGCCAGGGATGAGTAAAGTTAACAAAAAGTTTGGCGCCTTCATGCACCTCCATGGTGGAAGATTGTACGGAATCAATACCACGGGCTAAGTGCTATAACTTGTACTCATATTCCCAAAATGGTTGAATCCATTGGTTGTGAGTCCCAGGCGCACGTTCAGAGATTCTAACCCGAACTCTGGATACTGATTATCGAAAGACTGCCACGCAAGTGAATCAGCTGGATGTCTCATATATGCGTCATTCTTAACTCTTTTCTCCTCGTGCCACCTCATATCATGAGCTGTTTTCTTACACATATATAGTCTTTGCAACCTAGGTTTCAAGGGAAAATACCGCAACACCTTAACCGGCATGTTTTTCTTACCTTTCCACCTCGACTCTCCACATACAGGACATGCTTGTTTCTCCTCATTCTCCTTCCAGAAAAATACACAATCATTCTTGCATCCATGTATGAACTTGTACTCAAATCCTAATCCCTTTCTCAACTGTTTCGCTTCATAGAAGTTCTTGGGCAATGCAGACCCTTCGGGAAGCACCTCGTTAAATAAGTCCAATACCATGTTTATTGCTTTCGTCGACATCCCACACAATGATTTAATGTGAAGTAACCGCACAATAAACGACATTTTGGAATGTTTTGTACAACCTGGGTAAAGCTCGCGCTTTGCATCTTCCCACAGTGAAGGAAAATTTTCACAATCAGTCCCTGATCCACCACTTGAGGCATTGTTGTTAACTTCATCCATAAACATCCCAGCTCCAATGTCACCCAACATCTCCTCCATCTTATCATGCTCATAATCATCATCCATGTACCGTAAATAATTGTGATGATCGACCAATACATCTGCTGACCCTTCATACGGCTCACCATGCAGTACCCATCGCGTATACCCCAGATCCATACTGTTCACAAATATATACGCTCTACTTCATCCAATCCTATCGCACACAAATTTTTACACCCTCGACATAGACATTTAATGTAACCACGACTATCAGCAGAGGCCCGTGCAAAATCAATGAAAGTTCTTACTCCACATGCATAGGGTACGTAATCCTTTCCAAGTCTATCGTCCAGACGCATCCAATTTTTGTCCATTTCTAAAAACATCTATATATTAATAACACGTACATTGAAAATTCACATGCATGTCATGCTCCAATTCTCATTGCTTTTTTGATAAGGTAGTTGGTCTTATCCCATTCGAGATTATATTCTCCATATTGCACAAATCTCGTCACTCTACTAATTTCCACGTTAGTAAAAATTTCGGCAGCACCTCCCCATAGTTCTCCAAGTATACATGTTCAAATATCGGGATTGTGACCCTACGAACAGTATACCCGAAGAACAGTAGAAGAAGACACCGAAACTTCATATTAAATGTGGAAAGTAGCGAGTAACAAAAATGTGCAATACAGATAATATAATCTCAAACTGTCCACACTGGACAATTCAGGAATCAGTGGACACATAAATGTACACTGATTCCCAAACGGGTCTAAGGGTATTTATGCAATGTCACACGCATCTAGCAAAAAATCATACAAACAATATCTTCATGTTGTTTAAATTAACAATGTCACATTCAAGTAGTGTTATATTGTTAAACTAAAGAGGGATGGAAGATTATGTGACCCTAAGTTTCGTGTCTTGTACACAACGAGGGAGAATGATCTTGAAGAAATGTTTAAATTTTAGTCTAATTACTTAACCGTCACAAACTGTCCGACCTTGACAACTCTCAAGGCCGAAGAAACTATGACAGTCAAGCAATTAGACTAAAATTTAAAGATTATAATTGTTATATATAATTTTAAAAGTTATTATATAATTTTAATTATTATCATTCCACAATTATAATCTTAATTGTTATACTTAATTGAGTGAGTTATTTATTTATATAGACAATAAGTATATAATTTTTATATAAGCATCTATTTGATCCTTATTTTCTTTCTCTTTAGTTTATAACAAATAAGTATATTTACATATTCCAACTCTACTTATTTAGTAGGTTTAAGACTTTTTTATTGAAGAGTATTTTAAAGGTTATATTATAATTTTAATTATTATCATTCTTAAAGTATAATTTTAATTGTTATACTTAAATTTCAAAGGTTATAATGTAATTTTAAATATTATAATTCTTAAAGAGTTACTTTTATTTGTTATTACTTAATTTCAAATATTATTATAAATATTTAATTATTACTATTCTTAAAGTTTCCTATTTTAATTATCATACTTAAATTTCAAAGGTTATAATATAATTTTAAATATTATAATTCTTAAAGAGTTACTTTTATTTGTTATTACTTAATTTCAAATATTATTATAAATATTTAATTATTACTATTCTTAAAGTTTCCTATTTTAATTATCATACTTAAATTTCAAAGGTTATGCAATAATTTTAATTATTATAATTCTTAAAAAGTTATTTTTATTTGTTATTACTTAATTTAAAATATTATTATCACAATATTTCAAATCCATATTACAACATATTCACAATAACTCACAAACTATTTACAAATTATACAAATAATAATCACAATAACTTACAATATATTCACAAAATAACATGCCACATGTATTAACATATTCCTAAACTTGAGTAAGCAATAAACATGTATTAACAAAGCCTAATGACAATATATTTCTAATAATGTTTCTTCAAAACATCATTCACAAATAATAAACACAATATTTCAAATTCATATCACAACATATTTACAATAACTCACAAACTATTTACAAACTATACAAAACAATAATCACAATATTTCAAGAGTAAGCATAAAATCACAACAACATATTGATAAAGTTTAGAAATATACCTAGCACTCACAATATCCTCTTACAAATTAAAATCTTCCAACTTCCCAAAACAAGCAATCCTTCAAAAAAATACAACACTAATTTATTAGAAATATTCTATAACAAAAACACATTCTATAAATATCATAAAATTCAAAAAAAGACAAGAAATAAAAAATTTTTCTTACCAAAACTCAACTCACTCTCACTCTCTAACTCAACTCTCTCTCTCTCCCTCTCTCTCTCTCTCTCTCTCTCTCTCTCTCTCTCTCTCTGCAGGAGTCTCGGGCCGAAACAACTTTCAACTCTCTCTCTCTCTGTTGCGCGCACGGGAGAAGAAGAAATGATCTGCTTCCTCCTGTGCGCGTACTGATTAAGTTCTAAAATTATTAGTTTAAACGTTCGAACGTTTAAGTTGTACGTCTGAACGTTATATTCTAAAATTATTCCAGCCCAGAACGTTCGGACGTTTACAGTACACGTTCGAACGTACCCTTCTTATGATATAACATAAAATCTAGCGGGAAAGTTCCCGCACTTTCCTCATATATGTTCGAATGTATCACAATTTTTCGTTTGAACGTTCATAGATTTACAGATGAACGTTCGAACATTTAACTTAAACGTCCGAACGTACATTTCATCAAAGTGTTACCATATTTGAGCGGGAAATTTCCCGCACTAATTTAACTAATGTTCGGACGTTACCAGATTTGGCATTCGGATGTACATAATTTTCTGGTGATTTTCATCAAATAACGTTCGAACGTATAGTATAAACGTCTGAACGTCTGAATAATCACAGAGATACCTTAATCGAGCGGGAAATTTCCCGCCTCTTAGTTTAACGTTCGAACGTTAACTTGAAACGTTCGAACGTACGATTCCTACTATACTAACTTATAATATAATATATATAATATATTGTATAGTATGATAGCATAATACTTTAAATGAGAACATAAATGTATATAATATATAAACTATACCATATATATAAATCAATAATATATATTAAATTGTTACTTATTAAATTCTTTATTATATACTAACTTATAATATAATATATATAGTACATTTTATATATCTATAACTATATACTACATTGTATAGTATGATAGCATAATACTTTAAATGAGAACATAAATATATATAATATATAAACTATACCATATATATAAATCAATAATATATATTAAATTGTTACTTATTAATTCATCAATAAACACCATAAACTCATAAACTATTCACAAAATTCACAAACAATAATCACAATTATTTCAAGAGTAAGCATAAAATCACAACATGTATAAACATATTGCTAAACTTTAGAAATATAACAAGCACTCACAAAAAAACCAATTAATCTAATTGTCAATAATATTATATAACATCCTAATATATAACATAAACATTTATAATATAATATATTATAGATAAAATTTTAGAAATTAAATTGACAAACGTTCGAATGTAATAATAATTACGTTCGAACGTTCTGTGTATATAAGGCTAAAACCGAACGTCGAAACGACATTTCCAAAACGTATCTATCGTCTACTCCGTTGCACGCCGCCACGCCTCCGTCACCGCCGCCGTCAACTCCGTCACAACCGTCACTAAAAGGTAGGCATTCATCTATTATTCAAATAACATGTATTTTATTGAGATTTGGATTGAGTTTTGTTTAAAACCGGATATGTGGTGGCCGGATTTTCAACTTCATTTTCCGACCACCACGGCCAGCCATTGGCCGAATAGTTACCGTAGAAATGTTTCTTGAAGTGTATACTTCATTTCTACGGTGACATTTCGGCATTTAGAACCTTGTGGAGAAATTTTCGAGATTTCAATAATGGCTGAGTCGACTCAGCCATTCTGCATCGTAACGTTCGAACGTTTCACCAAAACGTTCGAACGTACGACGTTTAAATTACAGAGCCGTTACGTCTTATACATTCGAACGTTCATTATTTTACATTCGGACGTCATATTCATCAATTTTCGGTCTAAATGTTTAATGTATACGTCAGGACGTACTACTTTTTAAATATTATTAAACGACATACGTTCGAACGTGAATATTTTACTTTCGCACGTAAATCACATACGGTCGGACGTTTAATTATAACGTCCGAACGTAGTGATTTTCTACGTTATTCATGCTTCGACGTTCGGACGTTCGTATTTACGTTCACACGTAAAACAAATACGTTCAAACGTATAACATAAACGTCCAAACGTACGTCAGCCAATATTTATTTACTGCTTATGTTCAAACGTATATGTTTTACATTCGAACGTAAATTTATTTACATTATTTTACGTGCGAACGTATAAATAAACGTCCCAACGTTTATCTTTAACGTTCGAACGTTAAAGATAAAATGTTCGAACGTTAATGCAGAGCAGCTTAAAATTAATACAAAAAAATGCATTAATGTAAATAATTTTTTTTCCTTTTCTATTTTCAGGATATGGCTCTTCCACTGCATACTAGGAAACGAGGGAGGGAATGAGCCACGTCGGACACTGCCCGTATCGGAGCTCGTATTGTTATGGTAGAGCGAGAGGTCCTGATTAATGAGTTCGATGAACTCTGTTGGCAGCAGATGAACCTGAGAGATGTTTTCCTCAGTAGAGGCTGGGGAAATATCTGCACATTGAGGGGGAAGGTATACCCCTCAATGGTTCAAAAATTCTATATGGGGATGTGTGACATGCCTCAGGATGCATCCTCTCATACCGTGACTGTACGCGGTGTTTCCATTGAGGTATCACCAGATGTCATCGGCGAGCACCTTGGGAGTCGTCGAGGAGTTGAGACATTTACACACTCAACGCCCCGTGAGGATGTAGGCACTTCTACATCATCTACTGGCCGCCCATTTGAGCCAACATCAGCCAGAGATGCAGGCCAGTCAGAGGCTGAGGATACTGGCGTCGAGGCTCGGGATGATGACCGAGACGAGGATTTCTACATCCTCACCGGGAGGGACCGCATGCAGATCGAGCGGAAGAACGCCTTCGACCAGAACCATCTGCTGTATTTTTTCCGCATGTTGCACCTTATTATTGCAACAAATCTCAATCCCGTGGCTCATAAAACCACATTTAGTCGGCTTCGGGCATAATTTTTTATATGAGTGGCACGTGGAGATCCTATAGATTTGCCACTGCACATCTTTGAGAGGATCCGTTACGAGGCGAGCATTGTCTCCACGGATAATCTCTCATATGGTGTCCTAATCAGCCGACTATTACTTGCACGGGGAGTGCCGACCCAGCCAGAGGAGCGGGTCAAAGATCAGATGAGCCCCTCGACATGACCACGCATCGACGTAGCATTGGACAGGCGAGGGGACGTCAGCCACCCCCTGTAGAGGATCTAGTTCCTCCGACGCAGCCTGAGCCAGGTTATGTCGGGAGTAGTAGTCAGCATACGCCGAGTACATCTGCAGGAGATGTGCGACCTACTTGGGTTGATGAGGTCATCTCAGAGCTGACTGCGCATATCGATCATAAGATCGATCGATCGCTTGAGGCTATATCGGCGTTTGTTGCCGAACTCACCCATCGTATAACTATCCTCAACGACAAGGTTGATACCTTGACTGAGGAGGTACGGAGTTCGACTTTTGCGGATAACGTTATCATCTGACTGTTGTTTACTACATTCTATCAAATTTTGTATTTTATTTTTAATATTTGTAACGAAAAATATTATTGAATATTTCTATCATTTTTTAATTTCAATTTTTAATCTTCTTTGATGTTATATTTTCCAACTTTAATACTAAATCACCGCATTTCAAATATATATAAATCAATAATATATATTTATATATTACAAATTGTGTATATATAAATATATACAATTCAATTTTTTAAATTTCTTCACAAATTATGCACAATAAAAACCACATAATTTTTAAATTAAAGTCATTTAATTTAAATTTACAATGAACGTTTGAATGTTATTACTTAACGTTCGAACATGGTGCAAACATTTTACGTTTGAACGTTAATTAATAACATTCGAACGGTTGCGCCAAAACATTTTACGTTCGAACGTAAACAGACATAACGTTCGAACGTATATGTGACGTTCGAACGTATATTTCCCCTACATTGGAACGTAAAAAATCTCATTCTATATTTAGTGACGGTTTCCAGAAGCTATCACAGAAAATGCCTTTTAGTGACGGTCTAGGGACTGTCACAATTTCCCAACCGTCACTAAAAAGCAATTGTGTTGTAGTGTCCTTTACCAATTTGCATAATTTATCCCATGCAACCCACTTTCTTTTTGATTTTCCATCCACAAACCCCCAATAAAAGCTACTGAAAAGTCTATTAAGAGAGGAAATAATTGACACAGGACAACGAATGCATGAATGCAGGTGTATTGGAATACTTGAAAGCACATGCCGAAGAAGAAGCAATCTGGAACCTTTAGACATCACCTTGTGCTGCCATCCTGCCAACCTCTCTTATACGCCCCACCAACTCCTCCAAGTCTCTAGCTCTATGTCTTCCGGTAACAATTGGAACACCTAAATACTTGAAAGGGAAATTGCTTTATGTGAATCCTATAAGTCTAAGCAACGCCCTTCTTTTGGACATAGTGATTTTTGAAGAGAAAAAAATACTAGTTTTTTCTTTATTAGCAACTTGCCCCCGCCCATTCTTCATAAACACGAAAAACCTCATTTATTGTCCTTAACGAATTCTTCCCCCAATTAGCAAAAATTACTATGTCATCTGCATATTTGTTAACCCTGGTGCCTGGTTGTTTTCACGGTATTCCTCCGCCATAAGTGAGAGTTTATTAATAAAATTGGGGTACCGTCCTATTCGCTAAAAAAAAAAAAAGCTCTTGCAATATCCACCTTGATCATGACGTTACCACCCCTTGTTTGTCTATTTAAACTCAGCACCATCTTGTGTTAAACTCACATTTTGAAATATACTTCTACTAGGTATAAAAGCTCCCTGTTCCAAGGATACAATGCGAGGAAGTACCAAAGCTAGACGTTTTACCAGGAGCTTAGAACACACCTTGTATAAGACCGAGCAAAGGTTAATAGGCCTAAACTTATCAAAGCCTGTTGGATTGCTCATCTTGGGAATTAATACCACATAAGTGTTGTGAAAATGATGACAATAAAGTGAATGTAAACACACGAAAAATAAGCAATCACACACGACACAGTATTTACGTGGTTCGGCAAATTGCCTACGTCCACGGGAGCTGCAGAGGATTTTTATTTCTTGAGGAATTACAATACAAACAATGTAGAGCGGCTACTGTTCACTCAACTACAGTACAAGACAAACAAAAATAATATTTATATGTTGTACGGTGGAAACCCTAATTCAGCAGAATTAAGGATGTTCGCTCGAGCGGCGTGTCGAGCCCGCGTCGAGCGAACTTGCTTCCCGCAATTGCTCGAGCCGTGAGTCGAGCGGCACCTCAAGCGAAGCTCTCTGACTTCCCTCCGCTCGAGTGGTGAGTCGAGCGGTCATCGAGCGAACCTCTCTGACTTGCAATTGCTCGAGCGGTCTGTCGAGCTTCCTTCGAGCGAGGCTCTCTGTCTTGTCTTCGCTCGAGCGGCGTGGACCAGACTTCAAATACTCAACAATAAGTAGAGGAATAATACCTGAGAATTGTCGTGCCTCTAAAGAAATCACAAATGGCTTCTACCACATCCTCCTCAACAATATCCTAACATGATTTGAAAAAACCCGAACCAAAACCATCCTGCCCTAAACTACTATCTACCGGAATCGAGAACAAAGCTTCCTTTACATCCTCCCTTGAAGGCATCACACAAATATCAGCATTTTCTTCATCAGATTTTATTTTCTCAACCCATGGAGAAAGACTTAGTTGAGTCCCATTGGGTCTAGCCTTTAAAAAATTCGAAAAATACTCTACTGCTTCTAAATGGATAGCATCCAGAGAATCCAATATCCTCCCCTCCCTTAGTGTCATATACCTTACCATATATTATTCTTTTTACCATTGAACTACCTAAAGAACTGGGAATTACCTTCCCCTTTTTCCATCCACCTTTGTTTCGCCTGCTGCGCTAGCCTCATCTCCTCATTTTTTTCCCAAGCCTCAAGCTCCAGTTTTAAGGCCAAATAAACATATTCATCTTCCTCTAAAAAAGTCACTTGAAGCTTCAAATCTAAACTCTCTAACTCTTTTCTAGCTTTTGAATATGGTCATGAGTCCACCCAAATAAGACTGTTCATCCGGGCCAGGTTTTTTCCCGGCCCGGTCCGGAACCCGGATAACCGGGTTTCGGTTGCGGGTTCTGGCCCGGAACACACCTGGGCCGGTACCCGCTTTTTAAAACTCGGGCCGATCCGGCCCGGATGCGGGTTTTGACACCCGAATACCGGTTTTAAACCCGGTACTCGGGTTTAGAAATAAAACCTAAACAGATGCCCTAGCGGCACCCCCCCCCCCCGAATCACACTCTAACTCCCATCTACTCTCTCCCTCACCCTCCTCTACGAAGTACGATGCCCTATGCCTCCCTACCCTCGATGCCTTTCTCGTATCTGCTCTGCGCCTGCATCTGCGTCTGCGTTGCCCTAGCCCCTCCCGAAATCACTCTCTCATCTGCTCTATCTCTCTCTCTGCTTTTTGCGATGCCGAACGGTGGAAGTGCTTGAGCTTGGGATCCAAGAGATTAGAATGGATTTCCGTTTGGGTATGTTTTTCTTCTCCCCTCTGTTTTGTTCTCCCTTTGTTGATTTTTTTTTTTTTTTGAGAATGTTTGAATGTTTGAGGAGTATTTTTATGGGTTAGATCTGTTTGAATGTTTGAGGAGTATTTGTTTAGATCTATTTAGCTGCAAAATGCTAGAGTCGTGGGTGGTTATTATTATTTAGAAGATTTGTTTAGATTTGTTTAGATCTGTTATATCCGACAACATATATATAATGAAGATTTTTTATTATTTGGAAGAAATGGTTTTTAGGATGTTGAATCTCTGATTTTTCTAGATTTTTATTTTTTAAAAATTAGTTGTGTTTTATTAAATCCAATACAGTTGGTATATAACAAGATATTCCAACATATGGACTTTAAAAACTAAACATACAGAAAGAGTTCTCATGGATTGTTTGGGACATTGGTGTGTATAAGAGATTGATGTCCATATCAAGTTTAATCAACACTTTATGTATGTTTAGTTTTTAAAGTCCATATGTTGGTATATCTTGTTCCTTATGCTTATGCTTAACCACTTACGTTACTCAGATCATCCATTCGGGCTATGAATATATATACAGAAATTGGTATAGAAAAAAAAAATCCTTTGTTTTACTGATTGAGAATATGAAGGCTGATAAATATTTATCTGTTCAATGCTTGAATGGTTCAAAAGACTGATCATGGAAGCTGTTACAACTTCCAACTGCTATCTGAAAAATGGATGTGTAAGTAATAGTGTCTTTGTTTACTGTCTTGCCAAGATTTTGTTTACTATCTTTGCCTAAACTTACCATAAACACTTTGATCCTGAAATGGACATCTATTGCCTAAACTTACCATAAACACTTAGTTAGATTTTTGTTTAGCTTAGATTCTTTATTGTTATTATTTTGTTAGTTGTGATTGGTGGTGAATAGGGTTTTATAGACTTGTTTTGCTTGACTATTTCAGAGAGAAGCAAATTCTTTTTATAGATGATTGGTGGCCTAATAATGATGTTTAGCTCATGCTTCTTTTTCTAATCTCAATATTACTTGGCCTAAAATGCATTTTAATTTTGCTTACCCAAACAAGCTTATCTGAAAGTTCACTTTTGTGTATTCGACCAAGTCAAAGGGTGGGTTTCCGCTCATTTTTATGGAAAATGTTCTTTGCAAAGCATGATGACTACAAGCTGGTAGATGGAACACGTTTCTTTCTAGTGAAATGGTCTGGTTTTCACGTAGTAACCTTGGGAAGGGAACACGATTATTCGATTCATTTGCTTTACTTATAAAAAAAAATTACTACAAGGTAGATGGAATAAAATATTTCTTTTGTTACTGAACCCCTATTGCTTGAAAAACTGGCATGAATTAAGTGATGAAGAAAGTAACCCAATTGAAGCTGGCAATGGTGGATAATCATAATTAATTGCCTTCTAAATTGAAAAATTAAATAAATATAAGAAGAAAAACTAGAGTCTTGGGAAGTTCTATCTTGAAATAAAGAATAAATTTTATTATTATATGCATTTGCTTGAATTATGCATTTGTTAGTTGAAGTTTTTTATTTTTTAAATCTGGTTACATACTTTTATTCATTAAAAATTATTGAGTTCAACTCATAAAATATTTGATTCTTGCCAAACATTATTGTTGCACCCAATCAATTGAACTTATAAAACATTATTGCCAAACACTAGCACATGCATTTGCAAGCATACAATGGACTGTTTTGGGTGATATTGAATCTGATATGCATCTTTTCGCTGACTGCCCTTTAACTAGCTAGGACTGTTTGGGTGCATTTCTTGACATTATTTTGATGTATCGTCATTAATTTCAAAACCATTTTGAGGTGCTGCAATCTTTATACATAAAACCATAAATTTTTATATTCATTTTATTTACTCTTTTTTAATATTCTATTTGAATATAATATGCAAAACTAGTTAATGAGCTTTTTGATTTCTTGGCTGCAGGAATTGACAATGGACTATTATTTGGTGTGAGATTAAATCACTGATAGGAAGATCGTGCTGCTAATTTTGTAACTCATTTCTTGTAATTTTGTGTTTGATAATGTAATTTATAAATACCATTAGTGTAATTTATAAATACCATGAGTGTAATATGTAGTGGATTGTATTGTGAATTTGTGATGCATGCATAGATGAATATTGGATTTTTTTTTTTGTTTCACATGCATTTAGTATTTTTAGAACACAAATATATTATGTGTTTCATGAACTTGACTTCTTAGAAAAAAAATTTAATAAAATAATGGCTTTTACTTGAAAAAAAAAAAAAAAAAAAAAAAAACGGGTACAATCAGGAACCCGGATCAACCTGGGTTCCGGCCCGGGCTTGACCCAGATCAATCCGATCCGGATTCCGGCCCGGGTTCCCGGGTTGGAACCCGGATGAACACCCCTACACCCAAACACCTATTTATTCCACACTCTAAGGGCAATCTTTAATTTTTTTAACTTTCCTGCAAGGCGCCAAAGACCACTCCCGGCCCGTCGCCTCTTCCTTCCAAATCCTAGAAACAAAAACTAGAAATCTCTCATGCATAGTCCACATTTGCTAGAACTTAAACGGCGAAGGACTATAACGATCCCCAACATTCTGAAGCCAAATAATCTAGGAGCATGGTCTGAAGAACTTCTAGACAAATATCTCATGTGTGCACCAAAATATACCTCCAAACATGAAGTATCACACAAGACTCTATCCAACCGTTCCCAACTTCTCGTCCAACCACCATGCCCATTACACCAAGCAAAAGGACCTCCAATCGACGCCATTTCCATCATCCCCTCACTATTAATAAATTGGTTAAAATCATTCATTGCATTAAGCGAACAGGGCCTTCCTCCATGTCTCTCTGAGTCATTGCAGATGATATTGAAGTCACCTACAATAATCCAAGGACAACCCACAAGATCCAACCAAAGAGCCCTTCTATCTACTTCGGTACATTTTGCATAAACAAAGGAAACCATCACCCTCTGATCTATTATCAGTCACCAAGCACGTAATCTATTGATTGCTTTGCCCCACTAAACTAACCTGTACTCCGTTACCCCATAAAACCCATATCTTCCCTTCCACTCCCCCATTCCACAAACAATCAACAAAATTCATTTAATTTTTCAACTCCACCATTTTATCTATTGTTTTAAACGGCTTTGCCAATGCCACTACACTAGGATGAAACTTACGAATCAATTTCTTCAACCTACTTTTCGAGGTGCTTTGCCAATGCGACACACTCACACACACTCACTCACACACGCACTCACACATACACGGCCACATGCACAATGACACACCTAAACAGACATACACAAACTCACTCAAGCGCAAACCCACACCCGCAGTGACACACACACAACCTCTTATGCACAAAACACCCACACCCACACCCACACACAAAACATAAACACAAACACACACCCACACCCACACCCACACACCCAAAACAAAAACACACTCACACACATACACATACAAGCACACGCACATGCACACGCACACAAGCGCACGCACACAAACCCACACAAACATGCATGCACATACACAAACAAACATGCACGCATGCAGATACACACATAAACATGCATGCACTTACACACACATACATGCATGCACACACAAGCCGACATCGAAATCCGTAGGTTGATTGGATCACGCAGTTGTCCTTCCCACAGGAAAGAGAGAGAAGGGGAAAAGAGAAACAATTGCTGCGGGGAGGAGGGGTTCAAGTTTTCAACAATACCTAACAAGAAACAATCTCGTTTTGGCGAGACTCGGCTCGGGACTAGGAGTCTCCACAAAACGACATCATTTCATTTTTTAAAAAAAATGCTACGTTAAAGAACGTTTATTGTCTCCAAAACCACGTCGTTTTATTAAAGAAGTTTACTTTTTCTAAATATATATGTATATATGCAAGAATGAGCAGACGAGGTAAATCCTGGACATGCTAGGGCCTAGCTAGAGCCCCACGCCTTCGACTCCTAGTTAAGCATATTTCTCTTCCACCCATATGCGCACTCACATGTGCACTCACACGCACAGTCACCCACACACACACCCACGTGTGCATTCACCCACCCACACACGCTCTCTCTCTCTCTCTCTCTCTCTCTCTACGTCTTTCTCACACACACACCCACACGCACACTCACACATACACCCACACACGTGCGCGCACACACACACCCACACGCGCGCGCACACAAATACAACCACATGCATAACGACGCAACCAAACACACAATGACAGACCCAAACGCACACACCACCACACGCTGCACACACGAGTGCACTTGTAACACCCCACTCCCTAATAAAAACATTTTAGAATTTTCCGGGAGCTAGTGTGCTACTACTAAACTTGAACTTAAAAAATTTTCTTTTTAACAACGCGCAAGATGCGAAAGATTCTATAAATAAAATGAAATTTAATAAATACTTAAAATCCAAAATAGAGTCTGCGGAAACACTTATTAAATAAAATAAGAAAATCTCATGTGCTTATCAGAATAATTTATTTAACCTTAAACCATAAAACTAATCATAGCATAATCTGTCTCGGCCTCTGCCTTGCCTCCCGGGGTCAAGTCCTATCCTTCATAAATGTCATCACCTGAGGTAGTTTAAAAACATGAAAATAAAGTAAAATGAGTTGAATACTCAATAAGCAACACATCATACAGTAAACATAATAAACATAAGGTTTTTTGAAAAACGTGCATATTCATAAATACATACATAAATAACATGAACATGAACTTATCTTTCACTTGTCATAAGTCGTTACCCACTGTTGACCCCCGTGAGTTAGGGTTAGCAAATTTAAGTAGATTCTGATTCTGCCCGTGGCTGCGGGTTGTGAAATCCATACATAAGGAAGACATACTGGGTGCACTACCAACATGCACGACCTGGTAATGCAATATGCGCATAACATTGGTATCGTCTTCATATCATAACATAGGCCGTTACATATCTTATCATAATCATACTTGCATACTTGTCATTTCATAGATTTCAAAAGAAATCGCATATATACTTGTCATATCATAGATTTCAAAAGAAATCACACACATACTTGTCATATTATATCATAAATTTAAAATGAAATCGCATTCTTTCATAAATGTCATGATACATGTTTCCTCACATAAATTCATGACTCTTCATAAATAATTTTATGCATAACTCTCACATAAAATCATGATTTTTCATAAATAATTTTATGCATAACCCTCACATAAAATCATGCACGACTTTCCATAACTATTTTAATGCATAAATTATCACATAAGATCATCAATTTTCATAAACCTTCACATAAAATCATGATTTTCGTAAAATACTTTAATGCATAAATCTTCACATAAAATCATGATTTAGGTACGTAAAAATGGGCTTCCAATGGAGGGCGTACATGCATAATATTTTTATAAAAGACATGTCGTTTATCGTACATACGTGTAAGGGTATGATCATGTTACTTACCTTGCAGCGCTTATCCACTATTTTTGGCGCGTAGTCAGTCGCCTATAAAAATAAACACATAATTTGCATGAATTTCTAACTAAACATTTTATTTAAAATCTAAACAGGATATTTTATAAACCTAAAATCTTCCGAACATGACTAAATTATTGTCCAACTGTTAATCTTTCTAACAAATAAGACTTACGCCGGTAGATAAGAGCCCACGTAAAAATCAAAGCTCACTATAAAATATAAGTTCAACACGTATGATGTTTGGCGTATAACTAAGGGACACATATGTAATTAAATTAAAAGTCTACCCTTCTGTAATTGTAACCGACATCAGGCTTAGGAATTCATATCAACAGCAGAGGTATTTTCTTGAGGAAAATACAAGCCGTGCGATATCCTTATCGAGAAAGGAAGCATGCGACGAAGCGGGGGCTGAGGAGAGGGTGGCGAGTGCGGCGGCAGAGCTCTGAGAGAGAGAGAGACTATGCATGGAGAGGGCCAGCATGAACTTACCGAGCAAGGGTGGCGGCTTGTTGTGGCGTGCGGTGTTGGGCGGCAATCTCTGAGCAGTGCGGTGACGATGTGGAGGAGGTTGGTGTCGTGGGGTGGTTGGACTGTGGCTCACGGTGGGGAGAAAAATCCCCAGTTTTTCTATGGTGAAAACAGAGTACTCTCCCTATACCTTTTGGTGGTTGGTGCCGTTTACGTGGGCTGCGAAAGACTCTATTTGCCGTGTATTGGTTGCTCCATGTGGGAAAGCTGGTGGTTCTTGGTGCACTGCCGTGTGTGTGGTTGTGCGGTGGCCACGTGTTTGCTCTATGGTGAGCGTTGGTTGTGTGTTTGGAGGTGGATAAAACCGAGACTCTCTCGGTGACGGACTCGCGGGTTGTGTGGTTTCTCTGGTACCGAGGTGAAAGGCAGCAGGAGGAACGGCTTGGAGGAAGAGGTTCACGGTGGAGGGAGGTTGTGTGCTTGTGGTTCGCTTGGCCGTGCAGGTGGTCTAGTTTATGGAAGGAGGCCAAGTTTTATGCTTTACCCACGAGCTGGGCAGTGCTAACACATGGGTAATGTTGTGCAGGTGGCTCTTGGTTGCTTCTTTCCTGGACGTGGCTTGGAGGCCGTGCATGAAGTGGAGGGCAGCGTGCAAGGGCTTAAGGAGTGCGGCTTGCAGTTTGGGTTGGCGTGGAGGGGATCAGAGTGCGACGTGGGGAAGAAGGCATGAGTTGTTAGGTTTGGTTTCGGCTTGAGGAAGAGGCTGGTTGTTCACGTTGGAAATTTTGGCTCGGACTGGACGTAATAAGCCTCTATATATAGACCAATGAAAACCCTAGTGAAGAAGAAGAAGAAACATACATGCATGAGAGTAGGAGTGAATTAGATTTCGTGCGTGTTTGAAATTCATAGAATAAAATCCGGTAGCTAGGAGTTTTATCTAGAATGCCAATAGTGTTTGGAGTCTAACATCAAGGAGTTTGGAGTCTAACGCTAAGGAGTTTGTAGTTTTAAAAAATAATAATAATAATAATAGAGCCTTAACTCTAGGTTCAATTAAAAATAATATATCCGATAAATCTTTTATGGGTTTTAACTCATTTATTAAACCTAATAAAATTATCCAACATTTATCTCTAATAATAGGACCGGGTTGTTACATCACTCCCTCATACACACCCACACGAGCACACACCCAACACACACATACACCCACACCACACACACAGACACCCAAAACACAAACACACACACACGCAAGCACGCACATGCGCGTGCACACGCACACACAAACTTGTATGCACATGCACATACACACACACCAAAAACATAAACGCAAACACACACGTACACGCACGCACACACCCACATGCACACACGCACAAGCACAAACACACGCACATGCACACACACACATTCATACACGCACAAACCTTCATGCTCACTCACACACACACAAACTTGTATGCCCATACACACACACATACCCAAAACACAAACACAAACACCCACACCCACACCCACACACACAATCAAAACACAAACACAAACACACACCCACACAAACACATCCAAAACACAAACACACAAACCCACACCATACATGCAAGCACATGGGCGCACATACACACAAACCTGCATGCGCACATACACACACAAACATGCATGCACATACACACACACACCCACCCACACTCACACTCTCACTCTCACACGCGCACACACACACATATCCAAATGTGCACTCACACATACACAACAACATGCACAATGACACAGCCAAACACACGTGAGAACAAACACACGCCCACACACAATGACACACCCAAACGCACACACCACCACACGCCACACACACGGGCATAGTCCACCACACACGGGCGTAGTCCACCACACACGGGCGTAGTCCACCACACATACACACCCAACACACAACACACACGCAACCACACCACACACACGCACACATACACACACTTACTCATACACACGCAAAACACAAACACACCCACACGCACACTTATAGACACACACATGCACAAACCCTCACACGCACTCACACACACAAACTTGTTTGCACATTCACACAAACCCAAAACACAAAAACAAATACCCACACCCACGTACACCCAAATCACAAACACAAACACAAACACACTCACATACACAAAACCACGTACTCACACACACACACAAAAACATGCATGCACATAGACACAAACATGCATGCATGCAGATACACACAAACATGCATGCTCTTACACACACATACACGCATGCACACACAAACCTGAACGAATGTCACGCAGTTGATTAGACCACCGGCCGTCCTTCCCTCCTGTGCAAACTTTAACACCAATAGCTTAGCCTCTGCGATAACCAAACCACCATAAAAAAAACAAACAGAACACTGCCCAAATATAGCCAAAATAAATGTTTAAATTTAACTGATAAACAAAATAAGTATCCAAAATCATAATCATCTAACATCAAACTCTGGCAGAAAGAGAGAAAGACATACCTTGAGTGGGGAGGCTAAGGTCGACAGAGAGGAAGAGAGACAGAGAGAGAGAGAGAGAGTACGACAGACGATGAGGGGCTGAGGCATTGAGGTCGATGGATGATTTCGTTTTCGGGCGACTCGGGACTAGAAGTCTCAACAAAACAACATCGTTTAATTTTAAAAATAAATAAATTCTAAGATAAAACGACGTCGTTTTGGGAAGTAACTTGTTTATTGTTCCAAAAACTACATTGTTTTATTATAAAAATCTACTTTTCTAAATATATAAATGTATATGTAAAGGCAAGGTCGAGCGGACGGAGTAAATCATGGGCGTGCTAGGCCCAGCAAGAGCCCCGCCTCCGGCTCCCAGGTAAGCAAATTTCTCTTTCACCCATACACGCACTCACACGTGCACTCACACACACGCACACCCACGTGTGCATTCAGCCACCCACACACGCTCTCTCTCACAATACACACACACACACACACACACACACACACATACCTAATTGCACACTCACACATACACGACCACATGCACAATGACACAACAAAACACACATGCACACACACAATGACACACCCAAATGCACACATCACCACACGCCGCACACGCGGGCGTAGTCCCCCACACACACACCCAACACACACACACACGCAATCACACCACACACACATGCACACATACACGCACACTCATACACATGCACGCATAAATCCTCACGCCTACTGACACACACAAACTTGTTTGCACATTCACACACACCCAAAATACAAAAAAATATCCACACCCACACACACCCAAAACACAAACACAAACACACATACACACAAACATGCACGCTTGCAGATACACACACAAACACGCATGCATTTACACACAACACATGCACACACGGGCACACTCCCCCACAGACAAACCCACACAAACACACATCCAACACACACACACCAACACCACATACACACCCAAAACACAAACACGAACACGCACACGCACACGCACACAAACCTGCACACGCACACTCATACGCACAAACTTTTATGCACAAACACATACACCCAAAACACAAACACATGCAAAAAACAAACACGCACGCACGCACGCACTCTCATACACGCCCACACACAAACCCTCACGTGCACTCGCACACACACAGACACCAAAACACAAACACAAATAACCACAACCACACACACACCCAAAACACAAACACACAGACCCACACCACACATGCAGGTGCACACACACAAACTAGCGCGCACACAAACATGCACGCATGCAGATACACACAAACATGCATACACTTACACACATACACGCCTGAACACAAAAACCAGAATGAATGTCGCGCGATTGATTGGACCACCGGACGTCTACGAAAGCCAATAGCTTAGCCTCTACGAAAGCCAAACCACCATAAAAACAACCACCGGAACACCGCCGAAATATAGCCAAAATAAATGCTTAAATTCAACTGATAAACAAAAGTATCCAAAAATCATAATCATCCAAAATGAAACTCTGGGAGAGAGAGAGAGAGAGAGAGAGAGAGAGAGAGAGAGAGAGAGAGAGAGAGTAGGGAGGCCGAGGCCGAAAGAAAAGAAGAGAGAGAGAGAATACGACGGACAGTGGGAGCTTGAGGCATCGAGGTCGATGGACGAAGAGAGATTAAGACATGAAAGAGAGAGAAGGGGGAAAAGGGAGACAGTTGCTACGGGAAGGAGGGGTTCAAGTTTTCAACAATACCTACCAAGGAACGATCTCGTTTTCGGGAGACTCAGGACTAGATGTCTTCACAAAACAACATCGTTTCATTTAAAAATAAATAAATGCTAAGATAAAACGACGTCATTTGGGGAGTAACCAATTTATTGTCCCAAAAACCACTTCGTTTTCTTAAAGAAATCTACTTTTTCTAAATATATATATATGTATATATAGGCCAGGTCAAGCGGAGGGAGTAAATCTTACGTGTGCCAACCCCGCCCCTGGCTCCCAAGTAAGCATATTTCTCTTCCACCCATATATGCACTCACACGTGCACTCACCCACACATGCCCACGTGTGCATTTTCACACACCCACACTCGTACACACGCACGCACAAACCCTCATGCGCATTCACACACACAAAAACTTGTTTGCACATTTACGCGCACACCCGAAAAACAAAAACATATACTGCACACACACACCCAAAACACAAACTCTCAGACCCACATCACACATGCAGGCACACGCGTGCGCACACACACACATCCACAAACTCGCGTATTCACACACAAAAATATGCATGCACATGCACGCATGCAGATACACACACAAACATGCATGCACTTACACACATACACGCATGCACACACAAACCTGAACGAATGTTGCGCGGTTGATTGGACCACCGACCGTCCTTTCCACCAGCCCAAGTTTTCACACTAATGGCTTAGCCTCTACGACAGGCAAACCACCATAAAAACAACCACCAAAACACTGCCCAAATATAGTCAAAATAAATGCTTAAATCTAACTGATAAACAAAAGAAGTATCCAAAATTATAATCATCCAACATCAAACTCTGGCAGAGGGAGAGAGAGAGACATACCTAGAGTAGGGAGGCCGAGATCGACAAAGAGGAAGAGAGAGAGAATACGATGGATGGTAGGGGCTAGAGGCATTGAGGTCGATGGACGAAGAGAGAATGAGACGGGAAAGAGAAAGGAGGAAAAGAGAGAGAGTTGATGCGAGGAGGAGTGTTTCAAGTTTTCAACAATACCAAACAAGAAACGATGTCATTAGACTCGGGACTAGAAGTCTCTACAAAACAACATCGTTTTTTTTTTTTTAAATTCTAAGACAAAACGACGTCGTTTGGGGAGTAACAATTTATTGTCCAAAAAACGACGTCATTTTATTACAGAAATCTACTTTTTCTAAATATATATATATATGTATGTATATATAGGCCAAGTTGAGCTGACGGACTAAATCCTGGGTGTGCTAGGGCCCTGCATTAACCCACCCACACATGCTCTCTGTGACAATACACACACCCACATCCACACCCACACACACACACACACAAACACAAACACAAACACACACATTCACACATACACGACCACATGCACAATGACACAGCCAAACACATATGCACACCCATGCCCACACACAATGACACACCCAAACGCACACATCACCACACGCCACACACATGGGCGTAGTCCCCCACACACACACCCAACACACACTTACCGCACCACTCACACATGCACACATACAAACCCACACACGAAAAAAACACACTAACCCCCCCCTACACACACACACACACACACACACACACATCCTCACGCATACGTCACACACAAACTTGTTTGCACATTCACATACCAAAAACACAAAAATAAATATCCACACCCACACACACCCAAAACACAAAGACAAAGACAAACACACACCCAAAACACAACCTCACAGACCAACATCACACATGCAGGCACACGAGCACCCCGACACACACATAAACACAAACCCTTGTACTCACACACACAAACATGCACACACATACACATAAACATGCATGCATTTACACACACACACAAACACACACCCAAAACACAAACACACACGCACACGAGCACAAACCCGCACATGCGCACAAACTTTTATGCACAAACACATGCACACACCCAAAACACAAACACAAAGACCAACATAGACACAAGCAAAACACAAACACACTTACGCACTCTCATACACACTCACACACAAACCCTCACATGCACTCGCACACACACAAACTTGTATGCACATACACACAGACACCAAAAAAATAAACACAAACAACCACACCCACACCCACACACAGCCATATCACAAACACAAACACACCCACACACACACCCACTCATATCACATGCACGCACATACACACAAACATGCATGCAGATACACAAACATACATGCTCTTACACACACATCCCCAAAACACAAAAACAAATACCTACACCAACACACACCCAAATCACAAACACAAACACACACCCACATACAAACACAAACATGCATGCACATGGACACAAACATGCACGCATGCAGATACACACAAACATGCATGCTCTTACACACACATACACGCATGCACACACAAACCTGAATGAATGTCGCACGGTTGATTAGACCACTGACCGTCCTTCCCACATGTGCAAGCTTTGACACCAATAGCTTAGCCTCTGCGATAGCCAAACCACCATAAAAAAACACCCAGAACACCGCCCAAATATAGCCAAAATAAATGCTTAAATCTAACTGATAAACAAAAGAGATATCCAAAATCATAATCATCCAACATTAAACTCTGGGAGAGAGAGAGAGAGAGAGAGAGAGAGAGAGAGAGAGACATACCTAGAGTAGAGAGGCCGAGGTCGACAGAGAGTAAGAGAGAGAGAGCGAGAATACGACGGACAGTGGGGGCTTGAGGCATTGAAGTCGATGGACGATGAGAAATTGAGACAGGAAAGAGAGAGAAGGGGGAAAAGAGAGAGAGTTGCTGCAGGGAGGAGTGTTTCAAGTTTTCAACAATACCTAACAAGAAATGATGTCGTTTTTTGGAGACTCGGGACTAAAAGTCTTTGCAAAACAACATCGTTTCATTTATAAAAACAAAATTTAAAACAAAACGACGTCATTTTGGGGAGTAATGATTTATTGTCCAAAAAACCACGTCATTTTATTACAGAAATCTATTTTTTCTAAATATATATATATGTATATATCGACCAGGTCGAGCGGACGGACTAAATCCTGGGCGTGCTAGAGCCCAGCAAGAGCCCCACCCGCAGCTCCCAAGTAAGTAGATTACTCTTCCACCGATATACGCACTCACACGTGCACTCACCCACCCACACACGCTCTCTCTCACAATACACACACCCACACCCATACACACAAACACACACACAAACAAACACACACACACACACACACACACACACATACCCACATGCGCACTCACACATACACGACCACATGCACACACACGCCCACAAACAATGACAAACCCAAACGCATACATCACCACACGCCACACACACGGGCACACCCAACAAACACTTACACAAACCATACACACGCAACCATAGCACACACACATGCACACATAGAAACCCACACACACACACACACACACGAAAAAAAAACAAACACACCCACATGCACACGCACGCACACACACTCATACACATGCACACACAAATTCTCATGCGTACTGATACACAAACTTGTTTTCACATTCACACACGCCCAAAACACAAAAACAGATACCCACACACACACCCCCAAAACACAAACACAAACACACACATCCAAAACACAACCTCACAGACCCACATCACACATGCAGGCACACGCTTTTCCCCCACACACACATAAACACAAACCCTTGCACACACACACACAAACATGCATGCACATACACATAAACATGCACGCACGAAGATACACAGACAAACATGCATGCATTTACACACACATACACTCATGCACACAAGGGCACACTCCCCCACAGACAAACCCACACCAACACACACACCAACACCACAGACACACCCAAAACACAAACACACGCACACAAGCACAAACCCGCACACGCACACACTTTAATGCACACAAGCACATACACACAGACCCACACACAGACACATGCAAAACACAAACACACACTCTCATACACGCCCACACACAAACCCTCACATGCCATCGCACATACACAAACAGACACCAAAAAAAACAAACACAAACAACCACACCCACACCCACACACACCCATATCACAAACACAAATACACACCCACACACACACACAAAAACATGCACGCACATACACACAAACATGCAGATACACACAAACATGCATGCTCTTACACACATACATGCATGCACACACAAACTTGTTTGCACATTCACACACATACCCAAAACACAAAAACAAATACCCACACCCACACACACCCAAATCACAAACACAAACACATACCCACACACAAACACAAACAAGCATGCACATGGACACAAACATGCACGCATGCAGATACACACAAACCTGAACGAATGTCATGCGGTTGATTAGACCACCGGCCGTCCTTCCCACCTGTGCAAGCTTCGACACCAACAGCTTAATCTTTGCGATAGCCAAATCACCATAAAAAATCCACCAGAACACCGCCCAAATATAGCCAAAATAAATGCTTTAATCTAACTGATAAACAAAAGAAATATCCAAAATTATAATCATTCAACATTAAACTCTAGGAGGGAGAGAGAGAGAGAGACATACCTAGAATAGGGAGGCCGAGGTCGACAGAGAGTAAGAGAGAGAGAGCGAGAATACAGCGGACAGTGGGGGCCTGAGGCATTGAAGTCGATGGACGATGAGAGATTGAAACAAGAATGAGAGAGAAGAGGGGAAAAGAGAGACAGCTGCTGTGGGGAAGAGGGGTTCAAGTTTTCAACAATACCTACCAAGAAACGATCTCCTTTTTGGGAGATTCGGGACTAGAAGTCTCCACAAAACAACATCGTTTCATTTAAAAATAAATAAATTCTAAGGTAAAACGACGTCGTTTGGGGAGTAACCAATTTATTGTCCCAAAAACCACGTCGTTTTATTAAAGAAATCTACTTTTTCTAAATATATATATGTATATTTAGGCCATGTCGAGCGGACGAAGTAAATCTTAGGTGTGCCAACCCCACACCGGGCTCTTAGGTAAGTATATTTCTCTTCCACCCATATATGCACTCACACGTGCACTCACCCACACACATGCCCACATGTGCATTTATCCACCCGCACACGCTCTCTCTCATAATACACACACCTACACGCACTCACAAACACACACACACACATACCAACACGCGCACTCACACACATGCACGACCACATGCACAATGACAACCAAACACACATGCTACTAACACACGCCTACACACAATGACACTCCCAATCGCACACCACCACCACACGCCGCACACAAGGGTGTAGTCCCCCACACACATACAAACACCGCACACACGCAACCACACCACACCCACAAGCACACATGCACATATGCACACGCAAAACACATACCCACATTACACATGCAAGCACACGCGCGCGCACACACACATACACAAACCCGCCACGTATTCACACACACACACAAATATGCATGCACATGCACATAAACATGCACACATGTTGATACTCACACAAACATGCATGCATGCACATACAAACCTGAACGAATGTCGCGCGGTTGATTGTACCACCGACTGTCCTTTCCACCAGCCCAACCTTTGATACCAATGGCTTAGCCTCTATGACAGGCAAACCACCATAAAAACAACCACCAGAACCGCTCAAATATAGCCAAAATAAATGTTTAAATCTAACTGATAAACAAAAGAAGTATCCAAAATCATAATCATCCAACATCAAACTCTGGCAGAGAGAGAGAGAGATACCTGGAGTAGGGAGGCCGAGGTCGACAAAGAGGAAGAGAGAGGAAGAGAATACGACGGTTGGTAGGGACCAGAGCCATTGAGGTTGACGGACGAAGAGAGATTGACACAGGAAAGAGAGAGAATGGGGAAAAGAAAGAGTTGTTGCGGGGGTTTCAAGTTTTCAACAATACCTAACAAGAAACGATGTCGTTTTTGGAAGACTCAGGACTAGAAGTCTTTGCAAAACAACATCGTTTCATTTTAAAAAAATAAATAAATTCTAATACAAAACGACGTTTTATTACAGAAATCTACTTTTACTAAATATATGTATATATAGACTAGGTTGAGCAGACGGAGTAAATCCTGGGCGTCCTAGGGCCCAACAAGAGCCCCGCCCACGGCTCCCACACATATACGCACTCAAACGTGCACCCCCCCACACACGCTCTCTCTCACAATACACACACCCACACCCACAATCACACACTCACACAAACACACACACACATACATATACCCACATGCGCACTCACACATACACGACCGCAACAGCCAAACACACATGCATACACACACCCACACCCAAACGCACCCATCACCACACGCTGCACACACGGGCGTAGTCCCTAACACACACACACACCACACACACAACCACACCACACACACATGGACACATATAAACCCACACACATGGACACATATAAACCCACACACACACCCACACCCACACGCACACACTCATACACACATGCACGCACAAATCCTCACGCGTACTGACACACAAACTTGTTTGCACATTCACACACACCAAAAACGTAAAAACAGATACCCACACTCACACACACCCAAAACACAAACACATCCACCCAAAACACAACTCACATACCCACATCACATATGAAGGCACACGCACGCCCCCACACACACATACACACAAACCATTGTACTCACACACACAAATATACATGCACATACACATAAACATGCACGCATGTAGATACACAAAAACATGCATGCATTTACACACATACACTCATGCACACACGGGCACACTCCCCCACAGACAAACCAACACGAACACACACCCAACACACATACACACCAACACCACAAACACACACACGCACACAACCACAAACCCGCATACGCACATGCACACAAACTTTTATGCACAAACACATACACAGACCCACACACAGACACATGCAAAACACAAACACACGCACACATGCACTCTCATACACACCCACACACAAACCCTCACGTGCACTCGCACACACACAAACTTGTCCATACACACACAGACACCAAAGAAACAAACACAAACAACCACACCCATATCACAAATACAAACACACACAAACATGGATGCACATACACACGAACATGCACACATGCAGATAAACACAAACATGCATGCACACACAAACTTGTTTGCACATTCACACACATACTCAAAACACAAAAACATATACCCACACCCACACACACCCAAATCTCACACACCCACACACAAACACAAACATGCATGCACATGTACACAAAGATGCACGCATGCAGATACACACAAACATGCATGCTCTTACACACACATACACGCATGCACACACAAACCTGAACGAATGTCGCACGGTTGATTAGACCACCGACCGTCCTTCCCACCTGTGCAAGCTTTGACGCCAATAGTTTAGCTTCTGCGATAGCTAAATCACCATAAAAAAAACACCCATAACACTTCCCAAATATAGCCAAAATAAATGCTTAAATCTAACTGATAAACAAATTAAGTATCCAAAATCATAATCATCCAACATCAAACTCTGGTAGAGAGAGAGACATACCTGGAGTAGGGAGGCCGAGGTCGACAAAGAGGGAGAGAGAGGGAGAGAATACGACGGACGGTGGGGGCCAGAAGCATTGGGGTCCACGGACAAAGAGAGATTGAGACAAGAAAGAGAGAGAAGGGGGAAAAGAGAGTTGATGCAGGAGTTTCAAGTTTTCAACAATACCTAATAAGAATCTAGGTCGTTTTTGGGAGACTCAGGACTAGAAGTCTCTGCAAAACAACATCGTTTCATTTTAAAAATAAAAAATAAAAATTCTAAGACAAAATGACGTCATTTTGGAAAGTAACTATTTATTGTCCCAAAAACCACGTCGTTTTATTACAGAAATCTACTTTTACTAAATATATATATGTATATATAGGCTAGGTTGAGCAGACGGAGTAAATCCTGGGTGGCCTAGGGCCCAGCAAGAGCCCCGCCCACGGCTCCCACTCATATACGCACTCACACGTGCACTCACCCACACACAGACCCACGTGTGCATTCACCCACCTACACACGCTCTCTCTCACAATACACACACCCACACCCACAATCACACACAAACACACACACACACACACACACATACCCACATGCCCACTCACACATACACGACCACAACAGCCAAACACACATGCACACACGCCCACACAAAATTTAATTTCACACCCAAACGCACACATCACCACACGTCGCACACACGGGCGTAGTCCCCCACACACTCACACACACCACACTCACGCGCCCCCCACACACACACACAAACATGCATGCATTTACAGACACATACACTCAAGCACACACGGGCACACCCCCCACAGACAAACCGACACGAGCACACACACCAACCCCACAAACACACCCAAAACACAAACACAAACACACACACACACGCACACAGCCACAACCACAAACCCGCACATGCACATGCACATGCACATGCACACAAACTTTTATGCACATACACACACCCAAAACACAATTACACAGACCCACACACAGACACATGCAAAACAGAAACACACGCACTCTCAAACACACCCACACACAAACCCTCACGTGCACTCCCACACACACAAACACCAAAAAAAAAACACAAACAACCGTACCCGCACCCACACACACCCATATCACAAATACAAACACACACCACACACACACAAACATGGATGCACATACACACAAACATGCACACATGCAGATAAACACAAACATGCATGCTCTTACACGCACATACATGCATGCACACACAAACTTGTTTGCACATTCACACATATACCCAAAACACAAAAACAAATACCCACACCCACACACACCCAAATCACAAACACAAACACACGCCCACACACAAACACAAACATGCATGCACATGTCCACAAACATGCACGCATGCAAATACACACAAACATGCATGCTCTTACACACACATACACGCATGCACACACAAACCTGAACGAATGTCGCACGGTTGATTAGACCACCGACCGTCTTTCCCACCTATGCAAGCTTTGACACCAATAGCTTAGCCTCTGCGATAACCAAATCACAAAAAAAAACACCCAGAACACCGCCCAAATATAGCCAAAATAAATGCTTAAATATAACTGATAAACAAAATAAGTATCCAAAATCATAATCGTCCAACATCAAACTCTGGGGAGAGAGAGAGAGAGAGAGAGAGAGAGGGGGGGAGAAACATACCTGGAGTAAGGAGGCTGAGGTCGACAGAAAGGAAGAGAGAGAGAGAGAGAGAATACGACGGACGGTGGGGGCCTGAGGCATCGAGGTCGATGGACAAAGAGAGACAGCTGCTGCGGGGAGGAGGGGTTCAAGTTTTCAACAATACCTACCAAGAAACGATCTCATTTTCGGGAGACTCAAGACTAGAAGTCTCCACAAAACAACATCGTTTCATTTAAAAATAAATTAATTCTAAGGTAAAACGACGTCGTTTGGGGAGTAACCAATTTATTGTCCCAAAAATCACGTCGTTTTATTAAAGAAATCTACTTTTTCTAAATATATATATGTATATTTAGGCCAGGTCGAGTGGACGGAGTAAATCTTAGGTGTGCCAGCCCTGCCCCTGGCTCTTAGGTAAGCATATTTCTCTTCCACCCATATATGCACTCACGTGCACTCACCCACACACATGCCCACGTGTGTATTTACCCACCCACACACACTCTCTCTCATAATACACACCTACACACACTCACACACACATACCAACACGCGCACTCACACAGATACACGACCACATGCACAATGACAACCAAACACACATGCACACAAACACACGCCCACACACAATGACACTCCCAAACGAACACACCACCACATGCCGCAAACACGGGCATAGTCCCACATACAAACACCGCACACACGCAACAACACCACACCCACAAGCACACATACACATATGCACACGCACTCACACACACGCAAAACACAAACACATTCCCACACGCAGACTCATATACACACACGCATGCACAAACCCTCACACGCACTCACACACACACAAACTTGTTTGCACATTCATGCACAGACCCAAAAAACAAAAACATATACCCACACACACACACACACACACCCAAAACACAAACCCATAGACCCACATCACACATGCAGGCACATGCGCGTGCGCACACACACACATACACAAACCCGCGTATTCACACACACACAAATATGCATGCACATAAACATAAACATGCACGCATGAAGATCCTCACACAAACATGCATGCACACACAAACCTGAACGAATGTTGTGCGGTTAATTGGACCACCGACCGTCCTTTCCACCAACCCAAGCTTTGACACCAATAGCTTAGCCTTTATGACAGGCAAACCACCATAAAAACAACCACCATAACACCGCTCAATTATAGCCAAAATAAATACTTAAATCTAACCGATAAAAAAAAAAGTATCCAAAATCATAATCATCAAACATCAAACTCTGGAAGAGAGAGACATACCTGGAGTAGGGAGGCCGAGGTCGACAAAGAGGAAGAGAGAGAGAGAGAGAGAGAATACGACGGACGGTGGGGGCTAGAGTCATTGAGGTCGATGGACGAAGAGAGATTGAGACATGAAAGAGAGAGAAGGGGGAAAAGAGAGTTGTTGCGGGGGTTTCAAGTTTTCAACAATACTTGACAAGAAACGATGTCAGTTTTGGGAGACTCTAGACTAGAAGTCTTTGCAAAACAATATCGTTTCATTTAAAAAAAAATACTAAGACAAAATGACGTCGTTTTGGAGAGTAACTATTTATTGTCCAAAAAACCACGTCATTTTATTACAGAAATCTACTTTTACTAAATATATATATATATATAGGCTAGGCCGAGTGGACGGAGTAAATCCTGGGCGTGCTAGGGCCCAGCAAAAGTCCCGCCCACAACTCCCAGGTAATTAGATTTCTCTTCCACCCATATACGCACTCACACGTGCACTCACCCACCCACACACGCTCTCTCTCACAATACACACACACACCCACACCCACATCCACACTCACACACACACACACATATACCCACACGTGCACTCACACATACACAACAACATACACAATGACACAGCCAAACACACATGCACACAAATACACGCCCACACATAATGACACACCCAAACGCACACACCACCACTCACCGCACACATGAGCGTAGTCCACCACACACACACACAACCACACCACACACACACACGCAACCACACCCACACCCTCACGCGCACTCACACACATTTATTTGCACATTCACACACACACTCAAAACTCAAACAAATAACCACACCCACACACACCCATATCACAAACACAAACACACACTCACACATACACATACACAAACATGCACGCACATACACACAAACATGCAGATACACACAAACATGCACACAAGCAGAAGATACAAACATGCATGCTCTTACACACACATACATGCATGCACACAAATTTGTTTGCACATTCACACACACACCCAAAACACAAAAACAAATACCCACACCCACACACACCGAAATCACAACCACAAACACACCCACATACACACACAAACATGCACGCATGCAGATACACAAACATGCATGCTCTTACACACATACATGCATGCACACACAAACTTGAACGAATGTTGCACGGTTGATTAGACCACCGGCCGTCCTTCCCACATGTGCAAGCTTCAACACCAATAGCTTAGCCTCTGCGATAGCCAAACCACCATAAAAAAAACCACCAGAACACCGCCCAAATATAGTCAAAATAAATGCTTAAATCTAACTGATAAACAAAATAAGTATCCAAAATCATAATCATCTAACATCAAACTCTAGAGAGAGAGAGACATACCTGGAGTAGGGAGGACGAGGTTGACAGAGAGGAAGAGAGACAGAGACAGAGACAGAGAGTACGACAGACGGTGAGGGCCTGAGGCATTGAGATTGATGGACGAAGAGACATTGAGTCAGAAAGTGAGAGAAGGGGGAAAAGAGAGGCAATTGCTGTGGGGAGAAGAGGTTCAAGTTTAGAACAATACCTAACAAGAAATTATCTGTTTTTGGGCGACTCGGGACTAGAAGTCTCAACAAACAATATCGTTTCATTTTAGAAATAAATATATTCTAAGATAAAACGAGATCGTTTTGGGGAGTAACCTATTTATTGTTCCAAAAAGTTTTATTAAAGAAATCTACTTTTCTAAATATATAAATGTATATATATATATATGTGCAAGGTCGAGCAGACGGAGTAAATCCTGAACGTGCTAGGCCCGGCAAAAGCCCCACGCCTGGCTCCCAGGTAAGCAAATTTCTCTTTCACCCATATACGCACTCACAAGTGCACTCACTCACACACACGTGGACGTGTGCATTCACCCACCCACACGCTCTCTCTCTCACAATACGCACACCCACACCCACACTCACACCCACACACACACATATACCCACATGCGCACTCACACATACACGACCACATGCACAATGACACAACACACATGCACACAAACACACTTCCACACACAATGACAAACCCAAACGCACACATCACCACACACCACACACATGGGCGTAGTCCCCCACACACACTTACACACCACACACACATGCACACATACAAACCCACACACATAAAAAAAACACACACACACACACATGCACACTCATACACACACACAAACCCTCACGCGCACTGACACACAAACTTGTTTGCACATTCACACACACCAAAAACAGAAAAACAAATACCCACACTCACACACCCAAAACACAAACACAATGACAGCCAAACACACATGCACAAAAACACACGCTCACACACAATGACAAACCCAAACGCACACATCACCACACACCGCACACATGGGCGTAGTCCCCCACACACACTTACACACACCACACAAACGCAACTGCACCGCACAAACATGCACACATACAAACCCACACACCCACACACACATGCACACGCACACTCATACACGCACCCATAAACCCTCACGCGTATTGACACACAAACTTGTTTGCACATTCACACACCCATAACACAAACACACGGCCACACATAATGACAAACCCAAACGCACACATCACCACACACCGCACACATCCCCCCCCCCCCCCCACACACACACACACACACACACACACACCACACAGACGCAACCACACCACACCACACCACACCAAACATGCACACATAAAAACCCACACACATGCACACTCATACACACAAAAACCAGCGCACACATACACACAAACATGCACGCATGTAACACACCTAAAACACAAACTCACAGACCCACATCACACAAGCAGGCACACGCGCCCACACACACAAACATGCATGCATATAAACATGCACGCATGCAAATACACACACAAACATGCATGCACTTACACACACATACACTCATGCACACACGGGCACACTCCCCCACAGACAAACTGACACGAACACACCAACACCACAAACACACACGCACACAACCACAACCACAAACCTGCACATGTACATGCACACAAACTTTTATGCATAAACACATACACACACCCAAAACACAAACACACAGACCCACACACAGACACATGCAAAAGATAAACACGCACACACGCACTCTCATACACACCCACACACAAATCCTCACGTGCACTCGCGCACACACAAACTTGTAGGCACATACACACAAACGCCAAAAAAACAAACACAAACACCCAAATACACACACACCCAAAACACAAACACACAAACCCACACAACGCATGTAGGCGCGCGCACACACACACACACACCCAAAACACAAACACACAGACTCACACCACACATGTAGGCACACACACACAAACCAGTGCGCGCACACACACACATGCATGCATGCACATACACACACAAACATGCATGCATGTAGATACACACAAACATGCATGCACTTACACACACTTACAAGCATGCACACACAAACCAAACGAATGTCACATGGTTGATTAGACCACTAGTCGTCCTACCCACCTGCCCAAGCATCGACACCTATAGCTTAGCATCTACGACAGCCAAACCACCATAAAAACAACCACCAGAACACCGCTCAAATATAGCTAAAATAAATGCTTAAATCCAACTGATAAACAAAATAAGTATCCAAAATCATAATCATCCAACATCAAACTCTGGGGGAGAGAGAGAGACATACCTGAAGTAGGGAGACCGAGGTCAACAGAGAGGAAGAGAGAGAGAGAGAATACGACAGGCGGTGGGGGCCTGAGGCATTGAAGTTGATGGACGAAGAGAGATTGAGATAGGAAAGAGAGAGAAGGGGAAAATGAGAGAGTTGATGCGGAGAGAAGTGTTTCAAGTTTTCAACAATACCTAACAAGAAACGATGTCGTTTTGGGAAGACTCGAGACTAGAAGTCAAAACAGCATCGTTTCATTTAAAAAAAAAAATCTAAGACAAAACGACATCATTTTGGGGAGTAACTATTTATTGTCCCAAAAATCACGTCGCTTTATTACAGAAATCTACTTTTTCTAAATATATATATATGTATATATAGGCCAGGTCGAGCAGACAGAGTAAATCCTGGGCGTGCTAGGGCCAAGCAAAAGCCCCGCCCACGGCTCCCAGGTAAGTAGATTTCTCTTCTACCCATATACGCACTCACATGTGCACTCACCCACACACACGCCCACGTGTGCATTCACCCACCCACACACACTCTCACAATACACACCCACACCCACACACTCACACACACACACACACACACACATATACCCACACGTGCACTCACACATACACAACAACATGCACAATGACACAACCAAACACACATGCACACAAACACACGCCCACACACAATGACACCCAAATGCACACACCACCACTCGCCGCACACACGGGCGTAGTCCACCAAACACACACCCAACACACAGCACACACACAACCACACCACACAAACACACCCAAATCACAAACACACACCCACACACCCACACACACACACACACACATGCATGCACATACAAACCTGAACAATGTCGCAAGGTTGATTAGACCACCGGATGTCCTTCCCACCTGTGCAAGCTTCGACACCAATAGCTTAGCCTCTGCGATAGCCAAACCACCATAAAAAAACCACCAGAACACCGCCCAAATATAGCCAAAATAAATGTTTAAATCTAACTGATAAACAAAATAAGTATCCAAAATAATTATCATCTAACATCAAACTATGGCACAGAGAGAGAGAGACATACCTTGAGTGGGGAGGCTGAGGTCGACAAAGAGGAAGAGAGAGACAGAGACAGAGAGTATGACAGACGGTGAAGGCCTAAGGAATTGAGGTCGATGGACAAAGATAGATTAAGACAGGAAAGGGAGAGAAGAGGGAAAAGAGAGCCAAATCACCATAAAAACAACCACCAGAACACCTCCCAAATATAGCCAAAATAAAAGCTTAAATCCAACTGATAAACAAAAGAAGTATCCAAAATCATAATTATCCAAAATCAAACTCTGGCAGAGAGAGAGAAACATACTTGGAGTAAGGTGGCCGAGGTCAACAGAGAGGAGAGAGAGAGAGAGAGAATACGACTGACAGTGGGGGCTTGAGGCATTGAGGTAAATGGACGAAAAGAGATTGAGACAAGAAAGAGAGAGAAGAGGGAAAAGAGAGAGAGTTGATGCGGGGAGAAGGGGTTCAAGTTTTCAACAATACCTAACAAGAAATGATCTCGTTTTCGAGAGATTCGGGACTAGAAGTCTCCACAAAACAACATCGTTTCATTTTTTTTAAAAAAAATCAATTTTAAGATAAAACGACGTCGTTTTAGGGAGTAACCTATTTATTGTCCCAAAAACCACATCATTTTATTAAAGAAATCTATATATTAAGCCAGGTGGAGCGGACGAAGTAAATCTTGGGCGTGCTTGGGCCCAACAAGAGCCCCGCCCCCAGTTCCCAGGTAAGCATATTTCTCTTTCACCCATATATACGCACTCACACGTGCACTGACCCACACACATGACCACGTGTGCATTCACCCACCCACACACGCTCTCTCTCGCAATATACACACCCACACCCACACTCTCACGCACACACACACACATATATACCCACACGCGCACTAAAACATACACACCCACATGCACAATGACACACCCAAACAGACATGCACACAAACATGCACGCCCACACACAATGACACCCAAACGCACACACCAACACACACCGCACACACAGGCACACTCCCCCACAAACACACCCACACAAATACACACACCCCACATACACACCTAAAACATAAACACAAACACTCATGCACGCGCGCGCACAAACCCACATGTGCACTCACACACACACAAACTTGTTTGCACATACACACAAACACACACACCCTCACCCACACACACACAAGCATGCATGCATATGCACACACGCACACACAATCATACACACAAACTTGCACACACTTACTCGCACACCACACACACACGCACCCATGTGCATGCACACACAAACACACCCACTTGTACACTCACACACAACCACATGCATGCTCACACGTGTGCAAGCACTCGCTCACACACTAACACACACTCACGCACACACAAAATGAAATCAGAGCAAAAACTTTTGAACAAATATATATATACTGGACTTGATGATGTGCCATCAATTATTTGTAGTACTGCAGAATAACAAATTACAAAAAGTATTGACCTACTGAATGAGTCAATGACATCACCTAACAACTAAAACTAAAAGGAAAAAAAACAATGTATATGAGGGTATTAGACTGAAGGAAAGACCAGATAGATCGATAACCTATAGAACATATGTTTGACACACATCTCTAGTTGAATCTCCCCCTATCAAAGCCCAAGGTAGTCTTCAACCTGAGTAAAGAGGGGTTGGTGTTTTGCATTTTTTAAAGAGAAACAATATCTCATCAACTTTGTCTAAAGGTCATCCTGTAATGGTCTACCATTTCTAAAGCAACTTTCATCCACAAATTTCAGCATGTTTATTTGGATTTTTCCTGACAACATCAGAGTTTTTAGTGGTATTAGTAATTAAATAACTCCGCATGCTCACCTATTTGGATTTTTCCTGACAATATCAGAGTTCTCAGTGGTATGCATTCCTGCAATATTAGTGAGAGTTTTAGAATGCAGAAATTCAAGAAGGCAGATAAGAGTAATCAATCTCACGATTTTCTCCCCAAGTGAGTACAGTTCCAAAACTCCATCCAGGTAAGCGCTTGTCCATTGAATCCTCCTAAAATTTGAAATAAATGGAACAAAAAAGGTTTGTACAAAAGTTATATTAAATTAAGTCCTCAGCAAGAAGTTGCATGCTTACATCTGTTGCTTTTGGTCTTCTCATTGAGCGGGCAAAAAATTTCTTATAGGCATCCTTCAATTTTTCAATTGGTTGAGCATTCCTATTTAATGGTAAGTTTAATCAGAGATAAATTTCTGCAATGCATGAAAATAAGATAAATAGAGCCGAATCAAATGTCATAAACAGATTTTGAAAATAGAATCAGCATAAAACACTGGTCAGAGCATATGTCAATAACTTATTACAGATGACCAATACTTTGAAGTTACATTAATGGATGAAATGCAGCACAAATACAATGATATGTAGAATAATACAATAAAGCGAGTCTTACCTGGATATCCCAAGATCATAAATTTCGTTGGCAAGTTTCAACTTATTCTTCAGTTCCATGTGACAAGCTTTCGATATGTACACAGCATGTGACTTGCCAATTTCATTTGCATCTAGAAAATTGTATATGATTTCTGCATCAACACAATTTTCAGCCTGCAATAGAATTTTATATTTCAAACAGCAATCCAAGATAGGATCCAGGAGCAATGACATATATATTCTTTATTTTAAAAAAGGAGAAGTAAACAAGGTAAAAAGGACCCACATATTCCAACCACACTTTAAGGCATCGTAGATCATCCTTAAAGCGATCCCAATGCCAAAAAGTACGCACGCATTGTTCATATATCACAACCAACCCCGAGTAGTCTCCACCCGGTGGAAATGCTTGCTGAACCCACATAATACACCTGCCAAACGAAAACAGAAAAGTTGCCGTTAATCTCTATAACAAATCCCTCTTAGAAGATGACATTTGTAGCAGTAAAGAATTTCACAAGTTTAGGAGAAGAAAGACTTGGGGTATTGGAATATATGAAAACCCCTGAAAAACCCAATATCATGCAGGAAGCAATAAATCCCATCTTATATAAGAGTTTATTCTGATTTCGCAACCTTAAATCTGAGGGTCATTGTTTGGATAGACGGAAATTCCAGCTGCTTAACTTTGTGGTGTTGGAATTTCTCTAGAAATGAAATAACAAAATCCAGTCAAACCAAAGTTGAGAGTGCTCACTCGAGCCATGGCTGAAGTGGGTCATCTCCATTATACTCATCGATCGCCTCGATCAACCTCCTAAACCCAGGATAAAGAAATTAACCCAAAACTTAATCGTCAGCATTGATTGATAAAAGAACTTCAAGAACGAAAAATGAATCTTCGGTTTTCGAGAAGAGATTTCTTGAGATGATTGTCGTTGTGGGATTTGAGGGCGTTATTTAGGATGCCAACTTTACGGCCTCTCTTCAAGGGCCTCACGTTCTCCTTTCTCTGGTTCTTCTTCCTGAACTGGACGGACACATAATATTTTTGAATTTTTGAAAAACGATTAGGGTTCTCTCCGCTAACCGTTGGAGTTGTCTTTATATAGAAATTGAAAGTTTGTGAGCTCGGCCGTCCCCCGACCTTCAACAAAGTTTTGAAATTCCACGATCCCAATTTGGGCTGGGCCGAAACTACTCGACTCTAACATTCGGCCCATGTAAAAATGGAATTCTAAAAGACATATTCTTCAAATTTTTTCTAAAAGATGGAGCAAGATTTTTTAAGTTGACGTTTGGATAATGAGTTGAATAAAATATTATTATAATATTATGTTTTAATATTATTATTATTTTTTAATTTGAAAATTTTGAATTGTTTATTATATTTTGTTTGAAAACTTGAAAAAATTGTAATGATGAGATAAGATGAAGTTTTTTTTTTCCAAATAGTCGAAGGTCACATGTCCAGGAGTGACCTCCTCCCCAATTTTATTAAAAACCCTCACTTATAGCTGAGGAATAACAAATAAAATCAAACCAAGGACACCAAAACCAAAAATGAATAAATACAACTCAGGAGCCAATAAATCCCCAAACCCACGCTCCAAACGTCTCTAAAGAAAACAACTCCACATTATTGGCCCCTAATATAGGGAAGACCCCATTTATCAGTACGTACAAACCCACAAAAATGTCTATCTCTAAATTCCTTCCCCCAAAAATCAAAATTACGTCCCATCGCCCCCTTCTTAGCAAGAAAGTCGGCTACCATGTTTGCTTCACGATAAATATGCCGCACACAGACATTCATCAAACGAAATAACTGAATTGATTCTTCCCAAAATTCTCATAAATACCAAAATTTGCACACACCGGACCAAAACCATCCCACAATCACCATCGAGTTCGACTCTACCACAAAATCTCTCGACCCAAGTTAATGACACAACTTTAGACCATCAAGGAAAGCTTGACATTCGGCAACATTATTCGTGGCATAACCATAACAATGAGCAAACCCAGCAATGACCTTCCCATGGTGATCTCTAATGACACCACCCCCTCCAGATATGCTTAGATTACCATATGACCCTCCATCAACATTCAACTTAACCAACCCCACCCCCGGCCTAGAGCAAGCAATCTTCTTCACCTACTTATTACCTACCAGCACCATTAGGCAATTTAGATCCTACAAAATCAAAACATCCTTGCCATTAAGTTTTTTTAGTTTCCTTAAAGAAGTTGAAAGTTTCACAAAAAAACCTTTAACACATCGCACAATTCGTCTCCAATCAAAAATCCCCCCCCCTCCATACACATCTGGCCCTTCAAATAGACCACGTAATAATTTTCAGCGCAACCCCACAAAGCCATCCCACTTGAGAACAAGTAGATGCCCGTAGCCACCGAACATCCACAACCCCTTGCCACCTTCTCACCTGCGGCATCCTAATCCCAAACACCCCAGCAAAAAAATCTCAAACCCGCCTAGCTCCTTCCCCTTCACACAAAACATGATCTAATGTTTCCATCCGAGCAACCTCACAACAATTACACTTCGATACCATTGGAATACCCAGCTGCCTAATTCTTTCATCCACTGGTAGAGCATGAAGATGAGCTCGCCACATCATAAAATACATTTTTTCTGGAACTTCATTTTGCCAAAGCCACTTCCTCCACAAGCAGATCGGGCCGCTTTGTCTCACTGAGTCCCATACCAGCTTAGACGTTAATTCCCCATCTTCTGCTAGCTTCCATACGTAAAAGTCCCTCCCCTCTCGCAACCTCACCTGCAAATTCACAATCTTTTCCGCCATTTCCTCACCAATGAGTTGCTGCACTCTAGGCACATCCCAGCTATTTTTTGCAAGAAAGTCACGGACCTTCAAGCCCGGATCACCAACCACCACCTCCGAATCAACCACTACACCATCCCCAACCAATTATCAAACCAAAAGCTTGAGTCCCCCCCTCGGATTAGACATCTAGAATTACTCAACACAATAGAGAACACCTTTAAAATACCTCTCCAAAATCTCAAGCCCCTCCCCAACGATACCATCGAAACTATATGTGAATTACCAGCATATTTTTCCTTAAAGAAATAAGCCCACAAAGAACCCTCCCTTTAATAACTTCCAAGCAAACTTCATGATTAAGGAATTTTGAGCATCCGATAGATCCTGAATTCCCAACCCCACTTCATCCACTGGCAAACAAATCCTCTTCCATGAAACCCATTTTCTCTTTTTTGCCTCTGTACTCGAACCTCATAAAAAATTTACAAAAATCCCATTTAGCTCCTTAACTACTCCTTTCAGTACATTCATCACATATAGCAAATGAATCAGCAAGCTATTTAATACATGTTTCAAGAGAATAACTTCCCCCCCAAAGGATAAGAGCTTTCCCTTCCATCCTGCAAGCTTTTTTTGCACTCTTACCAATAATGGCTCAAATAAACGAAGCATCATACTGCCCACATACAATGGCACTCCCAAATAAATACAAGGCCTCGATCCTTCCACAAAACCAGTCAAGTTCTTCAAATCTTCCTTCCTGGACAATGAGAAAGATGAAGAAAAGAATATAGACGATTTACTTAGACTCACCTCTTGTCCTGACATCTTCTCATACACCTTCAGAATTCGCATAGTGTTACAGATTGAATCTCTACTACCATTCAAAAATAACAAGTGGTCATCAGCATATAACAGATGCGTAATTACTCTGCCCCCCATAGACTGAAACGACTTTATTCTTTCCAATAAAAATTCTTGATGAAACAACCGAAACAAGATCTCCTCCGTCAAAATTAAAAGATAAGGCAATAATGGATCACCTTGACGTAAACCCCAAGAGGATCTGAAAAAACCCTTCAAGCTTCCATTTAACATAACTGAAAAAACCGGTTAGGAAACACAATTATAAATGATAGTTCGACACTTCTCAGAAAAACCCAACCTCTTTAATACCTCTATCAAAAATCTCCAATTCACCTGATCATACGATTTCGCCATATCAATTTTAATCATTACTTTCCCACCTCTAGCTTTCCTATTCAGACCACTCACCATTTCCTGAGGAATTGATATATTATCAAAAATGCTTCTACCTCGCACAAAGGCCGCTTGTTCCGGCGAAATGATCCCTTCTAAAATTGGAGCCAGTCGATTCACCAACAGTTTCGATAAAATTTTATACACTACCCCACATAAACTAAATGGCCGAAACTAAGAAAAGGAAGCCGACACTTCCACCTTTGGAATTAAAACAATGTTAATTGCCCCAAAGAATGAAGACAAAGGAATACCTTCAAAGAAATCACATGCCATATCCAATAAATCATCCTTATTGGGTCCCCCACATGCGTTGAAACCTAAAAGGCCTTACACCTCTCCTACTCTCACGTGCCATAGAAATCAACATCGCCGCATGATCCAATGACGTTCTTGTTAAATACTCAACCCGAGCATCAACAAAAAGATTTATAAAATCGGTAGTCACCAAGACCATATCTAGTTTGGCCCAAATACACCGACCACCCAGCCTCCCATTACACCATGACATCCTCTGGCCCTCAAAAGGAAGCTCTAACAAACTGCAATCCTGGATACACACATTAAAATCTGCCTTAGCGCAAGGAGCACGAAACAATCCTCCTACTTTTTCATCATCACTTCTAATAATATTAAAAGCTCCCGCCACCAACCATAGTCGTAACCCAGGATCAATCCCGCACAAAGAAGCCCATAAATCTTGCCGATTAGTTTGAAAATAGCTTGCATATACTATCGTAACCAGAGTGCGTATCTCACCCTTAACAAACCAGCCTGACAACGCCTTATCCGAACATGAAACAAATTCAAAATCTAGCCCTTCCTCCCAAAATAGCCAAACTTTACCTCAGCATTATTCACATAATGTGGTAGTTTCATCCACTTTGCCCACCTACCATATTTATTTGAAACAAGAAATGGTTCTAAAATAGCTACCACCGATAAATGGTATTTATTTAATAAATGCCAAAACCTACTCTTCGACGAAAGAATTCCCCTAATATTCCAAACTAAAAAATTCAACACCATTAAAAAAATTTATTCGAGCGCGTCACCCTATCAAGGACAACAATAGGCTGTTCTTTCTTGGTCCCTCGTGGTTTTCTTTGAGAGAAGTTCAACTCCGTATCAGATTCATAACATTTCCGAGCCATCTCCACACCACCTTGACCCAGCTCATCTTCTGATAAAGAATGCCCCAAGGCATTGTCCCCTCCTCTGCCATACTCCCCCCTCTCTGCCAAATGGAACAACTCAAACTCCATAGCTTCATCAATTATTTTAAGTGAACTTCGAGGGCTCAATACGCCATCACACAACTCCGCTCGGCCCTCACCATTAGCTTCTAGTTCAGATTGTTCAAACCAATTTCCCCTGCTCATCTCAGTAGCCAACATTGGCCCTTCTGCCTCATTCAGTATGCCATCGTTATTCCCAGCCATTCTCCCAGTAGATGGAACATCAAACTCTGGGGGAGAGAGAGGGCACCCCTTCCCCACACCCCGCCCTGCATGGGGTGGGGGGTGGGGTTTTCACCTCCGTCCCTCGCCCCCGGGATGTGCGGGGAGGATTCCTAATCAGTCTCACCTCCTTCTACTTAAAAAAAATATTACATTTTATTTTATTTAAAAATTATTTCTAAGTGTAAAAGTAATTAAAAATACATTTTTAGACCTAAATTATAAATTTAAATTTTGTAAATATGACTATAATTTAAAATTTATGTAATTTTTAAATTTGCTAGTGCATATTTTGTGTAAATTGTAGTGTATTAGTTTTTAAACTTTGTGGTTTTTAAATTTACCAATGCATATTTTGTGAACAAGTCTAACAAATTGTAATATATATTTATATATATACAATTTGTAAAATGTAAATATATATTTATGTTTATATATATGTATAATATATATATATACATATAAATGTAAGCGGGGGCAGGGCGGGGGAAATGCGGGAGGGATTGGGCCCTCCCCGCCACCCGCCCCCGCTAGGGGCCCTAGATGCGGGGTGGGGGGCCCCGCCCCCGCATGGGTGGAGTGGGGTTGCCCACCCCGCCATGCGGAGCCAGAGCGGAAGCTGGGCGGGGCAGGGCCCCATTGCCCACCCCTACCAGAAAGTCCCTCCATTTGAGGCTGAACATGATCACAAACCTGCCCACATCCATCTACATAGAAGACCTTCGAAACTGTCATTGCCCCTCCAAACAACGTTGTTTAATACCTTCCAGCAACACCGTTCGTCTTGAAGGTTGCACTACGCCTACTTCTTCTGCTGCCTTCTCTGGTTCCCTCACCCCCACCGACTTCTAGACTTGTGCCAATTTCTCTTTGCCGCCCTCACCATCATTCACTCGCATCTTTCCCTTCCGCTCCCTCTCAGTCCAACCACACTTATTCTCTTGGTGCCCCTATCGACGACAACTTGAACAATACAGAGGAAGCGATTCATAAACAACCTCTTGGAAATGGCTATTTGCCACCCCTGGGGGACCAATCCAGAATGAACGCCTCACAGGTTTAGAAACATTTATCTCTACACAAATTCTTGATGCCTCCGGATGCATGACACGCCGTCGCATTATCTCGTTTTAGGAACCTTCCAAAACCACCCCCAACACTTCTCAAAATAGAAACATGAAAAAAATTTGGAGCCCTGACAACGTCAACCAAACTGGAACCATTGGAGAATCCTCTTCTTCTCCGAAATCTGGCGTCCAATGGAACACCTTGTAAGAAACACCCATCATATCTGAATTTTCCCTTGCCATCACCTGAATAAAATCCTCCTCATTTGCCAAACGAATCAAAACATTCCTAGGATTTCTGAGTTGCCCCACCACAGGAACATATTTCAAACCCCACCGATTGCAAATGAAGTTGCGAATATGGTCTAGAGACGGTCGCCTACGGAGGAATTTTAGAGCCACCAAAAATCGGAAAGGCTCAAGGCCAAGTTTGATTTCCACCTTAAAGAAGAGGAAGAACATCTCACCCTCGTTAAATCTAGGCTCCCTCACAAGATCCACTTCTAGAAGAGGTTGTGGCCTTGCACCCATAATATCAGCTAGAGAATGAGCCAGACAAAGCCGCACCTATCAATAACGCATCTTGATTCCTCTTGTCCGCATCTTGTACTCCCAAAGCCGGCAAAGAAACACTTGCACCATCCGTTCGCCCCAAGGAGGTGGCAGCCGAAGCCATACAAGAAGACCCTAGGTGATCCCCAATTCGAGAGAGAAATTGAGGCATGCCACGTCAAAAATATAAGAAATCGAGAAGACCATATGAGATAAGATGAGTTGAGATCACTTCTCAATCCAAACGGGGCCTCTTCCTTAGGTCTATATATTTATATATACATTTCTTAAATTTTGAAGGCCACATTTATGAGTTTTTAACAAAATGAGATACTATTTTATTATATTTTTTTTTGTGGAAATCCAATCATTTTAGATGAAATAATTACGTATTATTTCTCCAATTATTATTTAGAGCCAAACAGGGACTTAATAATTTTTTGGAGCTTGTGGGGACCAATACCACGGCTCAAACAATGTGCTAATGTAAGTGTCAATGAAATGGGATTATCTTCATTTCAAGTGAAACAAATCACATTTATTTAATGTATAACATTTAACATTGTATTTTTGAATGGTTAGATTTATAAATAAAATAATCTAAATATCTAAATTGAAAATGTTAGAAACTAGAGTAGTTTTCCACAATTATCTTACTTTTTTTTATATGTTTATTAGATTAGTCATTGTTGAAAAAGCTAAAATTCAAAATAATAATGATAATATCTAGCATTGATCTCTACTAAATGAATAACCTCATTTAAATTGTTATTTTCCATAGAAAAAATATCTAAAAAATAAAATATGTACGAGATTATAAGACTCTTACTTATATTTTGCATTATTATTCTATTTTTATTACACTATATTATTATGTCTCTTCTATCAGCTTTTGGATAAACTTTTATATGAAATTAATAGTTTTGGCCTAGTTTGGGTATTGGGATTCTCAGGTATTCTGATAATACTTCACTATCCAAACGCAACCTTAAAGATTTAGACCATGGGCTTGGCCCATAATTTTACTGCGAATGGTATAACAGCAAACGGCCGTTGTCTGTCTCGACTTATCCAAGATTCAAGAAAATATAAAAACATGAAGAGTGGCGCTCCAGGCCTGTCGGGTGTGAAGATTAATTTCACACCGGCGAATCAACAAGTGCCACGTAGGCATTCCAAAAAGAATTGAAATAGACTCGCATACACCCGAAACCTCTCTCTCTCCCTCTTTCTCTCCCTCTCCCTCCCCCATCTGCACTCATGTAGCAGATCCACAGAGACACTATGGTCCAACCAAGTACCCATGTAATCAAGAGCTTCCTCCACCATGCTTTGGGGACTCTCTTACCCAATATACTGGTAGTAGTAGTGGATCTTCCAACTGTTTCCCGAGATATTCTCCCACCATTTTATCTACATCTTGCCACTATCACCAAGCAAACCAATCTTGGTGTCCACTATTCCACTATTTATGAACCAGTTCATGGAAATTGCAGACACAATCCAGTAACATAGCATCAAAAGCAGATGCCCCACTGGGTTTCCAACTTGTTGAAATCAAACAAGAATGAATTTAAGCATATGGGTATTAAAGGTTGACTCTTTTGAGTAGACAAATCTTAATAGAACTATGCACAAACACGTGAAAGACCAGAAATGGTAGTAGAAGAAGAAGCAGCAATAGGAAGATAAAGAGGTGAGCAGAGTAAAATCATGGACATTGAGGAAAAAATGAATCATCGAGAAAAAGGTTGGAGAAGAATATGGTAATGGTGGTAGAAATGTTTGCTAGCCACATCTTGAGTGCAAATGGGGGAGGGAGAGGGAGAGAAAGAAGGAAAGGGACAGTCAGCGTCTTGAGTGCAGATGGGGGAGGAGAGGGAGAGAAAGAAGGAGAGGGACAATCGGCGTCTTGAGTGCAGATGGGGGAGGAAAATGAGAGAAAGAAGGAGAGAGACAATCGGCGTCTTGAGTTCAGATGGGGGAGGGAGAGGGAGAGGTTTCGGGTGTATGCGGGTCCATTTCAATTCTTTTTGGGATGTCTACGCTACATTTGTTGATTGACCGGTGTGAAATTAATCTTCACACCCTACCGGCCTCAAGGTTTTCTCAAACATGAAATGAACAAAACAATTGAAGCAAAAGAAAAGAGTTAACTAAAAAATAGTACAATCTTATCCTAACAATCCAAAATGGGTAGTTGATTTGGATGGATTTCCGGATAGAGAAAAGCTTGGGGCCGGATGGGTGCCAAAATAATTTTCACACAGGCCAATAAGAAACAGCCATGTAGGCATTCTAGAAAAATCAGAGATGAGCCCGTATGCACAAGACAAACGCTCTCCCTCTCCTTCTTTCTTCCCAAAACTGTTGCGGTGAACACCTCACAGAGATGAGCCCGTATGCACAAGACAAACGCTCTCCCTCTCCTTCTTTCTTCCCAAAACTGTTGCGGTGAACACCTCACAGAGATGAGCCTCAAGGCCATATTGCCGATTAGCTTCTTGTTACATCTTGAATGCGAGAACTTTGTGCCTTTCTCACAAGTGCCTTTCTAACGAGATGGAACTTCGGGCAGGCGTGAATCCTTGAAACTAGCATGCTTTGGCCAGATTCTTGTGTCCACAATGATTATTATCACATCTGAAGCCAAGTCGGATGCATTCCAAAGTCCTTTTCCAGGTCGTAAGCCAAGAAATTGAGGGGTGCGTGTGGTGTGGAGGCTTCACATTTCATTAGGTGTAGCAGATTGAAAGCCATCAAGTTTTTTCAAGGATTTAAGTTGTTTGGGGGAAAGCTGGGCGGAAAAACCAGAAATGGCGGTTTCATATACATAAAGAAGCTCTTGGGGTGATGTTTCTTCTTCTTCATCTTGAGATGAGATCTGACTCACCTGAGATAAGGAATCATTCACATATTCGAACAATTGTTTGGCACTTCCTGGAGCATCATTATGCGCTGTAATTTTGGTCTTGTCCATATAAATTATGTATGTTTGTTGGCCCATCGAAGCCATTGAAGTCGTTGTCATGAGATGAAGACCAGAAAAAACAAGAATGTCCAAAACATCATGATGGCTGTAGAACATAAGAATAACAAAAGAATTCGGATGTATAATGTACTCGCAAGAATGAACATGGAAGAAAAAACGTAGGATGAGAAACCAGTCCAACTGTGAGGTGTTCGCTACAACAGTTTTAGGAAGAAAGAAGGAGAGGGAGAGTGTTTGCTCTGTGCATGCGGGCTCATCTCTAATTTTTCTGGAGTGCCTACGTGGTTGTTTCTTATTGGACCATGTGAAAATTATTTTAGCACCCATCCGGCCCCAAGCTTTTCCCTTCTGGATAATGTTGGGAAACAATGTTCCTATGGAGGGAGGGATTTCCCTGTGGTGCTTCCCCATGCCAATTGCTACACCTCCATCGTCACCAACCAATAAAAAAACCCTGAAAAAAAGGTGGAAACAATTATTGCATTGATGACCATGACCAAATGTATATGAACCACAAATCAGTAGGCTATTTAGGATCAACTATTAACCAAAGGAATGTATTAAAATCTCATCTTGAAATGTATGGCTCAATAATTTCAATTTGTTTTTTATTTATTTAAGAGGTATTAGAATTTCAAAGACGATAATTAATTGAAATATAAAAAAGATTAAGAATATATGTTTCAAACATAAAATTTAATACAAGAGAAAGAAATGTAGAATGCATTTTATGTATCTCTTTTTTATTATCTACGTATTAAAATTCGAACAAGTTTTTTAAAAACATTATGTATGAGTTTGACTCATTTCTTTTAAAGAAATGATATTTGCAGTTATAGAGTGTGTAAGTGCACCACAATCATTTAAAAAATGAATAAATATAGGATCCACGTGAAAAAAATTAATTTTTTAATGGTGGATTCTACACTTTTTCAAAAGAATTGCACAGTACTTACACATTCCGCAACTGTATTAAGCATTACTCATCTACTGTAACAAAAGATAATTGTGTGTGGCTCACATGTCGCTTGTCAAGCGTGAGTTTCACACATCTGTGTGTGTTAGGGCCTTTAAACAGTACTACACACACAACATGGATAGATTTGTTGACTCCATATCTTACTTACCTAATTGCAACCAATATGGGGTGTTCGAATCCTAATTATTTGAGTATGTTTTTTACTTTCCTTAACTAAAGAGTCTAGATGAAAATAATGGAGAGCTTTCATCAACAATACAGGAATAACAAATTGCAGTGTTCTTTTTCAGGATGCAACATTAACCACATTCAAATAGTGCACTACTTGGACTCTATCATCCTAATGTGAATAATGATTTTGAGTCTGTTTATTCACACAAGATTTTATAGCGGGTGCAGCTATTCAGTTCTATCATTTTGTTCGTTCAAAGTTACCATTAGTTCAAATTGGTTTTTATATTTTATATTTTTAAAATGTTAAAAAAAATACACAAATACACTAGTGGTAACATTTTTAACCATTTTGGAAAAAAACAAATTCAAATACATTAGTAGTAACTTTGAGGGGACAAAATGATGGAGCTAACTAACATTATTATTTCCTATCTATCATTTTTGTTTGAACTATTATACAAACTTATTTTTTTAACAATATGATCTAATTTATTTGTTTCAATTGTCTTTAAATGCGTATATAATCTATTGAAATAGGGTTTTGTTGATCTTTCCTATTATTCTTTATTTTTAAGCAAGCATTTTATAGATAAATTAAGTAGTTACAAGATACTAGATTCAATGGGGTGAAAGTCCCCAACAATCATCCCAAAACAAGAAAATGCAACACCAAAGAAATAAAAAAAGAAGAATCCAGAGATAAAAGTTTGGTTCCCACTCATTTTCCACTAAGGGGAAGCCGTTTGAAGCGGTTTATGCATTGTCTAATAAATAGACTATAAAACTAAGACTAAAAGTCGTAGTGGATTGTTGTGTATTGCATTTTGCTAGTTTGGTCCAGCTGAAGGAGACATTCACGAGCATTTTATCTTGATTCTTTGTTAGGAAAAGCGGGAAACATAGAGAAGTAACAACAAGAGATGAGTCAATACACCCGCTCTTGGCTCCCAGTTAAGCATATTTCTCTTCCACCCATATGCGCACTCACATGTGCACTCACACGCGCACTCACCAACACAAACGCCCATGTGTGCATTCACCCACTCACCCACACACACACACACTCTCTCTCTCTTTCTCACATGCACGCACACGCACACACACACACAAACATACACCCATGCGCACGCACACATACTCGACCACATGCACAATGACACAGCTAAACACACATGCACACAAACACATATGCCCACACACAATAACACACCCAAACACACACACACACACACACTGACACACACACACACACACGAACACACTCCACACACACACACCTGAAACACAAACACACGCACACTTATACACACGCACAAATCCACACACACACCCAAAACACAAACACAACCACACCCACATGCGCACACACCCAAAACACAAACACACACACAAACTTGTATGCACATGCACACACACACCCAAAACATAAGCACAAACACCCACACCCACACCCACACACACCCCACCCAAAACACAAACACAAACACACACACCCTCACCACACACACACACATACAGGCACATACAAACATGTATGCACACATACACACACACCCATGTGCATGCACACACAAACACACCCACTTGCTCACTCACACACAACCAATGCATACCCACACACGTGTGCAAGCACTCACTCACACACTAACACACACATGCATGCACATACACACACAAACATGCATGCATACTGCAATACTAATACTTTTAAGAGGACAAAGCCCCATAAAGTTTATTGAAATAATACTAAAAGTAAGTTTTATTGGAGAGGCTGGTATGAATAAATATTTGTTATTAGGATGAAAGTTCATTTTGTTTCCTTGGGATTATGCTTATTTTGTTCACTAGTGGGTATTATACTTGAAACCTATCTCTTCTGTGCACATATGGGATATTATCTCAGCTTGGATATTGTGGTTGAACTGTTTTCTACTGGTAGTGTGTTAATAGAAAAAACTACTCATTGGACTGACTAGTGAAGTACCATAGCACTTTCATGCTACATATTGTGACACAATTCATTTTTATTAATTCCACTACTGAAACCAATTAATACAGGTATAAAGGTCTTTCAGATAAGTACATGTCTTGTTCCAAAGCTCCTGCTGTTAGCAGGAACAGACAAACTGGACAGGTTATCTACTTTTAACTTGCTTTATGAATTTATTGAATTTTAACAAGATCATCATACATTGTTATCCATACTTATGACACTTTCCTACAATCAAAAGAAGGAAAGAACAAAAGGGGAAGGAAGGGTGGGGGATTTTTCTCTTTGATTGTACATGACACATTCACAAATCTGACTGATGCACAGTATGATGACTTCATGAAACTGAATATCTTATGTGCTGAGTACACTGTAATTAGCACAAAACACAGATTTTAATGCTTTCAATAATAGATGCAAACAAGATCTAGATGATACTTTAAGCCTATGTTTAAAAATTGATCATACATTTAACTCATCAGGTATTTTCTTTGGTTTCTCTCATATGAGGGGTGTTCTCTGGAGACAATAATTCGATATACATTTAACTCATCACTTATATAAAATCCGTCATAAGCAAAATTTACATGTGAGAGCTCAATTGGAGAATCTAATGAAGATTGTAAAAAATAGAAAAAAATATTTAATGACTCTATATGGCACAATTACTAGTCACTGAGTCCTGAACACATGTTTTGGTGTTCTCTCACATACGAGTCCCATGTTTAAATTGTACCAACCTTTGTCTAATTGCCTTTAATGGATTCAAATGGGTCACCTTCAAGATCCATATAAGATTATAGTATAGCAATAACCTTCAACCCCTATGTCAAGACTAAAACTATCGCAGTATAGGTCATAACCATATCATAATGATGAATAAAAAAGAATATGCCCCAATCCAATTCAAATAATTGAGCCTGTAGTATATTTCACTTAACCACGGAAAACAACCGCCACCCACCTCTGGTCGCTTGATCGAAAGCAAGGAAAACAACCCCCACCCACCAACAAAATATAGTAATAATAAAAAACCTAGGATCATCTTCATTTCTAATCTAAATTGATCAGTCACCTCCAGCTTCCAAATTGCAGAGAAAAAAAAATACAATCTTTCTATATAGAACTACGAAAGAAATACATTACTTTGTATTTGAGGAAAACCCAAAAAAGGAGAACAGAGTTGGGCCATATAATATATGTCATGTTCATGATAAGAACTCAACTATATACAAACAAACACAAACGCATCGAATAAAGAAGAGAAGACCTGTAAAATAACCATAAAAATAACCCATCCATGTACAACGAGAGAGAGAGAGAGAGAGAGAGAGAGAACCTAGGTGTGAGTTTGTTCGGTCGGTCATTTTCGCTAGTGGCTCCAGACAGTGGTGGATGTACTGCAAGTTGGGAAAATGTGACCTGAACGCCGCGGGGGAAGGCAGGCGGAGGGACGAAGGCGGGTGGAGGGAGATCGCAGGGGAGGGCAAAAGTTTTAAATGAGAGATGATTTGGGATAGAGTTAGCGTAAAACATGCATTTTACTTTTAAGAGGGGAAAAAAACAAATGCCACGTCATCGGTGTGTGGTGTTGGAGAATGACCAGCATATAATGATAGGAACCAAGGTGGGCCTACACTTAAAGATCCTTTGCAAGTTCCAGATGGGCCAATTACAAGATCAAGGGCCAAGAAGATCAAGGAAGCAATGCAAGGATTGGTGCAATCCACTTGGGATGAAGCTAGCAAGAGCCCAACACTCAAGATGGGTCTGAAAGAAGAAGAACCAGTTTTGATCCACTTGATTCAAGCTGTGGAAGACATGACTTAGAGATACGACCTATTATTATTGGAGGCTTCCAGTTTGGTTAAATGATTTATTTTAGTAGTTTAGAATAAGTGGGCTTGAAGATGCTTGGCTCACATGTCTTATTTCTTATGAACTATGTTTTTGGGAAGGCCTTGTATTTTGGCCAATGGCTTATTTGGAAAGTTACTTTTTAGGAATTAGGGTTTCATCAATTTATTGTAGGGGTTACTGTAGCCGCGCGTACTGTAGCCGGCACTGTTCATCAAGGGTAATTTTGGGTAAAAGGGGTTTATTTTGGCTAGGGTTTTGATTAGGTTTGGGTTTAAAAACTCTTTGTAGCCTCATTTGACAGATTAGACAATATTGAATTTTATTTGTGAGTTGAGTTTTCTCCTCTTGTTCTTGATTGAACTCTTGAACTTATCAAAGGTAAATCACAACCTTTGTGGCGTTCCTCCTTTGTAATCTGGGTTCTTGAGACGGGTTCTTCAACGGGTCTAGATTTTAATATAATCTAGGTTCTTGAAACGAGTTCTCATCGGGTCTAGGTTCTCCATTCACTGACTTGATTTTGGCTTTCTTGGGGAGTTTTCAAATTGACTGTGGGTTCAAGGGATTTCATTCCCGCGGGTTCATATCATTTGGTATTCAGAGCAAGGTTTCCAATCAGGTCTGATTCTATCTTTTAATTTTAGCATCCTTTAATTTAATTCTAGGGCTTCATTGTTCTAGGGTTGCCAAAAAAAAAAAAAAAAAGAAACAAAAAGTAGGCTGCCGAAATTCTTAGGATTTTGGATTTGGCTGAAATTTGCATCACCTAGGGTTTCAAAATTCTAGGGTTTCCCTACATCTCTCTAAGTGTATCTGTTGCTTGGAGTGCCGTTCTATTGATTCTCTTCTACTTCATTGTCGTGCTTGAATTCAATTGCTTGATTTTCACAATTGAATATTGCTATTTGTAATTGAATTAGAGAAAAGAAAAGAAAAGAAAAGAAAAGAAAGGAAAAAAAAAAAAATTCCTGAGATCTTTTCTTCAGCCTTATCATCAAAATGGGTGATTCTAGTTGGTATCTTGTCTTATAGTTACTGTTTCATTCATATAATTTCCTTGATTCACGTGCAATTTTTTTCTTTCATTGCTTCTGTGTTTCTCTTGTTCTTGTTTCTTTGACCTAATTACTAGTTGGGATAAAATAAGGTTGCTTTGTCTTGATTGAGTCAATTAGTTCTTAAAGAACTTGAGTGGGAAAACTCTTGAGGTAAAAGGCAGGAGAGTGTGAGACTATTATCGGAAAAAAGCCAATTAAGAGTGAAACACGAGTGTAGTGTCATTATTCGAGTGTAAACACGTAAGAGAGAGTGTGTGAGGTTTACTTTTTTTTTTTGCTACTAACATTCTTTTGTGTAGCACCTGATAATGTCTCATCGGAGTAGCGCATCACCAAGGGGGAGGGCAGATAACACATCATTTGTGTTGCAAGCCATGCAACAACAGTTTGAGCGGTTGAACTTGGTGTTGGGTGAAGTGAGGGATAGGATGGATCATCAAGAAGCAGCGATTAGAAATCTACAAGGTGGGAGGGACAGGAGGCGACGTGAGCATAGAGTTGAAAATCAGTATGAGAATGAAGGAGATGGTGAGGATGAGGAAGACTTAGCATCTGACGTTGGTTCGGGTAGAAATAGAAGAGTTAGGCATGAAAGAGGACTTGTGGGGAATCTAAGGGTTTGGGATGGTGTAGATAGAGACCTTGGTAGCATCAAAATGAAAATACCATCTTTCCAAGGTAGAACTGACCGTGAGGTTTATCTAGAGTGGGAGAAAAAAATAGAGTTGATGTTTGATTGCCATAATTACTCTGAGGAGAAGAAAGTGAAGTTGGCGGTAATTGAGTTCACTGATTATGCTATTATTTGGTGGGATCAATTAGTGACCAATAGGAGGAGGAATTATGAGAGGCCTATAGACACATGGGGAGAGTTGAAAGCTCTCATGAGACGGAGATTTGTTCCTAGCCATTACTATAGAGACCTTTACCAGAAATTACAAAATCTTACACAGGGGTCTAGGAGTGTGGAGGATTACCATAAGGAGATGGAGGTGGCGATAATTCGGGCTAATGTAGAAGAGGATCGAGAGGCCACCATGGCTAGATTTTTGAGCGGTTTGAATAGGGATATAGCCAATGTAATTGAATTGCAGCATTATGTGAAGATAGAGGACATGGTGCACATGGCTATGAAGGTGGAGAGGCAATTAAAGAGAAAAGGGACAGCAAGGTACACTTCGGTTTCTAGCACTACTTAGAAATCAAAATGGGATAGGAATGATCCAGCTGAAGCAAAGAGAAAGACTGAACCACCTAAGGGAAAAGATGAGGGAACTAGCAACAAACCCAAGGTAGAATCCCAACCTTCACGGAATAGAGATATCAAATGTTTTAAGTGTTTGGGTTCAGGGCACATTGCTTCTCAATGTCCAAATAGGAGGGTGATGATTATGCGTGACAATGGAGAGGTGATGACTGAGAGTGAGGATGATAGTGATGAGGTGCCCGAGTTGGATGATGCTAGTGATGATGATGGAGTGGTATACCCTGTGACAGGTGAGTCTCTTGTTGCCAGGCGTGCTCTTAATACACACATTAAGGTGGATGATGCAGAGCAACAGAGAGAGAACATTTTCCATACTAGATGCCATGTCAACAATAAGGTATGTAGTATGATCATTGATGGAGGGAGTTGTACTAATGTGGCTAGCACTACTTTGGTTGAGAAATTGAATTTACCAACCTTAAAACACTCTAGACCATACAAATTGCAGTGGTTGAATGATTGTGGAGAGGTTAGGGTGGATAAACAAGTGTTAGTTACTTTTTCTATTGGGAAGTATCAGGATGAGGTGATTTGTGATGTTGTGCCTATGCATGCAGGCCATATTTTGTTGGGGAGGCCGTGGCAGTATGATAGGAGAGTGACACATGATGGGTTCAAGAACATGTACAGCTTTGAAAAGGAGGGCAAAACAATTAAGCTTGCTCCTTTAACTCCAAGCCAGGTCTATGAGGACCAACTGAAATTGAAAAGTGAGGTTGCTCAAAAAAGAAAGAGTGAAAATGAGAGTGATCAAAAAAGAAAGAGTGAAAAAGAGATTGAGCAAAAAAGAAAGAGTGAGAGTGAAAATGAGCGTAAAAGAAAGAGTGAAAAAGAAAGTAGAGAGGTGGCTGAGAGTAAAGAAAAAAGAGTGGAGCCACGAGAGAAAAAAGAAAGAGAGTTTGCCGAGAGAAAAGGAAAGGCAAAAGTGAGTTTCTATGCAAGAGAGAGTGAGGTTAAGAGGGCTTTCTTCGCAGATCGCCCTATGATTTTTCTTGTCTATAAAGAGTCTTATCTTAGTCTTGATGAAACTAACCAGTCTCTTCCTAGTTTGGCTGTTTCTTTGTTGCAGGAGTTTGAGGATGTATTCCCGGAGGAGATGCCAAATGAGTTGCCACCCATTAGAGGCATTGAGCACCAGATTGATTTTGTGCCCGGGGCTACTATTCCAAACCGACCAGCCTATAGGAGTAATCCAGATGAGACAAAGGAGCTTCAGAGGCAAGTTGAGGATTTGATGAGCAAGGGGTACGTGAGGGAGAGCATGAGCCCTTGTGCAGTACCAGTGCTACTAGTGCCAAAGAAGGATGGGACGTGGAGGATGTGCATTGATTGCAGGGCGGTCAACAATATCACGGTAAAATATCGCCATCCCATTCCTAGATTGGATGATATGCTTGATGAATTGCATGGCTCATGTATTTTCAGTAAAATTGATCTTAAAAGTGGGTACCATCAAATTAGAATGAAAGAGGGTGATGAATGGAAAACTGCTTTTAAGACTAAGTATGGGCTTTATGAATGGTTGGTTATGCCATTTGGACTTACAAATGCGCCCAATACTTTCATGAGATTAATGAACCATGTCCTACGTGCATTCATAGGCAAGTTTGTGGTTGTGTACTTTGATGATATCTTAGTGTACAGCAAGAACTTAAATGAACATATTGAGCATTTGAGATATGTGTTTAATGTGTTGAGATGTGAAAAGTTGTATGCTAATTTTAAGAAATGTGCCTTCTGCATGGAAAAAGTTGTTTTTCTTGGTTATGTTGTTAGTACAAAGGGTATTGAGGTGGATGAAGAGAAAGTCAAGGCAATCAAGGAGTGACCAACGCCAAAAAGCATCACTGAGGTAAGAAGCTTTCATGGCTTAGCTAGCTTTTATCGGCGTTTTGTTAAAGACTTCAGCACCATTGCTGCACCACTCACTGAGGTAATTAAAAAGAATGTTGGGTTTCATTGGGGGGCGAATCAAGAGAATGCTTTTGCCACTATTAAAGAAAGGTTGTGCTCTGCACCTGTGTTAGCATTACCTGATTTTAACAAAGCTTTTGAGATTGAATGTGATGCCTCAGGAATAGGGATTGGAGCCGTTTTGATGCAGGATAGGCGGCCCATAGCCTTCTTCAGTGAAAAGTTAAGTGGGGCATCCCTGAAGTACCCTACTTATGACAAAGAGCTTTATGCTCTTGTTCGTGCATTAGAGACTTGGCAGCACTACCTATGGCCAAGGGAATTTGTGATCCACACCGATCATGAATCATTGAAGCATCTCAAGGGTCAAGGTAAGTTGAATAAAAGGCATGCTAGATGGATGGAATACATTGAGACATTTCCCTATGTCATCCGTTACAAGCAAGGTAAGGAGAACATTGTTGCTGATGCTCTATCCCGGAGGTATGTACTTCTTACTTCTATGAGTGCTAAAATGCTTGGGTTTGAATATGTGAAAGACATGTATGCCAATGACGCTGATTTTTCAAATGTGTATGTGGCATGTGATAAGGCGGCATTTGGTAAGTTTTACAAGCATGATGGTTATTTGTTTAAAGAAAGCAAACTTTGTCTGCCAAATTGTTCTATGCGTGAGTTATTGGTGCGTGAGGCACATGGTGGGGGATTAATGGGACACTTTGGTGTCAAGAAAACTTTAGACATTTTGCATGAACATTTCTTTTGGCCTAAGATGAAGAGAGATGTTAACCGTATTTGTGGAAGGTGCATTACATGTAGAAATGCCAAATCTAAGGTTTTGCCACATGGGTTGTATACACCCTTACCCGTTCCTAGTGAGCCATGGGTAGACATATCTATGGATTTTGTCTTGGGGCTGCCTAGGACCAAAAGGGGTAGAGATTCTATTTTTGTGGTTGTGGATAGATTTAGTAAGATGGCACATTTCATTCCATGCCATAAAACAGATGATGCCACAAACATAGCTGACTTGTTTTTCCGGGAGATAGTGCGACTCGAAAAACAGTGCGACTCCATGGTGTACCTAGGAGTATTGTTTCTGATAGAGATGTTAAATTCCTTAGCTACTTTTGGAAGGTGTTGTGGGGGAAATTGGGTACTAAGCTCTTATTTTCCACTACTTGTCATCCGCAGACTGATGGTCAGATTGAAGTAGTTAATAGGACTTTAACTCAGCTTTTACGCACTGTTGTTCATAAGAATTTAAAAACTTGGGAGGATTGTTTGCCATTTATAGAGTTTGCATATAATAGGACGATGCATACTACTACTTCATACTCTCCTTTTGAAATTGTTTATGGATTTAATCCACTTACTCCTTTGGATTTGATGCCTTTACCTGTAGATGGCAGGAGTAGTTTGGATGGACAAAAGAAGGCGGAGTTGGTGAAGTCACTACATGAGAGGGTACGGCTTCAAATTGCCCAAAAGAATGAAAGGGTTGCTTCCCAAGCCAATAGAGGACGAAAGCGTGTCATCTTTAAACCAGGAGATTGGGTTTGGGTTCACATGCGCAAAGAAAGATTCCCAGCCCATAGAAGGACTAAGTTGCATCATCGAGGAGATGGACCTTTCCAAATTCTTGAGAAAATTAATGACAATGCATATAAAGTGGATCTTCCAGGTGAGTATAAAGTTTCTGCAACTTTCAATGTTTCTGATCTTTCTCCTTTTGATGTAGGTGAAGATTCGAGGTCGAATCCTTTTGAGGAGAGGGGGAATGATAGGAACCAAGGTGGGCCTACACTTAAAGATCCTTTGCAAGTTCCAGATGGGCCAATTACAAGATCAAGGGCCAAGAAGATCAAGGAAGCAATGCAAGGATTGGTGCAATTCACTTGGGATGAAGCCAGCAAGAGCCCAACACTCAAGATGGGTCTGAAAGAAGAAGAACCAGTTTTGATCCACTTGATTCAAGCTGTGGAAGACATGACTTAGAGATACGACCTATTGTTATTGGAGGCTTCCAGTTTGGTTAAATGATTTATTTTAGTAGTTTAGAATAAGTGGGCTTGAAGATGCTTGGCTCACATGTCTTATTTCTTATGAACTATATTTTTGGGAAGGCCTTGTATTTTGGCCAAGGGCTTATTTGGAAAGTTACTTTTTAGGAATTAGGGTTTCATCAATTTATTGTAGGGGTTACTGTAGCCGCGCGTACTGTAGCCGGCACTGTTCATCAAGGGTAATTTTGGGTAAAATGGGTTTTATTTTGACTAGGGTTTTGATTAGGTTTGGGTTTAAAAACTCTTTGTAGCCTCATTTGATATATTAGACAATATTGAATTTTATTTGTGAGTTGAGTTTTCTCCTCTTGTTCTTGATTGAACTCTTGAACTTATCAAAGGTAAATCACAACCTTTGTGGCGTTCCTCCTTTGTAATTTGGGTTCTTGAGACGGGTTCTTCAACGGGTCTAGATTTTAATATAATCTAGGTTCTTGAAACGAGTTCTCATCGGGTTTAGGTTCTCCATTCACTGACTTGATTTTGGCTTTCTTGGGGAGTTTTCAAATTGACTGTGGGTTCAAGGGATTTCATTCCCGCGGGTTCATATAAGTTGTGTAAAAGTATTATCACTACAGTAAATATAGGCTATTACGGCAAAACTATTTTCGGAGATATCAAAACTTTCATAAATAATCACCTATTGCAGCGATTTTGGCTTTGCAGCAAAATTGGTGTCAGAATTGATCAATTTTGACAAAAATATTTGTGGCAAGCTAAAAATTGCTACAAATTGTAACTAATTCTGTTCAATTAACACTTTGCTGCAATAATCACCTATTGCAATAAAATTGGTGTCAGAATTGATCAATTTTGACAAAAATATTTGTGGCAAGCTAAAAATTGTAACTATTTCTGTTCAATTAACACTTCGCTGCAATGCTGCAATTGTTCCAATTTGATATTTTTGTAAACTAAACCTTGTCACAACTAACAACTTACAATTTAAAATTTGAAATCGTAATATTTCACATGAGTTATTTCGTACATCAATCACTGTTCATTAATACCACGCACCGGACGTGTTCCTTTTTTTTTCATTTGCCTGAATGAAACATTTATGTCTGCCCTGCCTTGGTTTAGAATGAAATTTTTAAAAAATCACCTCCCCACGTTGGCACCTCTTCCTTGCCGCCTCGCATTCGCCCACCGCGGCGCCGCTCTACCTAGCGCTCCTACAGGCCCCTGCAGTCACTGCTCGCCACTCTTCGCATAAGTTTAAACCTCTCGCCATCATTCCTTTCAGATCTCCTCTTCTGAATGTACATCCCCCAACTCTCTCTCTCCCTCAAACTCTGCTATTCACATAATCTTTCTCTCAAATCCCATATCGTATACGCCTCCCTTTCCTTCTCTCTCTGTCTCAGCGAAACCAAACCAGGTATCAATCTCCTCTATCTCTCTCACTCACTCTCATATGCATGTATGTGTTGATGTTATTTTGGCAACGATTTTTAGGTTCAAATTTCGCTTTCAACAAGGTTTACTACGATTCGATTTGGCTTTGGGAGCTATTTTGATTCCCAGCGTTTTGTTTTGACTCCGGTGTAATATTAGTTCTGGAATTAGAATTGCTGGGTTGTTTTTTTAGCCATTTGTTTATAGATTTGTTTTGGTGGGTTTCAGTCTTCTTGTTTTGAGAATTTGTTTGATGGAAATTTATTTGGCCATCCCGAGTGTTGTTTCATTGATTTTCTATTTGTGAAATATTGCTTTTTCTAAATTAACGAGGACGGAACCTTTATCATTTATTCATAATAACCTCACTTGTGGCGGAGGAATACCGTGAAACAATAAAGGACCAATATAACAAAGGACACAAATGAAGAATTCAAGGACTACATTATGTTAAAATAGTCTCAAATAAGACACCCCAACTTTATGTAGCATGAGCAATCCCTTCATTGCCTGAGGTAGTTCCTGCAAGTAAACTAAGTCTTTACAATTCCTTCAGAACCCATTTTGGCTAAACCATCTGCAACCGCATTACTCTCCCTATAAGAGTGGATAATATGATATGAGAAGTCACCTAAGAGTAACTTAATTTCTTCCCAAAAATCCTCAAGGTACCATAAACCATATTGATTCTGTTGCACCCATTGAACAACAAGCATTGAGTCCATCTCCACTGCAATAAAAGTAGTACTCAGTGTACGAGCTAAACGTAGTCCATGAAGCAAACCCATCATTTCTGTAAAATTATTTGTCCCCTATTCTAGGTGCACTACAAAAGCACCCATTAGATCACCAAGATGATTTCAGATCACACCACCTGCACCTGCCTGACCTGGGTTCCCCTTGCAACTTCCATCTACATTTAATTTATACATCCCAGTTTCAAGACGCTGCCATTTTACTTGCATACATATCTAATGTTTAGTAGGTTTGACCGGTATGTTAAGAGCTAGCAAACTATCCGCATCCCTGCAAGATAAATTCTTCCCCTCTTTCAATTTCATGCCAGCCCATGCTACCCAGTATTTAAAAGACAACCAAGTTGTTTCTATGCTGTCCATTTTATCTTCCATTCTCAAGTTACATCTCCTATTCCACAATAGCCAAGTCACAATGCACAGTATTAAGCCCAATAGATTGCCCACCTGAGTTGGCTTCCTTGCACGCCTAAACCATCCCTCAACAATATCCCTCCAACTTCTACCAGGAACAAAAGGAATACCCAAACAACTTGCACATCGATGCCACAGCTCCTGTGCGAAATCTCCCATAGCCAGCACATGGTTAAGATCTTCATATGCAGGCTTCCTACAACAATTACACTTTGAAGCTAATGGAATTCCAACTCTCTTTAACCTATCATCAACACTTAAAGCATTGTTCAAAGCTTTCCATGTTGCAACAGAAATATTTTTTGGGAGGCAAGGGTGCCACACCCAATCAGACCAATTAATTCTAGGAGCCGAGATTCGGATACATTGCCATGCACTTTTTGTTGTAAACTTCCCATTATTTTTAGTAGTCCAGATTAAAATATCAGCTCTCTCTACTCCTTCCCAAAACTTCCAACAACTCATCCGTTTTGTCCATGCCAACCAACTCCTACAGGTAATCCACATTCCATCCATTATCAAGTTTACATTCCTTGATGAGAAGAGTTGGACGAGTAGTCACCTCAAAATGATCTGCTAATGGACCATCCGATGTCCATTTATCCCACCAAAAAGAAATCTCTCCATCTTTAACCTTTCATTTTGATTTTTCAATTACCATTGGGATACACTATAATATTTCTCCAAAACCGAGTGCCTTTCCCTGCATCAACCAAAGAAATATGATTGTTTTTCACATACTTGGCCTTAAAATACTTAGTCCATAGAGAATGCTTTGTCATCAATTTCCAGGCAAATTTCATATGTAAGAAAGTTTGAACCTCTTTGAAGTCTCGAATTTCCAAACAACCCTCTTGTATTGGCTTGCAAATTCTGTCCCAAGAGCACCATTTCCTTTTAGATTTGCCATCCGAGATACCCTAAAAGAATGAGCTCAATATCCTGTTTATTTTTTTTATCACCAAAGCCGGGACTTGAATAATGGACAATAAATGTATAGTGATACTCGACAGTACATGTCTTAAAAGTAAAATTCTTGCTCCATTAGATAACAACTTGGTCTGCCAACCTTCCACTTTCTTTTGTATTTTTCTGCACTAATTCATCCATATGCTGCACTTGCAATCTGCCAGAAATCAAAGGAGCCCCTAAATACTTGAAAGGGACACTATCCTTCTTAACTCCACTAATACTCAAAAGCGCCATTTTTCTTGTAGAAGTCATGTATTTAGAAAAAATCATGTAAGATTTTTCCTTATTAACCTTTTGTCCCGACCAAGATTCATAAGTAGTAATTTTCCTTTTGATCTCCCTTAAAGACTTTGTACCACCATTTACAAAGAGAACAATATCATTCGCATATAGTAAATGTGATATAATAGGTGCTCCACTTGGATGATAAAAAGGTAATATTTTACTTTCTCGGAATTTAGCATTCAACAAACCAGAGAAGATTTCCTCAAAATAAGAATAAAAAGGAATGGAGAAATAGGATCACCTTGCCTCACGCCACGACCTCCTTTGAAAAAAACATTTTCGTGTACTGTTAATGACAATAGAATACCATGGCAAACAAACACATTGTTTAATCAATTCCAACACTTGTTTCGAAAAGCCAAATGAAGCTAAAACCTGTAAAAGAAATTTCCAATCAATACTATCATATGCCTTGGTCATATCGATCTTTAAAATAACATTCCCACCTCTTGATGGCTTATTGATACTGTGAAGCATTTCCTGAGTCAGGCTAATGTTATCGAATATGCTCTTCCCTTATATGAAGGCCCCTTGTTCTTTAGACACCAACTGAGTAAGCATAAGGGATAATCGACCCTCCAGAATTTTTGAACAAACCTTATAAAGTACCGAGCATAAACTAATGGGTCTAAATTTATCGAACCCATTAGGATTGTCCACCTTTGAAAGTACTTATAATGAGGAAGCAGTGTAAAACCGAGGAAGAGTCGTGCCACTAAAAAAATCTCTCACTGCTGCCACAACATCACTTTGTACAATACTCCAACATGCTCGAAAGAAACCCGAGACAAAGCAATCTAGACCTGGACTACTGTCAATCAAGATGGAAAAAAGAGCTCTTTAATTTCCTGCAAAGAAGGAAGCTGACAAAGTAGAAAATTATCAACCTCACCAATACTCTTCTCAACCAAAAAAGATAAATCTGGAGTAGAATTATAAGTTGGATGCTCCATCAAAAAATTCTGAAAGTACTCTACAACCATATTATGAATGTCTTCCAATGAATGCAATATAGTCCCATCCCCAAGCTTCATCTCCCTAACAACTTTGAAGTTTCTTGACTGAAAGCTTTTGAAAAACTTAGCATACCCTTCACCCTTCCCCAACTATGTTATCTTGGCCTGATGTGCTAAGCGCATCTCCTCTCGTTTGTTCCATGTTGAAAGTTCAAGCTGAGAAATTAATAAATCTTGCTCATCTTCCTGAGAATAGTGCTGTTGAAGATTAGACTCAAGTCTCTCAACTCTCTCCTCCAAAGCTCGAATATTTTCTATTTTATTCCCAAATGTTTCCTTATTCCATCTTCTTAGAACAATTCTGAGTTTCTTTAGTTTGCTAACCAACCTGAAAAGCCCACTGCCCTGTTCTTCTTCTTTCCAAACAAACAACACACAGTCCATGAATTTTTCATGCGTTACCCATATTTGCTGAAACTTAAAACCAGAACTACTGTGCGGCAATAAAGATGGTTCCAGCCAGGCAATCATAGGTGCATGATCCGAAGTACTTCCTTGAGAAGTATTGCATGTGAGCTCCCCCATAGTCTTCAAGAAAAAAAACCATTAACAAGAGTGCGATCTAGACGTGCCTAACTCCTAGTCCACCCCTCATGCCCATTGCACCAAGATAGAGAATTGCCACTATGAGACCAATTGGATAATCCATTTCCATTGATAAACTCATTGAATTTCTCCATTGCAACCGATGGCCTCCATCTCCCTCCACATCTTTCAAAATCATTAGAAATAATGTTGAAATCGCCAATTATCATCCATGAGGTATCTGATGGAATGGAACCTTCCAGTCGAGCCCAAAGTTCGCGTCTCTCTTGGTAATAACACTTTGCATGCACAAAGGTTATAAACATATGCTTAGATTGCATTTGCACATAAATGGTAACATGCTGTCCACTCCTATTTTCAACCGACACCACAATTTCAGAATTCCACATAATCCATAATTTTCCACCCACTTCTTCATTAGAGTAACTACAAGAAAAATTCAACTCACATTGCAGCTTACGTAATCTAGCCTCATTATTAAAAGGTTTTGCCACCACTAAAAGCTTTGGTTTGTATTTATAAACAAGCTTTTTCAACAGTTTTCTCAAGGTCCCAATCCCTCTAACATCCCAAAACATGAAAGGACTCATCATAAATTCATTTGATTGGATCTACTTGTGACCCTGGCCGAACTCCTTGTTTTCATTCCTCCCTTTTCAACCTTTCCATTATTTTCAGAATCTGAATAAAACTCTTTCTCTTTACTCAGTGGCATCAACTATTCCTCCTCATTCTCAGACATCACCTGAAGCACATCAAAATTCTGTTGGTTTGTTTCCTTCTCATTCCTCTGTTTAGTACTCCCATTACCCAGGATATCATTCTCTGCAACCTGTTGATCTGTTAGTGCATCAATCTATTCAGGTAACCCCTTATCTTCCCTCACTTGGACCAATTCCAAATCCGAAATATTACTAGCATGAACATCATGTACCATTGGCTCCAATATAACATGTTCCTCTGATATTACAGTTTTCAGTTCAACACCATCTTGGCTCAATTCCTTCATACCCATATTGGCTTCTTCCATTTCATTATTGTCTTCTACCATAATCGGATTCTCCAGAGTCTTAAAGGCCATAGTGTCATGTGGTTCCTCCATTTTGCTATTGGTTTCCTTTAAAGTCTCCTTTGAAACATCTGTTTATTTTTTCCGCCATATACGATCATGTTTTTTTCCTTCACCTTTCCTCAACTCTTCTTTGGTTTTTTTCCACTCTTTTTGCAGGTCATAACATTGTGCCCTTGCATTTTACAGATCCCACAAAATGCAGGAAGGGTTTCATAAACCACAGTTTGAAAGAAACTATTCTGGTGATTAGGTAAACCAATCCAGACTCCACGAATAGGATTTGTGGCGGTGTCCATCACTAAACAAACCCTTGCACCATCTGTTCTGGTAGCACATTTGGTGCTATTGTCACTCCATATAAAACGACCCATTGGTGCAGTTATATTTTTCAGAAAAGAATTATGATAAAAGTTGGGAGGGAGACCTGGTAGAAACGCCCATACAGGAACCATGGATGGCTCTTCTTTCTCGTTAAACTCTGTATTCCAATGAAACACCCGATATTGCACTCCTTCCATCTCAAATGTCTCTCTCGAGAAGGCCTTCAAAAAATCTTCCTCCGATATAAGCCTGATAAATATGTTCCTTGGCTTCTGCATGGAGGACACAACAGGTTGCACATTAAGTCCCCATCTGCTATGGATAAAGGATCTGATGGTGTCCAGCGATGGTCTTTGCTTCAAGAATTTCAACACCATCTAGAATTTGAAAGGCATTGCAGAACACTCAATTTCCTCTTGAGAAAAAAGAATACACAAATCACCGTCAACTGATTTTGGAGGATGAATCGTCACCTCAGGAAGAGGCTGAGGTGATTGGGATACCATGTCTGCAAAGGAACAAACCCTCCATGTTGGCGCCGATCGAGGAGCCAAGGCCCCCAACAGCAGCCATGCAACGTATGCAAAAAACACGCCAACCCTAGGAAATTCCATAGTAATGTAAAACCTAGAAAGCGTTTTTTAATATCAAGAAAATTGACTTTTTTCAAGTCTTATTGAAATATTGCTTCATTATCAATAAAGTGGAAATGCATACTGCATGCAGTTTGACACTTTATTGTTCTTTTGTAGCTAAACATGTATACATATTGTGAGCGTAAATTATTGTTCTTTTGACACTTTATTGTTCTCCATACTATTTCTTTGAATCTCACTTTGTAAGCATCTTGTTCTGGTATTTTGGTTTTATCATTTTATACCTTGTGATTCTCAAAGTTTAGTACTTTGTGCTATATTAATGTGTTATGTAAGCTAAATCTGGTATTGGCATTTCCACCTTGTCATTGAACTCAATTCACAATTTTTTAGTATATCCGGTGCTGCATGACATATAAGATGATATTAATTCATCTTTTTAAAATTATTCCATTTGATCTCAATTTATGCAAAATGACAATCCCAATCAATAATCCAGAAGACTAGTCATTCCAATGTTTCACTTTTGCATAGATGCATGGACCTTTTGGGAAGTTGCATCATCGATTCATTGGTTTGGCCAGAAAGTATGAACCGGTCTTGCATTCATGTTCACAAGTGTAAGGCATTCATATGTTGATTTTGAGGCATGTACAAGTGATGAGTGTATAAAAGTGCACTCTAAATATCTTATTATTGGACTAAAATGCTAAAATGTCAATAAAAATCATAGAAATTAATGTGTATTCTTGAATTGAGTTTCTATTTACTTTGAAAATACTCCTGAACATATTTTTATGTTTAATTTCAGAGTCTATAAAAGAGCAAGTCTAAACACTGTCAAATTCAAAGGACTTTCAAGTAGGCAAAATGTTGGAACAACCTAAGAACTTTCAACGAGTGTAGGACTTTTCAAATAAGGATAATGATGGAGTTTGAGAGTAATTCTGATCAAGAGAAAAAGTCAGTCCGAAATTCGCTAGAAGACAACCTGTACATATTTTAGTATTTTGATCATAACTTTTCGCTCAAATATTGGATTGATGCGATTCTTGATGCGTTGGAAAGTTATCTTAAAGGGCTACAAAGTTGTCTCTAATAAGAATTTATAAATTCGAACTCATGAAGTGCATACGTGTCTGCCAAGATGAGTCCTAAAATTTAGGCGATTTTGTATGCGAGAATATGAAAACATTAGGGTTTCTTTCCTATCCTATATAAGCATTTCATTAGCACGAAATTTGGAGTTTTTTGGAAGAGGAGGGAGACGGCTCAATACTGAAGAATGAAGAGCATTTCCTCCATGGCCGCCGTTTGCTTTTTTTTTTCTCTTGAGATTTTTGTTGTCCATTATATTTATGGGTAACTAAATTTTCAAGTAGGGTTAGGGATGGACTTGCACATTAGATGGTATTTTTAATTTATGTGTTTGGTTTTCAATTACTAAAACTCTTTTGTTTTATCATTCTCAATTCATTGTTGATGTTTTCTTCTCCGAATAATCATAGAATTTATTCTGTTTATGGATTCAGTCATGCTTTTTCTATTAAATGAATTAGTTCTTTGATTATGTTTGGATCAATTATTTATCTATATTGATTTAATTCTTTGCTGCTATATTGCTCATTGAGTATATTGTCGTCGTTGAATTTTCTCAATAGTGATAATCATTTACGTATTTTAAAAGTGGTGAATGATTTTTCAAATGGTTACATTTGGTTAAATTTTAGTTTATAAATCTATACCTTCCGATTGGGAATTTTGGGAATTGAGTTTCTAATTGAGTTATTCAAAGAATTAATAATAATTAAAATACCGGATTTGTGCAAGGGATTCCCGACGCTTTACTGTTCATCAAATTTGAGTATTTTTTCCGTTAGTCACTTTGCTTCACCTTAATTTGCATTTAAAATTAATCTTGGTCATCCATTAATCATTTAATATTTTTCTTTAGTTTCTTTATTCCTTCTGCTATTCTTTTAATTTGTCTCTCTATGGAATCGACACCCCAAAGTTGTGTTACAACTACTGCGTTATTCTTTGGGCGTAATCAACAAGCTGGCCTTTGGGGTACCTCATTTAAATTTTGACTAGGTTTTTGTTATATATACAGGCTAAGGTGCTAGGCAAGATTCCGTGCAATTCCATCTTTTATATTAACATGTTGAAGTCTTTTCAGAACTAATTTAGCTACTTCAAGTCTTCTTAATCCTAAAGCAACCCTTTAACCTAACCTTCTCTAATTCCCAACCTCACAAAAACCCACTTTTGGTGTAATTCTTTAGTGCTAAGGCTTTTCCGCAACCTTTTTCATTGCTGAACCTCCCAACCAAAATTAAATTACCATGACTATATGCACCTCACAGCTAATGATTTCTAAGAGCTTTTAAGTGTTCACTCCTATGAAATATTTCAGTCTTCTATATTTCTTTTTTTCTTTTCTTTTTTGTTTGACCTCAATATTGAAAAGAACCACTCCATCTTTCTCGTTTTGTATTGTTTCATTCCCGAAGCAAATGTTTACTTTAAACTAAGATATCACTCAATATTCCTTTTAAAGAAGTAAAATTCAGTGTTCTTCGTGCTCATGTTTTTGCAAGTTTCATCAAGTTTTTTGATGCTTTTAGTGTGCACCACCATAGCTACAACATATATAGCGGCCTTTAGCTCTCCATATATATATATATATATATATATATCAAATGACCTCTTATAAATGAAAAGTATCATATTGATGCTTTTTTATTAAATTATGATTATTATTTTTGTTCTGTAAAGGACATCTAACATTATTTTTGGTATTTATATCAGCATTATATTTGATCTTTAATGCAATATAAGCCATAATCCCCATCCCCTATTCACCTGAGGTGAAATATTCTTTGTAATTTTCATGAAGATGGAAATCTAGAATTGTCCTAGTTGCTATCAAATTAATGTCTTTTTTGTTTATTACTTTAACAGTGAATTAGTTTATTCCTTATGATTTCGTTTTGCTTTATGTTACATTTGTTCATAATGCATAACTAGTGAACTATTTTTAGTTCTAATTGTTGTTTCGCTCTTAGCCTGAATCATTGTATGTGTTTTTGTAGTTTTTCGATAATAATTCCCTCTATTGCTTGTCTTGGTTTCATGATTGAGAGGTGGATCTATGCTTTACCTATAGGGCACGCAATCTTCACATTAGTCTAGTAGGAAGCATATCTTTCATTGTTTTTGCTATTAAATTATGTCATCGGCTTTATCTTTTATTATATTTTAACAATCTTAACAATCTAGTGGTCTCTTTTTGTTAAGTGTTAGTTGCTAGTATCAGAAATTTATATGCTGCCAAGATTTTTGTTATTTGAACTTCTCATCTTAGTTTAATTGATTTATTGGTTAAGGCTGGTTATATTTAGAAGTCAATGACCCTTGAGTGATTCAGATTTTTCAATTAGCAATGACTAGCACTTTGGCTACATTTCTGTGATATAACTAGCTTATTTTGGCGGTGAGGGGATTTTACTACATTAGATGGGACATGTTCAATGAATTTTTAATGTTAATTATTTTAGAGAGGGGATCCAAGAGGATCAAGGCCAATAATTTGGATGGTAGCTATAGGGAACTACTCACTAGTACTACATTTATTTGTGACATCTTAATTGGGTTAGTCTTGACCTTTTTGAACATTTTCTTTTTAAGTTTTGACTGATGTGGTTTTATTTTGGTGCCTTCTTATCTGGTTGCAAGAAAGGAAAGTAGCATACATGAATATACGTCTTCTACACGCTCTTGTTAGAGTTTAGAGCTATTCATAATGTGCAAAGACTATCTACATATTGTAAAAGTGCTCTTTGATTAAGTACCTGATAAAATTTCTGCTATTTGTCATGATTTAAGTGGAAGTTGTCTCTCTAATATATATTTGGACTCTAGTTTGTCTCTCTTATAAATGAAAAGTATCATATATTTGGATTCTAGTTTGCTGCCAAAATTTTTTAATACACACCATGCCAGAAACATTTGTTATTTGAGAAGTTTATCTTAGTTTATTTGATTTTCATAGCTTTCTTTTGTGCCATAACTTGTATAAGTTTATGTTCTTATGCAGAGGATACTTATGTTATCTACTTCTCAATATCATTTGAAGGGTACGCTATCTACTGGAAAAGTCCCCTTAATCGAGTAAAGGTAGTTCCCACCGGACTCTTTCTTTTGTAGTTATTTTCTGAATTTCATTTTTATAAATCACCTAGAAGCTATTTGCTTGGTTAGCTTGCAAGAAGTGTTTGCTTATAGCTTGTGCTAGGGATTTAAATAATCAACTCTTTTAGAAATAGAAGTTCACTAAACAAAGTTAATGATTTTTATAGGATTGACCTCTTTTGTTATTGTATGAATTTGCTTACAGCACCAACAGTTTTAGCATCTATCACTACAACTTATGCTATTCAATCATTAGCTAAATTAATTCCAAAAACTTGCAGCTTACAAATGTTATTTGGGTAGGCATAATGCACAAAGGAGGTTTCTATGTATATTGGTTATGATTTTGAGCTTGAGAATGGACCAACTGTGCATATTTGTGTTGGTAGAATCTATTTTTTTCAATTGGGTGATTTAATATCTAATGTTTCTCATATCCAATGCTGCGTGAATAATTGAAATCTAGATAACATACTGGTATGTAATGTTTCTCATATCAAATTCTACATCAATAATTGAAATCTAGTACAACATGGCAAAGAGCATACCTGCAAGTTACAGCAAACAAAGTTACAACTTATATTTAGTTGTTCGATTGACAGACTTTGGAGCATTTTTAGGAAACTTAATTTTGGCTTTCTTTGCACAAGATGGATATGCTGATCAAGAATAATGACTATAAAGTATTCATGTTGCCTTTTTCTTTACTCCAAGTGCTTCTTCTTCAATGACTCAATGTAGAAATTAAGTATGTCTCGACTCTCGATTTAGTAATTGCTTCTCTTTGTTTGCTGAGTTTTGGAGGTCGTGTTTTGCCATGCAAAGTGAGCTTATGTTTGTGTTGAGAAGATACCAACACAAACATAAACACAGGTTGAGGCAGAAGCGATACACCTAGGGAACATCACAAGATTACTGGTAGTTAATAGACTTTTTTGAAGATCGTTCTCCTATCATGGTCTTTAATCTATGTAATTAATTACATTATTTTAGTTTTTTTTTTTTTAATTTTTTTTTAATTTTGATGGATAATAGTTGTTTTGATGATCTTGAGTTGGTGAAATTGGTAGCAAAGTTTGCACATGTTTGTTTGTAATTGTTATATGATATTTTGCTAAATTTGGATCTTCATTGCGTTCGTATTTATGTTTTAGGTTTATATTATGCCATTCTTTTTCTACTTTTGGACTTGTTCTCATTTCATCAATTTTATAGTTTATAATTTTTTTTTGGAATTTTTTTTTCTATTTGCAGCAACATGTTATGGCCGCAAATATTTTTTTCTACCAGAATAGGTTATTTTCGGCAATAACATATTGTTGCAATTAAATTTAGTTTCGAGAGAGCCTTTCAATGTATGCTGCTAGTATAGTAATTTGCAGCGATTACTATTTGTAGAGAAACGAAATTAATGACAAAATTTTTTGTCATAAAATTTTTTGCGTCAATATGCTAGCGCGACAAATAAGTATTCCATTAATGATTAGAACGATTTTTTTGTGGCAATTTTTGTTCTTATTTGCAACAAATAGAGTTGCCGGAATAAGTACATTTTACGACAAATTGCAATTTTGCTAGATAAGATATTTAAATTGGTGTTGTATTTTCTGTAATCTTAAAGCCGATCTTTTTTGCCAGAAAAAGTTTTTGTGGCAATTTTTTTATGCCTTTTGTGGCAAAACTAATCTCCACCAAAAGCCATAAATGTTGTAGCATATTTACCACATTCAATAGAGAGATGCACGTAAGCTCACCTTTGATTTTTTCTAAAACTGCATAGTACCCGGTAACTTCTCTCTATTCTATCTATGGAATCCCTAATTTTTTTTCCCCAAAAAGGAAAAAACAAAACGACATTTGTTTTTTTTCTCGTTGGACTTTTTCCGTCGATCTCTCTGCAGACTGCTGCCCACCCAACTTTGCCAGGTCATTGCTCCTTATATTCACCAGGTGATGTTGATGTATGAGAGTAATATATTGGATTAATTAAAGTTAAAATGACATTTGTTTTTTTATAAATATAAGATAAATTTTACTTTTAGTTATTTTATTCATATAAATTTATATATTAGAATAATTATTTTTTTATTATATAACAATAAAATAATATAAGATGAATTAAGTTTTAGTTATTCACATAAAATCTCCACACTAGATTATATATTTATTAATTAAATAGTAATAAATAACTAATAATTTCAAAAATATTTAATTTTTTTAATTATTAATTTAATTTATTTTATCATATTTTACTATTCTACCTATTATATATTAATTAATAATCATATTCTTATTAAATTAATATATTACTAATTCAAATTAATATATCAATTGTGATAAAATATGTGATAGAAAAAAAGAGAGATAAAATAATTAATAAAATATATATTTGATGAATGTATAGTAATTTTTAAATTTTAAATTTTTTTTGAAAGTTACTGTAGCTAAATATCTAGAATTTAATTAATCCATTATGAATATATTTTACTCTCTAATAACTAAATATTAAATAAATTTAACTTTTAGCTAATTGTGATATGTACCGGTGACCGCCAGTCTTTTTGTTAACTGCTCTGCTCGATTTGAGCTAAAGCCCAACAAGTCCAGTTCACAGATCAATTCTGAGTTGGGCTAAAAAGGGAGAGCACGAAGCAAGAACCTTCTCGTGGCGCTAGTTTGGCTCAAGTGGAGCCGGGTTCAACCATTGGGCTTGCTTTTCGTTTGAATTTTCGTCGGCATTGAACACAATTATATTTTATTTCCGTTATCCGGCAACCGAACGGTGCCTTTCGTTCGAGCCGCGAAAGAGGGTTGTCTTAATAACGTACCAGGGTTTCATGTGTCCGGTAGTTGAATGAATGGTGAAAAGTTTTGGAAGAGGATTGTTTGGTTCTGAATATTTTGTGCGAATTCTCGGCATGTGAGGTTCGGGCTTAATTATGCCATTATGTTTTGTTGCCGAGAAAACTGAATATTTCGTTGTGTATTTTCATGAAAATAAGATTCTAATTTGAATTGAAAAATAACTGCACAAAAATTTAGGAAAAGGTTTCACCAATCGAACATTGTGATGTAGGGTTTTTAGTTTTGCAAGTGGATTTCAAGAATTTTCGGTATATATAGTATAAATTGCTTGCTGATATCGTTGGAGTGGAGTTTATCAGCTCTACTTTCATTCTATATGCTGTGTTCGTTACCTATAAAATCCAGGGCAAATAAAAGAAACTGTACATTGAGACCTCATATTTTTGTTGTTTTGGTTCTGGATGAGGGGTAGTAACTACTTCAGTTACCGAGTTAAGCTCATATTTTGATGGTAGAAGAAGATTGCCTGCCTTTTCTTTTTGTGATGTCTGCTCTATGTTCCAGATGCGGGCTTCAAGAGTATACATCATTACCTTGAAAAAAGATAACTTCATCCTTTGGACGTATTCATGATTCTCTTAATTGAAAACTGTTAGTTTTCATTTGCGTTTCATTCTGATATGGGTGACATTATCGGAATTTCAGGTTATTGCATAACTTACCAGTGCTGTACGTGTGATTTTGGTATTTACTGCTATGAATTCATGGCGTGCCATCGGTCTTCGCTTGTCCACATTTATTCCTTTTGGAGGAGGTTTGCGTGCTTAGGAAGAAACTCGTCAAGGACTCCAAGCATTGGAAATTATCTGTCCAATCTAAAAAAACCATATCTGATTCTTCCTTCCAACAAACTATCCAGAAAGGTATATTACATGTACCTGACAATTCTTTGGGAGTCTAAAATCATAACGTTATTACCACTAAGAGCCTTGTCAGTTAACTTCAATTTTTAGTGCCCTACCATAAGCATAGAATAAAACAAATATGGGCTAATTTAGTATACCTCACTTTGCTTCTATGTTGCTTTGCAATTATCCTTGCATGCTTCTGAAAGTAAATATTTTTTTCTAGACTTATCAGATATGAGGTGGGATATGGGTTCACTTGTTACTACACAGTGTTGTGGCTGGTGCTATTTGGCAAATTATTTTTAGCCATTTCAAGTTGTGTTGGACCATGCCTTGAAGGATGGTGGATCTTATCTTTGTTTTAAAGGTTTTTTGGCAGCTACACTGTGAAACTTTGTGGAAAATACCAAGAGCGGTCAATGGAAGAGCTTAAAACTTTTTTTTTTTCCAATACTTTTACTCCATTGGTTGATTATAATTGATTTTCATGGCATGACCTTTCATGATTTCCTTGCATCACTAAACTAGCACACCTAGGTGTTGCTCTTGTATATATCTCGTATACTTGGGCTAATGAGTCAATGACTACTCTTTTGATCAATAAAAATCTGTTTACCGATAAAAAAAAAAAAAAAGAAGTGGAAAATGACCCCGATTTGCCTAATGTGGTGTGTTGGGAGGGAGAGGAATGATCAAAGTTTCGAGCTATGTGAGAAGAATATGAAGGAGCTAAAGGATTTGTTCTTTATATCTCTTTATCATTGGATGTAGCAAACTCAAGTTTTCTCAACTTTAGTTTTTTGACCTTATTACTCCCTTTGATACCTCACTTCAATAAACTCAAGAGTAATTAATATAAGCAAAGAGTTTTTTGACCTTATTACTCTTCTACTTTGGTGTTCTAAAGAATCCTCACCCTGTACTTGGGTATCACTTTTTGCTCATTTATCTTACTTATATAAAAACAAAAATGGAGTTTCTTCGGGAGTGAGAATAACCTAACTAAAAAATGATCGTGGCAGCCCTCCTGGCTCCCTCAAGAAGATTCAAAAGCTTTCTATAGCATTCGCTATAGAATTTATCAACATGTTTTTGATAAGTATTAACATTAAGTTATATTTTGGTGACTTCAAGATGTTTATGTGCATAAATCCTCCTTCAACTATAGGTTGGGTTATGTGCAAGACCATCAAATAAAACAAGGAGTAAACAATGGTGACATGCATGCACAGCAAAAATAGAAAATGTAATGTGAAAATAAAAAACATTGCATAACAAGTGAAGATCTTGCTTTTAAGAAATTCCAACAGTCATGTTATCTTTAAAACTCTTGATTGGTTTTTGGGCAAATTTTCTGCTTCCAGAATACAACGCAGAGTAACTTAGGTTAATACTATGTAATCCATTCATTGTATTCTATCTGATTCTTTTTTTCTCAGGGCTATTGTAATTTATCCAATAATGTGAAGTCGTCTTTACCTGGTGCTATTTATGAAACATCTCCGAGTAATGTTGTAATTCCTTCTGAAAGTGAACAAACACAGCATCAAGATGCATTTGTTAGTCCAGCCAAGTGTGAAGAAAGAGCACTGAATACTAATCCTTCTGATGGTAGAGTAATGCTTATTGATGGCACATCAATCATCTATAGAGCTTACTACAAACTTCTAGGTATGTTATGGTTTTTCCTACAGGCTGTTAATGGATCACATGCTAAGGCCTAAGTCCATTCAATTAAGACAGTAGGTGCCAGAGTTTTTGAAAGGTTTTCTATAACCTGTTACCTGGCTTTCCTTGTTAGCCATGCCTCAAGACAGTCTTAGATTAGAGGCAAATTCCACCAGTAACTCAATATTTGGATTTCTAATACTGGCACTGCATTTAAGGATGAAAATCCTCCACTGGCGTTATTCTTTTTTCTGAAATATTGGGATATACCTTTTTACTGTTTATCAGCTCCTTATATGATTTCAACGGCCTTCAGCTTCAGGGTGCAACCTAATGTAGCATATTTTAATTAGACAATTTTTTTTTCAGTTGTTGACTAATAATATGTTTCTACTAATCATTATTTTGTTATCTTTTGATTGAGAATAGCAAAATTGCACCATGGCCATCTATCACATGCTGATGGAAATGGAGATTGGGTTTTAACTATATTTACAGCTCTATCTCTCGTAAGTAATAATTATATTAGGTTTGTTGATGTTCTTTCAAATTTTTTCTTCTGCTGTACTTGCAATGATTATGGCTTCTATGTTTTGTTGTTGGAACTTCATATCATAAATATAGACTACAAAAATATATGAAATTTACATAATTTAAATCATTAAATATAGCTTTATGTTATTGAAAAGACAAACTACCTCTACAATTGGTACTCCCTATGGATTTTTTTCTTTCACCTACACGATGTGTTCTGGTTTGTGACATTTTGTGGTTCATTAATATTTGGGTATTTAAAATAGTCCCTCAGTGTAATAAAACAATAATATCATGATATACTCAAATCCATTGTAGTATTGTGGAGTGAGGTGGCTAGTGTTTTACGGAATGCTACAGGAAGTTCTGCTGTTCCCAAAGCAAAGCACTGTGGAAGATGGTTTTGTCTTTTATTTTTAGGTGCATTTAGAGGGAAAAAAACGACCAGAGTTTTGAGAATAGCAAGAAGACTGTGGAAGAACTCAGATTTTTTAAAAACCTTGTATCATCGGATGATTGCTCATTTCAGTTTTCCTATTTTTTAGTTTTCTGGAAGTTTTTTGCTCTTTTTTCTTTTTTGGGTATGCTTGGGAAACGCGTCTGTTTGATCATAGAGATAAAGTCAATGGCCTTTGGTTCAAATGGTGATTTTGTCGTTGAACAAAGTAGTATAATCTTGAACAAACACCTTTCTTTACTCGATCCAGAGTAGTAAAATCTTTCCACTTAAATCCTTGACGTCCTCGTTAGGTTATCCATAGTCATGGCTCAAGTCCCACACTTCCAACTCAGATTAGCTCTTATTATTTGTAACGACCCAAGAAAAGTTCAAGCAATATATGGGCTTATGTTCCAAAATGACTAATTAATTTAACAATTAGACCCCTTGGGACCATTTTTTTTTTTAATATGTAAAAAGATATATTACTCCAAGAAGACCCCCCGGGATCATTATAAAGCACAAGAATTAATCCCCTATGAGATCCTAGTCACCACCTTTCTATACTCAATTCAGAATATGTAACCTTTGGGTATATGTTATTTGATTTAGAAAATGATTACTAGAATTGAACCAAAACATCTTTTGAAACCACAGGGTTGACTATTGGGAATTTGAGTCAAGGTTGGTTTGGGTTGATCGGTTTCTAAGACTAGAGCATTATGGTTTCTAAAAAACGATACTGGCTGGAAACCCCCAGGAAAAGGCTCAGGGAAGATAAACTTTTGATGCTGCAGTGAGAATGAATCATTCAATTGTTACTGCAGTATGCTGAGACCACAGAGGTATAATTCACAAGGTATGGTCTGAGGAAATCGATACAGGAGATCCACATGAAGCTGAGTTCAGTGCTGCTGAGGTGGCCTGTAAGTTAGCGGACTACATGGGCACTGGGCACTACATTATTGAAGGGGATGCGCTGGAGGAAGTAGATGCAATCAATGAAAACCCGAATCAAGAGAACGAAAGGCTAAAGAACTGCATAAGCTTCATCAGAAACACACTTGGAACAAACACAGAATGTCAGGTTATATGGACTGAGAGCTGCTAATGGTCAAGCACACGATGTGGCAAAATGGGCTGCTACCTAGAGAGTCTTGGGCTGTATAAATGGTTCGGAAATTTTAAACCACATTGTAAAATGGGACGAAGTTTTTGATCCCCCTTAATCTGTGTCATGTATTATTCAGCAAAAAAAAAAAAAAAAACTCCCAAATCAATCATATGCCTCAAAATACTTGTGGGTGCCAAATATGCAAGGTTGGTAATTGAATTCAATCCTAACTGGATTTGGAAAGAAATTTGGTGTCAAACTCAGAATCCGATTCATAAGCAAACTTCAGCATGATTGACCAAATGGAGGAAATAATCGAGGGGCCATCATATATGACCTTTCATCTTCTACTCCCAACGCTTCTCGTCGCGAATAATTTCTAATCTCTCTTTACTCTTTTCTTTCTCATTTATATTCCTTTTTCTTCTGCTTTATACTTCTTAATCTTTGTTGGAGGATGATGTCGATGGAGAGTAGTTTTTGGATTGAAGCCAAGCTTTTTGTGATCAGAAGAATAGAGGGGAATCTTTTCTGTATTGTCGAGAAGTGTAATAAGTTTACGAAGGCCCTTTACCTTAGTAGGGAGGTGGTGGTCTGGTTGGCTAAGGTGGTTGAGGGAAGTCTGAAGTTCTCGAGTAATAGGGCTCCGTATCAGACTAAAAGGGATGGAAATAGAGCCTTTTTGGTCCAAGTATGTCAACATTCGTTTGGTAGTTTCGTGAAATTGATGTAGTTGGGCACATGTGAGGGAAAATGAATTATTGTTATCCCTGAAGGGAGGAATGGAAGTGGATGGGAAAGGTTCGCTAGGAAAACGATGGAGATTGTCGGTTCAAATTACTCTGTTTCTGCTCCTGGAAACAGAGGTGTACTTAACAAGGGTGCTGCTAAAAGGGACTCTAAAGGAAAAGAGATGAGTATGGCTAATCCTCAAAGAGGAGCTTCTTCCTCGCAAACATGTCCTTGTTTGTTTGCATTGATGGAAGCTGTTAATGATAATCCTGGCCCTAGTAACAATCATGGAAAATGAATTATCAAGAAAGATGTGGTAGTGTTGAGGGAGAGGAATAAGAATGTTGGATCGAAGGAAGGGAATCAGAGACATCTTTCTTGCGATGAAGGTGATGGTTGGCATCCTGCGATGTTGCAGAAATTTAGTGAAGTTGAAGGGTCATTTTGGCATCTGCGGGCATAACTTCTTGGTTGGAAGGGTAGGCTGGATTCAATGTTGAAGATGATTGATGCGGGACTGGGCTTAATAATGAGCCTGGTTTCAACTAGAAAGCCAGATGGGTTAGTTGAGGAAATGGGGAGGCTGTATGGACCCAAGGCTTCTAATGTCTTCGTAGGGACGTGGTTTGAGAAAGGCCCATACAAGAAGCCCATTACTTGTAAGAAGCAGTCTGGCGTTAGGCTTCAACGTTCTACCAGTCCGAGAAGAGAGTTGTGCCAGCCTAAGCCCGTGGTGGCTCTGCCACATGGTCTGTCTTCATAGAGTGGGTTGTTGGCAACGGTTGTACCTCCAGGAGGTTTCCCGGCGACGAGTTCTGCTACAGTACCCACGGCGAAAGACCCTGAACAAGACGAAATTTTTTAGAGATCAGTCTAAGGAGAGGAATTCCTCGACACAAATCTTGACTTCACAGAAGAAGTTGACAGGTTTAGGAGATCTTCCCATCAAATTTCCGACAGGTATGGAGGCTGAGGTGACTCATTCGACAAAGTTGATAGGTGAACCTGTTGTTCAGGAAGATGTGATGGAGGTTGGAGGCTCTTCAGGGGATTCTTTGGCGTCGAGTTTTGCGCCTGGCGTGGGGGTTGTGATGTCCTCCATAGATCTCGCAACAGGGGAAGTTGAAGAGGTTGAAGATGAAGGATGTGAGGGGGCAAATGGAATTGTGCAGTCAATCTCACAGGTTCCATGTACTCAGTTTATTGATTCTGACTTGCAATTGGTGATTGGTGGAGGTGAAGGTTCTGAATCTTGCAAATCTGGAGAGTTTTTTGAATCTGATGAAGACCTTGATCCTATTCCTTTATGCTCTATTAACCCAGGCATTGAATGGCCTAGTAATTCTTCTAATTGGATGTTGAGGAAGGTGGAAGAAATTAGAAATTGTGTTGGCATTTCTTGTGAAGAGCAGTTTAGAGCTCTACTTATTGCTATTGAGGCTGGACATCCTGCTCTAGCCAGATCTGCTGCTAAAAATGAAAGGGAGGTAAAAAGATTGGAATGTAAGATTAATTACAAATCTAGGGATGGGAGTGCCTACAGAGAAAAAGGCAAAGAGAGGGCTGTCAATGGTTTCTCGTGAAGCCTAAGATCATTTCTTGGAATGTTTGGGGGCTGAACAAGTATAGAAAGCGTCTCCGAGTGAAAAATATGATTAGGCAGTGGAAGGCTGAAATTATTTGTTTTCAAGAAAACTAAATTGAAAGTTGTTAACCAATCGGTGGTTCATAGTTTATGGAGTTGCAATTATGTGGGTTGGGTCGAGTTAGTCTCTAATGGAGCTTCGGGAGGCATTATTGTTATGTGGGATATAAGGGCTGTAGAAGTAGTAGATCATTATGTGGGAGAATTCTTGGTGGCTTGTCACTTTAAGAATGTGGATGATGGCATCAAATGGGCTTTTGCTGGTGTTTATGGGCCAAATTCAGATTCTAGTAGGAGTATATTGTGGGAAAAAATGGCAGGTCTTTGCAGTTGGTGGGATCTTCCATGGTGTTTTGGAGGGGATTTTAATATTACTCGCTTTCTTTGTGAGCGAGAAGGGGACTTGTCAATAAGCTATGTCTGAATTTTCAGAACTCATTTCTGAGTTGCTGTTGATTGATTTACCTACGGCGGGAGGGGATTTCACGTGGTCAAATGGGAGAGCATGATCCCGTTTGGACAGATTCTTCATTTCGGTCTCTTGGGAAGCATTATTTTCGGAGTTAAGTCAAAAAAGGTTGCATGATTTCCTTGGAAGTGTTTAGGAGTTTTTTCTAGAAGACTTTGTTTTTGTGGGCGATTGCTTTAGATTTGAATGGTCTCAGCTTTCATGATTTACTTGTAACTATTTCTAGTTCTTAAATAGGTGTATTTACATATATACTTCCAGTGTACCTGGGCTATGCCTATCTTCATATCAATAAAATAATTTATTACTTATAAAAAAAAGTAAAAAAAGGTTGCAGATAATAGTTTCTGACCATTATCCTATTTTGATGGATTGTGGGGGCATTATTAGTGGGAAAAGACACTTTAAATTTGAAAATATGTGGTCGGAGGATGAAGGTGGTGGGCCTCTTATCATTTTACTGGTACTCTCAGTTTTATCTTGGCTGGAAAATTTAAGGAGCTCAAAAAAGACTTGAAGAGATGGAATGCAGAAACTTTTGGCAATGTTAAAAACAATAGAAAACTTCTTATGGAACAGTTGCATAGTTTAGAGGAAAAGGAGTTGACGGGTTCAATTTCTTTTGTGGAAAAGGAGATGAAGAAAGGGGTGCTTGCAGAAATTGAAAAATTAACGCTTATGGAGGAAATTTCATGGAGGCAAAAATCCAGAATCCTATGGTTAAAGGAAGGAGACAAATATACGAAATTCTTCCATAAAATGGCAAATTCTCATTGTAGAAATAATGCCATTGAAGTCCTTCATGTAGGTGATAATGTGATTTGTGACAAGGAGGAGATTGAAGATCATATTGTGAATTTTTATGAGAAGCTTTTTGGGGAAGAATTTTCATGGAGACCTAAGTTAGATGGGCTGGCCTTTGAAACCATTGATCATCTTACTGCAAATTGGTTAGAGAGATCTTTGAGGAAGATGAAGTTCTTGATGTGGTTAGAGGCATGTCTAAGGATAAGGCTCCGGGCCCGGATGGTTTTTCCATGGCATTTTTCTAAGCATGTTGGGAAATTGTGAAGGATGATATTATGAAAGTTTTTGAAGAATTTCATTCCTTCCTGAAATCTGAGAAGAGTTTTAATTCAACTTTCATTGCTTTCATCCCTAAAAAGGCGGGTGCTATAGAAATGAGTGATTTTCGCCCTATTAGCTTGGTAAATGGGGTGTTTAAGATCATATCAAAGGTGTTAGCTAACCGCCTAAGTGTGGTTATGGATAAGATTATACTGAAGTCTCAAAATGCATTTGTGAGGAGAAGACAAATTCTTGATTCATTCTTAATTGCTCATGAGTGTTTGGAAAGTAGAAAAAGGATTAGGCAATCTGGAATTTTAGTCAAATTGGATATGGAAAAGGCTTTTAACCATGTCAATTGGGATTTTCTACTCTACTTGCTTGGGAGATTTGGGTTTGGGGAGAAGTGATGCTTGTGGATAAGGCATTACATTTCAATGGCCAGATTTTTTTATTTTGGTTAAGGGTGTAAATCGTTCTTGTCCGGTTTGGTCTGAGGGGGTGATGGACTGAAATTTTCGGTCCATCATTTTTCCCAAATTGGACTGGACCGAACATCCCTAGGGTCGGACCGGTCCGGTCCAGCCCAATTTTTTTTTAAATAAATTAATAAAATTTTCTTATTTAAAATCATAAATTAAAATTAAGTGAATTATTAATGTGGATTATGTAACTAACTCAATAAAACATTATTTTATATGGTCAATGATAATAAATTAGATGAAAATTACATTATTAACGTATATAATTACTAGATAATTAATTATTTGATATTATACATTAGTTAATTGATAGAATATTAATTTATTAATAACATATTTAAAATTTTATATTTTTAATGGTGATAGATTAGGTGAAAATTACATAATTAATTATATAAATAATATATATAAAATAGATATTTTTTTTATAAATTCGGTAGGTCCAGGGTGGGAAACCCTTGGACTGGGACCGGACCGAAAAGTCTCAGTCCTCAATTTCAGGGACTGAGACCGACCGGTCTTGGTCCTGGGTCGGTCCGGTCTGTTTTTCTGGTCCGAACGGACCAACTTTCACCCCTAATTTTGGTGAATGGCTCTCCGGTTGGATTTTTTAACAGCTCCCGTGGTTTGAGGCAAGGAGACCCTTTATCTCCTTTCCTATTTTTCTTAGTTATGGATTCCTTGAGCCGTATGATTGAAGCGGCTGTGGAAGGGAGTTGTGTTGGGATTCATGGTGGGTGATGTCTCACGGGGCAGCATTACTGTTTCTCATTTACTCTTCGCAGATGATACTTTAATTTTCAGTGATACCAACCAGGATCATCTTCGAGCTTTAAGAGCCTTATTGTTATGTTTGGAAGCTGTCTCTGGGCTTAGAATCAATTTAACTATGTCTGAAATTGTTCCAGTGGGTACAGTCATAAATATTTTGGATCTGGCCAATATTTTGGGATTTAAGGTAACTTTGTTACCTATGAAATATCTTGGGTTACCTCTGGGGGCCCCTCACAAATCAGTGTCTATTTGGGATGGAGTGATTGAGAAGATTGAGAGGAGATTAGCAGGTTGGAAAAATTTTTATTTGTCTACAGGGGGCAGAGTCACATTGATTAAAAGCACATTGTCTAATTTACCCACATATTTCCTCTCCCTCTTTCCTTTACCAGTGGGGGTAGCTACAAGAATTGAGAGGATTTTTCAGAATTTCTTATGGGACGGTAATGGGGAGGAAAGGAAATGTCACTTGGTGAGTTGGAATAAGGTTTGTATCCCGGTGTCATGTGGAGGATTGGATGTGCGGAATTTAGCTTTTCAATAAAACTCTTCTTGGGAAGTGGCTTTGGAGGTACAACAATGAGAGTAATGCATTATGGAGGCAGATTGTGGATGTTAAATATGGGAGGATGTGGGGGAATTGGCGTTCTAATGAAGTAAAAGGGGTGTATGGGGTGGGTTTGTGGAAGTCCATTCGGTTGGGATGGGGGGATTTTGTCAAAAACATTACTTTCAAAGTGGGGAATGGGACAAATATGTATTTCTGGCATGATAATTGTTGCGGGGATTCAACTCTTAAATTTGTATTTCCTAATCTTTTTAGGATTACTAGAAACAAAGTGGCTACAGTGTCTGACTCTTATCAGTTATCTAATAATATGTTGCATTGGAATGTGAAATTTACTAGAGAATTACAGGACTGGGAAGTTTGTGAAACTGCTGATTTCTTTGTAAAATTATATGATACGAAGATCGATCAGAATAGGGAGGATAGGGTGCTTTGGGTGCATGATTATAATTCCAGATTCTCAGTGAGATCTTTGTACAAGGTGTTAAATAGTCGTGGTGATAAAGTATACTCCGGGAAATGTATCTGGAGAGCAAGGGTGCCTAGTAAAGTTGCATTTTTTTGTTGGCTGGTGTCTCTTGAGAAAATATTAACCACGAATAATTTGAGGAAAAGAAGATTATTTGTAATTGACTGATGTTTTATATGTAAAAAAGATGGCGATTCTATTAACCATCTTTTCCTTCATTGTGAGGTGGTGATGAAGTTGTGGAATGAGATTTTTGCAAGGGTAGGCATTACTTGGGTGATGCCTTTGCGTGTGGACTTTTTGGCTAGCTGGCAAGGTTCAGTGGGATGTGGAGGCAGCGCAGCAGTGTGGAGGATGATACCCTCGTGTTTGTTTTGGTGCTTATGGTTAGAGAGAAATGAGAGGTGTTTCGAAGATTGCGAACGAACTATGGGGGATTCAGGGATTTTTTCTTTAGCAGTTAAGTTTTTGGGTGAAGAACCTTGTAAGGGATGGGAATATTTGTAATGTTTTGCCTTTGTTCTATTTTGCTATAGCTTGTATTTAGGTGTACTCACTTGTATACATCCTGTGTATTTGGGCTATGCCTATTTACTTGGAATAAATTCTATTATTACCTATAAAAAAAAATAATTGAGGGGCCATCAGATAGATTCTGGTTACCATTTGTCTGGGAAATGGAGAACCAAACATTGAACCTAGGTTGTACAAATATTGAACCATACTGAACCTCTGCCTTTTCAGAAACTGACTGAATTACCTATAAAAAAAAAAAAAAAAGAAACTGACTGAATGGCTTTGAGGGTGGTTTAATGGACTACCCCACCAGAATCTCAGCAAAACAATTTCAACTGATGGATTTATGTCGTATCAGTACTGTAACTAGATATATCAACGCAGAACATCATTTGATTCTTTTTTAATTTTGATAGTCTTGCTCATTCCAATTTTAGTTTTTCTTTCAGTCTAACATTCAGTTGCTTTTTATTTTTATATGGACAAGTTTCACTTTTTATTCATACATACATCTATACATACATATATACATATACGTGTGTGTTTATATATATAAACTTATCTTTCAGTTTTTATTTGAGTCTATTAGGTCTACGGCATTTCTTATCTTTTTGCTCTTTGTGCAGATAATTGATGTTCTGGAATTCATCCCCTCCCACGTGGCGGTATGTTTCCTTTCTATGAAGTGTGTGTGGGGCAAGTCAGAATTGCATTCTTTTCTTTGTACTTTTTATCTGTTACAGTCTTTTTCTTCTTCTCTTTGACTTGTATAAGTAGTCTCACATAACAACTTATCAGAAAAAAATAGTCTCACACAACGCTAGGTGGGGTAGTATACAAATCTTATATCATTTACTTGATTTCAAAACGTATATCAGTCATCAGAACTGTACGATAAAATATAGTTGTACACAGTCTTTGGAAGCATAATGTTCATGCTTCAGTAGTTTTTCTTTGTTAGGTGCTTTTTCTCCCTTGCTACTACCTACTTTATATTAGGATATAGCTGTCTTTTTTTTCCCTTTCACAGATTTTGCTTTGTTATTGTTGTTGTTGTCGTGTTTGAATTGCATGTTTTCTTAATGTTTTTTCTATTTTTTATCTTGTTCCTTTCAGTTTCTTTCTTTAATTTGTTTGGAAGCTTGTGCTCATCATTTTCCTTTTCCCATGCAGGTGGTATTTGACCATGATGGTGAGATATTCAGTCACATTTTTCATTTTATATTATTATCCCCTTAAAAGTTAAAAGTATGCTCGAGACCTATTTCTTTATTTGGTAAATGTTATAATTGTTTTGCATGCCATACAAGATCTCATTCTGCTTGTTTTAAACTTCAGAAGTGGCTTGAGTTCTTCTGGAGTGCATCTACCTGGAATAATTTTGGCCAGTGGTGTGACTTCAGATGCCCATAGGAAAAAAAGATGCCCTTGGGGTTTATCAACTAATTCTTTTCCTTCCACCCTAACAATTATGTGTGCCTTCGGTTCTGGGTCTCTCATTAACTTCTGGGATGGTTGCGGTTGGACAGATAATCGAAGCTACTCAATAGTATAGGGCCTGTAGGATTCTCAAAAAGGAAGAAAAATAAATTGATATCCTTTGGAATCCATCCCCTGTTATTCTTCTAGTCCTTGTTCCAGACACTTCTTCTTTTGTTTTAAGTTGATAATTGAAAATTTTAAGTTGGAAAATGGTGGAACTCTTCCCTTCTTTTTTTTTGTATGCAAATAATTTTTTATTGAATCGAGTAATAAGGCGTAGCCCAAGGTACACAGGGAGTATACAAGAGAGACTACCTAATTACAAGTTAGGAGCTAGAAAAGGATACAAGAAAATCATGAAAACTAACCCCATTAAGAACAACTTAACTACTGAGTTTTGATGGGATTCGGTGCATTAGTGCTGGCATGATTGCACCCATCTTAATATCATCAAAGGACATGCGGTTTATGATGTCCAGAGAAAAATAGGGTTGAGGTAAATTTGAATTAGGTTTTGTTACATATTGGGATTAATTGAAATTGGGGTTTACAGCTTAAGACTTAAATAAAATCTGTTTGTACCTGATGGAAACTGTGAAGAAAACTAGACAGCTGTGAAAACAGATATCAACTACAAGCATCTTTCTTGACATGTCTTTACCGAAATGTTCAACCTCTTGAACATTTTTTTTTTATTGGCACCAGGTGTCCGGAACAGCGTCCTGACTAATCCTAATTTTTGCCCTGTGCAAAGCACAAAAGCCAATACTTTTATCCCTTTGGCATTTACTACTGGAGGTCTCCTTTTGGAATGACATTAGCTGTACTCGCCTTAATGACGTTGAACCTTGTATGATATGTTCTTAGTTTGGTTGCAGTCAAAGGCTAGTGTCTGGAGTGGTGCTTTTTTGACCGTCTAGTTCTGGTTGAAATGAGATGATTAGGATGATTAATTAGTTTATTTTTTTTTTCTTTCCTTTCTTTCTGTTGTCTCGTTAATTCTGGTTGGGAGGATATGAAGAGGAGGATGAATGGATTTCTTTGGAATGATCATTTTCTTTTTTCTTTTTACTCTGAATTCAAGGTCTTTTATATTTTTTATGATATCGGGGAGTTGATTATTGTTATTAGCCAGTTGTCTGGACCGATATATCATCTAACTTGCACCCATTTTTTTGCATGGCTCAAATGGAGTGGTGATATTTTTCTTTTGTTTTCACGTGTTTGCTCCTTTCTTTCTTATGTTGCATATGATATAATTCTTAGATTTTAAGAATGGTCTATTTAGCACATTGAGATGAGTAATGTGATAACTGAAGAGAGAATGAAAGTCATCATAGCTGCATAATTGGTGGCTTTTCATCTTTGATGCGTAGATAATCATTTTAATTGCCAAATTGTATCTGCACATTTTTTTTTTCTTTTTTGAGCATGCAAATTTTGTAGGTGTGTGTTTCAACATTTCCTTTTCAGTGTCATCTGAAGGTTTTAGAACTTCAGAAAATTCTGCTTGGAGTTGGCTGGAAACTATTTTGGGATAAGAATTATATTTTCAAAATTTGTTAGTGTTGCAAAGGGTATCATGGCATTAACACTTCCACTAAAGCTGATGTGTAATTCGGTATTCGAATGATGAAAAGAATTCATAATTATTGAATAGGACTCCTCTTGCTTCTTCTGTCTTTTGTTGACTCTTCTTCTGTTTTTGCCCTTTAGAACTATAGAAATCTACTTTTCCATTAAAACCCAGTAACTAATGGGAAATAAAAAATTATTTGTAATTGTTATTAGCTTTTTATGCTTGAGATCGATAAAAAACTAGGATGGTAAACGTAATCTTATGTTCAGATGTGCCGGATAAGTACATTCTTGTGAATATGATCTCTTTCAATACCACCAATGAATGGACTTAATCTTCTAAATGCGAATGAAGCTTCACATGGGTGTTTGTGCTGGCTAGTTGTTAGCACTCTTTCTTTGGGCCACAGTTGTAGATTTTCGTGGCTTCGATTTTCATGATTTTCTTGTTTCTATTGCTTCTCTCTAAATAGGTGTGACCTTTTGTATACCGTCTTGTACTTGGGCTATGCCTACTCATATCAATATAATTGTTTACTTATCAAAAAAAAAAAAAAAATTGTTAATATCTCGGTCGTATCTCAGGTTAAGATTTTGAACATTGGCTGTTTAGTCTTCTGCACCTTTTCCCCAAGCAGTGGCAATAATTTGGGTTGTCAGGAACTTTAGTATCTTAAGCAGTTTGTTCAAGCAAAATTTTGATAAAACAAACGTTTTCTTTTCAGGAATTCCATTTGGTCATTATTATAAATCTTCCAAAGAAAGTATTAAGGGGAAAGGTATGTTTTTTTTTTTTTTTTATTTCTATAAAATTATTACTCGCATGATTGAATTGAAAAAGGATGGTGTTCAAATGAGGCCAATGTGCCTTTTGGGGTCGGGCTGTGAAAAACAAAATCAGGAGACGGTGAGGGCACTTCTCTTATTTTATTAGATACAAGGTGGGGGACGGGTAGAATAAGATTTTGTATGATGTGTGGTGCAGGGCTCTGCCCTCGAGGACAAGCTACCTGAGTTGTTTCAATTATTCCGTCCTAAGCAGGCTTTGGCTGTAGAACCCTTGTAGATCTATGATAATGTGCCTCAATAGAGCATCACGTTTATTGGCTCAGCTCATGATTGGGAGATGGAGTCATCCTCTTTGTCCTACTACTGGTTGTATTCTTTTAGGTAGAGAAGAGGCAGTTGTGATCAAATACGTTGGAGAATGAACTCCTGAGGTCAAGTCCCATTTTAATGTGCTTGTTTCTCAAGCTGGCCATTCATTTTCCTGGAATTATTTTTGGAGAAACAGGGCGCCTTTGGGGTAGCTTTTTTATTGTTTAGATGTTTGTGTTGGGAAATGAGAAAGAGTCATATTGTAGTAATCAAGTGGCGTTTTATGTGCAAGCAAAATGTGAAAAACATTGATCACGTTCTTCTAGATTGTGAGTTGGCTAGGGACTTATGGGTAGTGATATTCAGCACTTTTGAGATTGAGTTGGTTATGCCCCATAGGACGGTGGAGCTGTTGGATTGTTGGTGGAACCCTTGTTGGAGTCGCAAAAATTTGGACATTTGGGGAACTGTCCCAATGTCCTTCATTTGACAGTAACAGAGTTAAAAGCCAAAGTCTTCGACATTCTCTATGCTTGGATGGCTGCTCAGTGCTCATAACCGCTTCCAATTCTCCAACCATTAGAGTTCAAGTATTTTTCCTTTTTATTTTTTATTTTTTCGCATTAGTTGGGTGATCCTTCTGTATACTTTTTGTATACTTGAGTTGCGCCCTGCTACGCTTTTAATAAAATAGGTGTTACGATACATAGAAGATTAGCATGGCCCCTGTGCAAGGATGACACGCACAAATCGAGAAATTGTCCAAATTTTTTCCCCGCACCTCCATCCCACCTCTCCATATTTTACCTATCAAAAAATAAAATAAAATAGGTGTTACTTATCAGTAATGAGGAAAAAAGAACAGAATTGAGTTGAAAATTTGGGTGACCATCATGCGATTATTATGGGTACAGTATAAGAATTTTATTTTAAACTTTGAAACTGGTTTCTAGGTGAAACCTTCTATCAGTGCTTCAGTTTCAAGTGGTGTCGCGAGTATGTGATCAGAAGTTTGACTTTTTTTACATTGATTAAAGTCTGCCATTGAGCCCTCAGCCAACCTGATTGGGTGAAATTCATTTGTGCACTGTTTTACATGGCCACTTCAACCTTCAGTAACTTTTAAACAATCTATAATGTTCACATATTTTGTAGTTAACCACATGATTTTCAGTTTTTCTGGCATCTTTTAACATTTCTAAATCTACATAGTAAAATACGTGTCTATCACTGGTTAATTAGTGATTAGGGTCCATATACCTTTAAATCTTGGAATGGGATTGGCCTGACACCTAGACAAAGATTTGCACGTGCACCATGTGCCCACGTGTCCAAGTGCCGATGATAAATTCTTATGTATTTGTGGTGTCTGTATGTTTTGACTAACTCTGATACTTAAAACCTTCTTGTTACTATATTGAGTTTCAAGACAACACTTTCATTTCGGTATATTTCTTGAACAATATAATGAGTTAGTGGTTTTATACCCATTGTTCTATCAAGTTTCTGTGCTGAAAATGAGGCACTATATCCCAACTCATGGGATTGGCTTCAAGAGTCCTTTTTCTCTCCCGTTCTGCTGTTTTGAGGGAACTAGATTTTGGTTAAATTGGTATGACCCTTGTTTATCTGTTTGTATATATTGCTCCCTTCATTTTTCTTTCTATTGCTTTCATGTTTATCCAGTGATAGACTTGCCAAAAAAAAAAAAAAATTGTTTATCCAGCGATAGATTTTCAATTATTTCTAACCATGTATTGCCTAGACAATACATCTATATACCTTAGCTCCTCTAGGACTAACCTTTCATATTTAATGTGCTTAATGTTCACTTTCCTTTTCCTTCTTTTAAGGTCTGAATTTTCGTCACACTTTATATCCTGCCTACAAGAGCAATCGCCCTCCTACCCCTGATACTATTGTTCAGGGACTTCAATACTTGAAAGCATCCATCAAGGCTATGTCCATAAAGGTCATTGAGGTATTAACTGTGTCTTACAGATATATATGGCTACTTAACCCTGGTAAGACGTGGTTATTGACCATGAGTTTACTCGAAGGCAGGTACCAGGTGTAGAAGCTGACGATGTGATTGGAACGTTGGCAGCAAGGAGTGTTGATGCCGGGTACAAGGTGATATTCTGAGGCTATATTTGAGAAACATGGAGTAATGTCCTTGATTCATGACCGATATTTTTACGGTAGTGATTGGTTTGATGCGTTGGAGATTTATAATTTATTGAGAGAAATTTCCTTGGACCAAAATTCAAATTACCAGTTTGATTTTCGTTTGGGTATCCACCTGCAAGAAGCCAAATCAGATACTTTGATGGTAACTGTGTTGCAACTTGCAAGTTCAAATCTTTGGAAGTTAAAATCCTGTATTACTACATAAAAACTCCAGGACAGATTTTTATGTTTTCCTTTTTCTGCTTAGTTTTTATTGGAACTTATCAATAATCATTAATGTTTATATCTATCTCCTAAACGGCTGCGCGTTAGCCTACTAACACGTGACAACTTTCGTGCTAGCATGGTCGGCCATTGCTTGTTGGGAAGTGGTTTCTTCACTTTACTTTTAATCCAGAAGCACGTCTTTTGTTGAAGCAAAGTTTGCATTGCTTGGATTGCCTGCATGGTTGTCACATGTGAGCATCCTGTGTGTTATTTTGGATACTTCAATTAGGCAAAATGAATTATTATTCAATTAGGGTAAATTTGAGCTTTAGTTATAGGTCAACTACTATAATAGTGTATAATACATGGAGATCTACTAATAGCATTCAGCCAATATCCCTTAATTTATTCTTTCTATGATAGTGGGAACAGGACCTTTCTATTAAAAGTTGGTGGTGATATTAATTGAGGTTTTGGTGCTGAGAAATTGCTGAGATGTTATAGACGTGCAATGAAAACCTATCAATACACAGGTGAAAATAAGTGTTCTTTCAACTTGGAGCAGAAAGCTCAGAGGGGAAGCTAAAATGACAGTAAAATACTGAAAATGGATACGATCATTAAAAATGTAACGTAGAAGGTGGCACTGATAACAGTAAAAGGTGGATCAGTGGAGAATTTAGGACATTGATAAGTTAGTAGCTGTGGTCTCTCGTATACTTGTGTGCATGGGTTGCCCCAAAATTGACACACACACACACATCATGTATGTAGTGATTTTTTTTATCTTTTTGAAACTTTACTTCATTGGAGCCATCTGCTATGCAAGTTGGCAATGTAATTGCATTCATAAAAATAAAAAAAGTATTTGACATTTTAGCCATGCGACATAACATCCTATTAACTAAAAGTGTTTTGCAAAGGTAACGATTATTCTTGAATGATAAGGTTGTGATGGGGAATGTAACATTTGGAAGTAATAAACAAAAATATGGTGTATTAAATTCATTTACCTAAAAGAAATCACATGTCTAGTTGCTCTTAATCACATTTCATGACAGGTACGAGTTGTGTCCCCAGACAAAGACTTCTTTCAGATCCTTTCTCCTTCACTACGTCTACTACGGATTGCTCCTCGCGGTGTTGAGTGAGTTTCATATTTGTATTTCCACATCTTTGTAGTGCTATTCTAATCAATACTTTTTTTTCTTCTTATGATCCTTTAAGATACGTGGCATTTGATGTTGATGTTGTTTTATGATCTTGAAGTTCTATAATTGGTATGACTTACGAAAAAAAGGTATGAGTTATGTTGTTTAGAAGCTGGCAACAATAATCATATGCATACTTGGTAATGTAAGCTATATGTAAAGACTGAGGATATGCACTGAATTTTGGCACTCTTTGTTGTTTAGAACAAAATCTTGAACTTAATATTAAGTTTAGACCATCTAAACGGTTTTAAAATCTAATTATCTATTTTATGAATTAGCTTGCTTTTTCAAATTCATAGAAATTTAAAATGTTTTCTTTAATTTTTTTGAAATCACATTGAATACATAAATATTTGTCAAAAAAGAACCGAAGAATAACCACAGAGAATGGAAGTTACTGACAAGTGTGAGACTTCATTTTCATTTTCGGTTTTACATTTTTCTGTGTGTTTCATTGTGTCTTCTGCTGCCTAATACAATTTAATTCTCCTTATTATATTATTCAAGTTTGGGGCATTACTTGCATGGTTTGCTTTCTCAGGATGGTTTCTTTTGGAATGGAGGACTTTGCTGAAAAATATGGAGCTTTGAAGCCTTCTCAATTTGTTGATGTGATTTCACTTATGGGCGACAAGTCTGATAACATTCCAGGTTAGTTTGTGATTCTCTTTGTAAAATTAATATCAGAGCAGCTCTTCTACTTGGTAACTTAGCAATTTCTTGCGAACCTAGTATATGATATGCGCCACATACCAATAGGTATTGGTATGTAGCTGGGGTGCGGCAGATGCATATTCTGTGCATAGTACAAGAAAAAAATATAGTTGGTGACTAAATATGTTGGCATGCATTACCATGCACATACAGATAGAGACATACATACACAATATTTGGAAACTGAACGTGTTGTGACTTTGTTAGGTACACCTATGATATGCCTTGGAGTTTTTTATGTGGTGTTTTTTGTGGGTTCAATTGTTCTTTCTGCTGCCTTATACAGCTATGCTCACATTTTAAACAACATATTTTTTAAAATGAGATGTAAAGAAGGATTTTTAGTACCTAAATACAAATAAAAGTAAAATTAAAATGGTGAACAGGGCGATGTGGTGGGTCAGTCAGGTTCAAGTTTTTCTTTTAAGAAAGGAAGTAAAAAAAAAAGTTTCAAATTCTCAGATTCTTTAGCAAGAAACACACCTGGGAGAGAGGAGGCAGGTGGAGATGCGTAGAAAGATAAAAGTTTAAATATTAAAATTCTGCTATCTTGCCACTACTATATATTGCAAATAATGTAGATTTGTGTATATTTCTTAAAACTAGCTAATTCATTTACCAAAATAAAATTTTAGCCATATCATATTATTTCAGTTGGCATGCTTAATAGTAAAGATCTATTTATTTATTTTGGCATTAAATAAGTCTAGAGAGCATTTAGAATTTTTCTGATTGGTAAATTACATGAGCTTAGTGGGTTTTGAACTGTTAACCTTACCCTCCACTGTGTACCTGTAGGGAAAGGAGTTGCCTTCTAAGCTAGTGCTCATTGGTGTGGGTTCCACCAATTTTCTTTATATTAAACCCACCATAGCGTTGAATAAAGAAGAACCCATGAAAGTGGTTTTAAATCCTTGTACTGTGAAATTGGTTGAAACATTGAATCTGATTTGACTTTGTCTTGATCAAGTATAATGATTTTTTTTTTTATAAGTATATTCCATAATGATATTATATTGAAGGAACCTTTTTTCCTTGCTGTTGGAGAGTGTAAGACCTTTGTTGAAGGAATTGCATCGGATACTTGTTAGAAAATATGGGAAAAAATAGGACCATTTTCACCACTGTTATCTGGAGGAGAAATAAAACAAGATATAACTTTGATACCAGGTTATTCAAATAGATTGTCAATTTCTGTGTCTAACAAAATTTGCTTTTGTATTCCTTTCAAGTGGTGGTTTTGAAAGGGCTCATGCAATCATGCTTCCTTTTCCTGTATTTAATCTTGATGTACTTCTCAACTATATCTTTGAAGGTTGTACTTTTTCTAAATTTGAAACATCTTGTTTTATTTTTTAAGAAACAATTATCCAAACGTTTCTCCATCTGGCACCTTTAACTAAATGAGCTGGGAGAACTCCTGTGTACTTGGGCTATGCCTTTTACTATCAATAAAGTTTTACTTTTACTTACTAAAAAAAAACGAAATGAGCTGAGAGAAAGGAGATTACTAGAATCCTTGGTAAGAAAGCATTTTATGAATTGTAAAAAATGTTCTTTTATTGTCTTCTTTCTGATGTTAGATGAGAGTGAAAATTTGGTGCTTCATGATCTTTATCTTATAAATGCAGGAGTTGAAGGAATTGGAAATGTTCATGCAGTGCAACTGATAACTAAATATGGTGTGGTGATATCTCATCCTTATATTTAGTTTAGAAAATGTAAAACAGTGTGCCTAGTTGTATGTTTTATATCATGATGGGATGAAATAGATGAATTATTGTCTGCTTTATAATTTGCAAAAGTTGATGCTGACTTAGCATGTTTTTAGTTTTTTTTTAGATTATTATTTTAAAGCCTTGAAAGATGGACTGATGATAGGCAGTGATGAATTATCCAATGCATGGTTCCTGCATGAACAAAATGTATACATCCTTCCTCAACCATAAGTCAAATCAAGGCCAATGACCCTTGGGCCAAATAGCACCATGCCACCACCCCTGGTCCTTAGGGACCAGGCCCCTAGGGTCTCAATTCCCCCCAACTACTAGGGCAGTAGTCCCTCAAAAAATTATTAGCAAAGAAAATAGATGTCAAATCAAGGAAAACCAGAGGCTCTTCTACATGAGATTCTAGGAAATGAAGGATGTGTCAATGGCAGGATGAGAACACTATCTGGTGAAATATATGCGAGCATAAAGTAGTACACTTATGCTTGGAGGCTTTTTCCTTGTCTTTCAAATGATATCAACCTTTCATATAATTTTCCAACCTAAATGATGGGTTGTTGAATTCGAGAAAGCTTTTGTCAGAAATAGGAGTCATCCTCCAAATTGTATAATTTATGTCCATGTTCAAGCTCATTGAGCATTATAGTCCATGTTGTTTGATTTTTCAGTATGTTCTTACTTGTTCCCTTTTAAGTTACTTTCTTGATGCTGATTGGTAAGACATCCTCGCTTCTTAATGGCAGGCACATTAGAAAATTTGTTAAAATGCGTCAATCAAGTTGAAGAGGGCCGTATCAGAAAGGTAGTAATAATTAATGACTTTCACATGGATGCCATGCTTCTTTTGTATATAATTCATATGTAAATTTTGGGAGGTGAGATCACTGAGATGTATGGATATTGGCATGCATAGCTTGATTGCTCAAACTTATAAAAAAGAACTTGATTGATCTAATTCGTTTTGGACCCAGAGAACCCAATTTTAAGGTCAACCCTCCACCTCATGCGCTAGATTTCCCCTTGAAAATCACCATTTGTTCAAAAAAATTTAATTTATAGGAAGAGGTGAATTTAATCATTTAATTTATAATTTAACAATCTCTTGTAATGGGATCCATTTTGATCCAGGCTCAAGATGGATAATCATGATTAATGACTTGAAGACATTAACATTTTGAGCAAATTTAAATCCTACCTATGGAACAAAATAGTATATTTTCCCTAGTTGGTGTGTCAACGTTAAAGATTGATCTCTTGAAATTTCATAACCAACCCTTACGGAAAATCTGAAAACCTGAGTGTATATGAGTTTTGACACACAAGTCTTCTATATACTGTGAACCAGATCCAGAATATTATAACATGTTCAGGAGAGTGCTAGATCTGACTCGGATGTAGTCAAAAGTTACACATCAGATAGGTAACTACACCCTGATCCACTTTTACTTCATTATATCTAAAACTTTTGTTTTCAATAGTCCGAGACACAATTTGCTACTGATGATGGGTTAAGGATAATAAGAGAAAATAGCTGATTTCTTTTTAATTTTGGTTGAATGGGGGACAGGAGCTTATCATCCGCCTAGGACAAGAAAGGGAGGAGGCTGCAGGGAATAGAGAAGGGATGTTAGAATCAGTGTTGATAATATTGGTAACGAGGGAGAAGGGAGGCCTTATTCTTGTGCAGAAGAGAAATTCTCCATTCTTTATGAAAGATATGTAGCAATGAAATAGGGATTATGTAGATCCTACTCTCTTTCATTAAAGGTTTTACTTTTCTTTAATTACCCAAGGTGCACTTGCTGGAAACTCCTTGCCGAGGGCCTGTGCACTCCTGGGATTAGTCGGGATGTCGTTCGTGGACACCCGGTGCCAATAAAAAAGAAACATTTCTTATCCGGAAAGAGAGGTGGCCGCTAGTAGGGATTATTCTGATTTTGTTCCTTTTTAGTCTAGGCCAAGCACCTTCCAAGAACCATATTATCTTCTGGGAAGCCATTTCCTTAATTCCAGATCCTGTTTGGTATTAAATGAACACAGTTAATCCTAATAATCTTCCATTGGATGACACGACATAGTGAGACCTTTAGTATGATTTCTTTATTGTAATTTTTCAATTTTTCCTTTGAACTGTATATTGCATGTGATTTGTATTCTTGCATAATTAGTCTGTATTCATCTAGTAACTTGATATACTCAAATTTTCTTTTAACCTTGTAGGCCTTAATTACGAATGCTGAGCAGGCAGTATTAAGCAAGAACTTGGTAATTTTGTCAATCTTTGCTAGTGTTTGCTGTTATAACTTTTCTTTAACTTTATTTTGCATGGCAGTTTATGGGAAAGTATTCTTGTGATTTATTCTTACCAAAAATGATGATTTGAGTGCACGAGGAACTTATTATCTTAATTATCAAATTTTAGAAGATAGCACTTTCTTCATTTTTCACGGTGAATCAGGAGAAACTATAGGAATCCTAGAATGCTACATTGAGAGACATCTTTCACACTCTATTCATGATTTGGAGGCTTGATAGGTTTGTCATAAGTACACATGGCTGTGGATGGCATGGATGCCCTCTCAAGCTACTAGGTTGTGGCTGTGGGTGGTGCTACTGGTGTAGTGGCTGAGCTACCCGTTCTCTGTGTCTCAGTTTTTGGATTTGGTATTTTTATTTATTTACATATATATTGAAAAGGAAAAAAGATACTGTACTTAAAGTTTACATATGACACAGCAATGTGGCATTATGTAATCAGTTTAAGGAGGCACATGAAAGCTTTTTAGTAATTTTTCTTAGAATATTTGACACTTTATTTTAATTCACTACCATAGGAATGCTTAATGTCGGTTTTTGAAAGCGACGGAGGTTAACTGTACATAGAATATACCTTAGGGAGGTAAATCATAATTTCCCCAAGTAAAAATGAGATTTTCCCTAAAGAAATTAGAAATAGGCAAAACTCATGTCCTATATATTGCTGTACAGACTTACTTATCAAAAACAAATATATTGCTGTACAGACTGAATGTTGTCCCTCACCTAGCTTACCCGAAACACAGGGAAAACCTACCCACTCGCTTGTATACATGTGTGTCTGTTAGAATAAATAAGCACTGCTCCCTAAGGGGCCTCTGACAAGGAAGCCAAAATTATTAAAGAGCCAGACTTATTCAAGTCTGTGATGAATGAGAAAGCTGAGACTAGACATGATCCCATTCCTTCTCATTTTCGTGCACCTGCTAGGGGGAGAAAACCTCCATTGAATTGGTTACTCCGTGCAGTTAAATCCAATCTGGTTCCAATGAAGACTCCGTCCAATTCATACAGGATGCCCATGTGGTCTAGAATTGATTGACAAATTGAAAAGTAAATCCAATTGAGAAGGCCTTTGTTCAGGCTTTCACCCATAGGAATGTAAAGACAAAAATGCCTGGCATGTAGAGTCTGATCAATACAAACAAACTAGACTCTTAGTCCATGTTAGAGCTAGAAATTTAAAATTAGGTGGGGAGACGCATTTAGTACATCAATCCTTATCAAGCGTGACACCTACTTAAATGTACAACTCCTCCTGACAGATGATTTCTAGCGCATTACAATAGTCAATGCCTCGTCATGAGGAAGCCTCTTTATCTATGCCCGAAATTTCTGATTGCTATCTACAATACTGAGTTTTTTAATCCTAGTGGTTTCCTTTTCTTTTAAAGAAAACAAGATACCACAATCTACTCCCAAAACTCACCATAGCCTTTTTCCTATATGTTTAGTTTATGCCTTTGTAGGAGCTTAAGAAACACCAACATTATTGGTCTTGCCCCTTGTTTTGTCCTCCATTTTGTATTTAGACACGACAATGGAATTCTTCCCTCCCCCCTTTCCCCTGCGACTGCTTTATTCTAGCTATTTTGAAGGCCAAATTTCAATGTTTCCTCTACAACAAAAAGGTGGAGAAATGATTGTGTGATTTAGCCAACTCTACAAACAAAAAGGTGGAGAAATGATTGTATTTAGTCAACTGGACTTTGCTGCTCATATGCATCAGTTGGACCCTTTATTTCCTCTCTATTTTCCATTGTGAATAGGCCTAATACATATATCCAAACATTTGGGAAATGATTGTGTGATTCAGCCAACTTTTCTAACAGGGTAACCAATGCTCATCGTCTTCATTTTCATTGGTCAGTAGTGATGTGCTTGAATAAATAGTTAGTGGAATATGTTTTAATATGTGAAAGCTTTATGCTATGATAGGCCCTGCTGCGTTCTGATCTTCCATTCTACATGGTACCATTTGCTACCAGAGATCTCACATTTAACAAACCAGAGGTTTGTGCAACTATCGCTAGGCAAATATCTCTTTCTTTATTCAATTATTATCTCAGGAATATTTGTTGGTTAATTAAACTATTGATTTTGCTACTTTAAATCATTTGCAAGCATAAAGGCCTGAATCCTGCATTGTACTAGGTGTTTGATTGTTCGGGCAGGTTTGGGGGGTGGGATGAGATACAAAATTCTTATCTCATCTAGGACTGTTCATCCGGGTTTCGGACCGGATATCTGGATATACCCGACCCGGAACCCGGATTTCAAACCCGGAACGGGTTCCGGACCGGATATGCCCGGGTATGACCCGGGCCGAAACCCGTATGTATCCGGGTTTTTACAACCCGGAAATCCGGGTTCCGGGACGAACCCGGGTTTTTTTTTTTTTTTTTACGAAGGCTAAATTATTAATTTTTTTAAGAAATGGACAATGCTGAAAAGCATTTTTTTAAATCTAGAAGCCTGTATTCTATTAAAAAAATTTTGGAAAACATATTTTATATATAAAACTATTATCTTTTTAACTAAATGCATCTAAAAATAATAATTCAATATTTATCATATAAAATCCAAGCAACATATAATGCAACTCACTATTACATATTACATTATTTGATATTTTATACATTATATAACAAAACACAAAATTACAAGCCATGATTGATCATTCATCAGTTTAATCAGGAAGAGCTTATGGAATGCTTGGTGCCTGATCTCCTTCACTGCTCCCCTTGCACCTTGAGCTTCTATTACAATTCCAAAACATGTCGAGCTTCTAGAAACCAGAGGCATGCCACGGCATCCCCTTGCACATTAATATATATAAAGCAAAAGACATGGAAATCAGTTAAATAAATAGCTTGTAACCCCCACAACATCCCACAAACTCCATCTCAATCAACTCTGAAAAGACTCCCAGAGAGAAAAACAGAGCAAAAGGCTTAAGCAATATGAAATCTTCTACCTTTATGTGTTTACCTTTGAGCTAAAATAAAAAAAAAAAGCACAAACAAAAATATGCTATCTCATTTGCATACCACTCTACATACCTCATATATAGTAGAGTAGAGTCCAAACAAAAAAAAAACAGCTTTGTTGTTGACTTGTTCATGACTTCATGATACAGAAAAAATATATAGTCCAAAATTACTCATAATATTCCACAATATTATTGTGCATGTAAGAAATTAGGGATGTTAAGCACTGGTCATTATTACCTATAGAGTTTGATAGTAGCACTCCATGAACATCATAACAAATTAACCCAAATAACAAGAATGCAAGAAAATCAAGTATGAGAAGCCCCAACACATGCCACTCTTCACCCTTCTTTATTGCTATGCTTAGTTGGCAAAGGGACACATTAGATATACATTGTCTGCTAATATCCTTATATATCTATTTAGAAGCATAGCTGTCTACTTAATCTCAAATGATTTGTTTTATTTACATAAAGACTACCATTTTATCAAACATATGATGTTTCTAATGACAATCCCCAAGCAGAAGTGTAGGAAAACCTAGCATAAGATCCAAATATCAATCCAACACTTCTAAATTCAAAAAACTGAACAAGCACCCATGTGAAGGAGATACTTTATTCAACCAGAAAAATGCTAGCACCGAAATAATAAAAAAAACCCATATTATTATGTTCTTAAACTATGTTTTTTTGTTTGAAAAACAGATCTCCACGAAATAATGCAAGAAACTGATTTTCTAAGAACATCAAAGTCATATACCAGATCTCCACGAGTCAAAAAACAACCAAAAAAAAAAACCCAGATATCAGAGCACATCAAGGATTCTAAGATACAATAGAAAATATAATGCAAATTATGAGATCAGATCTAAGAGTAGATCTAGAACAAGCACCCATGTGAAGGAGATACTTTATTCAACCAGAAAAATGCTAGCACCGAAAACCCTAAAAGACACCCATATTATTATATTCTTAAACTATGTTTTTATGTTTGAAAAGCAGATCTCCACGAAATAATGCAAGAAATTGATTTTCTAATAAATGCAAGAAATTGATTTTCTAATAACATCAAAGTCATATACCAGATCTCCACAAGTAAAAAAAAAACCAAAAAAACAAAAAAAAAAAAACCGAAAAAAAAAAACCCAGAAAGCACATCAAGGATTCTAAGATCTACAAATAAAAAGAAAATATAATGCAAATTATGGGATCAAATCTAAGAGTAAATCTAGAACAAAAAAAACAAAAACAACTCAAAGCCACGTCTTAGATTTAAGAGCAGATCTAAAAGTACTAGGGTTTCGGCACTCGACAGAGGAAGGCTAGGGTTTCGGCACTTAACAGTCCAAAACTCAAACCCATGACAGAAAACCGAAATTTCCCTCACCTGGTCGCAGAATGGGACCCTGACGACGCGAGAGAGAGAGAGAGAGAGAGAGAGAGAGAGAGAGAGAGAGAGAGAGAGAGAGAGAGATGGAGATGACGGAGCAATGGAGGCGATGAAGGCAGAGGAGGCTAGGGTTTCCGCGTGAGAGTGAGAGAGGACATCGACACAAGCAGCACAGAGAGAGAGAGAGATCTGAAGGAGTGAGTGATTTCGAAAATCTGAAGGGTTTCTACGGTAGAAATTCTACCCCTTTGGGCTTATTGTTTTGATACGGATTACGAAGGTTTTAAAAATAACCCGGGTACCGGGTGTAAAATCCGGGTTCCGGATTTAAAATCCGGTACCCGAACCGGATGAAACCGGTTTGAGTCATGCGGGTACCGGCCCGGAACATATCCGGGCTGGAACCCGTATCCGGAATCCGGATATCCGGGTTCCGGACCGGGCCGGGGAAAAACTCGGCCCAGTTGAACGGCCCTAATCTCATCTCATCTCATCATTACACATTTTTCAAATCCCCATACAAAATATAATAAACAATTTTAATTTTTTCAAATCCCAATTCAACTTTTTCAAATCCCAAAATAATAATAATACTAAAACATAATATTTTAAACACTAAAACAAAACATAAAATTCTCAACTCACCCTCCAAACATGCCCGCGTCTGTAGATTTGCTCCATTAAAATACATTTTAACATGCGGTCTACTTTAGACGAGTATTCATTTGCAAACTGATGAAAACCTTCATCAGTGTACCTTTTAGGCATGGCTGTAGGTGGATGAGTTTCAGTAACTAATTCTAAATTTTTACAGGATGATGGGGAGAAATTCACAAGCCTCTTAAATGCCATCAGTGCTTATGCAGAAGGATTTTCAGCTGATTCACTCATTCGAAGAGCATTCTACTTGTGGAAGAAGCTCGAAAGGCATGGTTGAGTTATGTAAACGGGCTAGATTTGCTATTCTCTAATTTTGAAAGTGCATGAGCGGAATACTGACTATTCTTTTGCTGTATTCTCAAATTGTCTCTACAAGGTTTCTCGTGCATACATTCCAAAAATTCCTGGTTCTTCATTCTCCTGTTATTCTGGTATTCTGGTTCAGAGATGACAAATTCAGGGTGACGAGTAGTACTGCTCTTACCCATTGCTTTCTTTGGTTGCTGATAGATTGGAGAGCAAACTCCTGAGGAATCTCATATCAGCATAAAAGCAGAATCCTTCATATCTTTGTAGCTAGCTGGCTTCGCAGAACACAGCTCTCTGCAATAATCCCAGCAGTATCGAGGAATTGTCTTACAATAGCACAAAGACACCCACTATGCTGCACTGTTTAGTCTTAAGTCGAGACTATTGGCATGGCAGCCATCTGCGTAACTGCTATTGGCACCAGAACCAGAAGCAAAACAAAAACAGGCCTTCGTTTGGTCCCAATATTCTATGGAGATGTGCGATGGTTGTGTTAGTTCCTTTTTCCCACCACAGACATGGTGCAATGGTTGGCTAAGGATTGTGTATTTCAAGCAAAAATACGACCCAATGTTTTCATCAAGAACGGACATGAAACATTAAATTGCACTCAAGAAAACCACAGTTTTGAATCTTCTTGGATTTTTATTTATTCGTTGACATGTTTGGCTACAGCCCTAACATCAAACCCTCAAATGTTAATATAGAAATGACGATTTCATTATCAACAGGTAGAGCCCATCTGGGATAACAATGAACAAACTAACATGAGTTCTTCAAGGTCGCTCCCAATAATTGGAGGATGTAGAAAACCTCGAAACAGTTGGGGAGAATGAAAAAATAATTGAATGTTCCTCCAAAATCACCAATTTACATTTAGTAGATTCAGCTCAATGTCTCGGTTTCTGAATTTTCAAGTTCAACTATAGCATTAAATCCAAATTCCTTCCCAGGAGTAAACAGTGACTTCAGTTCTGCTGCCGTCTGAGTCGTGTTAATTTTGTTATCCTTTACCTTGAGATTTTCCTGGTAATAGGAGGTTAAGGAAGAAATTGAAGAAGAAAATGATTAATTGAGCCTTCTAAAATAGACGCATGTAGAGGGAGTTGTGACAATGAAAATACCTTCTTTACATAATCAGCCAGGGCTGAATTAACAATCTCTTGTATGACAAACTTGGTGACCCGCTCCTCACCAATTATCTGTAAGAGGAAGCTCTTCGGGACCTGAGATAAGCCATAAGTTTGCGTCACCAAATGCATGCACAACAGAGAATTCCATGGAAAACATTTCCAAAAATGAATAGATTCTTCGTAAAGACCCTACAAGAATGACAGCACCAGCTAAGATTAGGGTATTTTAAACACATCAAAGCCTCATAATCTCTCCCACTTCAGTGACATTGTTATGATACAAGGAAGAAAAAATCTATTCATCATTTATTTTCTCATCATCCTATGATGTGACATTAGATGATTGGAGACTATTTATTATGTTTCACTTGTGAACCTATCATCTAATGCCATATCATGGGATGATGAAAAAAAGGATGATGAGTAGCATTACTCAGTTTCCGTAAGTAAAACTGGGTGTATTTATGTTTGTGGAACTTCTACATGTTACACTTTAGGGTTTACTTCATATGACTATCTTTTTTCACTCTAGGCCCAAAAGTTTGAGTAGGAATTCCAGAGGATCTGAATCTAATTATTTACCTTCCAGAAATTCACAAACATCCGGCATATGGAGTTCATTGAAACATTTTATACGAACATGATATGTGATGTGATATTCAACACAGTTGTTCAAATTTGGTGCAACATACGTTTAATATTTTCCAGTGATAAACCATTGGAAGGAAAAATTGCATGCTTTGCTACAAGAGAAGTATAACTCGATGTCTAATTTTTCGGTTACTGAAAAATGCCTTCATGTAGACATGCCAGAGCCCCCACTTCGCAAGATGTGATGAAACAGATGACTATGATTCATTGATTCTTAGAAACACAGCAGCCCCTAACTCAGGCTCCTTTGTCCATCTAGCATACTTGCAGACAATCAGTAAAGGGCGGAGGTCAGGGATCCAAGGCTCCATAGAAAGAAAGCAGGGGTAGCAAAGCTTGATGGTATGAAGAATACTGTGGTGGTCATTTCATTTCGAGAAAAATAAAGGATTTTCAAGTAATAAACATTTAGACCAAATTAAGAATTGGAAATTTGAAACAGTAAGTCAAGGATAAAACAACAGGTGTAATAGTTATAAGCATAAACAGGCAGATTTAACCAAAACCAAAATTTATGCAATATCAAATAGTACTTTTGATTTTTTTTTTAAAAAAAAAAAAGAAAAAAAAAAGGAAAAAAAAAAAATGAAGCCCAAGGTCAGAAGCCACTTGCCTGTGATGTTTTTCCTTGAGTAGCACCAGCCCACAAGCAAAACCAAATATTGTTAGAATTCATATTGTGACAAACTAATAAGCTGCAGAAATGCAAATTCATTAATAAAACGATAATAAAGATATATCATTATAAACCAGCTATATCTATGCACTCACAAACAGGAGGTCAAAACATTCATTAACCTCAGACAACATTTCCAATTTTATGATACTCAAGCCTTTGAACATGTTCTTTCAACCATTTAATATCAGATGAAAGGCTGGAGCCACCAGTTGGCCCATAAAAAATATAGCTAAAGGCTAAAACAATCAACTCAATTCTTTTTTACAACCCCTTCACGTTATAAGTTATATACTAGATAAGAACTAATTAGATGCAGCAAAATGAATACATCATTTGTTGGTTGATCTTAAATCTAAATATTTTGGGGAAATAGGAGAAATTTATTTTTAGAAGGTAAACATATTCTGGATGGAACAAAACAATGATGGACATATAATATATATTTTGTTTTATAAGTCAAACATATATACATATATATGGTTAGACGGTTGTTAAAAGTTTTATTTGCTTATAGCTTTGGTTTTTAACACCTTGGTTTTGGGCTTTATTGGAATGTAACCACAGTATTCCTTTGCCATAAGTGAGGGTTTTTCAATAAAACTGGGGTGTTTTTTTTTTCAATTTTTTAATAAATAAATTACAAAGCAACAATGAATATTAGCAATCATCCATACATGTCTATCATCTACCTTTTGTACTGGTTCCCATAGGAACCCTATCTCGAGAAACTTCATTTCCATGACAATATTCGTATTCTTTATGGGAATAATAAAGCAAGGTTACCACTTGAACAACCTAAGCAAGTGGAAATCAATGTAATACCTCCCTTTTGCCTGCGAAATCCAGGAACTGGTGGTGCTGTGCTAGCTAAATTTGCCAAAACCTTATCAAATACTTTTTGTGTCTCATCCCCAGGCAACTGCACTTTTAGCTACCAATTGAACATCATGACGGCATTAGAAAAGAAGGTCCAATCCTGAATACTGGGAAATCCAGAAACATGGAGAAATCTGGGCTATGATTTCCCCAATGGTACAAGTAATTTGTTGCCCCAGAGCTAACATTTTTTTTAGCAGGTTGTAGGATTCAGTTTAGCAACAACTTCCAGAGATATGAACTGCAAGTTCCATGGCTAACTAGATAATAAATAGAATTTACCAACAGACATAGACGAACCAATCAACAGTTTATATCCTCTCTTCTCCCATCTTCATGAACTAAAATACCAACCTTCAAAACCATATGCAGAATAGAAAAGTTGACAAGCCAAGCACATCCAGCCAAACCAAGGAGAACTTGATCAGTTCAACTGGAAATTTATAAATTAGTTCATTAACATTCATTACACAGAGGTAAAAATGTAGTTTTTTAAAAAAAGAAATTAAAAAGTGACAATTGGTACTTTCACGTTGATAATGATAATTCCCTAGTTTCATTGTTGAGCAAAGGGGATTAAATTATGAGATGTGATCTTCATTGACAGATTATCAATACGACAAACTAAACACAAATAAATTTTAATGCATATAAGGTGTCTTCGATAATAGAGGCCTGCGCTTGAAAGATCAATGATGAGCAAAGGGAGGTCCAAAATTCGGGCCTCAAACAGAGTCATGACACAGCTCATTTCCGTAGCATCTCAGAGTTTGAACAAAATCTTACAGTTAGACTCCTAGGAAACACTTGGTCAGGGAAAGAAGGCAAAGGTTTTAACTGGCATACTATGCAAGAAGAAATGCGTAGGTAAGAAGAAAGAAGAAAAGAAATGGAAACAAACATCAAAATTAATAGTCACAAATCCCACTAATGATTAGAGAACTCATATCATCACTCTGCATAAAAGCCAAAACATGTGCTATCAGGGATGAACAATCAAAACACATGAGTAGCACAAATTTTATCTTGCAGGCTCACTTGTATCTTATTTTCATTCTGAGATTCAATAACTATCTCAGCATTTTTCAATGTTATTGCATTGTCCTTCTGATCTGTAATAGATGCCTCCAACCCTACAACACCAAGTCACTAGATTACTGGCCAAAACACATGTCAGATTTCAATAAAGTAAAAAATGAAGGGGCAAAAAAAACTGCACATATTTACAATTCAGTTTGAAATTAACTTCACCTGAACTAGATGCAGATATCTGTCTGGGCAAATGTGTGGGACCTCTCCTATGGGGACTACGATGAATTAATAACCTGAAAACAACAAAAATATATAACATAAATACTTCTATAAGTCAAATTTATAAATGTCGAAAATGGTAGCAAATTAAATCAAAAGGCACATGGTGATGTTAAAGCTTGATGAAATTAGATGTAAAGCTTCAATGTACAAGAAGTAAATCCTGTAAGAAGCAGGGGGATTAAAGTTAGGAAACTGAAGCAACCTTATAAAAAGTTCATACAAACATGAAGATACACATAAAAAGTTAATACAAACATGTGCATATCGGTTTTTATAACTCTTTGTCAGTCTTTTACAATAGACTTAGCTCTTCAAAATGCTGGTTAGTTTAGAAAGCAAAAAACTAGGACATTAAAGAGAGACTAATAATTTCACGTAAATAGGATTTGTTGGTTTGTTATATAAGGATTAAAACATGGAAAAAACAATTTACATAAATTAGTGATTTACCTCCTGCACAGATATTTCTGCACATTACAGAAATTGATGCATGTGGAGTTTCGACCTGTGAGAATATAACTGCGGCAGCTTGTCACAGAAAATTGCTGTAGAAAATAACAAGAACTTGAATGTTCAGAACATCAATCAAAGCCCAACTAGAACTTGAATAATCATAAAATCAATCAAAATACCCAGAACTTGAACTGTTCTTCCAACTTCAAATGGCTAATTAGCGAAGATACCACTGGTCTCACTCGAAGCGTGCATGAAAATAGAAGCAACCAACTTCAAAAGTCGGGATCTTTTATGTTTTGTTTTGTTTTTTTTTTTTTTGACTGATCAAAAGTCGGGACCTTATCAAATATATTACATAAATTCCTTAGAAAAAGCATCCATTATTTCTTTCACCCCACTAAACCATTAGCCCATAAAACTTGCATTCCATTGTTTTTTTGATACACACAAACACACACACCAGAAGACATAACGACAACTGCAGTTCATGAAACTTCTTAAAGAGCAGTTGAAACTGCGGGAAAGAGAAAAGAATCCATTTTCGGTTTTCATACTCTGGAAGTTCGGAGTTGCAGTTGAAATTCTGAGGGAACAGTTTTCATCGTGGCTGTGATTGAAGGCATGCTTGTTCTGCGGCAACAATTCGCGTTCTCAGAAAAAGCCTTATCCAAGTTTAATCCCCAGAATCAACGACTTGCTGTTTGGTAATCAATGGTCAAAATGTCAAATAACCTGCATTTTCATGAAACGACTTGTCGTTTATTTGACCGGGCTGTCATGCACCAAAACGCACCGCTCTTTGTTACCCGACCCGGGGCCGAAAGAAAACAAAAATAAAAACAATACCTGACATCAAGAAATAAAAAATAAAAAAAAATAAGAAGAAGAAAAATAAACCAAAAGAGGAAGAAAGAGAAGAAGAAGAAGAGAGGAGAAGAAAAGAGACCTTTACTAGGGTTTTGCGTCGGAGATTAGAGCTCAACCGCTGCCTTCATCATGGTTATTCCATTTTCTCCGTTCCTTTTGACTTAAATTCCTATTTATATATATATATTGAGTTGCAGCATAAGGCACTTGTTCATTTTTAAAATCCAATTATTATTTTCTTTTATTTGTTCATATTTTTTTACTACCTGATATTGCTGATCCTGTTGTCCAATATATTACTGCGAGTAATAGGTTTCGTTGCTCACTTTACGTCTGAGTTCTCTGGGCGATACTCTCGTTTGTATGTTGCCCATGTATATATGTATATGCATTTGTGTTTGTATTTATGGGCAATGCTTGAACTCGTTACTTAGCTATTCGTCGCTGCCAGTTTAATTTTTCTTAATTTTCATATGTTCGTGGTTTTCAATTCCATACTGTCTCAATTGGAAAATTGTAATGTTATTGCTTTTTGGTTCATTATAAACGAGTTCCATGTGTCAAAGTATAATTTCTTGTTTATATGGTGAATATAGCCCTCTTTTGGGTGCCTCTGTTTGCGGTTGCTTTTGTGCATGCTTCTGATTTCTTTGGTGATTGGGCATGATTCTAAACTGAGTTTTTGTTCCTTTCCCGTCCCCCACAAAATATTTTTTTCAGGTTCTTTTACAGCTAGACCCGTTTCTTAATGAACTCACTAGCATGTTTGAGCACACCACCGAGAAGGGTTCTGTTTGGGTTACTCTTAAACGATGTATGTGTTGATTTTTCCTCTGCATTCCATTTCTTTATAATTGGGATGATGAGTTTTTGGATGTTCTGTTTGGCATTCTAATCAATGCTTTTCATTATTATGGTCCTTTAGCATCCTTAAAGTCTAAGGTGCAGATGAATAAAATGGCAAGTGGTGGCAAAACTGAGTATAGATGCCTCATCCGTGCTACTGATGGGAAAAAGACGATTTCTACTTCAGTATGTACTCTATGTCCCTTTGTATTCATCGCTTGCTCTTCATTTATTAAGCTTTATCATTCTTACTTGAGATTCTATGCAATTTCCGGAATTTACAATTTCCGGAAATTAGTGGTGTATGCCTGTTTGCTTGTTTAACACCATAGGAAATTATGCACTTGTTATGTGGTTCCGAGTGTTTTATATATATATATATATATATATATATATATATATATATTTGGTTTCATTAGTGGTTTCTGAGTTCTGTTGCAATTTGAGTTGTGCATTTAGATACTTTGTCAATGAGAAGTTTTGGGTAGTTTCTCTTATAAATTTTGCTGGAGTAGGAGACTGTGGAAACCTTGATTTCAAGATGGTTAGAATATGAAGGTGTTGGTCCATATAATTTGATTGTCTCCAAGCTGCAATCTGCAAGGGATCTTGGTGTATTGAGGATGGTTTCTGACAATTAATTTAAATGAGAGGACTCTATCATGGGTGATTGGTCAATTCTGGTAGCTGTGCTACTTTTTTTTTTCCCCCTAATCTTGGAGAAGGGGAACTTTGAGATAATACTGGTTCGTTTCTGTGCAAAATAGCTTTCTTCCAAGATCCAACCGCCCTCAAAAGTTTCTGAGTTCCCCTAGCACTTTCTTGCTACTTATTTTTCATGTAGCCATGTTTATGGGAAAAAATCAAATGTTCTTGGAAAAAATGAATTCATGATACTGATGCTTTTAGGTATTACCTCCTAGAGTGGGACAAGTATGTAGTTGCTGCTGCGTGGTTGTGGTTTGAGCTTCCTTCTATTCTATTTGATGGTAAAGAATTGTTGGTAAGTGGTTCTTTAGGTTAGGAGAACATGATAGAGATTAATATCAGAGCTGAGGATTTATAAGGATCTTATAAATAAAAAAATATCAGAGCTGATGGATCCTGTGGTCTTTTGAATAAGAATTTTCAATCTTTTATATCTAGTAGAAGACGCAGTTCTTATATAGTTGGAAATGGTGCCAAAATAGGGATTAGTATTGACCATTCTCCAAATTGGTCTAAGTTGATGGACATGCTCTGTTTGTATTCTCTCAACTTTCAATGGAACTTTCGTGATTGTAGAGGTTAGTGCCTGTCTAAACCATTTTTACTGGCTTTTATTGGAAAGGTTGGAGCAAAGGATCATCAGCGCTTTCAAGCTTCTTATGCAACTATCCTCAAGGCCCACATGACAGCTCTAAAGAAGAGGGAGAGAAAGGATAAGAAAAAGGCTGCAGAGAATGATAAGAAAGAAGGGGTTGCTAAGAAGCCCAAGAGGGCATAAATGGGTCCCTTTTTTACCATGTACTCTCTTCTCTTCTTCTTTTTTGTTTTTTTGTTTTTAAATAGAAAGAAAGAAAGAGACTAACTAACATGAACCAAAAAATTTTCAATGTTGAGCAAGCACGGGGACTGAAGCATACGGGTCATTTGTTTGATTGCCCTTTTGTTAGATGTTACCCTATAATTGACTATGTTTTCAAGATCTGGTTGAATAGAGAAACAGAGACTTTGCCCGGTGTCTTAATGACATATGATTGAATGAATATGAAAGAATTATAGTATGTTTGGCTTCTGCTTGTTGACTGATAGAATGAACTTTGCTTAGAAATTTCCTGGGGTCAACATCAAAACATGCAATTTACAACAGGGTCGATTGATTTGCATAATGCGCTTGGACAGACTGTGTGGGCATGCCTCTTCTACTTCTAACAGGTAATGAGAGAGCAGTTTGTTGTTTTCCGATTTGAGTATAGTCTTGCCAAATGCAAATGCAGAATAATGTGCTTACAAAGAACTTCCTCGTGAAATACAAAGCTTTTTATTTTCGCCTTAACTTTGATTGCTTTTTAGATAAAAGATTATGTGACACCTTGTCAGATCATGCAATAATGGAATAAGTTTGTGGTGTTGATGGGTTCACAATGACCATCCAGCTTTGTTTAGAATAATGATATGGACGCAACTATTTTATAGCCGATCAATGAGATGGTATCACTTCATTAACCATTTCATTTCAGTTATTTATTTTTTAATTTTGAGTTTTCTATCTGCTTTCAAATTATGAGTGAGCTCACCGACCGTTTTGGGCTGTCGGTGTCGCCAAGGATGGTTGATGGCCCAGAACGGTAAGGTGCAAGAAGAAGCAGCTCGAGAAAGAGGAGATAACGACAGGAAGAAGACTAGGAGACCGAGTCTAATTAGGAGTTTTTGGTTTGGGCGGGCCGGTGAGGTTTTTATGTGTTGGACCATTATGGGCGTCGGATCTTTTTATTTTTCATTCTGAAACAATATCGGGCCTAGAAAGAGAAGCCCCCAATCAAAAGCAATCACTCGGCCACCCCCATGTTTACGTGCTTCAATTTGATTGAGTATATTATCTTGCGTACTTGTGTTATTGGGCATGGCTTGTTTCTAATGAGTATTGATTGAGACGTAACTCTTTTTATAATTATGTTTTAAAGTAATGTTATTTTTGTAAATACCATCAATAGATTATTGAATAAGCTAGATTATGAATTTCAAAGACTAGAAATCATGTTCTTGTTAGGCCATTTAATATCGATATTCCATTTAGTTATTAGTCTATGGCTTAAAAAAAGTTGGCATGTTTGACCTTATAAAACAGCAACATACATACATACATATATATATATATATATATATATATATATATATATTATGACTTGGATGTGAGTGGCCTAGGGGGTCCATAATCAATTGATCGGTATACTGTATGCCCAACTTGGCATAGACCATAAAATCCAACTTACGTATAATTGGCTTTTGCTTTTACGAGTAATGATATCCACACAATACATTTTATAGTATATATTTTAAAACGATGATATTTTTATAAAATGATGTCATTTTTATAAGATATTTTACATATTTATTCCTTATTTTAAAAACGTTAATTCAGCTGCTTTCAAATTGATTACAAGATCATGACATAGTAATAATGAGACAGCCCCTTATGTTTGACATTCAAGCTCATTAATTCTAGAAACATGCACCCTTTTCAAAATAAGATTGTTTTGACTCGATCGTGATCACCCTTTTACCTTAATTATATGTTAATTGTCGTCTATTTTCTTTTGGTCAAATCCATGGACTAATTGTAATTAGGATGAACATTTTGGTCAAACATCCTGAGAGAGTTATTTAGGTTGAGGTTCCTATTATTAAATTCTGCGTTGATTATTTATTATTTTCTACGACTTTCATTTTAATTTTTTAATTAACAGAAATTGATCAAAGTTTCCGCAAATATAGTACTTTTAATTCTATTAATTATGAGAACGGATGAAATTTGACTTTGTAATGGATATTGGACCTAATTAGGCCACAACGCATATTCATGATATTGTGCGCAACATAGTAATTTACACTCCTGTGAATTTCCCAGACTACCCATTTATATATTAGTTAATTACTATAATATATATTAGTTAGAGTAATGTTGGCTGTGCAAGCCTCAATTTGAAAAAAGAAAAAAAAAAGAAAGTAGGATCCACCATTAATTTTTTTTTTCTCATATGAGTTTAGATTTATTTAATTTTTTTTTTTAAAAAAAGTGTGCTAAATTTGTGTACCCCCACAACTGCAAAAATCATTTTTATATAATTAGTTAAGATTTGTTCTTGGCTATATTTAAAGAAAAGTGGTGACTCCACTATATACCCTAATCCTGTAGCTTAAAAAATATTAAATCCAGCTTTCAAAGTGGTGAGGCAATACAGGTCTATAGTGAATGACTTACATATATATATATATATATATATATATATATATACTAGCAGTGAGTGACGTGCAATGCACATTTTTTAAGTGACTAAAATCCACAAAATATAAAAATAATATGTTTTTTTAAATAAAATTAATTAGTCAATAATTTAATGTACAGAATAGAAAAATAAATTTTAACAAGTATCATAATGATAACAAAATGTTACATTAATATGAGTAATATGAAAATTAAAAGATTTTGAATATTCTAGTAATAGTTTTATTAACAAAATATATGAATTGTAGAATTTAACCACACTACTCAATGATTCAGGAAGCACTAAAAAAATCATTTTATCTAAATGATTTTAATTAATTAAGAATATTATGAGATTTAAATTATATTAAAAACTCTAATTATTTATATCATGATTTTATTCTCTTAAAAATATTTAACAAAACTCTATTAAAGTTAAATTTATATTTTAATTATCTATTTTAAGTTTGTTTATTTTTATTGTTTTTACCTTTACTGTTGGATCAATTTTAGAGATTTGAAGGGTTGAGATTTAAAATTCCATATCTTAATTTTTTCAATCACTGTTTATTACTGTTAGCTTTTAATGTAAACAGTGATTCTTGAACAGTAATCACTGTTTATTACTATTGACTTTTAACGTAAACAGTAATAACTGTTTATTACTGTTAACCGGTAGAATTTTTCATTTATAAATATTGATCGTGGACGTCAAGTGATCAACTCATGATAATAATTAAGTATTTTATTCATTTAACTAAGACTAATTGGGACGAACTTAATTTAGTGGACGGAAAAAAAAATTACAAGGATTAATTAATTAATATCACTAAAATATTTTTATAGCTAATTAATAGTTATATAAAAAATGATTAGTTAATGCCATCTCGAGTGCATGTTCTGCATAATATCATTGGCGTGACCGATTTAGTCATGTCTATCTCAATAAGAAAAAAATTAAAAATTATAAAGATTGGTTATTACATTTTTTTTTTTTAATTTAGGCATTACATGCTTAAGTTGACCGTAGAAGAGTTAATATATATTCAGCAGCCTGCCACCATATATGCTTGGGAGAAAAATGGAAAATTTATATTTAAAATTATTTATGCCCCGACGTTGATTTATGCACCTACAGATGCACCAATCGTCATTTTTGACGAGCAAAGTCCACTCATGGACACGTAAATTACACGGCGCCATCTAAAAACCATCCAGTTCAGATTCAAAGTCAAGAAGCCATGCACCGCTCACTTCAACTGCTTGCACTATATATAAATCCGACCTCATGACTTCAGTTTTCATAAGCAAACACAATCTCTTCCCGGCCACCTTCGATCGGTCACCCACAAACTCTCTCAGATTAATGCTAGCGATCCTTAGCATGAAGAAGAATTTTCTAAGTACCCTTGTTCTGATAGGAATTGTAGCAGGGGCCTTTCCAAGATACACTGAGGCTCAAGATTGTGGTTGTGCCGCAGAGGAATGCTGCAGCAAATGGGGCTACTGTGGCACTACTGAAGATTACTGTGGCGACGGGTGCCAACAGGGCCCCTGTTCTCCCTCTCCTGAACCTAATAATGTTTCGGTGTCTGATATTGTAACATCGGAGTTCTTCGATGGGATAATTAATCAGGCTGATGCGAGTTGTGCTGGAAAGAGCTTCTACTCACGAGCAGCCTTTCTTGAAGCTCTCGGTTCATATGATCGATTTGGAAGAATTGGTTCTATTGATGATTCTAAGCGCGAGATTGCCGCCTTCTTTGGCCATGTAACTCATGAGACTGGACGTAAGATCCAATTCCTCGATGATCTCTTTGAATCATATAATCTTGCGCATACATATATACTTCCATATATAGATTTTTCATGCATATATATGCATGCAAACGCCCAGAAACTTATACATGATAGAATCCATGCATTCTAGAATATCATCTTCTAAACCAAGATCATTAAAGCAAGATCGATGTTTTATTTTTCTTTTTTGGGTGCATGCAGACTTTTGCTACATAGAGGAGATAGATGGTCCCTCCAAGGACTACTGTGACGAGAATAATACAGAGTATCCATGCAATCCAGATAAAGGTTACTATGGCCGTGGACCAATTCAACTATCTTGGAATTTTAACTATGGACCAGCAGGAAAGGACATTGGATTCGACGGGTTAAACTCTCCTGAAACAGTGGCAAATGATGCAGTCATTTCGTTTAAGACCGCCTTGTGGTATTGGATGAACTTTGTTCACTCAGTCATAGACCAAGGGTTTGGGGCAACAATTCGAGCCATTAATGGTGCCCTTGAATGTGATGGCGGAAACCCTGCAACAGTTCAAAGACGTATCGAGTATTACACTGAATATTGTAACCAATTAGGCGTTGATCCTGGCGAAAATCTCAGTTGCTAGGTTAATTAATACAGTCCTCGATCGATCGCCTAGCTACCCCTTATGTATGGTATGAAAGGAAATAAATTCAGGTATTAATAAAATTAAGTTTATATGAATATCCCAAATCAGCTTAAATGCTATTATATATAGTGCATGCTTGCCTTCCTTTACGGTCATCAATCTCGTCTCCCTGATCCATTTTTCGATCTCATGATCATCTATTTATATTTGTATATTATATAATTTTCAAGCCATGCATCTCATCAACTATACTGCTATTATTAACGAATGTTAAATAGTAATAAAAGGCTATATATATGTATATACCATCCACTCCCTAATAATATTTGTGTTATTAATATATAATATATATATATATATATATATATATATTGGATGATGAGATCTAATTTTTATGTGTGTGTATATATATATATAGAAGTTAAGCAATATTTTGGAAATCAAAATACTAACAATTAGTGTACTCTTTTTAAAGATTGATCTATTGAGTTATAATAGTACCACACAATACAAGAAAACTACTTATTTGTGACCAGTACTTATTTCCAGCGAAAATGATTATTTCTTATTAAAATTAGTCTATTTTTGTCGTAAATAATCGTTATCTTCACAAATAATCGGTCACAAATGCTTATTTTTCTTGTAGTGACATGATCATGATATGCTAATTAACTAATTTGTTACATGATAAGCTCTTTTCATTTAATAATATTATAGCTATTTTTATGCATGATCACATTGATTAACAATTTTAAGTTTAACTTAATAAATTACCTAATTAATTGGTATCATCATCAATTGGATAGAAAAGTTCATTGGACGTGTAGCAGGGGCTCTAGCCCCTGGCCTAGTATGCTCGCGCTTCGTCTCTCATTTTCTTCACCACTTAGTGATCAACATGTTAGATATGACTTTTTCCTAGATATAAGCAAGTAGCATTAAATTAAATATAGAGGTAGCTTCATAGATATACCTAAGATCATTCTACGGTATCCTCTCCAGGTTCTGCTCCTGCGTAGAGGCCTACATCCTGTCCTGGTACAGGAACTACATATGCAGTATTGTCTGCAGGCTTAGTGAGGGAATATCTGTAGGTACGACGGAGGAAGATCTGGACAGTTTTTACAAGAAGTTATCTTTAACGGAACAAGAGGAGGAGGAAATAGTACCGGTGGATGCAGGAAAGTTGGATGATGCAGTTAATTGAGGGGGTAAATGTTTGATTGCAAAATTGTTGACGGATTGACATTATAACATAGAAGCTTTTAAAAAAATGATGAGGAAAGTGCGGAGACCTGCAAAAAGTATAAGATTAAGAGATCTCAATTCTATTTTCATGTTGATAGAATTTGATGATCTTCGGGACAAAGATAGAGTGCTTCGAGATGGACCATGGTCTTTTGACAAACACTTGGTGTTGATGACAGAAGTGGAAGGTTGTCAACAAGTTCATCAAATTCAAATCATAGAGGCATTGTTCTGGATCCGGCTTCATGATTTACCTTTTATTGCTCGAAATGAATACGTGGGAAATTTGATCGGGAAAGCGGTGGGTGAAGTGGTAGAGGTGGATTTAGACGAGGGGGAGATGGAATGGGGGGAATTCATGCGAGTGAGGATAAAGCTGGATATCACGAAACCTCTTCTTTGAGGAAAGAAGATCAATCTGGGAAAGGGGAGCCTGTATGGGTACGGTTCTCTTACGAACGCTTACCAAACTTGTGTTATTGCTGTGGACGACTGGGCCATAGCCACAAATATTGTGTTCTCTAGAAAATGAGTCCAAGCAAATTCGAAGATGGATTACAACATGGTCAGTGGATGAGAGCTGCTCCTTTTAGTGGTCGGGGAGGTTTTTGGCGTGATCAAAAGATGGGATCGGAGTTTTCTGATCCGATGGTTGCTCCTGTGAAGGAAAACAGATAGTCGTCTAGTTCGGCAGTGATTAGCAAGAAATCCGCAAAAGATTCTCAAAGAGAAAATTCAGAAGAGGCGAGATCTTCGAAGTTTATCCAAACGGGTACAAAACGGCCTAAAGAAGGGGAGGAAAACAAGTAGGAGATGTGTACGTTGAAAGGAGGAGATGGTGGGGAAACGAAAGAAAAGAGTTTTCAAACTATAGTTAAGGATGTAACGGTTAGGAGGAGGAATAAGGAGATTGGGGAGGATGATTCATGTGGGCCTGAACAGGGGGCTTTACAAATGGGCTCTGACATGGGTGTCTCAGGTGAATGGGCTGAAGGCTCTAATATTTTTGGGCTGGAAATGATAGAGTCGGAGCAGGTGAGTAACAAGCCCGAGAAGCTATTAAAGTTTGATGTCTCCATGGGTAGAAAATGGAAGAGCCAGACCCAGGACGTCGCGAACAGGCTGCACAAAGGGTAGGTGAAACCTCATTGAAAACATAGCCAAGTAAAGGGTGATGGAAACAACCATACCTCTAATATCCACCGCTCTTTTCCATTGGCTAGGCAGAGACAACCCCACTGAGTCGGGGATGTTGAAATGGTCTCTCGCACCATCCAGTTCGCGATGGGAGAGAGAGGAAACCCAGCGGTGACCTTCAAAAGATGGAGCAGGAGATGCCTCCATCGACGTTAGGGCTAGTAGTGGCGCCGTCACCTGGGGTAGAAGGCTCGCGGAGTCGCGAAGGACCACCGCCTCGAGAAGAGCCTACGACTGGGTTCTTACCAGAAGCCATGGAAACACGAAAGTGGGAAAATGCGATGGAAGGAGAGGAAGAAGAAAACTGGGAAGCAAAAAAAGGCAAAAACAAGGGAAGCCAATGAGCAAATCAAGAAACTTGCGCAAGAAGACAGGAAGAAAAGAAAAGTGAGCAATGCCTCGCAATAAATACTGATGGTTGACAAGAGGGAAGGCGTATCGATTTCTGACAAGCATCATGGGGAGTCAAAATGCAAAATCCCAAACGTCGCCTCAATGAACCTCTGCGCGTGGCAAGGACTCATGGGGTAGCCGAAAGGAGCACAGGGCATTAGGCCCATAGCCTCACAGACAATAATAATCACAAGGCCCGACACCTTATGGATTTAAAAACCTCATCGTATGACACAATAATTCACAGGGCAATAAGAAGAAGGGAACAAAGTAATTCAACCGAGGAAACCTTAAGGCGCCTAACATAAAAGTTCCATCACACAATATGTAATGAGACTTCGCAGGGTAACTGGAAGGGTTTTAATATCCATAGAAGCCCGCAAGGTGTTTCCCTGGGCCTGGACCTCCATAGCCCAGCCAGACACTTGAGACCTAAACACCCCCTGACCCAATAGGGTTTAGGGTTAAATCAGTAAAGAAAAAGCCCGCCAATTATCCCAGCATTATTAAGATGTTTATCCATTCAAAACAAATAGATAACTCTGAGGAACGGAGATTCAAGTTTCAAATAACAGATGAGGTAGTTAACCTAAAGGACCTGAAGAAGGCCAAATCTCTATTTAAAGAGGTCAGGTATGCTAACGAAGCTCTGGAATATCTTTGGCTTTGGAATTACTCATATCGTTACTAACTTAGGCATCGGAGGGTCCCCTTTACCCTCCAAGTCCTCTTACTCTTTGGTTGCAGGAGATTGAGAGTGAGCATCGGTGAAACACGTCCTCAACAACAAGTACTGTTGTAAAACAATGACAAGAAAGCAAAAGGAAACAAGAAAATAAACAAACAATCAATCACACGACACAAATTTACGTGGTTTGGCAACGTGCTTACGTCCACGGAGCTGCAGAGGAATTTATTATGCTGAATAATCACAAAATACACTTTGGAGCGAAATTTTTCCGTAAAATCGGCTACATTATTCATAATAAGCATATTTATAGGGTTATATGGCGGAAACTCTAATTTTTACTTTTATGCGATATTCTCTTGAGTAGGGTGTCGAGCAAACTCTTTGTCTGCTGTTCACTCAAGCGACCTGTCGAGCGTGCCTTGAGTGAACTCTTTGCCTGAACTTCGCTCGAGCTACCTGTCGAGTGAATGTCGAGCGAACTTTCTGCCTGGTGCCTCCGGAGTAAAAAATAGTGTCAGGTCCAAACACCTCATTGAAAATTCACTTAAAAACCATAACAAACCCTTGTTGAGTTGGCCCATCAAATCGGGTCACCACAACAATAAACTAGGCTCCACAAACCCAACAACAAGCCCTTTAAAGAGTTTTAAAAGGTTTCCCTTCGATACCAGTCTTGATATTATGCAATTTATTTATTTTATGTTATTGTGTAATTATTAAATAATTACATGATTAACAACTAACCAATTTGTTGAGTGAATTGGTAGATATTTTTGCTGCGTTACAATACAGGGATACTTGGATAATTTCAATTGGACTCAATCTGTGGATCACTCATTCGAGTGTGATCCGTGTCTCCCTGTAGATCATGTTGTCATTGTATGTCCCGCCACACTTTCAAAGAGAGGGCAAAGAGGAAGAAATACAGCAGGTGTTGGATATTATCATTGGAAATATAGTAATTCTTGTCAGATTAGTGACAAAAAAGGGGAGTGGAGAGAAGAGTTTTGATTTTTTTTTTGAGAAGTTTAGTTGGAGTAAGTGTGTTGCTGAGGGGGAGTTAAATTAATTCTATTTAAGATAGTTTAATATTGAGGGAGAGAACTAAATTTTATACATAATTTTGATGTTGGACTAAGACATGGTTAGACTTTGATTTGGATTTTAAATTTTGTGAATTTTGGTTGTATTAATCTTAGTCACTATTTTATGTCAATATTTTTTATTCTTGATTATTTGCTTGGAATTTCTACTCGATTTCTTGGTTTGTTGTTTGTGCTTTTGATAGGTTTATATTACATTCATCAATTTGATTTTGTCACCAATCCACCAAAGGGGGATATTGTAGATGTAAGACATTAATTAAGTTGGCTTTGTCAGCAATCAGCCAAAATAGGAGATTGTAGATGTAAAAGTTTGGCTAGAACTAGATGACTAAGTTGATAAGTTTGGATGAGACTAGGTACTAAGATGATAGAGTTTATTTTATCATTAATTTTATATTTTGGATGAATGTAATTATCTGACTTTATCTATAACAATATTGAGTTTACTTAGGTAGTATTAGGGGTTGTTTAGATAAGTCATAAGTGTAAAAATAGAGTACCAATGAATCTGCTCTTATCCAGAAAAGAAGTTGAACTAGATTCAGTTTCTGTAGAGATAATTTATTGCAGGTGTCAGCATTCCGTCAGAAGAATTCTTCACGACAAATTCACTCCGTCAACAGAATCCTACTGAAACTAAAATTTCTCTCAGGTTATTTATTTAAAGGATCCTATTGGTTAGGATTGGAAGAGTTTCAGATCTGGATATTTTCTAGAGTACTTTCTAGTGCATATTTTGTTGAGAAAATTCCTTGGAGAATTTTCATATTGTTTCTCTAAAAAAGTGTGATCGTGCTCCATGTTGGAGACTGAGTGATCATGATTCAGCCACTAGAGTTCCAGGAGGAAAATCAATAGTTTGAAGATCGCCATAGAGGTTCTGGTTACTACTGCGGTAGAAGATAAACGGGTCGTTTGTCTAGTTTAAGTGAGAGAGTCAAGTTACAAATATTTTGTAATTAATTTTCAAATAATAATATTGATTTTCCTGGGTTTGGCTGCCTGTAGGGTTTTACCTTTAAAGAGTTTTTTAAAGGGTTTCCCTTCGATACCAATCTTGGTGTTATGCAATTTATTTACTTTATGTTATTAGTTAATTATTAAATAATTGCATGATTAACGATTAACTAATTTTTTGAGTAAATTGGTAGATATTTTCATTGCGTTACAATACAGAGATACTTGAGTAATTTCACAAATTTTAGCAACCAACTATGGGCTATACTATGGTTTCTCACCAGATTTGAGACCCCTGTATACTTTATACCTCTTACATACTTCATTAGAGAAAATTACATTGGTAGCAGTCTGGTCATGTCAAAAATTTATGGTTTTCAACTGGTACGGCCTGTAGGTGCTAGTGGTCCAAGAAAAGAATGAGATTTTCCCGGGGACATAAGTCTGGAAGTTCCCCACCGGAGCTGTCGATGAGGTGAGTACACAGGCATCAAGCTAAGCTCTTCATCTTACATGTAAATTGAAAGCTATGCATTGTGTATAGTCTCCTTATTCAACTTTATCATCGTCGAAGGGGGAAGATACTTTACAACCGCAGTGAGAGAAGTTAAAGAAGAGACGGGAGTAAGTGATCATGAATTTGTTGTGGGCTTATATATTGATTAAATTTGAGTTATTACTAGCTAATACCAGTTGTTTTAGCCATTTATTTTATTGATGTGATTTTATTTCCAAAATCTGTGGGACTTCTACTCTCGACTTCAGATCGACTCAGAATTTGTTGAAGTACTAGCATTCAGGTATCAAATTTGCTTCAAATCAGATAATTTGAATCAAATTGCCTCACATTAATCATAATTGCTGTTGAAGTCCCTGCCCCAAGCAAGCAGTCAACAATGACTGCTTGCTTCTCAACCTCCAGCGTGCAGCGCCCAGCGCCTAGCGCCCAACTGTCCATCGAATGCAAATAAATGCATTCATATGTGAGGCGAGACATCTATAAATTGAAGCTTCAGGCGAGAGCTTCAGAGACACCCAAGGAAAAGAGAGAGAGCCGGGAGAGCTCTGAGAGAAAAGAAGAGAGTTGAGTTGAGTGGAGTGTGATCCTCCTCCTCTGTAATATTTTCTTGTATACCACTATTTAATTAGTGAAGCTCTTTTCTGTGGATGTAGGCAGTTGCCGAACCACGTTAAATTCTTGGTGTCACTGAGTGCATGAGTGTACTCTTTTATTACCACTTTTATCCCTTCCGCTGTGTTGATTTCCCCAGCAAGTGGTATCAGAGCGATTGTTGGGAAGAGTTTTTTACAGAAAACTCGGTTTTAGTGCGTAGCTCAGTTTTAAAATTTGAGCCTACCACTGTGTTCGTCTCATCGAGACAAGAAAAGTGGTGAAAACCAGAGGCCGGAAGGACGCCGCACGCTCCTCCACGCGCCGTCTGAAGATCGGAGAGTGAGCCCACTCTCGACACACGCCGCACGCGCCCAGGAGAGTCACGAGCGCGTGAAGCTCACTCTCGACACGCGCGACACGCGCTGCTACGAGAGTCTTGCGCGTGAAGTTCACGCGCACGTGAATCAAGAAGGCGCGTTAGATACACGCGCCTACGCGTTCCACGCGCTCCAGTGAGGTTCTGGCGCGTGAATAACACGCGCCTACGCGTTCCATGCGCTCCAGTGAGGTTCTGGCGCGTGAATAACACGCGCCTACGCGCTGTTAGTCGCGCCACGTGCTGCACGCGCGACAGTGTTCCTGTTTTGGTTCTTTTGCTCATTCCTTGTGCTATCTGAGTCCGATTTTGACGAAACAAGGCTCGTTTCCAACAAAATCAAGCGTTCCGGACGCAACGGTGATGTCCGTTTTACGATATTCCACTTCAAGGATCCTGTACTTGCATTTTATATTTAGAATCAGTCTAAATTCATGGAGGATTCAGCATCAAGCGCCATGATAAAGCTGACTGCCTCAAACTACAGTCTTTGGAGGCCTCGGATGGAGGATCTATTGAACTGTAAAGATCTGTCTGACCCTTTGGAAGATGAAGGGAAGAAGCCAGATGAAGTTACGGATCAAGTGTGAAAAAAGATGCACAAGAAGACTATCGGTCAAATCAGGCAATGGATTGACCATAGTGTCTTTCACCACGTGGCCCAGGAGACGGATGATATAACCTCTGGAAAAAGTTGGAGGATATGTATCAGGCTAAAACTGCTCGAAACAAGGCCCTCTTGATGAGACGGCTTGTTAACTTGAAGTTGAAGAGCGACACCTCTGTTGCCGAGCACACTAGCGAGTTTCAAAACCTAGTTAACCAGCTCGGGTCCGTCAACCTGAATCTTGGCGATGAAGAACAAGCCCTGCTGCTTCTCAGTTCATTACCAGATAGTTGGGAGACGCTGGTGGTCTCCCTGAGTAACTCTACTCCAGATGGCAAACTTACCATGACAATGGTTAAGGATGCCCTGTTTAATGAGGAGGCCAGACGAAAAGAGACAAGCATGAATCAAACTCATGTCCTTGTCACCGAGAGTAGAGAAAGGCCTCGAGGTGATGATAGAGGGAGAAGTGGAGGCAGAAACAGAGGGAAGTCTCAACCACGTGGAAGGTCCAGCAGTAGCAGGAACCAGCAGACGGGTAACATAAAGTGTTACCATTGTGGCAAAGAAGGCCACATGAGAAAACACTGCCGCAAGTTTTTAAGGGAGCAAGGTCAAAGTAGTAAGCTGAAGAAAGAAGATGGTGAAACCCTTGTCACTCTTTCGGGAGATGTGGCAATACTCTCCACCAGTGACGAGACGTGTCTGCACGTTGCAAGCCATGATGTTGAGTGGGTGGTAGACACAACAGCATCATACCATGCCACTTCCCATAGTGAATTTTTCACTACGTACAAAGCAGGAGACTTTGGTACGGTAAGGATGGGGAACGCCAGTTCCTCGAAAATCGTGGGAGTTGGCGAAGTGCAGATAAAAACCAACGTTGGTTGCACCATGGTGTTGAAAGATGTTCGACACATTCCTGACCTTCGGCTCAACCTGATTTCCGGGACAGCCCTTGATCGACAGGGCTATGACAGCTACTTCAGCAAAGGCACTTGGAAGCTGTCACAAGGTGCCATAGTTGTCGCCCGAGGACATATTTGCGGTACGTTGTACAAAACCCATGTGAAGATTGGTTTTGATAGCCTCAATGCAGCAGAAGATGAGGCATCACCAAATCTGTGGCACAAGAGACTCGGACACATGGGTGAGAAAGGGTTGGATACGCTTATGAAGAAGGCACTCATCAAAGTTGCCAAAGGAACAGCGTTAAACCCTTGTGAGTACTGTTTGTTTGGCAAACAATGCAGAGTCTCGTTTAAATCCTCTACGAAGAGAAGATCAGAGTTGTTGAGTCTGGTACACTCTGATGTATGTGGTCCCATGGAAGAAGAGTCATTGGGAGGTAACAGATATTTCGTGACATTCATTGATGATGCTTCACGAAAGGTCTGGGTATATGTTTTGATGTCAAAGGATCAGGTCTTCGAGCACTTCAAGAATTTCCACACCCTAGTGGAAAGAGAGACGGGAAAGAAGTTGAAGTGCCTGCGAACGGACAATGGAGGAGAATATGTCTCCAAAAGGTTCGCTGCATACTGCGTTGATCGCGGTATTCGACATGAGAAGACGGTTCCATATACCCCTCAGCACAATGGTGTAGCCGAAAGAATGAACCGGACCATCATTGAAAGAACAAGATGCATGCTCAGTATGGCCAAGTTACCAAAGCCATTCTGGGGTGAAGCTGTTCTTGCTGCCTGTTACCTGATTAACAGATCACCTTCTGCACCACTGGAATTTGAAATTCCTGAGAAGGTTTGGTCTGGAAAAGATGTCTCTTACTCTCACTTGAGAGTGTTTGGGTGCAAAGCCTTTGCACACGTATCCAAGGAGCTAAGACAGAAGCTCGATGTCAAGTCAACTCCATGTATCCTTGTTGGATATGGAGATGAAGAATTCGGATACAAGTTATGGGATCCAGTGACAAAGAGAATTGTCAGAAGTAGGGACGTTGTGTTCCATGAAAACCAGAACATAGGAACTGAAGCTTCATCAAGAGAGCTTAGTTCCGATACTCCAAATCCTGCACCATTACAGTCCGCCACAGATAATGAGGATATGCAAGATCGAGATCCAGAAGCAGAAGAAGAAGCTCAGGGTGTCGAGCAGGGGGAGCAAGAATCCTCTCCACCAGCAGCTGGTGTACCACCACAAGGGATAGATGGTGATGAACCTCCTTTGGTTGATGAACCAAGAAGATCGGCAAGAGGCCGCCTATTGATTCCGTCGAGGAAATATCCGGAATCAGACTATATTCTGCTTACTGATGAGGGGGAGCCGGAGAGCTTCCAGGAAGTTCAAACTCATGCTGATAGAAGCCTATGGGTGCAGGCAATGCAAGAAGAGATGAGTTCTTTGCAGAAAAATCAGACTTATGAGTTGGTGAAACTTCCTGAAGGAAAGAAAGCCCTAAAGAACAAATGGGTGTTCAAGCTGAAGAAAGATGGCCAAGGGAAGCTGATAAAGCACAAGGCCAGATTGGTTGTCAAAGGATTCCAGCAGAAGAAAGGAATTGACTTTGACGAGATATTTTCTCCGGTGGTGAAAATGATGTCAATTCGAGTCATACTCGGATTGGTAGCCAGCTTGAATTTGGAACTCGAACAGATGGATGTGAAGACAGCCTTTCTCCATGGAGATTTGGAGGAGGAGATCTATATGGAGCAACCAGAAGGGTTTGAAGCTCCAGGGAAAGATCACTTAGTCTGCAGGCTAAAGAAGAGTCTCTATGGCCTCAAGCAAGCACCGAGGCAATGGTACAAGAAGTTCGACTCATTCATGATGAGTCATGATTACAAGAGACTTGCTGCAGATCAGTGTGTCTATGTTCGAAGGTTCCAGGATGACAAGTTTGTCATACTCCTTCTTTACGTTGATGATATGTTAATCGTTGGTGAGGATAGGTCCATGATTAACAAACTAAAGAAGGAACTATCCAAGTCCTTTGACATGAAGGACTTAGGCCCAGCACAGCAAATTTTGGGCATGAAGATTGTTCGTGATAGAAAAGTCAAAAGGGTGTGGCTATCACAACAAAAATATGTTGAACAGGTCATCAGACGTTTCAACATGGGAGATGCAAAGCCAGTCAATACTCCACTTGCTAACCACTTCAAGTTGAGCAAGAGCTCGTGTCCTTCTTCAACAAAAGAGATTGAAGAAATGGAAGCAATCCCCTACTCTTCAGCAGTAGGAAGCCTGATGTATGCAATGGTTTGTACCAGACCAGATATTGCTCATGCTGTAGGCATGGTAAGCAGATTCCTTTCAAATCCAGGAAAGGATCATTGGGAAGCAGTCAAGTGGATTCTCAGGTACCTGAAAGGTACATCAAAGATGTGCTTGTGTTTTGGGGGAGCTAAACCAGTTTTGGAAGGCTATACAGATTCAGATATGGCAGGAGATCTGGATAGCAGGAAATCTACTTCGGGATTTCTCTTCACCTTTGCAGGAGGAGCTGTCTCTTGGCAGTCCAAGTTGCAAAAGTGTGTTGCTTTATCCACAACAGAGGCAGAGTACATTGCCGCAGCGGAAGCTGGGAAAGAGATGTTGTGGATGAAGCGTTTTCTCCAAGAACTAGGGGTTAGTAAAAAAGACTACAAGGTACATTGTGATAGTCAAAGTGCTCTAGACCTGAGCAAGAATTCAATGTACCACTCCCGCACTAAGCATATTGACATCCGCTATCATTGGATACGCGAAGCGATGGAACAACAGCTATTGAAGCTTGTGAAGATCCATACGAAAGAGAATCCAGCGGACATGTTGACGAAGGTGGTTACAAGTGAGAAGCTTGAGCTATGCAGAGACATAGCTGGGATGGATAGCATCTTGGTAAATGGGCATGGAGGGGGAGAATTGTTGAAGTCCCTGCCCCAAGCAAGCAGTCAACAATGACTGCTTGCTTCTCAACCTCAGCGTGCAGCGCCCAGCGCCTAGCGCCCAATTGTCCATCGAATGCAAATAAATGCATTCATATGTGAGGTGAGACATCTATAAATTGAAGCTTCAGGCGAGAGCTTCAGAGACACCCAAGAAGAAGAGAAAAGAGAGAGAGTCGGGAGAGCTCTGAGAGAAAAGAAGAGAGTTGAGTTGAGTGGAGTGTGATCCTCCTCCTCTGTAATATTTTCTTGTGTACCACTATTTAATTAGTGAAGCTCTTTTCTGTGGATGTAGGCAGTTGCCGAACCACGTTAAATTCTTGGTGTCACTGAGTGCATGAGTGTACTCTTTTATTACCACTTTTATCCCTTCCGCTGTGTTGATTTCCCCAGCAATTGCCTGCAGTGGATACCATTTGAGGAGTCTGCAGCACAGCCATTCGTCCAAAGACACGAGCTTATGAAGTATATAAACAGTATATGTTTGGCAAAGATTGATAGCACGTATTCTGGGTTTTCTCCGTTGCCAATCACATCAAGTTTTTCTGATGAAAAGAGCTATTTGTATTTTAATACATCGAGGCCTTAATAGGGAGTACTAATGCATGTGTCCATCAGCCGGCCGCCCTTGGAATTAAGTACTTTTACTCGCATATTGATTTTTACAATTTTATAGATATAAGCATTTTTTATCATAATTTTGAAGATGAATGCTACTGTAAAGAGTACTACCAGCTAAACAGGTAGTAAACCTGCTGTTTATGATAGTCTTTCTTTCTGGAATAAGATCAGAAAGCTGAAATGTTTGTTGCTCTAGCTATACTAACGTATAAACGAAAAAAGATTACTCAAACAGATTCTGTCCAATTCGAGAAGCTTTAATTGTTTTGTTAACTTCTTTATGTTCGATGAGTAAGCTAGCCATGAAATTTATGAATCATTTGGATCTCTTTAGATAGGCAAATGGGCTCGACACACATGATGAGTGCGAGCAAACAAACAATGATCAGACTCTGATATCGTAATATCAGAGCATCCAATCCAAAATGTATGCTAGGAGCCGTTGGTAGAGACCAGAAAATCATGCAAACATGCATGTATTCATCATGACCAAGCGTGCATATTGTATCCATCCATTTTAAGCACGGCAGCCAATTTCGCATCATATCAATATATTTACAGTGAAAACTCTGCTGCATGCACATCATGTACAAGAGATAGATAGCAGCTTGTCAATTGATAGTATCCCGTGATTCACAACCACGTACAAGTCGTATCATGCTCACTTCTACCTATTCCGCCTTTTTCTCTACTGCATTAGCATTGGTTTGGTCAAATGCATCTTTAAAATTTAGTCAATATCACACTTTTTTAAATTTACCTATTCCATTTAAATTTAATCCCCACATTGAATTAACTATTTACTCTCTATAAAATAATAAAATATTATTAAATTAATAATTTGTTTATTTAATTTATTTGTATCACATTTTATAATTCTACTAATTTAATATTAATAATAATTATATTCTAATTAAACTAATATTAAAAAAAATCATATTTTCAATGGTCATTTAATACTAATAATAAAAAATTGAGATTAAACTTATCTAAATTTCTCTCTAAATTTCTTATTCACTAACCAAATATCTAATATTCTATCTAAATATTCACTAACCATATTTCAATGGAGTGGGAAATTATTATTTTAACTTTTGGTGAATCAATTTTGTTCTTCAAATTTGGTCAATCACTGTAGCAAAAATCTAAATTGTTTTAGAGATGTCTAATTCAATGTATGGTCTTTTTAATACAACTTATCTAAATTTTGGCCAACCTTCAACTTTGCTAAGCCAATGCTAGTGCTCTAACCCGATATTTGAAAATGGTCAACTGGTGGTAAGACCATATATATTGGTGCCCTTTTACTTGATTATCAGCTACTCGAAAGATTTTACAAAAATGGTCCAAGGGTTTTTGGTGTAAAACTGTTATAAACATGATTGAATACAAGCTCGATCTAAATTTTGATTACAGTATCTACAATCACTCAATTCTAAAAAAGTAAACTCGAAACTCTCTGATTCTCCCTTTCTATCCAACAATCCCTCCAAACCTCAAAGGAAGTAGATCTCTCTCTCTAATACTCTATTGCCTCTCCAACCTCTTTAAGGCTACGTTTATATATTGATGTGATCTCAAATGATGTGTGAATAGTAATGAAAAAATAATAAAAAAATAATTAATAATAGTAAAAAAGTAATGAATAGTAATGATGTAGTTTGATATTACAACATATCACCTCACTAACCTCAAAGTCTATTCCCCTTACTTTCTGTCTTGTCTTCAAGTTTTATGTCCCATATTCTTTTTTGCAATCTTCTATTTATAAATAGGTGTAGATAATATACATAATAAAGAGCTTACTTGGCATAATTTGATTTGGAAAAAAATTTTAAAATTTGAATATTATAAATCAAATTTTACTATTTAAGTGATGTGAATGATATGTTTTACACACCAACTTGAAAATAAGAATACTCTTCTTTTTCTAATCTGATCAAGCTTTGTATGTCATTATCAAACAAACCATCTCTTTCTCTATTTCTTCCTATTATAGCGAGCTTTCATCTTTTATGGTCTTCGATGACTTTACACTTAGCCCTCATTATTTTTATTTGTGTGATGATCTCTAGCCTGTAACATTATTTTTTGAGTTTAGCTATTTATCATCTCACATACTACACACTATATTTATTTTTATTTTTTTTATTTTATTCATTTTAAATTAATTGAGTTATTCTATTCATCATCCAACACCACACATTTAGTAAGGAAAAAAAATAAAAAATAAAATATAAAAAAATTATATATGGTGTGTGGTATGAAAATAATGAATAAAAATTTTCTTATTTTTTAGTGTGGTCTAAGTTGGGGTTGATGCAAAAGAGCTGTACGTACGATGATAATATATAGAGTAATGTTAGAGAGAAGTCATTGTAGCAGTGCACACTTTGTACTCACTACATGACTGCTTCTAGTTCTCTACTTCTTTTTTTTAGACTTGGGAGATGTGTGGTCTATATGATGCTACATCATGTGTGCAAAATGGTTACTCTCAACAGTCTTCTATCTATATTTATTCTAATATATATAGACCTCTGGATTCATGCCAATCGTGTCACTTAATTTGCTTTGAGTGGTGCAAATTATACGAGGTATTGGTTTTAGGCAACATAGTCTTGTGAGAGGTTGTGGGTTCCATATTGCTCAGCTTAGAATAATTACTAGCATATTAACGCCCAGACAATCATAAAATTAAACGAATACGTGTACGCATTTCTCTTCCTATTTTACTAATATTGCTTAATGCTAACGGCTACAAAATTTAAACTTAACTACAAAGGACTAACTAATTAATACACTCCAAATTTAAAATTTAAAGACCCCGTCTCTGTAGAGAGAGAGAAACAGCGACTCGGAAGAATCGAGATGACGATGCAGGATGGGAATAACGGCTACGGAAACGGGGTGTTGACGTCGGCGTCGATGACGGCGACGTCTATCTTCATGACTTCATCCGCGACGAATGCGCAATCTCAGGGGCTGAAGACGTACTTCAAGAACCCAGAGGGATGGTACAAGCTGCTCCATTAATTACCAGAATACTCACTCCCCTGTTCTTCTCCTCCCTTATTCCCAAGGCAAATCCGTTTCACAGGTTGGGCTTTCTTTTTATTTTTCTTCTCTTCTTGATGTTTCTGTTTTGGTCTTTCTTGTTTCTCTGCAACAATCTAGAGGTGTGTCTGACTACCTGAGATATTAACTTCTCTATTTGTAGCGGATTCGGCTTGCCTCCAGTGGCATATTAACTTATGGTTGCCACGTTACTTGCTTTTAAAAAATAAAGGGCTGAGATTAAAATCCATAGCTTCCTCCCAAATTTGAACACAAAGCAAGTCATTTTTTTCACCGATAGCAGCAAGGAAATGGGTTCGGAACATTAGAGATTAATTTTAAATAATTTTACTGGTGGGATCCTTGCGCTTTGTGATGGACTCGGAATTTATGTGTAATTAGTACTGTGTTGCTTGTAATCTAACAGTATGCTTTTAATGACTTCCATTATAGTTGTGCTTCTAGTAGTGAGGAAAGACAGGTTTTTGTAAAATGTTCTGCAAGACCAAAGCAGATTTGCAGATTAGATCTGCAGTTTTTCTTTCCATTCCTTCGCTGCTATCCGTAAGAAAACTGACTTGCTTTGTGTTTTAAATTCTAGAGTAGCCTATGGATTTTTAATCTCAACCCTTTATTTTAAAAGCAAGTAACGTGGCAACCATAATAGGAGATCACCTATTAATATGCCACTGCCGAATCCATTTGTAGCATCTGCATTTTGATTTTCTTGATCGAACGTGCTATTAAAGAGAGCATACAAAAGCTGTATAATTAACTGGGATTATTGCTTAGCAGTATGTATTTTTTTATAGGCTTTTTTTTACCATCGCCCTTTCATGCTTTGATCAAGTTGGAGTTCTTGGCTTTAGACTATTTTACAGATAAAATGGTTTCTAATAAAAAGCAGGGTTTCACCGAGGTTTATTTAGCCCGACCCACTTGGTTATCTGCAGTATGAAAGTAACAATATTCTTAAAGATTCATTTAGCCACAAGCAATTCTACATTTGACACTGCTACCTATACTATCATCGCCATAAAAGCCATCCCGTCCACGGCCACGGCCACCGCTATTAGCCTACACATTCTGTAACCAGGAAGCAAAACCCAGGCATGTTTCAGTTTTACCATTATTTGGTATTAAACTTGCCATGCAGACTTGCAGTTCACCAAAATTAGAGTATAAACAAAGATCATAAAAGATAACATTTTAGACCCGAAGGTACCCTAATCTAAAGCTGCTTTCATCTACACACATACTATCACTCTCTTTAACTTGGTCATTTGATTATCTAAACTGCATCTTACCCATCATGTCCTGTTTACCCACTTCAGTCCCCATAATGGCAACAATGACAGCAACAACGTGCTAAACAGAAGACAGGATCCTATGTTCCTTGGTGTCGTAAGATACTTGTGGTCCCAATCACTAACAGGCAAGCAATGCTTAAAAACTACTAGAGGTTAATATTCTTCTTTAGGTTCTTGGTATTTTTCTCTTCTGGTAAAGACTTGTATTTTGTGATGGATCAAGTAGTTTTCACATGCTAGACCTTACTTGCCGCATATGAGTGTAGGCTACATATTTAGGTGAAGTTGAATCTCTGGGCCAAAGTGTTGCAGTTTGTATAAGTCCGAGCTAAGTCAAGTTTGTCATAACTATAAACATCATTTACTTGCATAATATGAGTATTGTAGATGTACTTACAAAGAATAAAATGAGCATTTTAGATGTTGAGAACCTTCCTAACTGGTTCAAACTTATGAGTTCCTGTCTTCACTCCAATCTTGTTATTAATTAGTTGCTGTTCAGTTACCCATATCCCTTCTATCGTATAATGTGTGCTTCATATTGGAACAGAGTTGTATTATTTAATTTTCTTGCTTTCTCAGCTCTTCTGAAAATGCAAAGTATAAGATATTCCATCTTGAGGGATGTGAGGGTGGAGGGAATCTGCTGATAATTGGTATTGTGCTCAAGCAATTAAGTCGCAAGATGTGCTCATAAACTACAACCGGCCCTGATCAAATAATGTACCGAGTGCTTAAACTGGTTAAGAAATTTGATAAAATCGATGCCTCTAAGGTAATTGATTGTTGTCTTCCAAAGTTATTGTAGATTGTGTTATGTTTCCCTCCTAAATATTTGCTGTGGAAAGAACAAATCACAAATTCTACTGTAATGCTATTGTCTTTTGTATATTGAACAATCCTGCTTGTTGGATAATATTCTATCTTGAGACAAATGTTTTCACAAAACTTAGCCCATGATCAAAGAAAATTAATGTTTTTCCCAGTCAAATACTTTAATAGGTTATTTCAAAAAGACTTGAGCCTGTACAGCTTGGACAGGGTAGAGCTTGCTATGGCTTTTGAGCAAAAATTCTCCATTGAGATCCCTGATGAGAAAGCAGATAAGCTTACTTGCTGTGCTGATGTTGCAAAGTACATAGTTTCTGGAGTAGCAAAAAGTTGTGGAGAATTCCTGATTTGGTTTTCAATTTTATCGTCCCTTCAAGTTTTTAGTCAAGGATTTGTCGTCTTCTATGGTTTCTTGACGTTAGTTGGGAGAAAATTTTTGTGGGGTCAATCTCTCTGTTCTTATGTAATTCTCTTATTGAAACTGCAATTCAATAATTCTCTTATTTACTTATCTGCTTACCAACTAAATGCCCTACCATATCATTGACCACTCCCCTTCACGCATGCTTGCAGTGGTCTAGAAGTCAAATGCAGGAACCTAATACTTCCTGCACTGTAAGAATGGATGATGTTCCCATCGGTATTGGTGGTACCTCCAAAGAGGGTACCGAAGGAGACCCAACCCCAAGGAGGTAAGGTGATTAACTCCAACAAAGAGGAAGGTAACTGTGCCTTTGATTTTGAATTATAGTAACCGTTCTGCTTGATGATTTTCGATACTATTCCTTTTCTTTATTTGGTGTAAATTAAACTCACACTGCCTGTGGATGCAAAAATAATTCTCAACTATTCAACTGAACATCAACGAGGCTGATGTTTGAATTAGGAGTAGTTGAGAGGGGCGAGCTAGACTCGCTCTTTCTCTCTACTGTCTATGCAGCCAGACATTAATGTTAAGATGAGGCAAAATCTTATAATCTTGTTGAAGTTCACTCTAATTCGAAATTATGCTAGAGACCCCCTCTCCTGTATAATAAATATTGTATACGACTATTTAACCAACAACAACCAAAAAAAAATAGTCTAGTAGTTTTTGTCTATGAAAGCTTTATTTAGGAGAGAACTCCATTTAGTAGAATTTACTTGATGCTTTGAGTTCGTTCTAGTTTTTTGAAAAACGAAATTTCTTCCCTTATTTGTGTTTAAAATAGCTGGTAAGTGACTTTCTTTTCTGAAATGGTGTCTCCATCGAAGATCTTCTGTTGGTGCGATAGAGGTACACATATATTTATTCCTTTGTTATCACATAACGCATTTTTTGGTCAAATCTTATGATGACACAAATTGGCAATGTACACCAATCAAAATAAGATACATAAAATAGGAAAAAAAAAACGTAAACAAAACAAACACATAAATCCACAACCATGAACAATATTCAAAACAACAAACTCCACCACATGGACTCAAGGAATCACCACCACCACAAACAATACTCAAAATCAAAGTACACTACTATGGCCACACCACCACCACAACAAATAATATTCATAGTTTCAAAACAAAAATCAACATCACAAATAATATTTAAAGCTACAAATCTATTTAAAACTCTACTATTGAAATACAACGAATCCAACAGCACCTATCCATCATAAAGGTAAAATTCTAATAAAACTTTATTCTCTCGATATGTATTTAACATCACATTAACACCACTTGCCTAATAATCGGATTCGCCTAATGTTGGCTCCACTTGGATGATACAACTGAGGATTATCATGGTCTAGTAGAGTTAGTTTTTTAATGTAATACTTATGGAATGACCTATAGATTTAGTGGGTTTACCACCATCGGAAAAGAATACTGAGCGGAGATTCTCGAAAGTGTGAAAGTCTTTTGTTGAAGATCAATCAAGGTATGAGATTCTTTATTTCGCTACTTGATTTTAATAATATACTGATGTCATATAGACTATGTTAGTTGTTTTAGTGAGTTCTTCACCGTCATAAAATAGTATTTAGAGTGGAGATTGCCAAAAGTCTAAAACTCTCTCGTTGAAGATCAGTGCAATCAAGGTATGAGATTCTTTATTACGCTATATTTTAATATTTCTTTGATAGTTTTTTTTTCCTATATTCTTCTCCTTTCCTCCTCCATTTCTTATTCTTCTTCTCCTTATCTTCGTCCCTCATCTTCTTCCTCTTCCTCTTCTTTTCTGGTTCCCACTTCCACTTCCTCTTCCTCTTCGTATTCTTCCCATTCCTCTTAGTCTTCTTCTTTTAATCAAATCATCTCATGACTCAAATTACCAATGTACTCAAAAGTATAAACTCAAATTACCAATGTATCAAGTCAAATATGATACAAAAACTAAAAAAAAAAAAAAAAACCATCACCACAATTCAACAACAATGAATAATATTCAAAATAACAAAGTCCACAACAAGTAATATTCATCGCTGCAAAATCAATACCAACACTAAACAATATTTCAAGCTACAAATCTACTTACAACTTTACTATTGAAGTACTCCGAATCCAACACCACCAGTCCTCTTTGACGATACAATTGAGGATTAGCATGGTCTTACTAGAGTTAATATTTTAATCCTTATACAATATACGTGTACAATTAATTAGATTTTGTTACAATATAATACTTATGGAGCGGGCTATGGATTTAGTGGGTTCTTTACCATCACAAAAAAGAAATACTTAGAGTGAACATCGCCAGAAGTATGAAACGCTCTCGTTGAAGATCTGACACTGCAATCAAGGTATGATATGCTTTTATTATGTTACATTTTAATAATAATATTCTTATATTGATGACATATAGACTATATTAGTTGTTTTAGGGGGGGTCTTCACAGTCAGAAATGAGTACTTAGAGTGGAGATTGTCAAAAGTCTAAAACTCTCTCGTTGATTATATTTTGGTTCAATCAAGGTATGAGATTCTTTATTATTCTATGTTTTAATAATATTCTTTTGATATAATTTTTTATTCTATATTCTTATATTGGTGTCATTTAAACTATGCAATTTGTTTTTGTCCAATCAAGGTATGAGATTCTTCTTTCTCTTCCTCTTTCTCGTCCTTTTCTTCTTCCTCTTCCTCTTCTTTGTACTTCTCATTTCTTTGTTGAAAGGGTGGAACAGTCCCGTTTAAGATCTTCTTTCGGTGAAATAGATGTATGATTTAATTATTCCATTATTTTCTTTTAATTCTGGTCTCAAACAATGCATTCTTATTTTTAGTCAAATCTTTTCTATGGCTGAAAATATCAATGTACACCAAACAACTAATGATAAAAAATGTAGAAAAAAAATCAAACGAACACCACAAATCCACAATCATAAACAATATTCAAAATAACAAGTCCACCACCATGGGTCCATTTCATCACCACCACCAGAGCAATACCCAAAATTAAAGTATACCACTATGGCCACACCACCAGCACAACAAATAATATTCATAGCTTCAAAATCAACACTAACATCATAAATAAACTTAAAACTATAAACCACCAATATTGAAGTATAACGAATCCAACACAATCTACGAAAACCTATTCTCTCGATATGGATTCAAGGTTTAAGATTATTTTTAAGCTATACTTTAATAATATTCTTCTTATATTGATGTTAACTATAGTAGTTGTTTCATTGGGTTTTCTTCACAGTCATAAATGAATACCTAGAGTGAAGATTGCTAAAAGTCTAAAACTCTCATCGAAGATCTTTCGACGCAATCAAGGTATGAAATTCTTTATTACGCAATGTTTTAATAATATTCTTTTGACATGTTTTTTTCTCTATATTGTTATATTGGTGTCATATAGACTATGATAGTTGTTTTTGTGTTCTTTCCTTTTTCACTCAATTCTTATGATGACTCTCACTGGTGTTTAGATATTTATTTTGGAGTACACAATTTGCATTATCACTCGTGTTGAATATTAATATTATAATTTAGGTGAGTTTATCTATAAATGTTTATATATATATGACATAAATTTTTAAATAGAAATTGCTTAGGAAGTCAGATGATTATAGCCTTTTATTGCCCCATAATGACTTGATTCTTTGCCTCTTTTTTTTCCCTCTCTTTGCCCTTTTCCTTTTCGTCTTTGTCTTCTCCTCATCTTCCTCTGGTTCCTTGTCTTATTCCTCTTTCCCATCCTCCTCCTTCCTCCTCCTCTTCTTGTACTTCTTCATCTTTCTCTTTTTGTACTTCATTTTTTTGTTGAAATGGCATAACAACCTCGTTTAAGATATTCTTTCGGTGCAATACAGGTATAGATTTATTATTTTCATTATGCATTAATGATCTTTTAATGTCGGCATCAAACAACGCATTCTTATTTTTTAGTCAAATCTTTTGATGCCTCATATCAGTAATGTACACTAAACAAACGATGATACAAAAAAAAAAAAAACATAGACAAAACGAATACCACAAATATTTGACCATGAACAATCTTCAAAACTACAAGCCACCACCATGGTTCCACAACATCACCACCACAACAAACAATACCCAATATCAAAGTACACCACTATGGTCACACCACCACCATAACTAATAATATTAATAGCTTCAAAATCAATGCCAACACCATAAATAATATTTAAAGCTAGAAATCTATTTAAAGCTACCATTGAAGTAAGACGAATCCAACACCAACATATCGAATTCATGTAATGTTTACTCCACTTGGATGATACAACTGTGGATTAGCATGGTCTAGTAGAGTTTTAGTTTCTTAATTATCATACAATATGAGTGTACAGTGAATTAGAGATTGTAATGTAATAGTTTACGGAGTGGGCTGTGGGTTTAGAGGGTTCTCCATTATCAGAAACGAGCACCTAGAGTAGAGATTGCCAAAAATGTTAAACTCTCTCGTTGAAGATCTTTTTGTGCTATTAAGGTATGATATTATTTGTTAAGGTATGATTTGCCAAAAGTCTAAAACTCTCTCGTCCAAGATCTTCCGGTGCAATCAAGGTACGTTCTTTATTACCCTAGGTTTTAATAATATTCTTTTGATAATTATCTTTCTAAATTCTTATTTTGGTTTGATGTAGACTATGATAATTATTTTCGTGTTCATTATTTTTTACTCAACTCTTATGATGGCTTTCACTAGTACTTAGATATTTATTTTGGAGTACGCAATTTGCATTATCGCTCATGCAAAATATAATACTATGATTGAGGTGAATTTATCTATAAATATTGCACATATCTTTGAATAGAAATAACTTAGGAGGTCAATGGTTATAGCCTTCTCTTCACCCACAATTGCTCGCTTCTTCACATCCTCCTCCTTCTCTTCACCCTTTTGCTTTTCTTCCTGCTTAATTCCTTGCCTTTCTTCTTGCTCTTCCTCGCCCTCCTCTTTCCCTTATTCTTATTCTTATTATTTCTTCTTCCTCTTCTTCATCTTCCTCTTCTTCCTCTTCCTCTTCCTCTTCTTCTACTTCTTCTTTCTACTTGTACTTCTTATTTCTTTGTTGAAAGGGTGGAACAATCCCGTTCAAGATCTTCTTTCGGTGCAATACATGTATAGATTTATTTATTTTATTATGCTTTAACAACCATTTAATGTTGATTTCAAACAAGAATACTTAGAGTGAAGATTGCCAAAAGTATGAAACTCTCTCGTTGAAGATCTAATAACGCAATCAAGGTATCATATGCTTTTATTACGTTATATTTTAATAATAATATTCTTATATTGATGCCATATAGACTATTAGTTGTTTTAGGGGGTCTTCACCATCAGAAATGAGTACTTAGAGTGGAGATTGCCAAAAGTCTAAAACTCTCTCATTGATTGTATTTTGGTTCAATCAAGGTATGAGGTTCTTTATTACTCTATATTTTAATAATATTCTTTTGATAGGCTTTTTTATTCCATATTCTTATGTTGGTGTCACATAAACTAAGCAATTTGTTTTTGTTTCAATCAAGGTATGAGATTCTTTTTTCTCTTCCTCATCCTCGTCCTTTTCTTCTCTCTTCCTCTTTTTTGTACTCTCATTTCTTCGTTGAAAGGGTGGAACAATCCCCGTTTAAGATCTTCTTTCGGTGAAATAGATGTATGGATTTATTTATTCTATTATGTTTCTTTTAATGCTGGTATCAAACAATGCATTCTTATTTTTTAGTCAAATCTTTTTATGGCTGAAATTATCAATGTACACCGAACAACCTATGATACAAAATGTATAAAAGAATCAAACCAACACCACAAATCCACAATCATAAACAATATTCAAAACAACAAGTCCACCAACATGGGTCCATTTCATCACCACCACCAGAACAATACCCAAAATCACAAATGACATTCATAGCTTCAAAATCAACACTAACATCATAAATAATATTTAAAACTATAAACCACCACTATTGAAGTATAACGAATCCAACACCACCTATACAATATAAGGTACAAATCTACAAAAACCTATTCTCTCGATGTGGATTCAAGGTTTAAGGTACAAAAAGCCTATACAATATAAGGTACAAATCTACAAAAGCCTATTTTCTTATATTGATGTCAACTATAATAGTTGTTTTATTGGGTTCTTCACTGTCATAAATGAGTTCTTAAAGTTGAGATTGCTAAAAATCTAAAACTTTTATCGAAGATCTTTCAATGCAATCAAGGTATGAAATTCTTTATTACGCAATGTTTTAATAATATTTTTTTGATAGGTTTTTTTCTCTATATTCTTATATTGGTGTCATATTATGATAGTTGTTTTCGTGTTCTTTCCTTTTTCACTCAATTCTTATGATACTATGACACCAAGTTTTGAATAGAAATAGCTTCGGAAGTCAAATGACTTGCTTCTTTGGCTCTTCCTTTCCTTCTCTTTGCCCTTTTTCCTTCTTCTTCATCTTCGTCTTCTCCTCATCTTCCTCTGGTTCCTTGTCTTATTCCTCTTTATCATCCTCTTCCTCCCTTCTCCTCTTCTTATACTTCATCTTTCTCTTTTTGTACTTCATTTTTTTGTTGAAAGGGTAGAACAATCTCTCGTTTAAGATCTTCTTTCGGTCCAATACATGTATGGATTTATTATTTCCATTATGAATTAATGATCTTTTAATGTCAGTATCAAACAACACATTAGGCTCGTTTGTTTTCAGAGATGAGATAAGATGAGTTGAGATTAAAGTTAAAAAATTGAATAAAATATTGTTAGAATATATTTTTCAATATTATTTTTGTTTTGAGATTTGAAAAAGTTGAATTGTATATTTTATTTTGTATTGGAAGTTGAGAAAGTTGTAATATGATTAGATGAGATGAGATGCTTTCTGAAAACAAACGAGGCAGTTTTTAGTCAAATCTTTTAATGGCTCATATTAGCAATGTACACTAAACAAACGATGATACAAAAAAAACATAGACAAAACAAATACCATAAATCTTTGACCATGAACAATCTTCAAAACTACAAGTAACCACCATAGTTCCACAACATCACCACAACAACAAACAATACCCAATATCAAAGTACACCACTATGGTCACACCACCACCACAACTAATAATATTAATAGCTTCAAAATCAATGCCAGCATTATAAATAATATTTAAACCTAAAAATCTATTTAAAGCTACTATTGAAGTATGAAGAATCCAACACCAATTGCCCAACATAACCAGCAAATCTACTAAAGCTTATTCTCTTGATGTGTATTTAAGGTGACTTCAACACCACCTGCTTAACATATCAAATTCATGTAATGTTTACTCCACTTGGATTATACAGTTGTGAATTAGCATGGTCTAGTAGAGTTTTAGTTTCTTAATTGTCATACAATAACTCGTACAATGAATTAGAGATTGTAATGTATTACTGTATGGAATGGGCTGTGGGTTTAGAGGGTTCTCCAATGTTAGAAACGAGCACTTAGAATGGAACAATTATGTTCCACTCGGAGGTTCCTAGGCCCCAAGGCCGCCCTCTCAAAGCCGCAGTATTTTCTACTTTGTGCAAGGCTCGTTTTCGAAAACCTGAGTTGTTGGAGCTTGGCCCAAATGTGTGCAAAACACGACGTTAACAGTGGCGCCGTCTGTGGAATCGTAATAGATCTTGTGTGTGTCCTTTTCATGCATGCGACAACCCATTCCGAACAACTAAGGAGAAATATGGGAGACGCCATGGAGGCAAGGTTGAAAACCATGGAGGAGTAGGTGACGAAACTAACTGGCGAAGTGGAGACGCTCCGCAAAGAGAACGCGGAACTCAAAAAACCCCAACGGGAGCAAGATGGTGGGGTGGGATCCAGAGACACTGAGCACATGGGATCCCGAAACACACAAGCGAAACCTAACAAGGGAGAGGAGCAGAAAAACATGCAGGACGAGCTCGCAACCTTAAAGGGAAGTACGAGGAAATAGCAAGGAAAGTGAGCACGTCATCAACGGTAGACCAGTTGCTCACAAGCACAGGTCTACCCTATACTGAAGAAGTGATGGCGGTCTCTTTGCCACCAAAGTTTAGGCTCCCCACCATGGAAATGTATGATGGAGGAAGGGACCCCCTCGAGCACCTGGAAACTTTTAGGGCTCACACGACGCTGCATGGCTTCCCCAACGAAATAGCTTGCAGGATGTTTCCGCTGAATTGGTGGATAGCTTCAGCAAGCTAGCTAGGCTGTTCTTAACTTAGTTCATATCCAGTCGGAGGAGGCAGCGTCCCTGGCTGTGTACCTCCTCACTATTAAACAAATGGAGGACAAAAGCCTAAAGTCCTCCTTGGCCCGATTCAACAAAGAGTGCATGAGCACCAACGACCAAGATGAGAAGATAACCTTGGCAGCGCTCTTGGGAGGTGTCTGGCCGTGCTCCCAGTTTATGGCAGAGCTAGCCAGATGGACTCTCGTGACATTACATAAATTCTTAGACTAGGCCGACAACTTCATCAATGCTGAAGACACTCTCAAGGTGTTGACGAAGCCGCAAAAAAAGGAAATAGAGCACGTGGAGAGTAAAGAGAAGGCCTCAACCAAGGCCAAGCCCCACGAGAAATGGGAGAAGGGCTCCCAGGAGAAGCGGAGGGAGGAAATCCCGGCAAAAGGACCCGGACCACGATACGACCAGCCCACATTCACCATCTAAAAGAAGGACGACCGGGGCACAATGCGCCGCCACTGCACGTACCATCGGTCTACCTCACACAATACCGAAGATTGTCTCGCCCTGGGAGGAAGGAAGGAATATGCGGAATAGCGGAGGTGCCACCGCTCCCCGGCCAGAAGACAAGAGCATGAAAGAATGGGAAAATCGAAGGAAAGGAGTCGGGACCGAGGTAACCAGCACCAGCAGGTGAACAACCCTCAATGATTGGCGATAAGAGGGCCATCGCCAGGTTGCCCCCACTCGCCACCAAGGCAACAACCCCTAGGGGGAATTCAAACCATAGTCGGAGGGTTCACAGGCGGAGGCATCACCTCGTATAGTAGGAAAGTGTTGGGGTATATGTGGAGACTGGTTTTGGAGCTGAAAAGGTGTTTGCTGAAGTTGGCTTGACTGTTGGCTCGACTGTTGGCTCGAGCCAAGGTTCGCTCGACGTACTGCTCGAGCGAAGGCAAGTCAAAGAGGTTCGCTCGGCTCGAGCGAAGACACAAACCCTAGTGTTCGCTTGACACTCCGCTCGAGCCAATGTTCAATTGGTTGTTCGCTCCGCGCTCGACAGTCCGCTCGAGCGAAGTACGCAGATTTTGCCAGATTAGGGTTTCCAGCGCCACTCACTATATATATGTCATATTAGACTTGTGTTGTATGGTTAGAAGCATATTTTCAGAGAGAACAATTGTCTTGTGAGTGCATATTGTGTGAGAGAGTAAAAAGCCATAGAGAGTGTGAGTTGAGATTGAGTGATTGTAATCTCCTCTGGTTAATAAGATTTCTGCAGCTCCTGTGGATGTAGGCAATTTGCCGAACCACGTAAATACTGTGTTGTGTTCTTGATTGTGTTGCTTTTAGTTTATTTGTCATCGTTGGTGTGTGTACTTTGCATAGTATTTCACAACAACTGGTATCAGAGCCAGGTTCGGATCTGAAAGAGAATGATGACTGGAGATAAAGTGAACGCATCTGGGATCGAGAAGTTCGACGGCACTGATTTTGGGTATTGGAAGATGCAGATTGAGAATTATCTCTATGGGAAGAGGCTCCACCTTCCACTATTGGGAAAGAAGCCGGAGAGCATGGCTGATGCTGAGTGGACCATGTTAGATCGACAGGTTTTAGGTCTTGTTCGGCTGACTTTGTCAAGAACAGTGGCACACAATGTCAGTAAGGAGAGAAAGAACCACAGTGGATCTCATGGCGACTTTATCAGGCATGTATGAAAAGCCGTCTGCGAACAATAAGGTGCACTTGATGAAGAAATTGTTCAATCTGAAGATGTCGGAAGGTATGTCTGTAGCCCAACACTTAAATGAATTCAATACGATCACAAATCAACTATCTTCTGTAGAGATTGAGTTTGATGATGAGATCAGAGCGTTGATTCTATTGGCATCGTTGCCAAATAGTTGGGAGGCCATGAGGATGGTTGTGAGTAGTTCAGCCGACAAGGCAAAACTGAACTATGATGACATACGTGACATGGTGCTTGCTGAAAAGGTACGTAGGAGAGACATGGGTGAGTCTTCGGGTTCAGGATCTGCCCTGATTGTTGACAATAGGGGCAGAGGACATAGCAGATCAAGCTCCAAGAGCAGGGGAAATAGTAAGATGAGATCTGGGCAGCAGATCACGTGCTGGAGTTGTGGCAAGCCGGGCCACATCAAGAGAAACTGCAGGAATCAAGAAAGTTCTGATGATGATGCTGTGAATGTAGTGGCAGAAGAAATTCATGATGCCTTACTTCTTGCAGTGCACAGTCCGATTGATGATTGGGTGTTAGATTCAGGGTCTTCGTTCCATAGTACTTCACATCGAGAAATCATGCAGAATTATGTTGCTGGTGATTTTGGGAAGATGTATACGGCTGATGGAAAGGCACTGGATGTAGTGGGAGTGAGTGATGTGCATATCACACTTCCAAACAGGAGCGTGTGGACTTTACAACAAGTCAGACATGTTCCAAATTTGAAGAAAAACTATCTCTATGGGACAGCTTGATGACATCGGTTTTGCAGTAGCGTTCTCTGGAGGGACTTGGAAGATCACTAAGGGTGCGCTGGTCTGAGCGCATGGTAAGAGATCTAATTCTTTGTATTTGACATCAAGATCCAGTAATGTGCATGGAAATACAAGAGTGCAAAAATGCAGGCTTGATCGCGCGAAACATGTGAGGAAGCCAAAGGGAGTCAGCTTTGTCGTTCCTCATGAAAGTCTGGGAAAGTTGGCTAAGGTTGTTAAGATCGGTTCGAGACCGGATACTCCTAGTGCAGTGGGAGTTGTGAGTCGCGCTAAGGGCGATGTATATGGAAGACTGAAGTCGAGCTTGACTTCAGGGTGTTTTCTAGCTTAAAGACGGGAGCTGTGAGCTGCAGAGATGGTAGGGCTTGGCTGGAAACAGTGGCTGGCATGTGGAGACCCAGTCTCCAAGTGGGAGATTGTTGGGGTATATGTGGAGACTGGTTTTGGAGCTGAAAAGGTGTTTGCTGAAGTTGGCTTGACTGTTGGCTCGAGCCAAGGTTCGCTCGACGTACCGCTCGAGTGAAGGCAAGTCAGAGAGGTTCACTCGACATCGCTCGACGTACCGCTCGAGCGAAAGCAAGTCAGAGAGGTTCGCTCGAGTCTCGCTCGACACTCCGCTCGAGGGAAACACAAATCCTAGTGTTCGCTTGACACTCCGCTCGAGCCAATGTTCAATTGGCTGTTCGCTCGAGTCGCACTCGACAGTCCGCTCGAGCGAAGTACGCAGATTTTGCCAGATTAGGGTTTCCAGCGCCACTCACTATATATATGTCATATTAGACTTGTGTTGTATGGTTAGAAGCATATTTTCAGAGAGAACAATTATCTTGTGAGTACATATTGTGTGAGAGAGTAAAAAGCCCTAGAGAGTGTGAGTTGAGATTGAGTGATTGTAATCTCCTCTGGTTAATAAGATTTCTGCAGCTCCTGTGGATGTAGGCAATTTGCCGAACCACGTAAATACTGTGTCGTGTTCTTGATTGTGTTGCTTTTACTTTATTTGTCATCGTTGGTGTGTGTACTTTGCATAGTATTTCACAACAGGAAAGCACATGTCAGGCAGGCTCGATACTAGGAGATATACTCAGCCGAGTATCATACCGCCAAACAAAGAAGGGGTGACCCCTACTCCGATAATCTCATTCACAGAGGCCAACAAATAAGGGGTTCTGTAACCCCACGATGACGCCCTAATGGTCACAATGCTCGTCGCCAACTTCATCACCCGCATAATTCTCATGGATAACGAGAGCTCCACGAACATCTTGGTCTGGAAAGCCTTCATCAAGATGGATATTGAGGCATCCTGGTTGCTACCCGCCCCCATGCCCTTAAAAGGTTTCTCCAAAAGCATTGTCCAGCTAGTGGGAACCATCATGCTATCCGTCCTGGTGGGAAATAGCCGTTGCATGGCCCCTGTTTTGGTTGACTTCCTAGTAATAAAACCTCCGTCAGCATATAACGCCATCATCGGGAGACCCACCCTCAACAACTTAAAGTTCGTCACGTCAACCTACCACCTCAAAATGAAGTTCCCAACTCCCCAAGGAGTGGGAGAAGTCCAATGGGATCAGGTTTCAGTGAGGGAATGCTACGTACAGGAGTTGAAGCAGAAAGATGAAGGGCCTGTCGTGGACGACACCAAGAGGATAGAATAGGTCGGGCACCACTGAAGAAACTGTGGCAGGCCTTCATCTACAATTTGCCCTACCAGTTTCTAGGGGAAGGGATGGTGCGCAGCTTTGGAGAAAAGGACGGGCGATGACCTCTCCAGACCAGGATTTCGTGTCCTTTTAAATTCTGTAACGTCTCTTCACCGAGCTTGTACATTCCTTACATCTGCTACACGCTCTCATATTATCAGTAAAGCGCCAACAAAAAAAAAACGCAACTAACGAAATCTATGGCAACAAGATCATCAACAGATTACCTCCCCGCAGGGCATCATAGAAAAAGGTAGGCCTAAGGAATGTCTTATCCCTCCCACAGTGGAGTACGAGTCATCCTTTGGCGCTCGAAAGTAAAATTTACCTTCCTTGCGGAAGTTAACAGGTGGGTGCGGGTCCAGTCATAAATTGTCCGAAAAGCTTACCTCCCCGCATGATACTATAGGGAAAGGTCGGCCTAAAGGTAGCATTATCCTCCCATGGAGAAGAGTGGGATCGGCCCCACGACCCCCCGAATAAACTACCCCGACCTCCGCCATGACGAAGAGTGGGATTAGCACCAGCCTGACCCAACACTTACATTTCCTGTGATATCAACAAGCGAGAGCGGGTCCAGTAACAAACTACCTGAACAACTTACTTCTCTATGGGACTCAACAAGAAAAGGTTGGGCTTCCCGCAAAGAAAAGAGGGTCCTACCTTCAACGCGGCCCGAAGAACTTATCCCGTCTTCTATCACGGTGAAGAGTGATCAGTCAATTGTTGTTTGAACTTATCTCCTCATAAGATACCACAGGGAAAGGTAGGCCTTAAGGTTGCTTTGTCCCTTTCGCGATGGAGTGCAGGTTAGTTATCAACTACCTGACATCAGAAAAGGTACCTTTCTCGTAAGTGTCAACAAGCGGGGAGCAGGTACAGTAACAAACTGTCCGAATAACTTACCTCCCCACGAAATACAAGGGGAAAGGTCGGTCTAAGGATGGCCTTATCCCCCTGCGGAGGAGAGCGGGATTGGCCCTTGCAGTAACTCGAAAACTTACCCCGACCTCCACTACGAGTGAAGAGTGGGACTTGCACCAGTCTGGCTCAAAATGTTACATTTTCCTGTGATATCAACGAGCGGGAGCGGATCCAGTAACAGATTGCCCGAACAACTTACCTCCCTGCGAGACTCAACAGGAAAAGGCCGCCTAAAGACTGCCCCAATGGCCCGCCCAAAAAAGTTACCTCCTTGAGGAACCAAAAGGGGCTGGCTAATGTGAGAGGCAGGTTTAAGTCTTACGACTGCATGAAGTAAAAAGAATCTATGGAAAGGAAGCAAAGTACTGCAAAAAGACCGCACAAGTATCAACAAGCAAGAAATAAAACGAGGTCATAAACTCTCCAAATACCAAGGCAAAAGATACAAGCAAGAGCAACAATGACACACAGCGGAACAAAAAAAAAGAGAAATGCAGCGAGGAAAATGCGGAAACCATACAACTGATATACAAATCATTTTTATTAATTGTACAGGATTACAAGGAACAAGTTACAACATAAGGCTGCAAAGCTACAAGGAGCAAAAAGAAAACTCGATGAGAAAGAATACAAGGAACAAGTTACATCATAAGGCCGCATAAGACCGCACGGGTTACAAGGAAGGGAAGTGTTCTAGTGCCCGATCTAAACCGTAAAACGACCAGGGACAATCTGAAAGATCTTGAAGACCTCACTATTCTCAGACCCATCTGAAACAGGATGAGCAGTTCTTGAAACAACGATGAAGATAGTGCCAAGAATTAGAACATCTCGGAGTTAATTTCTATGATGACCAAGTAGGCAATGAGTGAGGAGAAGAGTTTTGAAGTCGATTCCCGTAAGCAAAAGGGCGAGAACGAGGAAGCACAATAAGCAAAATGGCAAGAATGAGAATGAATGGTCCAAGACCCCAACAACGAAGGATGGGTGGTTCACCCTCCGACGCTCAGATCGCCACAGCCAACAGTAGCCTGAGAGCCACCAGAGGACTTGTCGTCCATTAAGGTGTGAAGGATCCATCAAGGCCATGAAAGATAGAAAAACAAAACAAATGAACTTCAGAAGGAAAGCAAAAGAACTAGGAACTCAAGCAGTGAAGCAAGGGTCACATAATAGAAGAGAAAGGCAGAAGTGAGTATAATGAAATTTCTAACTGGGAGAAAGGTCCTTATAGGTGGGGTGAACGCTTGGCATGCCAAGGCGTCATAACTCCACGAATCACCGTGAGTTGCCACGTGTCCCCCCCAGAGAACCAGAATTCCTTGATTATTGCAACCGCTGCAGAGCATATCTACTTATACGACGTGCATAATTAATGCCAGTAAAGAACAGAGTCATAACGCAAAAATCAAAGGGACGCAATTTAAATACGGAAACATAATTGGCACTGGGTTGCCACGTACGTAAAATACGAACGGTCACTCAGCACGCGACTAGTCAAGCCAAGAACTTGATAGGGTGTGAATGGAGGAAAAGATAAGAAGAATTATTCCCAAACTCATCCAAAAAGAATTAGCGGGGTAACTATAAGGGATTTATCCCCATTACTCAGAGGTGCTGAATAATCAACAAGGCAGGTCAGCCTAACAATCAACAGCCGCTTTCAGAACCTAGAAATTTGCATAAAGCAAAAATAATGAAAGCAGAAATAAAAATGAAGAGCAAGGAAGGAAGGAAAAAATCAAACAACAGCGGGCAAAAATCAGTCGCAGCAGCTAAAACGCTCTGGTTTGTCTCCATAAAAACTTGCGTAAATTCTGTTTTACTAACGCAACTATTTCCTGTGGTGCGAAAATCAACTAATTTCAATCGGCAAAGTCAACCCCACTAAACGGGAACCCCATCAACAACTTAGCTCTCCGTGAAGAAAAAATGGAAAGGTAGGCCTAAAACGTTGCCTTATCCCTCTCGAGGAGTACGGGTCGGCCATTGGCCACCCGAAGACATTATCTTCATCAGCAGAATCTCCATCAAAGGAATATTCAACAACAAAATCTCCATCGAAGGAATATTCACCAACAGAAACTAAAACTCTAATTATGCAGGAAAAAGCAAACGGAAAGAAAAAAGAAATGAAAAAGCAAAAGATGCCAGCGGGGTGGGCCGAGAAACTTCAAAGGCTAAGCAGCTAGCAGGGTCGAAAAGGTCAGATCGGATGCCAGCGGGGTAAGCCGGGAAAACTTCAAAGGTACGGCTAAACATGGCTGCCCGAATAATAATTAAAACGACAGCTGCATTCCGAGACAGTTATCCACAAAAGATAAACAAGCGCAACATGACCGGCCAGCGGGGTAGGTAGGAATTATGTGGACCCCTTTACCCCGGTTTCCCAGGTCGGCCACACAATAACAAAAGAAGAAAGGAAAAAAAGGCGAAGGTGAAGGCATAACGAACAAAGATATGTGCATTAATCAGTATATATATGTGTACAGGCTGCTGAGCAACAAATGTGGATACATGTAAAAAAAAAAAAGGAGTACAGCGAAACAAAAAAAGTCTTTAAGTTTTGACTCCAAGAGCATCGGCCTTAGCTGCAACAGGAGCAAGGGTGGTCGGCTCAGCGGCAGCAGGAGCGAGGTTGGCCGGCTGAACGACAGCAGGAAAAGCATTCGACATCTCTTTCCTTCCCAAATCGCGGTTGGTTTCAAAGGATGCCTTGCTGGTAGGGATATCACCATGCACAAGTCGCTGAAGGTACTTGGTGAAAGATCTCGAACACAACTCCATACTCCCCAAAAGAAATGACAGCATTGATTTGCTGTCTTCAGCGACTCCATGTCCCCACACCGTGTCACGAAGCGTTGAGAACCACCTTAGCTACCTTTGTAAGGAGAGAATTGGTGTCCTGAAGATTCTGGTTCAGTTGTTCCAACCAGTCCTTCTCCTCCCGCACCTTGGGTGAGTTGCCTTGGCGACTTTGTTCAGCAGCTCCAACCGCTTCTTCTCGTCCCACTCACGAGATAGGTCGTCTTGAAGACTTTGGTTGAGCTACTCCAGTTGGAATCAGAAGCAGCAACCTGATGTGCTGAAGATGAAGGATTGGAAAATTTCCCTTTGGAACGATATCCAGGAGGATATCCATGTAACTTGAAGCATTTGTCAATGGTATGCCCAGGAACAGAGCAATGGGAGCAAATAGGTCTGTCTTTTCTAGTAGAAGCCTTGTTCATATAGACAGGTCTGGCAGAAGAAGAAAGTGCAGCAGATGGAATACTTGGAAACAACACTGAACTAATATCTCGTTGCCTCTCTTCTTGAAGAACAAGGGAGAAAACCTTGTTGATGGGAGGAAGTGGTTCAATTAGTAAGATCTGTCCACGAACTTGAGAATAGGAATCATTTAACCCCATCAAGAAACGCATAACATATTCTTGCTGGTGCATATCCATCAATGTACGCAAACGTCCACATGAGCAAACAGGTAAGGGTCTATAATTCATCAACTCATCCCTGCATTCCCTTCATCTGAGTGAAGTAGGCACTAACAGAAAGAGCATTCTACATAAGAGAGGCAATAGCCTTCTACAATTGAAAAATTCGAGGTCCATTACCTGGAGAAAATCTTTCTCGAAGGTTAGACCACGTCTCCATGGCAGAATCCACATATATGACACTAGCAGCAATTTCTTTAGACAAAGAATTGAGGATCCAAGAAAAAATCATGTTATTGCATCTGGTCCAAGATGAAAAAAGTGGAGATGTTTCGGATGGTGGAGGAACTGATCCATAAATGAAACAAACCTTGCTCTTGGCAATCAAGGCCATGAGCATAGATCGATGCCAGGTGTGATAATTATCACAAGGACTTGAGTAACAAGAACAAATCCTGGACTATCACCGTGATGAAGATAGTATGAATTGGAAGGATCAATAGGAAGAGAAGAAGATGAAACAGAGGAAGAAGACATGGTGTGTTTGCGCGGGAAAGTATTATTCAACTGATACCATATTAAGACTTGAGCCAAGAAATTGAAAGCTATGTATTATTCCTCAACTTCGTAATACAAGAAAAGCATAGATGTGCTTTATATACAAGCATACAAGCGGGAAAAAATAAAGTTAAAGTTTAAAATATGTAACCAACTAAACTAATAGAACTAACTAACTAACAGAATTACTGAAGTAACTAACTCTAATACTTTGGCCATGTAACTTAACTTGCTCTCTTTGAATATGATCATGTGCATACACAGACATCTATTATATGTTGTTCATACATGCTGCATGCATGCAGGCACCCATCATATTGAAGCAAGATGATTTGTTTGTGCATATTTTTGCTACATAGAGGAGATATGTACTACTATGATGAAGAATATAAAGAATATCAATGCAATCCTAACAAAGTTTATTATGGTCGTGGACCAATATTGCAACTATCTTGGAATTTCAACTATGGATCGGATGAGCAGGCCGAGACGACATTGGATTCGACGGGTTAAACTCTCCAGAAATTGTACGTAGCAAATGATCCAGTACTTATTTCAATAAGACCGCCTTGTGGTATTGGATGAACTCTGTTCAATTCCTCATAGACAAAGATTTCAGAGCAACAATTTAAGCCATTGATTGTATCCACGAGTGTAATTGTTGGGACCTTGAAGCAGTTCATAAACGTGTTGAGTATTGTATTTAATATTGTAACCAATTGGGTGTTGATCCCGACAATATTAATCTCACTAATTGCTAGATTGACACAAACAACTAAAAGGTACTATAATTAAGTATGAATATCCCAAATTAGCTTCTATTCGGCCAGTGTTTTTTGTCATTAGGGTCATCAATCTCTTCTCCCTGGATTTTTTCAAAGCATGCATCTTAATTAATTTGCTCCTATTAGTCACCTCATCAAGAATAATTCTGCTATATTATTATATATTAAATGATAACGAGTACTATAAAGCTATATCATCCACTCCCTATTTGTATTAAGAATGATACAATCACAAGGTAAAAGGAGAAGTAACTGCCTCGAGCATATGCAGAGGACGAAAGAATAACAGAAAATAGAGGAAGGCAGAGAAGGAGTATGGAATGTAGAGAATAATTCTGTGAATCAACGTTGTGTCTGATTTGTTATGTACAGCAGCTATTTATAGTACAAAGAATCAAATATCAGAATAACAAATAAATTAATTGTATTTGACAGCTCATCAAAATGTAAACTATCATCTTCATGTTGCGTTTAGTCTAGTGGCCTTCCAAGTGTTTGAGAATTTTCTTCCTTTAATTTCAACATCTCCCTGCAAGATGGAGAGTACACATTGATGACTCCCATCTTGAGCAATAGTCGATTGAAGGCTGGTGAGTGCAATGGCTTGGTGAGCAGATCTGCCAATTGAGCTGAAGAAAACACATGAGTAGTTTTTACTTGTCCCGCTGCAATTTTGTCACGAACCAGATGGCAATCTAGTTCGATGTGCTTCATGCGTTCGTGGAATACCGGATTCGCATCAATGTGCATGGCAGCGAGGTTATCATAGTACAGAGTAGCTGGTGTTCCGATGGTGATGCGTAAATCTGTGAGTAGGTAGCGAATCCAAGTGAGTTCGCAAACAACAACAGCCATACCTCTATATTCTTATTCAACAGAGGATTGCGAAATTGTGTTCTATTTTTCGACTTCCAGGAAACTAGAGAATTTCCAATGAATACGCAAAAACCCTGTGGTGGAGCAACGAGTGTCTGGGCAATTTGCCCAATTTGCGTCGGAATATGCGACAAGTTCCATGATGGAATTAGTAGGAAGAAAAATGCCTTGCCCTGGGGTTCCCTTAATGTATTTGAGAATTTTAAGAACTGCATCATAATGTGGCACTCTTGGGATATCCATAAACTGACTTAACAAGTTAACACTATAGCTCAAATCAGGTCGCATGTTAGTCAAATAAAGTAACTTTCCAACCAATTTTCTGTAAAGTGATGGGTCATGAAAAATTTCACATTCATCTCATTTGAGCTTGATGTTTGGTTCCATTGGTAAGGGAGATGGCTTGGCTGTTAAGAGGCCAGTTTCAACAAGGATATCTAACTCATACTTGCGTTGACAGAGTTGAATTCCAGCTTGTGTTTGACCTATTTCCATGCCAAGGAAGTACCGCAATGCACCCAGATTTTTTTTGCAAAATTTGGTCTCCAAAAATTGCTTAACATCATTGCTTGAATTGGTGTCCGAGCTCATGAGAATAATATCATTGACATACACGAGTAGTGCGATGAATGAAGTAGGAGTGCACTTGGTTAAGAGGCTATAATCCGTCTTTGACTGGACAAAACCAAATTCAGCTAGAGATGAAACCAATTTGGTGTTCCATTGACGGAATGCCTGTCGTAGCCCATACAAGCTTTTTTGTAATCGGCAAACTTGAGTAGTTTTGGCTGCAAAATGACCGGGGGGTGGCTTCATGTAAATTTCTTCAGCTAGCTCGCCATACAAGAAGGCGTTATTGACATCAAGTTGTTGTAGTTCCCACCCTTTGATGGCAGCCACTACTAAGAGACAACGAATTGAAACAATTTTGCAACTGGTGAAAAAGTATCATGAAAGTCGATACCTTCGCGTTGGGTGAAACCCTTAGCGACTAACTGAGCCTTAGCTCTTTCAACCGATCCATTAGCCTTGAATTTGAGCTTGTAAATCCATTTGCATTCAATTGGTCTCTTGCCTGGAGGTAAATCAACTATGGTCCAAGTCCTATTGAGCTTGAGGGAAGCAAGTTCCTGATCCATGGCTTCACGCCAGATTGGCTGTTGAATAGCTTGTGTATAGGATGTTGGTTCAGTGTATATGGAAACTGATGTGGTGAATGCCCGAAACTGAGAGGACAATGATTCATAAGACAAAACAGTGGAAAGGGGAAAAGAGACTTTCATACCTGATGGAGAGGAGGATCTAGAAGCAATCATTGAGGATGCTGATTGGTGAGGACCAGTGGCGATGGCTTGTTGACAATGGTATTCACGGAGGAACGCAGGGGCCTTTCTTTGTTGAGTTGATTTTCGAAGAACTTGAGAAGGCTCATCATGGTCAGAAGTATGTGTTATTTTGCTGCTATGATCATTTGAAATGTGAGAAGGTGAGGTTGGTGGATTGTTTATAGAGTCATGAATGGAAGATGAGGCTGGTGTGTTCGTATGGGTTGCGGGATTGGGAACAAGTGATGGGGGTGGATTGTATGATGTGTCAATATGGTCAGTGGATTCATGAGGGTCGAAAAATGAAAATGAAGGTGAAGGTGAATGTGAAGGTGTGTGAATGAAAGTGGATGACACAGGTGTAGTTTGGTTTTGTTGTTTGAGAGGGAATATTTCTTCATGGAAGATGACATCTCGGGAGAGGAATATTTGCTGAGTTGTGAGGTCCAGTAATTTGTAGCCTTTGACTCCGTATGGATAGCCAAGAAACAAGCATTTTCGAGCTCGAGGTTCGAATTTGGTTCTAGCATGGGATAAGGTGGAGGCAAAGCAAAGGTATCCAAAAATTTTAAAATGGGAGTAAGATGGCTTTGTTTGATAAAGAATTTCAAATGGGATTTTGTAATTGAGTGTTGAGTAGGTGTCCGATTAATTAAGTATACCGTAGTGGTAACAAAATCAGACCAATATTGAAGTGGTAATCTTGACTGGAATTTGAGGGCACGTGCCACATTAAGTATATATTGGTGCTTGCGTGGCAAGTGCATTTTGTTGAGGTGTGGCAACACATGTTGTTTGGTGCACAACACCTTTGGAGTCATAAAAATTTGGTATCTGGAATTCAGCACCGTTATCGGACCGAATGACTTTGATTTTAGTGCTGAATTGGGTTTCAATAAGAGAGAAAAAATTTAAAAGAGAGCTTCTAGCCTTAAATTTTGTTTTACGTAGATAAAGCCAAGTGCACCTTGTAAATTGGTTGACAATGGTGAGAAAGTATTTAGCACCATTGTATGATTGTGTTTGGTTAGGTCCCCAAATGTCGACTGAAATGACATCAAAGGCCTTTTTGGCTTTGGATTCTGCATCTAGAAATGGCAGTCTGTGTTGTTTTGCAAGAGGGCATATATCACAAATTAATTTGGATTGATCCAAATGATTGGAACTAGAATGAACATCATGCAATATATATTGAGCCATGGAGCTATGTCCAAGTCTATAATGCCACAATGTGAATTTATCAAACTTGGAAGCAGTAGTGTGATTAACGGAAATTGAAGGAAACAAAGTATGAAAATGGCGTTGCAGAGTAGTTGGTTTGGGTCTAGACAATTGTAAGTGATATCAGCCATCATGCACAGTCTCCACTCCAATCGTCATCCATAATGAAAGGTCCTGGATATAGCAAGAATTGGAGAAAAACAGCAAACAACAATTAGAGTGATGTGTCAAGGATTTGGCAGAAATGAGATTAAAAGAAAAATCAGGCACACATAACACACGGCGAAGAATTAGATGAGGTGATAAGTGCACATCACCAATGTGTGTAGCAGCGGTGGTAGATCCATTGGGAAGCTTGATCATGCGGGAAATTGAAGTGATATTATGGGTGAAGAATTTAGGGCTACAAATCATATGATCTGTAGCGCCCGTGTCTATAATCCAGGATATTTGGCTTTTCAATATTGAGTCGTGTGTGTGTGATGTATCAAAAAAGAAAAGACCAGAGACAGGTGGTGGACTGGTGTGTGCAATATTTTGCGACAGGTGTGTTGGCATCACCATGAGGAGAATGGAGTAAGTCAAGGATATGGTTATACTGCTCTCGAGTAATAGGCGAACCATTGATAATTTCCTCATGCGCAAGAGAAGATTGGTTAGCTGAGGATTTAAATTTTGAGCTGTTCTTGTGGCCAAGAGGGAATCCATTCAATCTGTAGCATTTATCCTTGGTGTGACCAGGTATGCGGCAATGTGAGCACACTGGGAGATTGGGATTTGCTTTGAAGCAACGCTCTAGTGAGTGGCCTGATACGTTGCAGTGAGAGCAAATAAGACGTTCTCTGCGATTGGTGGTCGAGTTGCGAGGATCTGGTCCCTTAGCTATCATGGCTAGCGGTGAGGACACGGAATGGAGTTGGCGACGTCGTTCCTCTTGTTGAATGAGAGAGAGAACTTGGTTGAGAGTAGGCAGTGGGTCATGTAGTAAGATCTGCGCGCGGACAGAGTCATAAGAATCATCAAGTCCAACAAGAAATTGCATCACCTTGTTACGATGGTTGTAGCCCAGCATGGTTTTGATAGCTCCACAGTTGCAGGTAGGCATGGGTTCGTAAATCTCGAGTTCGTCCCAAAATACTTGGAGTATGTTATAATATTGGCTGACGGAAGCAGTGTCCTGTGTTGATGATGAAATGGATTTCGTAATTTGGAAGATCTGAGGGGCGTTTTGGATGGAGAATCTCTCTCAAAGGTCACTCCAAACGCTCTCGGCAGTATCTGCGTGCACAATGCTTGACCGATGTTCTAAGCTAACCGAATGTTGAGTCCTATGAGCATATCATTGCAGAGCTCCCATGGTGTGAAAAGAGGATCGGAAGTGAGTGTTGGCTTGGTGATTGTACCATCAATAAATCCAAGCTTGTTTTTTATATTGAGAGCATGACGCATCGTTCTTGCCCAGGTTACATAGTTTTATGTGGTAAGTAAATCAGGAACTAAGGGAGATGAGGCTCCTTCTCCAGGTTGAATGTAATAGGGGCTAGCGAGATGGTGAGGATTGTTCTCATTTTTGGAGTGCTTGGATGATTAAGTTTGTCATTGCTCTGGCATCATATTAAGAATGATACAATCACAAGGTAAAAGGAGAAGTAATTGCCTCGAGCATAGGCAAAGGACGGAAGAATAACAGAAAATAGAGGAAGGCAGAGGAGTATGGAACGTAGAGAATAATTCTGTGAATCAACGTTGTGTCTGATTTGTTATGTACAGCAGCTGTGTATAGCACAAAGAATCAAATAACAGAATAACAAATAAATGAATTGTATTTGACAACTCATCAAAATGTAAACTATCATCTTCATGTTGCGTTTAGTCTGGTGGCCTTCCAAGTGTTTGAGAATATTCTTCTTTTAATTTCAACAATTTGTGTTATTAAATATATTATATATGTAATATATATCATTAAGTATTAAATAAGCTATATCATCCAAAGGGAAATGGTCGTAGATAAAGTATTAACTATTGTCCATTTGGTCCATGGCTTGATGTTTAAGAGTCAAATCATTTGTGCTTGAGCTTTGACCCTGAGAAACAACAAAAATGTACAGTACGTATTAAGATGTCATAATGGACTCATGGGTTGGAAAAGTCAATATGATCTGGTCATGCACCAGAAAATCCTCCTAGCATACGAGCCAATCCTCCAATTTAATACCATGCACCAGATCAAAATTCTGGTCATGAGTTGGAAAAGTCATTTGATCTGGTCATGCACCAGAAAATCCTCCTACTATACAAGCGAGTCCTCCCAGATATAGTTTCTTCGGTAATAAACTCTAATATTATAAGTGTAACATTAAATTTGAGGTGAAACAGGCCAGAATTAATAGTTATGTATAGGGGTGATATCTGTCCGGTCCGGTCTTAGGCGGTTTTGTGGACCAGACTTAACCTATTTGGTTTAGGAATTTTTCACCCTGGACCGGACCAAGTATATATAGGACCGGTCCGGTCTAGGGTCGGTACATTCGGTCTGGACATGTCCCAAATGGGCTATTTAGCCCATCTAAATCTGGGTTTTTTTTTTTTTTTTGCCCAATTTCAATTATTTTCGACTCACTTCAAATTTTATACATTTTTTAGCTAAAAATACTAAAAAAAACTTGATCTTAAAAAATACAATGATAAAATAAAACAATAAATTTGTAATATAATTAATAAATCATTGTATTAGCCTATAAGCCTATTAGGTATATATAGTTATAACTTATAGTGATATTAATACTATACTATTATACATACATTATGCTATAATCCTATAACTCTTATGATATATTAATATATACTAATACTATATATTATACTATTATAGATTATAGTGTTACTGTTACTACTACATATAGACTTATAGTGTGTGTGTATATATATATTATAATGATATAGTGATACTAATACTATATATTATATAATAATACATTTATATAAATTATTACTAATACTATTATTACTATATACTATATTAATAATTTAATAGTGATATTAATACTATATAATAATATATGGTCATAGTCTCATAGACTCATAGTGATATTAATAATTTAATACTATATATAGACAGTAGACTTATAGACTTATAGTGATTTAGTTATAATTTATAATTATAGTTATAGACTATACTGATTTAGTTTAGTTATAATTATATTAATCAGTATAGTTATAATTATATTGACGATATTAATTATTACTTTATTACTAACTTAAAGTATGTTAATGCATAATGAGCCATTGAATTTGAGCCATATACAATTTTTAACATTTTGTATATGAAGCAATAAGCATAAATAATTTAATTATCCATACATATTACATCCATAATTGAGAAAAATACATACTTAACATACTATTATAAATAAGCATAAAATATTTAATTATACATACTATTATAAATTTATAAATTATACATATATTATAATTTATGCTATAACTGTTAATACTTAATAGCATTAGTAATTCATTAAAGAATATATTAATACATTGATACTAAATAGTAAATATATATAGTTATAGACTTATAGTGATTAGTTATTATGAATCATGATTAGTATAACTATATAATAGTATTAGTATAAAGTATTAGACTATTAGTAATATTGTATAGCTATATATTAGTAATATTAGTATAAGTATAGCTATATAACTATAGTCTATACTTAATTTACAATTATAATATAGTATAATTATATACTAGTTAGTGATAGGATTAGGTTAGATGAAAATTATATAATTAATTATATATATATATATATATATATTTTATTTACATTCAGTCTGGTCTGGTCCGAAAAACTCCTGGACCGTGGATCGAACCGAATGAAGTCGGTCCTATAAAATTCGGACCGAGACCGACCGGGACCAGCCCCGGTCCGGTCCTGTCGGTTTTTCCGGTCCAGACCGCCCGATGCTCAACCCTAGTTATGTTATGTAAATGGGCAAGGATCCTCTCCATTATGGGATCAAGGTTATCTTAAGTTTTTTGTTAGAGCCTTGAGAGCCTCAAGTGAAAAGGGATATATATATCTATAGTTCTTCTACGGGCAAGTAAGTTTGCGTAGGGGTTGCGCAGGAAAAAATATTTTATTCCAGTGTTCCACGTCAACTATAATTACAACTAAAGAAATAAAAAGAGAGAATAAAAAACAAAGGCTGAAACGGAACTGTAAATACATGAATGAGACTGAGAGTGGAACGAGATTGAGAGTGAAATGCACAAAACACGAACGAAACTAGTGCTTCGTCGTTCCCAGCCCATTCATCTCCATCATTCATGTCGTCGGCATATATGTGGTAAGTGAGTTCATTTTTCCTAAATAATGGAGACTGTTGAAAATCAACTCCAAAAAATTTTGGGTTTATTTTGATTTTTTTCTGGTTGATTTAAGATGTTATGTTTCTTGTTCTTCCTGGTAGTATTTTTTCTTTTGATTTTTTTCTTGTTGATTTATAAAATGTGGACTATTTGATTTTTTTCTGGTTGAAAGATAAAATGTTTTTTTATTTTGATTTTTTTTTCTGGTTGATTTAAGATTAAATGTTTCTTGTTCTTCCTAGTACTATTTTTTTGATAAAATGTTTCTTTTGATAACTATTCTCTAGATTTTCTCTTTGAATGTCAAAATAAATCGACAGTAAAATTCAGATATATCTAAAGCAGACACTACTCAACAGAGCCATGGACTGAGAAGTGATGAACCAACCCATAGAGTCCTTAGCCAGTGTCAATTGCCACCCAAATTTCAAATACTGGGCAATGTTTAGAAACCCATTTCGACCTAGGGAAGTTTCGGAGAGGAGGAGATGCGGATGAGCTTCGGAGAGAAGGGTTTGTGCGAGACCTGAATAAGCTTTTGGAGAGAAACTGAGGCTGAGATGGAGGAGAAATTTGCTGAAACGAAACTAAAATTTGTGCGAAACGCACCGTTTCCATTTCCACGTAGACCGTTCGTGCGCATTTCCTACCTGAAATCTCCTGCATACATCATTTTCCATATATATATATATATATATATATATATTTAACAGAACTACTACAGGTAGCCGCCGTGGGATACCTTTTGGAGAATTGGCTGACGTGGTTAGTTCCAAATCTAGTTTTTTCTGATCTGCAGTAAAACAGGATATTTAATGTTTTCGACTTTTCCCAAATAGTTGGTGGGCAAATTCCATTATGAATAATGAACAGGGTAGTGACCATGATCATGAATCCCTCGCCTCACTTTGTCCCCATCAAACAGACCAATAATCAAACATTCCCCATCTCCTTCTCATCTTGTTCTACATATGTTAATCAAAATATAAAATGGGAGATTTTTTCTTCGGTTTAGGGCATGCAAAGAAATGGGGCATGAAGAAGATTTCAGAAGATGAGAAGAACCTATCTTCGCGTTTCGTCTTCGTGGTCGTCTGTGGGGAAGCTTGCTCTAGAAAGCCGAATCTATTCCATGGGCTTCAGATGAGAAGAAGATGCAAAAAAATCAAAAAATGAAGATGAGAAGAAGAAGATGAGAGGTACCTAATCTTCGTGGTTCTCTGTGGAGTACAAGAAGAAGAAGATGAAATCAATCTTCGTGGGTTTCCGAAGCTTGCTGCATTTCAACCTAGCTGAATTCAACGAAACAACGCGTTTCATTTTTACACGTGGATGGACGTGTACGCGGGAGTTCCCAACCCCGGGTGCAAGTAGAATTTTTGTATATTTAAAGTCATAAGTTTTAGTACATTTTTTTTTCTTATTTAATGCTATACAAAACATTTAGGAGTTTGGGTACGCAAGTATTCTCATAATACTTCATTACTATTAATTATTTTATTAATACTTTTCATCTATTTTTTACTATTATTTAATATTTTATCATTATTTTTTTCACTACTCTTTACAGAATATCTGATAATATCTCTTAATTTAAGCTTAAAGCTGTCAAAATATTAAAACTTTAGATCAAGATCTTCTAGAATTCACAATTCAAATTCTACTGTAAAATTCAAAGAGATGGATCTATATATAATAACAACAACAAAGATTGTAGGTTCCAATATACCGTATGCATGTGGTCTCACCTGGGAATTAGGATTTATAGTTATCCAAGTTTATAGCAAATTTCGACCACTTGTGGCGACATTTATTTAGCCGCATGCAATCCAGAGGCAAAAGACCATGACTTGAATTCGACTTTGTAATTGTGTAGTGGGTCTTGCACTGATTAGAGGGTGTTTTTAGGTTTTTATTTTTTGTGGTGTTTTGGGGGCTTACGCTGTTGACAAAGGAGTTCTTCCCGCGCCATTTACGGGGGTTTAATTATATATATGGCTGCCAGTGCAGTGCTAGATTAAATGCATCTGATGTGCATGGCGGCCTACTATAGATATACATTATCCAAGTTTCGAGACAACCAGCCGATTCAGGCGTTGATAGGGCAAATGGGCTCAATATAAATTGAGTATTCAAGCGAGTCACATTATAATATAATAAAATATAAATTATTATATTAATTTTTTTAAAATTTTTAAATTTTTTTTAATAAAACGAGACCTTATTTAAAATATTTAAATAGAAGTTTTTGAGTTTATATTTAATACAACAATTTTATAAAATGAGGCATCGTTGTAAATTTTGTTTCCCGGCAAGATTTTAGAAAAAAAATATTTAAAAAAATAAATTATTCGTTCCATTAAATATTAAATTTAGTTTCATGGACTTGTAAATCTTGAAAAATATATAAATTTTTTAAATTTTTCTTTAATGATATGTTTCTTATATTTTTGTCTGCAACTATTAAATAGATAAGTGGTTTGGATTGGAAAGTCACTTTAACTCGTTTCATTTTATGATTACAATTTTCTTAAATTCTCATATAAAATATAATAAAAAATTTAATTTTTTTAAATTTTAAAACAATAATAATAATATTATTATAATATTAAAAAATAATATTTTAATAATATTATATTCTACTATTCTCAAATCATTCAATTTACCTCTAAATTCAAAGCACACAATTTAGTTGCAGGTGGGTCTTAGCCATGAGCCGGCCTGGACAGGGGTGACTACCGTGCCAATTTAAAACTCCTCCTCCTTTTATTTATTTATTTTTTTTGGGGGGGCGGGGGGGGGTTGCATGCAGGCCGTTCAAAACACAAATTCCATTACGAGCATCATCATCATCGTGTAAATTCATTATGGGAAAATACTAAGCTATATCCCAGCAACTTAAACATTTCAGGGTATATATATATCGGCCTATACATCTTGAAAGAATATGCGTGCCTCGATCCATGTTCGATACCTCCCACAAGATTATAAGCAATAGGAAAGTACTGGGACATAGCTACACAACAACATGCACCCACGACAAGCGCGCAATAGACAGACCAAATTAACCATTGAGGTTGCTGTCTCGGACTTAATTCGATCAAGAACGTAACGATAACTAGTTTTTCTACTAACAGGTCAAAAATTCCAACAACAACATCCGTGTCACACACGCCTTCCAGGAATTATGAAATTGAAATTGAAAATTAAGCAAGCTGCTAGGTCCAGAAATCTCCCACCTTAGATATGTTGCACTATAAATATCGGATGCATGCTTGGCTTTGCTTTTCATCACACACCATCTCTTCTGGCTTCCACCTTCTTCCTTTACAAGATCTAATTCCCAAGATGGTTTCACTTGGCATCACAAAAAACCTTCTAACCCAGATTATTCTAGTCGGAATACTCTTAGCAGGAGTTGTGCCTGGCAATGTGAAGGGTCAAAACTGTGGTTGTGCACCAAATCTATGCTGCAGCCAGTTCGGCTTTTGTGGCACTGGCAATGACTACTGCGGCCTCGGGTGCAAAGGAGGCCCTTGTACCTCATCGCCTACGACCCCTAGTACAAATGGTGCTTCAGTGGCCGATATTGTGACAGAAGCTTTCTTCAATGGGATACTTAATCAGGCCAGTGGAAATTGCCCAGGAAAGAGCTTCTACACAAGAGCTGCATTTCTTGATGCTGTTAATTCGTTTAATCAATTCGGCAAGAGTGGTTCTGCTGATGATTCCAAGCGTGAGATTGCAGCTTTTTTTGCCAATGTTGCGCATGAGACAGGATGTAAGATCTTATAATTCCAGTACCTATACATACATACACACACAATACAACCTGATGCACCAAAAAACTCAAGTTAATAATTACCTTATAAATATTGATCAAGCAAGTTTATGTATTTGTGGGCAGCTTTGTGCTACATAGAAGAGATAGACGGTGCCTCGAAGGACTACTGTGATGAGAGCAACACACAATATCCATGCAATCCAAACAAAAAGTACTTTGGCCGTGGACCACTTCAATTAACTTGGAATTACAACTACGGAGCAGCCGGAAATAGCATTAAATTCGACGGATTAAACTCTCCTGAAACTGTGGCCACAGATCCCACTATTTCATTCAAGACGGCCTTGTGGTTCTGGATGACCAATGTTCACCAAGTTATAGGCCAAGGGTTTGGTGCAACAATTCGAGCCATCAATGGTGCAATTGAATGCAACGGTGGAAACTCCGGTGCAGTCCAATCTCGTATCAAGTACTACACTCAATATTGCAGCCAACTCGGCGTTGCTCCTGGTGATAATCAGAGTTGTTAGGTGTATCGATCATGAGCTTATTAAAACAAGAAATAAAGATAATATTAATGCCAACAAATTAGTAAAAGTTGGCAGAGTTCGATCGGGATTAATCAAGTCGCATCCTAGTCTTAAAAATTAATTTAGGGTGAAAGAGATTAATTAATATGCATGATCTCTTGTTGTATGGCCTGTATATTGGGCATTCAATGGCTTGATAAATAAAAGAAATAGATCAGTATTATTACTTATACTATGCTATGATAGAATTGAATTATCTCCTTTTTAATTAGCTCTATGCGTGGAATATATAATACTCTACTCATCCAGCTTTTGAAAATATCTATTTATGAATTTATTTATTAACAAACTAAATATACTGATCATACTCTTTTATTTATTTATTTATTTTTTAATAATTATTATGAGTCTCACAAAAAGTGGTGTTTACATCATACCAAATTATAAATAGAAAGTTTTTGAGAAACAATGCCCGTGGGTGTACCGTGTACATGTATTTCAATGAACCTAAAGTCCCATTTCAAATTAAACATCAGGCACCGTGGGCCTTAAATTAAACTGTAACCGAGCCCAATTATTATGTAAGCTAAAGCCCTCAGCCCAACCTCTAAGTTTTGGGTTTAGCTAGCTGGCACGTTATTGGATTTCTCGGCCCATTGTTGCACGATTTTATTAGGATGATAATCTCGTCAAAAAAGAAAGAGATAAACATGTATATGTGTCAGTGCTTGTGTGTGCATGTGTGTATATATAACTGACGTGGCAACTTGTTTTATTAAAGGAAAAATTAAAAAAAAATAAACAAAAGAAAACACGAAAACTCGCTTTTCCTCCGAGTTTCGTGCTTATCGGCTTCGGCGAAGCTCTTACTAGGCCTCCAGGCTCCATCCAGTATTGCTTGTGGCTTCATCGAGACCCCCATCCCTTTAATCGAAACAAAATAAAAAATCAAGCCTTTGAACTGAAATCGAAGCAAAACCCAGAACGGAAACCCAAAACGAAGCAAGCATAAAGCAAATAAGAGTGAAGAGAACGATGGTGTCGTGATCCGCGAATAAGAACAAGCAAAACCAAGAGAACAGTATGGTTGGAGAATTGGATTAGAACAGAGTGAAGAAAAAGAAATATGAATGTGTCTGTGTCTGAGAAACAGAGCAAATCAAGAAAACAAGTTATTGAGAGGAGGGGAAACTTAGTCTAGAGAATCAGATTGGAAAAGCGAAGTTAAGAGTTGGAATAAAAAAAGAGCCTTTGAAAGGCTATTCTTTGAAGACGCGCGCGCGACAGAGAGATTTTGTGGGGAAAGTGAAACACTAAGAAAGAGTTTGTGATGGAGCAAAAGAAGGATTTGCTCGAACTCAGGCCGATCGTTCACTAAACTGGGCACTAGCCTTGCAGGATTTGCTTGTTCATTGGAGTCACTGTGTTGCTTTAATTTGCTCGAACTGCAGAACTGCAAAATGTTATTCTCGATTCAAGAAATATTGTTGTATTCAGATAAAGACTTTGTGACCTCAAAGTCGTAGGAAGACAAGGGAAGGTTCGGCTATGGGGAAATGGACGTGGTTCAGAGAGTGGAGAAGGCGTGGTTCAGAAATCAGTCGCACACCAAAACGCAGCGTATAATTTTTTTTTTGTTTTGCCTGCAGGTCACGTTTCGTGCACAAGGCCCAAGGGGTGCGTGAAAACGCTTGTATTCAGACTTTTTCATATACAACGCACATGTCCATACAAGTATGTGCAAAAAAACATTGCACAAGAGAATTACGAGCTAATATAGTTAAGGACATAACAAATCTTCAATGATAAACTTGAATAAATCTAATATCTTTATATTGAAAATTACAAGTCAATTAATTAAGGACTAAACGTAGGTACAAACGAATATATATATATATATACACACACACACACATATCATTCCTCAATCTTTTATTGGTGTAACTAAAGCTTGTAGTACTTGACAATAGTATAAGCCTGTACATACGTCTAAACAGAATGGAACGGAAGAAGATAATTCTCTCGTATTGTTGTCCAAACTTGAGGCCCTTAAGTTCATACAAGAACTTGATAAGATCTTGATCCAATGAAACTTACTAGTGACCTTCGCCTTTATCACTAGACCCAGTTGGCAATCGTTGCAGCCAACATGACATGATGTACTTTGCCTTCTCGTATGTCTCTGCAGCTTGATAATTAGAGCTACCCAAATCCTCACATAGTATCCTGGTTGCCTCCACGTTGCACATCAAGATGGCTGCGGAGATGACAAAAATGATCAAAACAGTCGTGCGGAAGTTCATCTTCGATCGAGAGAGCGAAAGAAAGATTTGGAGGTTAATATATGAATACTTAATCTTAGTAAATGAACAGGATAGCTAGCTTTTGGGTGCTTGAGGATGGATGTGTATGAGAATGGTGAAAGCTAGGAGTTATGGTATTATTCTTATATAGTGGTAGAGTTGTACTAGTAGTCTCCTAGTGCACATGATGTATCGTGGGCTTTTGAGGCTTGCGTGTTGACTAAGGTGTTTTTTTAGTCATGGCAGAGACTGTAAGAAAAGTGTCCCAAGTTTTTTTCCGAGCAAAGGGCCGTGGCCGGGATGTATACATGGTTTTCCACGTTTGAATTGATGTATGTATGTCCGTGTTTACCGCAATCATTGAGTTTGAAGTTCATGCCAAAGGGAAATACATGCATATATCTTTGTTACTCGTCTCAAGACTCAACATGGTATCAATATATATAATTTTGAATTTGGGTACTGGTGTCACTCGATCGTTAATTCTGTCAACGGTTGCATTGAATGGGCTAGCTATATTATATAGTACTATTAATATTGTTAGGGCAAATCCCATATATACTTTGGTTTTGGCCGTGTAACACGTTAATTATAATTATCTCAAAGTTTGCATGATTGACTGACTATACACTATATATATATATATATATATATATATATATATATACTAGTTGTGGAGTGACGTGCAATGCACGTTTTCCTGATGACTAATATCCACAAAATGTAAAAATAATATGATTTTTAAATAAAATTAATTAGTCAATAATTTAATGCATAGGAGCAGAAAAATAAATTTTAACAAGCATCATAATGATAACAAAACGTTACAGTAATATGAGTAATATGAAAATTAAAAGATTTTGAATATTCTAGCAATAGTTTTCTTAGCAAAATATATGAATTGTAGAATTCAACCACACAACTCAATGACCCAAGGAGCACTGAAAAAATATAGTCTTTTATTTCTATATTGCTCTCACATTTTTTTCATCATTAAAGTAAGTCTATTCTATTTTGGAAACTCCAAAACTATTATAATAGTAGAAAATCATTTTATCTAAATGATTTTAGTTAATTAAGAATATTATGAAATTTAGATTATATTAAAAACTTTAATTATTTATATTGTTTTATTCTCTTAAAAATATTTAACAAAACTCTATCATTTATTTAATGATGAAAGATTAATATTTTATAAATTAAAGGTGAATTTATATTTTAATTATATATTTTAAGTTAGTTTATTTTTAATGTTTTAACCTCCACTGTTGGATCAATTTTGGAGATTCAAGATGAAGGGTTGATATTTAAAATCTCAAACCCTAACTTTTCCCCTCATTTTTCCCTCTCTCTCCTCCTCCCTCCAGCCGCACGCCCCTCTCCCTCTCGATCTCTCTTCTCCTCGGCTCCTCCCAGCACCACCACCAAGCCCGTAGCCCTCTCTCTTCCTCTACACGCACGGATTTCTCCTCATAGTGCTACCGTTAGCCACCCCTACAGCACCGCACCACCACCACCAGCCTCGTCCTTCGCCGACGACCCCTCCACTTCCTCCTTTCCTCCAACCGATGACTCCTGATTTGTGATTTGTGTGAAAACTAGTGTGGTAATTTTGTGATTTGTGTGATGATTTTGTGGTGATTTTACTGTAATTTTACTGTAAGGATGTAGAGAGGGACGCGAATGCAGAGAGGGACGTAAGGGGAAGAAGAAAAGATGAAAACAAGTTTATTCTGCTGTGAGAATGTAGAGAGAGACGTAAGGAGAAGAAGAAAAGTATAAAACAAGTTTATTTACTGTTTATTACTGTTCATCCATTTAAAGCCGCTTTGAAGTATAAGAGAATATATATATATAGTCTTGTAATTAGGATCACAATGTCAATATGGCCCTGCTATGTACGATGCACATGTTGTGATCTTATTAATGTGATCTTGTTAGAACGAAAAAAGAGAGTACTTTAATTTTAATGTGGTCTTGTTGAAACGAAAAAAGAGAGTACGTAATTGAATGTTTATATATATATATATATATATATATATATATATATATATATATAATTTATTTACTTTTTTGGCCCGGAATATGTCTATATTTGATCTACGTAATACACGATTTATTAATGCTACGCGTAAGTAATTATGCCCTGGTGTTAATTAAAGGCCATACAACCATGACACGTACGACATGAGCTACCAAATATATGTGTAGGTAAATCCAATATATATATATATATATATATATATATATATATATATATATAATTATGTTTATCATCCCTTACATTACACGTCACCATATAATTTATAATTTTTGTCATTCTCTTTATTAAATCTATATATATTAATATATAAATATGTGTATTTAAATAGAATCATAAAAATAAAAAATTATATATAAATATGTGTGTCTAAATCATAATTGATGTGGTATGCCACGATGGCATTGATTAGTCAAGGTTAAAGTCTCACTTTTGATTGCATCGTGCATATTGTCTATGCACAGTCCGTGCCTGTAATATCACTGATCTCTAATATATATATGTACCAATTTGATTTAATATATAACTGATAAGTATTGCTATTCTAAAATAATTATATTACAAATTGTTTATGGAGTATAATTTGATTTAGAAGATAAATTTTAAAATTTAAATCTTATAAATTAAATATTATTATATCAACACTTGCCCATCCACGTACATCACTTAAACGAACACCTAAGCTTGAGGGTTTCTCGTGCAAGCTTTTGATACACGTATATTAGCTACCACCGAACTAATAAGAAAGTATAAGGCATTACAACTTTAGTTAAATAGTCATCTCATCAAGGTTGGTGACTCAATGGTCATTGGGTCACTCCCAAGTAGTTTGGCAATAGGTCCTTAGTTCTAATCCAATTATGCAACCGTTTAAGGATAATTTATTGAGTTCGGTAATGGGACTAGGGTTCAAGTTATAGCTCAAACTCGACTTGAGAGAATTTTTACGACTTTTCGCTGTCTACGCCCCTTTTATCAAATCAATTCCCAATGGGTAGAATACTATAACTATGATCATGTCGAGATAGGAAAACCATCTAGTATTACCCCTCCTAACTTTTATACTTAAAAAAAAAAAAAAAAAAAGGTTAATCGATCATGTAAATCATAACCCTCTTAATTACTAATTAAATAAGGTAGCTAGAAAGAAGACGGATTAATAAACAACAAATCATTCCAATTAACCAATATGCATGATCGTATAATTGTCCAACCAATACTAGAAAATACTAATTAAAGCAGTACATACAATAATTATCCATGATGAAAATTCGATTAAACCAAATAAATCTATTTTCTTTTACAATATTTGTCCCCGGCTGGCCTATAACTTAATTAATGCTATAATATATATATATATATATATATATATATATATTGCTTGTGCTTAATTCTTGGCCAAGCAATGCATATATATATAGTTGTAATAATTATTATAATTCTCACAAAATAGTGGTGTTTACGTACCAAATTGTGAATAGCAAGTTCTTGAGAAACAATACTGCACGTTCGTGTATTTGTATTTCAATGAACCTAATTAAAAGTCCCGTTTTAAATTAAACATGATGATCAGGGGCACCATGGCCCTTAAATTTAACCGTAGCCGAGCCCAATAATTATGTCACCTAAAACCCTAAGCCCATCCTCTAAATATTGGGTTACTCGGCCCATTGTTGCACGATTTTATTAGGATAATCTCTTGTCAAAAATAAAAAGTGATATAAAATGTAGGAAAATTATATGCATTGTACTTGCATCTCACTTTCAACTCACTATAATGAGGTGGCATTGTCTATCAATTTTTATATTTTTTCTTTAAAAAAATAAAGGATTATTTAATAATGATAAAAGTGTCATATTTTATATAGTGGAATGAGAGTGTGATATATATCATTACTTAAACATGTATATATATATATATGTGTGAACGCTTAGATGTGACGTGTGTGTGTATATAAGGCAAATGTCCATACAAGTATGTGCAAAAAAAACTGCATAAGAGAATTACAAGCTAATATATATAGGTAAGGAGATAACAAATCTTCAATGATAAACTTGAATAAGTCTATTATCTTTATATTGCAAATTACAAGCCAATTAATCAAGGACTAAACCTACGTACAATAAAAAATATTGCAAATCCAAAAAAGATTTATAAGTCCAAATTACAAGAATGTATATATATATATATATATATCATCCCTCAATCTTTTATTGGTGTAACTAAATTAAAGCTTGTAGTACTTGACAATAGTATAAGCTCGTACGTATGTCTAAACAGAATGGAACGGAAGAAGATTCTCTCAGATTGTTGTTCGAACTTGAGACTCTTAATTAAGTTCATATAAGAACTTTGATCCATTAATGAAACTTACTAGTGACCGCGGCCTTTATCACTAGACCCAGTTGGCAATCGTTGCAGCCAACGTGACATGGTGTACTTTGCCTTCTCGTATGTCTCTACAGCTTGATAATTAGAGCTACCCAAATCCTCACATAGTATCCTGGTTGCCTCCACGTTGCACATCAAGATGGCTGCGGAGATGACAAAAATGATCAAAACAGTAGTGCAGAAGTTCATCTTCGATTAAGAGAGTGAAAGTTTATGAACTTTAGTAATTCCGAAGAAAGATTTGGAGGTTAATTTATGAATAGTACTTGATCTTAGTACATGAACAGAATAGCGTACGTTTTGGGTGCTTGAGGATGGATGTGTAAGAGAACTATGAAAGCTAGGAGGTATGATATTATTCTTATATAGTGATAGAGTTGTACTAGTAGTCTCCTTGTGCACATGATGTTTTGTGGGCTTTAATTAGAGGCATACGTGTTGACTAATTAAGTGTTTTTTGAGTCATGGCAGAGACTGGAAGAAAAGTGTCCAAGCTGGTTTTTTCCGAGCAAAGGGCCGTGGCCGGGATATATGCATGGTGTTCCACGTTTGAATTGATGTATGTCCATGTTTACGGCAATACTTTAAAGTTTGAAGTTCATGTCAAAGCTGGGAAATACATATATCTTAATTGTTACTCGTCTCAAGACTCAACAGATCAGTAGTTAAATGGGGCAAGTCCAATTAATATATATAATTTTGATTTTGGGTGTCACTCGTTAATTATGTCAATGGCCGTGTCACACGTTAATTATCTCAAAGTTTGCATGATTGATCCAAAGTCGACGCGCGTCTATATATATAGTGATCTTGTAATTGGGATCACATGAATCATGTCAATATGGCGGACGGGATATATATGTATCATGCACATAATTATGATCTTTTGAATGTGATCAGCTTGGTCGAACGTACGAAAAAAGAGAGTAGCTAGCTAATTTAATTAATGTTTAATAATTTATTTAATTTTTGCCCCGGAATATCAATATCATGTCTGTATATTTGATCTATGTAATAATGCACGATTTAGTGCTACGCGTAAGTAATTAATTATGCCCTCGTGTTAAAGACCATACAACCACGACACGGCATGCATGCGCGATCGAACAAATATATCATGTGTGGGTACGTAAATCCAACACATGACACATATATAGCTAGCTAGCTTACGTACGATCAGTGGCGGACCTACATAGGGGCAGGGAGGCCATGGCCCCCCCAAAATTTGAAAAAAAAAATAATATGTTTTAGTTTTTTATGATTTAATAGGATTATATTATCTCATATTGTGTTGGTCTCCTCTCTCAAAAATTATTTTGGCTCCCTCTACAAAATTATTTTGACTCAAAAATAGAATACTTTTTATTATAGTTTAGTTTTGCTCGGCCCCTACAACAAATTTCTAGTTCCGCCACTACATATGATACACACAAAGAGCCAAAACCCTAGAAGGATTCTTGCACTCGGGTGGAACTTCTTCGGGGCAACGTGGATAATGGGCTCTATGTTCTACCGGTGCCGTCACCTCAGTTGGAAGTTTCTGCTGCTCCTATGGCCTACTTGGGTGAACTCACTACCTCCTCCATTTGGCATGCACGGCTTGGCCATCCCAACTACAAGACTACCCAGTTTACTCTAAGACAATTTAATCTTCCTTTTACTCCCAGTCCCCTCATCTCCCCGTGTCCCTCATGTATTAAAGCAAAGTGTCATAATCTTCCCCACCCCCCATCACCATCTGTCTCTACCAAACCTTTTCAATTATTGTTCTTAGATTTATGGAGGCCTACGCCTGTGCTTTCCTCCTTAGGGTGTCGCTTTTATTTTTCAATAGTTGATGATTTTACCAAATATATTTGGATGTTTCCTCTTCAAACCAAATCAAGTGCTTCATCTATTTTTCTTGCATTTCATAAATTTGTTACCAATTCCTTCTCCACTAATATCTGTGCTGTTCAATCAGATTTTGGGGGGGGGGGGGGGGGGGTGAATTTCGTTCCCTCAAATCTGCTCTTCACTCTCTTGGCATTTCTCATAGGGTCACATGTCCCTACTCTCATGCCCAAAATGGTACTGTCGAGAGACGTCACCGTCATATTGTTGAGACGGGATTATCTCTTATGGCCCATGCTTCCATTCCACCAAAATATTGGGTTGAAGCTTTTCAAGCTGCAGTTTATTTGATTAATCACATGCCAACACCCATCCTTAAAAACTCATCTCCATTTCAAAAATTATTTGGAAAAACTCCTGATTACAATTTTTTAAAAGTCTTTGGAGTAGCATGCTGGCCCAATTTAAGGCCCTTCAATAAGCATAAAATGGATCTTCGCTCTCAACGTTGTGTTTTTATGGGCTATAGCCCAGATCATAAAGGGTATATTTGTTTTCATCTGCCTACAGGCAAAACATATATCTCGTGTGACGTCATTTTCTCTGAAACTGATTTTCCCTTTGCAACATAAAGTTCACATTCGGTCCCTTCCACGTTAATATTGCCCAGTCCGCATCCCTCTTCCTTCCATTTACCATATCATAATTCTTTCACCTGTACCCCACTCACAAATTTAGATCCTACCCAACCCGTTGGCCCAACCCCTTCCTTTTCTTCTCACTCGTCCAACCCATCTTCTCCACAGTCTCGATCTGCCCTCATACCCTTTTCCTCACCATCTTCTGCTCAAAGCTCCAACCCATCACCAACTCAGACCCGAGTCTCCCCATCTTCCTTGCCTTCGAACCCTAATCTCCTTACCACTACCACGCCGCCATCCTCTCCCACGCAGCCTCTCTCTCTCACACAGCCTCCCTCACTCACGCTATCTTCACCGTCCATCTCTCACCATTCCTCTCAAGTTTCGATGCCCTCTGTGTCTTCCTCTCTTGCTCCAACCTCCTCTTTACATCCTATGGTCACACGTTCGAAAGTCTCCACTCATTACCCACTCATCCGAACGGATGGCACCATTCCTTGGCCACCCAAAAAGCCATCGGCCTCTCTCACCATGGTCTCATCTTCTTCCATTCCAGAAGAACCCTCATCTTTCACTGAAGCCTCCAAATATCCGGAATGGCGAGTTGCGATGGCTGCCGAATTTCATGCCCTTCTTGCCAACAATACATGGGTCCTAGTTCCATCCTCTGCCTCTACAAATGTTCTTGGTTCTAAATGGGTCCTCAAGACCAAACGAATGGCTGATGGTACCTTAGAACGTAGAAAGGCTCGTTTGGTTGCCAAAGGTTTTCATCAACAACCTGGGATCGATTACTCGGAGACCTTTAGTCCCGTAGTAAAGCCTGTTACTATTCGGTTGCTCCTCTCTTTGGCCGTGACTTCCAACTGGGTGCTGCATCAACTGGACATTCAGAACGCATTTTTTGCACGGTGACCTCGAATAAGATGTTTACATGCAACAGCCATCCGGGTTCGTGAATCCAGATCTTCCCACTCATATCTGTAAGTTGTCTAAATCCATCTATGGGTTGAAACAAGCTCTTAGGGCTTGGTTCTCCAAACTTGCCGATTGGTTGTTTTCTCTTGGTTTTCACTGTTCGAAATCTGATTCCTCATTGTTTATTCGGTGTACTGTCTCTGTCTCTATGTATGTCTTAGTTTACGTAGACAATATTGTCGTAACTTGCTCGAATGATCATCTGGTCACTGAATTCATTTCAGAACTCGGCACTACATTTCCTGTTAAAGACCTTGGCCCGTTGCACTATTTTCTAGGCATTGAGGTCACTCGTAAGCCATCTGGCTTATACCTTACCCAGTCTAAGTATATTGATGATCTGCTTGTTCGAACCAATATGCATCAAGCTAAGCCTGTGTCCAACGACCAAGCTTAATGCACTGGATGGGCCCTCCATTGAGGATCCTCATTTTTATCGCAGTGTGGTAGGCAGTCTTCAATATCTTTCTTTTACTAGGCCAGATATATCCTTTGCTGTTAATCGAGTCTGTCAATATATGCATTATCCACGGCTGCCTCACTGGCAAGCTGTCAAACGCATTTTGCGCTATCTTGGTCATACTCCACATTATGGTCTTCATTTCAATCCCAAGTCTTCCTTTCACTTAAATGCTTTATCCGATGCTGACTGGGCTGGTTGTCCTGATGACCGTAGATCCACAGGAGGTTTTTGCATTTTCTTTGGTGCCCATCTCATTTCTTGGAGCTCTAAGAAACAGCCAACCATTGCCCGCTCCTCAACTGAGGCAGAATATAAAGCTGTTGCTAATACAGCGTCTGAAATCATTTGGCTTCAATATCTTTTAAAAGAGCTTGGTGTCAACCTTAAGGCTGCCCCCACACTCTGGTGTGATAATTTGGGTGCAACCTATCTTTCTCATAATCCTGTCATGCATGCTAGAACAAAACATATTGAGCTTGATTATCACTTTGTTAGAGAACGTGTAGCTAACAAGTCTCTTCAAGTCTCTTTTGTTTCTTCTAAAGATCAAATCGCAGATGTGTTCACCAAGCCACTCTCTTCCTCTTGGTTTGCTCAACTTCGATCCAGTCTTACAATTGCTTCATTGATGCTTGGATCGTGGGGGAGTATTAAGGCTACAGCTGAGCTGCCACAACAAACGCTCAAAGAAGGAAATACTCTAGAAGATACTGGACGTGCTCCTGGATGTACCTCACCACAATTGAATAGTGTGGTCCCCGTGGTTACTAAACTCAAATGAAATTTGTCTTAAATGTATTGATAAATGAACCTTTGGTTAAGTGTATTGAGTTGTATAAATATGGCCTCTGGCCTCTTTGAACTGTAAGGAAGAAAACAATTATTCTGAAATTTGAAGCCCTTTGAGGCATTCTTTTGAGCACTGGCTGTGCTTCCGTTCAGTTTATTATGGCTCAACCATTTTCATTTGTTTCTTTCATTCTCTTTTTTTTTCTTTTTTATTTTTTTCATTTCTTAGAACCTTTTTACTTTTTAGTTATAGTAGCCTCTTTTTTTATTTTTAATTTTTCATATGAGTAATAATACACACAATACATGCATTTGATAATATATTCACAACACATGTTTTAAAATAAGGATATTTTTATAAAATAATGTTACTTTTATAAAGTATTTTACAAAAATACCCTCATTTTAAAATATAGTTATGTAAAGTATTATGAAAAGTTATGTAATTATTCTTTTCATATATCTCCATCCCCATTCTCTCACTTTATACAATTAATTTATCTCATTTTCTTTTACTTCTTTAGCAGATTTTTATTTCTGTTACAACCTTTTTGCATCTCAAAAATCAGAATAATGATTTTTAAAGAAGCTTCAAAACTATATATTTAATACAATATGCATCTTATTATTATATTAAAATCCAAAAATAAATAAAATTTTATTTAAGGCTTCAATTTATGTTGTGGATCTCTATGCGTGATTTAGATTAATGGTGGCATATAGGGGTGGGGATACAGCCGGCCGGTGGACTGAGCCACCCATCCGCATGTCGAACAAACGGGGCTAGGGAATATATAATAGAGGCGGGGATGAGGTGCGGGGGGGCAAAAATGACTCCCTGTCCAAGCGGGGTTGGAGTGCGGGAAGGGTGGCTACCCCGACTGTGTAGAGCGGGTTGCACCCATAGTCTAAGCTCCTTCTATTAGGCTAATTCCAGGCAATGGGTAGTGTGCTATATATTATGGTCACGTCCAGGGAAACCCACCTTAGTTGCTACCTCCTACATTTTTGTACATTAGAGAGAAAAAAATTAAAAAAAAAAAAAAAGATTAATTGGTCATGTAAATCATAACCCTCTCAATGACTAATTAAATGTTTTACAATTTTTTTACGTGAGAGTTTAAGCTCAAACGTACACCATGCAGCATGGATCATAACAACATGGTGCGCAAAATATGGTTGCCAAAATAAGCTAGCTAGAAAGAAGACGGATCGATCATAAACCACAAATCATTCCAACCCAATATGATCATATATATAATTTCTGTTCAACCATTAGGAGAAAGCACAAAAGGCTAGGAGTACATACAATTAATATTGATGAAATTCGATTAAATTAACCAAAAAAATATTTTTTCATTTACAATATATAACTTAATTACTATAGATATTATTGCTTTTGCTTAATTCTTGGCCAGCCAGGCAATAATGCATATATATATATATATATATATATATATATATATATATAGTTGTAGAATGCATGATTTCATGAGTGAGTAGTCGATCAACAAACTAGCTAGTGACCGAAGATCATGGCCACCAAGATCATGACAACGATCATCAAAATGGTGCCGGCCGTGGTACTCTTCCGGAAACTCATTGAAAATGCTGCCAATTAAGTACTACGTTGCGCTGATATATCTGAGTGGTACACGTATATGGACTATATTTTTCTTTTCCCTCGATGAAAAAAGTGTGATTTGAAAAGAACTAAGACGTTGCTTGTTTTGCCATGTACATGTGTAAGCTGAAAATATGAATGTGTAAGGTATTATATATATATATATAAGTAGAAGAGTTTGTACGTAGGACTACTCTTCTTGGAATACTCGAGGTTTTCTTTTCTTTTTTTAATAAAGGGGCTTTTAGGAGGTAACGTTTTGACCAAGTACTTTGAATTAGTCACTAATGGAGCTGTAATATCGGGGAGCCGGTGTACATGACTTCATACTCGGCTTAATTTTCTGGGTGTCGGATTAGGATACACTTCATGGGTTTCCACGTAACGACTGAATTTGTCAAAGGCAGGGAATTAAATCGATCTGATCATTAAACATTTGAATTTACAAGATACAAGTGGGAGGGCGGAGGGTACTGATTTTTGTCAGCCACGTGTGATGTGATAGAATTAAGAATAGTACATACTGATCATGTGCAAAACCCCAAGTTTGATTATAGGTGTCGTGAGATCATGATGATCAGCAAGCAAGCTAGTCAGAGGTACCGTTGGAGAAATTTTAATTGACTGGCGTGTCAGCTTCATGTTACCAAAATTAGGTACAGAAATAATAATTATAAGGAATAAAGGCCAACAAGAATTCCATCGTATTAATTTAATATAAACTCCTCCTAATTAAATTCCAAACTGATCCAAATGAGACGACTTTGAACTCCTGGATTTTTACATATATATACATATATCTATATATATATATGGTGCTTAATTTGTTAATTTGGATTAATTAATAGTACTGCTAATTAGTTGAGATATATATATATATATATGGTCATATATATCATTAATAATATTCAATCCATGTGTATATATATGGTAATGAGAAATGATATTTACAGTCGTGAGTGTGCAAGCGCCGTGCAGTCGCTTTGAAAAAACTGAATAAATATGGGACCCACATGAAAAGAAATTAATTTTTTAATAGTGGACCCCACTCTTTTTCAAAGCGACTGCACGGCGCTTACACACTCCACGATTGTATGTAGCATTACTCAATTAAGCTGGTTTTGTACTGCGAACGGCACTTGATCCAACTGGAAAAAAAAAAAAAAAAAAAAAAACATCAGATTTGAGCTTTTACCACACTGTTATTGCGCAATAAAATATGAAGAGGGTTAATTACATTTTTCTCATTGAACTTTCACTCAATTCATAATGTGCATCCGAAACTAATAATTGCATGCATCAAATTGGACTCTCGAACTTTCAAAATTTCTCAATCCCCCCTTCCATCTACCAGCAGCGTTAAATCTAACGAGAATTCACTGTACAATGCTGCTCATGTGCATAACATTCACTATAAATGTGTAATTTTCATCTAATTTATTATCATTGACCATATAAAATATAAAATAATATATGCTATCAATTAATAATAAATCATTTTTTATTAATTTATATATGGTTAGTAAATATCAAATAATTTCATTGTGTACATAAATTATTCATACTTGCTTGCAACTTAGGTATAAAATAATTTTATATATGGTTAATGATTAATGATTAATGATTTATTATTAATTAATAGCATATATTATTTTATATTTTATATGGCCAATGATAATAAATTAGATAAAAATTATATTTTTACAGTGAATTTCTGTTAGATTTGACGTTACTGGTAGACGGAATGGGGGATTTGGAATTAGTTTTGAAAGTTTGAAGATGCACTTTAATGCAATTATATTAGTTTCAGAGGCACATGTAATTAACCCATATATATACTAATCTTAATTAATAGATGATCTGTTTACTGAATAATTTTAAGGTAACAATCATTTCCTTAATTTAGTGTTGATCAATTGCTTTTATTTATCTAGTTGGTTGATGATCTCATGCCTTGTATTTTCTGGACGGTACCGAAATAGAGATCATCAGTCAATTTGTGGAACTTGGGTTAATTATGACTTCAAGTACTCGGGATAAGCCATATTTTCAACTTTTGTTACCAATATTTCTTGCGAGTATTTTCCCACACATTTCGTATAAACTAGAAAGATTACTAGCTACGGTCTACATCTGAGACAGGAAAAAAATAATAAAACCTCTCTCTCTCTCTCTCTCTCTCCTAGAAGAGTTGACTGTAGGCCTTATATTTTGAATTCAAAAGCACTCTCAAATCATCTCATCTCGTCTCGTCTAATCGTTATAATTTTTTCAAAGTACTTTCAAATAAAATATAATAAACAATTCAACTTTTTCAAATCTCAAAATAAAATAATATTAAAAAATTATATTCTAACAATATATATTCTATTCAACTTTCATCTGATTTCATCTCAACTCACTATTCAAACTTCTTATTAATCTCTTAGTAGTACCCCTTTCATATATACCATGTAATTAAGTTACTGTAAGTGTGAAAGCCTCCAAGTTACCGGCCAGGAAATGAAAGCCTCCAAGTTCTATAATGAAAAATAGTTAGAAACATGTAATTTCATACTGGGTGGGACTTTTTATGCTCTTTCAATTCGATCACTATTATATATATATCATCAATAACGAGTAATTATTAAACAGTACTCTCAATATAAATGAGGTGTTCTACTTTAGAAATACCTTATAATTACTCAATGACGTACACATTTTGAAATACATTTTAATTAACATGCATACTGTAAATATATATATATATATATATATATATATATATATATATATCACAGAGAGAGAGATCAGAGAGAGAGAGATTCGGATATTTCATATATTTGCATTAATGTCGTACGTCATGTAAGTTGGCCGCTGCGGAAGTCAATGAGTTGGTGGGGGTGGATAATTATATATATATATATATATATATATATATATATAATATTACTTTTATGGGCATAGGGTTGATTAATTAGAAACGTGTTTACGATGAATACTTGGACCTAATTTAGCTCAGGTTGTACATTAATGGGTAAAGCGATCTCCGGTCTAGCTAGGAAATTAACTACGGTGGCTAGGCTAACATGTAACCATTATCATGGGGAAGAGACAGAACTTTCATGGCTATGATCTATACTTTCTGTGCTGTTACGTACGGCCTATAAAAATTAGGCATAACATGCATGATTAATATTCAATATGCAGTCATCATGATCAAGAGGCAAAAGCTAGCTAGCCTTTAATTATTTCGGAAAGGGTGATAAGTACTTAATTAACATCTGGAAAAGAAAAAAACAATAAAAGATCTAGCTTATTAATTGCTCGATCGTTCAACGGGTTATATATATATATATATATATATATATATATATATATATATGTTGTAAAAGTGAGTGCTCTGATCATCTCAATGTCTCATGCTTACGATCACGTACGAGATGTGCCTATATTTTTACTTATAATTTAAATTCAAATTTTAAATTTCATATTTTCAGCATATCATTAATTGGTATGTAAAAAATTAAGTTTTGTAAGTTTTTCTTAAGTAAATTTAGTTTTTTTCTATATATATATATATATATATGAATATATATTTAATGGTTTTTGTCGTAAATATATTGTAATATGATATCTTCCCTATTGTAATGAGCTTTGATATTGTCATTGATGTCCATGATTATTGTCTTGACTTATTGAAAATAAACTTATATATCTATACGATTAAAACACATATATGCATGTGAATCGGCGCTGATTATGCGAGCATAGAAATCGATACAAACTAAGCTTAATTATATATTGACATTACATATATATATATATATAAAGATAAAACAAAGATCGATTAGTATTAAAGATCAACTATATATATATTGATCTGTGTGTTGTTGTTTTTCATTTTAATTACTTGGACGAATAGTACGTATTTATCGTGTTCGATCTCAGCTTTTTGATCGTCAAGTTCGACGTTCAAGATTGATGATGATGATGATGATCAGCACCACGTAAACTATGATACTGATTAATCTATAGCTTGATAATAATGGAAATTGTAAACGTCCATGCATGCACGTACGCATGCATACAGAACAAAGAATGGGAAATAATGGATTAGAAATAGCATTCACTGGACCACACAGATCAATAATATTTATTAGCAGCTTTCATTTTTCCTAATTTGTTTCGTAAAATAATGTGGTAAAAGGTACAGTCCATCGATCCCTCATCGAGGATAACAAACAAAAAAGATTTAATAAATAAAAAGAAAGACATTTATGCTAGCTAGCTAGCTAGCTTGTTTTCTAATAATTGGGGTACTGTCTGATCATGACCCGCGTGTATAAATATATGCATAAGTAGGTACAAATTAAGACCTTTTTCACGAATTAATTGGAATATTTGACTAATGACCAGGACCACTGGGGCTAGGTCCGGACGGCAGCCGTTCGAGCCAGTACGCCATGCTGTGCTTCGCCTTCTCGTAGATAGTCGAATAGGTCATGTCGAGGTGATTAGCAGTACTGGCGAAATCCTCCGGTAACACTCTGGTTGCTTCTACCCTGGCGGAGCCTTGGCTCAAGATCACGGCCACAAAGATGACAAAAATGATCAGAACATGAGTACTAATGCTTCTGGAATTCATCTTCAGAATCGACCTAATTAGTTGCTGGCCGGATTTATGAAGTTTTTGGCTTGAAACTTGAAAGAGACGAGAGGTTTTGTGATAATATACCCTATAGAAGAGAGCTTTTTTGTGTGCTTGTGGATGTGACGAACTAAGGCTGGGAGTGCTGGTATTTATATACCGTGCTATTAGAGTTTTGAACCCGTCTTTTTGGACTTTTTGTGGGGAGAGGGATTGGCGGGCTAGCTTTTACTTTTAGGAGGAGTACTTACGTGTTGACCGAGGAGTTTGAATTTGCTTGGGCATGGGATGCCCGGGATACGTGCAAAGTGTAACTCCTGTATATGTTGTTGGTCTGAATTGTCAACTGCATGCGCGCGCGGGCTTTGAATTTTTTTATTTTTGTTCTTTTTATGTGATGAATTGTCTTTGAAGTGCATGTGAAGGCTCTTCAAAATGACTCGTGAAAAACCAAAAAAGATACAAAATTATTTATTTTTTATGTGATTAATTCTATCATTTTTTTAATATAAAATAAATATGAAATTCCATCAAATTAATAGAATATACAAAAAATATATAAAAATAACTATATGTAGCATTACTCTTATACGATCTATCATGATTTGTCGACCAAACCAGCTTCCCAAACCAAAGGAGTCGCGCGCGGTTAGACCGAACTGCGTACATATATGCATGGCTGATCATTCTATTCGTATGATGAGAAATGTAAGCCGGCCGGCCGTTAGCATATATATACTCTATTTGACAATTATTGAATAAAAATTATTTTTTATTTTTTATTTTCAATTTCTGTATTTTCTTAACTAAAAATCACTACAAGAAAAAATGGTTTTTCTAGCAATTTATATATATATATATATATATATATATATATAGACATACATAGTGGCGGAATCACGTTAAGTTTGAGGGGCCATTGCCTCCCAAAATTTATGGAAAATTTAAAATAGTCCCAAAATTTTAAGTTTTTATTCTATATAGTTTTATAAATATAGAAAATGCCCCCCCCCCCCTCCCCAAAAAAAAAAAATTATAATCTCCATATATTTTTTAAGATTTTCTAAAATTTCAATATACTTATAAGAAATGTCTCTCTCCAATTTTTTTCTTATAGTTCATAAATTTTGTATAATTTCTATATAATATATATTTTCAAAGATGTGGTCTTACCAAAATTAAATTAAAATTAATAAGAAAGATAATAAACTTATTAATATGGACCAAAAAGTTTTTGTTATACAATACTAGGCTTCTTAAATGTATGGAGTCCAAATTGAAATTAATACAAAAAAAATCATTTAAGCCTGATAATCTATATGAAAAATAGTTGAGAGGTTTTATTCTCTAGACTTCATTAAACAAGAAAAGAATTTATTTAAGGTCTCAATTATAATATTATATGTTTAATGTGATACAAAAATATCTAAATTTTACATAAAACATAATAAACTAACTTACATATATACTAGAATAAAAGATGACCTTCTAAAATATCACTTGATAGTTTTTATAAAAAAATGAAATTTTAAATATTTCATTACACAAATAATAATTTATGGATATTATTTTATGAAATGTTATCGTTAGAAATCTGAAATATATATTAAGTTGTACTTATAGAATCTTATTTTTACGTGTATATAGCAAATTATCGAGATCATATTTTATATGTAGTAATGTTTTTATGATTTTTTTTAATTTCTATTTATTTTACATAAATATATCACACTGTAAAAAAGTTATCCCCTCCTCAAAGAAATTGCTGGTTCTGCCAGACATACGTGATTATATGTGTGCAGTACTTCATTATACATACATACATATATATATATATATATATACATACATACATATATATATATACATATATAAATATATATAACATGCATATATCACCTCACCAATATGAAAACAGTTGCACAGACGGTAGTACTGAATGTCAGACACATACACATGCACCTAGAGAAATAGCTTTGGGTAGTAAATGCGTCGGTGCATTGGTATTGGTGACCAGATCATCGTGCGTTTTGATGATGCCTTTTTACTCTGGTTCACATTCTAAAAGGTTAAAGTCTTGGGAGGTAGGTCGATCTTATATAACCAAAAATTCGAGAAAAGAGTGCTAAACGTGATATGATCATCATGTGAAATCAATAGTATTATTGTGTACAATCGTTTCCCTCTATAATTAATCATGTGGTAATTTACTAGATCTGGCCTATAAGCGCGCGGTGGAAACCGTACGTGGAATATTATTGAATTGTGTACCAATAGCTAGTAAAAATAAGTACTTATAATATGCGAATATGATCGAACAGGTATAGTAGGATGGATCATACGTTGTTTAAAACAAAAAGAGAGATCAATTAGTTAAAGAATAGATTAAATTTGTTTTCTTTCTTTTAATTTCGAGCTAGGATTAATGATCATGAACCTGCATATATATATATATATATATATACATATATATCAGTTGTTTTCAATCTCTTATCTGTCATGCTCTTAATTTAGAACTCTATCAATGCGGGATTGTTCATGATAATCTATATATATCGCGAAAATTGTGAATTTAAAATCGCTTCCATGCATGCATGCATACAAAACCAAGGATATATAATAAACTAAAAAAGATCGAATTAATTAATAAGTTCATGTACTAGCTAGCTAGTAACAACGCCTTTCAACTTAATTAAATAAATGAATTTTATTTTTCATTTTCCTTTGTTTGGTATAGTACCACTTACATATAGACACTACAAGAAAAACGGGCTTTTGTGATTAACTTATTGCAACCAAAAGACTATTTACAATCAATTTTAGTTGTAAATAGTCATTTCGCTGGAATAAACTAGCTGCAAATAAACAATTTTCTTGTAGTGAGAAAAACCTAGCTACGTACGTACGTACGTATATCTCGACCTTAAAAAAATACAAATTTATGTGTTTGTTTTCTTGTGCATAACAGTACTGTATTTGTATAAAAACTTTCACGTACGATTCCAAGGAACTAGCTAGTGACCGGCGCCTCTATCGCTGGGTCCGGAGGGCAACCGTTCAAGCCAAGACGCCATAGTGTGCTTTGCCTTCTCATAGAATTGTGTATCGAGGTGATTAACACTGGCAAAGTCCTCGGATAACACTCTGGCTGCTTCAACCCTTGCATGGCTCATGATGGCCACAGTGATGACAAAGATGACGATCAAGAGGGTGCTTGTCCTTCTGAAACTCATTTTCAGAGCGCTCAAGTTATAAATTACTGCAATGTATGAAGTTTCTGCTCAAATGAAAAGGATTTTGCTGGTATATATGAACAGCTAGCTAGCTTTCAGCTCAAAATAAAGCTTTTGTTGCTATTTGTGGATGTGTATGACAAAGTTTGAGTGGGTACTATCGGTATTTATAGCGCTGGAGATTTGTATAATGTCGTTCTGAATTGGGAGTTTAATTTGGTGGGCTTTTAGGGTTTACGTGTTGACTAAGGAGTTTGGGTGGAAAGAGTCGTTCACATGCGAGCTGTAACATATTGGAGGCTTGGACCCTGAGTTTTGCTGGGTAAAGGGGATACCTGGGCTCCAAGCCTCCAAGCAGGAAGGAGTCAAGAAACGTACTTGCTCGGCCTTGTTCTTGACTCGATCATGTCAAATACGTAAAGGGCACTATTGGTACGTAGTTTTTACACAGAGTAATACCAGTACAAATCTCAAATAGATAAATCTCACACAGACTCTTTAAAAAAAAATGGATGGATCTCACGAAAAAAAAATTTTTTTTACACTTTTTCAAGATGAGATCTGCTTTTTTACAAAGACTTATGCGGGATTTATCTATTTGGATCTTGTACAAATCATTTCTCTTTTACATACCAACATAATCAATAATATTAATTATTGTTCTTAAGTTTTATCATTTTTTACCATTTAAATCGACAGTCACTTTAAAATGTATTACAACACTACAAGAAAACTGCTTATTTGTGACAAGTTAATTCCAGCGAAATGACTATTTGTAACTAAAATTAGTTACGAAAAGTCTTTTAATCGCAATAAATTAGTCGTAAAAACCCGTTTTTCTTGTAGTGACAGCAAGTACAACTAGAGATGACATAGTCTAAGATGAAAAACGCATGCATTTCTTAAACTGAAATTTGATTTTGGTTGACATCCTTAATTAATTGATCAGTCCAATGTTTGGAAAATTTGAATGGACTAGATAGTTGGTCTTGTTCTTTGTTTTTGAATGGAGTCCGCCAGAAAATTAGTACGTACGTAGATAATAATATTGCATGTGTTTTGAAAAACCACCAAATATGACCGTCGACGTCCCTTCGTTTCCAACTATAATGATCTTATTGCATGCGCTTTGGCTTAATTCGGATTTTTAAACGTTTGGGTTTGTTGAGTCTACAACGTTTGTAATTAATTAAGGTCCTCGATACCATAGTAATATAGCTAAGCTAGCTAGCAAAGTTGGTGGGAGGAGCCGAGTAGGTAACAGTCAAATGCGCGCGTCTGATCTCCTTTTTCATCTTATATACTATTTTTTCCCTTACAACTTATTAGATTAAAAATAATTAAATTTAAAATATGTTTCTAACCCCTTTTTAATTTGAATTAATTAAGTACGAGTTCTAATTGATAACCATTGCGCGACAATCTAACCAGATTTATTATTATTTATATATTGGGGAAAGAATTTAATTACGTGCAAAAAAGAAAAGAAAAAAAAGTCATATATGTCTCACAAAGAGTGAAAATAAAAATTCGATTCAATGTGGTATTATAATAATCAAATCCCAAAGCTTGGAAATTTTGATTTGATTTGACTCGTTCTTGTTCTTGTTCTTGCTTTTGAATATTGGACTGCCGAAAACTGAGAAAATTGTTTAAAAGGAAACAACCCAGATGATACCGGACTACACTTGTTTATCGTCTTCAAGTTCTCAATATGTATGAATAAAAATTCTGTTCAACTATATGACTAAAATAGATTATTCAAATTATAGATTATGTCAATTTCATTTACTGATATTGTATGGCTTGATTTGAAGTGTTAGATCTATTTTATAATAAAAATAATTTTACGATATGATAGTTCATATCAAATCTTTTAAAATTCCGTTTGAATTCAGAGATGAATTGAAATGATTTATAAATAATGGAATAAAATATTATTAAAATATTATTTTTTAATATTATTATTATTTTAAAATTTAAAAAAATTAAACTATTTATTATATTTTATATAAAAATTTAAAAAAATTGTAATGAATAGATAGTTTCAAATTCAAACGAAGCGTGTGTTTGACTTTTGCAAAATCTTTAAACAGACCAGAAATTTCTCAAGTCAATTAGCTGATTCAGTACCGAGTCATTCTTTTACACAGCCACCCCTGCCACGTGCCTGCCATTCTCACTGCGACCCCTTACAACTATTGACTCAGTGGGTTGGTCCCAGTTACTAAGTTAATCCAATAGATGCATGCCACAGCAGATACCGACAGTCTCATAGTTTGTACCCTGGTTTGGACAACATATAACTCTGTACATTAAATAGGAAATGGCACACATTATCCAAAAACAAGGGTTCTGCTGCATATAATGTTCATGATAAGCCTACATACATCTAGAACACAACAATGGTGTTTTATCGCATATAAACGTGCAGCTCTGTTCCATTGCATAGCCGTCCAGACTCCAGACATCACTATAATTGATTTAAGCTGGCCTTCTAGCTATACAATGTTAATATGTATGGCCTCTAGCTGTACAAAGTTAAATCTGTTGGCAAAATAAAAGCCAATGCTGAGCTTGAAAGAGGAAAAAGTTAAGATGGGCAAAATCTGAAAGTCTAGAAATCCTTAGCCCTTTGCCTTAGTTCATTAAGCTCCATTTCAATATCAGCATCTCGGTACGGATATGCCTTGTTTGTGCTGGTAGTGACAGTTCTTCCTGGTGGAAGCTCTCCTTTCTGTCGGGAAAAGAAGAAAATCAAGGCAAAGTCCAGGGTTGTTGAGAAGGCATAAACTAAAAAGAAACACAAGCATTTTACAACAGGAGATTTTCTTTCCCTTCTTTCTATCCGCCCTTGTCTGATTGCCTCAAAAAACGAAGGAAACAATTGCAACCCAAATAGTTCTACTTAGGGGTGTGCATCCGGACCGGTTTTTTTTCCAGTCTGGTCCGGAACCCGGAAATCCGGGTGTATCCGGGCGGTTATCCGCCCGGATTACACCCAGGCAGGTGAGAAGAATCCGGATCCGGTTATGGATCCGGTTCTGTGACCCGGTTATCGGTAACCGGGTCATTTAAAAGAAAAAAAAATCCGCCCCTAAGCTTTCGAATCCGCCCCTTGCTGCCCTAAGCTTTCGAATCCATTCTCTTCTCTCTTCGACGCATGCGTCTCCTCCTTTCCGGAATCCATTCTCTTCGACCTTCGACGCATGCGTCTCTTCTCCCTTCCGAATCCATTCAGCCTTCTCTCTTCGACACAGGCCCTTTCCGAATCCATTCTCTTCTCCTTTCCGAATCCATTCTGCCTTCTCTCTTCGACGCAGGCGTCTCTTCTGCTGAGTCCCTTCGTCTTTCGAAGTCCTTTGCAGTTTGCACATCTGGTATGGTCATCTCTCTTTCTCTACTTTGTTAGTTTCTGTAAATGATGGGTTTAGGGATTTTTTATTACTAGTGTTGGGTTTTTTTTTTTGTAAACGATGGGTGTTTTGGGATTTTTGTGTTTTAGGGTTTTATTGTATTTTTGGGTGTTTTAGGGTTTGGTTGTAAACGATGGGACCGAGTTATGAAAGAGAGAATAAGAGGGTTTTTTTTTTTTCTTATGTAAGATATGAGTGATTGTTTCAGATGGGGAGGGTTTGTTTCTGGTTTTGGGGAATTAACCAAGGTTTTACGGCATTGTTTCATGTTCTCCCATTTTTAGACTTTCAGTAGACTTGTTTCAATTAAAATGAATTTTTCAGTAGGTATAACTCTGTTTCTGCTATATAACACTCTGCTGGTTGTTTTATTAATTTATACATTATTATAGGGGCTAGGTATTGCTAGTGTATGTGGGATTGATGTAATTCTTGAATTACATCAATTATTAGAATTGTGTTAAAAATGTTTACTTGGAATATTAGAATTGTGGTAATTATTATCTTCACACTATATATTTGGGACAGTTTTGGATGATACTTCATTGACAGAAAGAGGCAGACAATGACCAAATCTATAACTTTGTAATTCCTTGCATGCTAACATATTGTCATGTTTCCATCCCCATACTATGCAATGGCATTGTATTTGCTGAAATCTATTAACCTCCTGAATTTATGGACTTATAGAACAAATAGTAAGAGAACAAATTATTTGTATGCTTACAAACTGCAGGACCTTAAACTTCTAATATTGTAAGAGAACAAATAGTTTCAGGACCACAAGTAGTGTCATGCAAACTATTTGTTGAGTTACAAATTGCAGAGGCACAAACTAGGAGCATAACCCATATTGACCCTAGTGTAATCTCAGTACCCCAGTTCTCTCTTTTCTTACATTTTCGAAGTAGGCTGTGTATGATATAATATCACCACTTTCCCAGTTGCAATTTCTGACTTTTGGGACAAAAATCTTTGACGAACATGAAGAACAACGAGGATTACAGTTATGATATATATTCCTGTTTGAATTATATTTACGTCCTGGGTTTTGTGAGGTTAATTAATGTTTTGGTACCTTCCTTTGAATCTTTCAGCAATTTCGATTATAACATATATATAAATATATATATATTCTTCTGAATTTTCATTCTTGTTTTGTTACTTAAATTGTTGGTTTTACTGGTTCCTAATTGTTTATACTTCCAGGCTGCTCTAATTGCTTTGGCTGCCCATGCTGTTGACCCTAGTGAAGCAGAGAGGCTTAAGTATATTGACTAAATGCTCTTAGTCTTGGAACTATAGATTACTTAGGTGCTTTGTGATGGAGGTAATTAGGATTTTGTTTTAATTTTTATATTGACTGACTAGTAGTCTCTCCAAGCTGTGATCTTCATTCTTGGTGGGTGCTATTTATGCTTTGTTGAACAAAACATGCAATTTATATCGCTTTTGTTTCTTGCCTGACATAGTCACAATGGCAAAGGTTCATTTTCAATAGTGATTCAAATCTTCAGTAGTGCTTAAAATTTAGGATGCCAGAAGTCATCCATTCGCTTCATTTCAAGTTGTTACACAATGCTTCATAATTTTACTGGTTTATCTTGACTGATTTTGTTATCTTGGTATCTGCAGAGTGCAGAGCATTGGAAATGGCATTTCCCTTGGGGTGGCACTTGCTGTGGGGTCATACCTAAAAGATTAATGCATTTTGATCTTTGTAAATTTATGTTTTAGTTTAATTATTTGTGATGTATTATTATTTCTTTTATTCTTTGTAAATTTATGTTTTAGTTAATTAGTTGTGATGTATTATTATTTATTTAATTTTTTGTAAATTTATGTTTTGCATTGTGATGTAACAACAATATTATTTATTTTGCATTTTTATTTATTTATTTTGTTTGTTAATTTATTTTTTATATAAAAATCTTTTATTAAAAGTGTTTAAATTATTTTTAAAAAAAAACTTGGACAATTTAAGCATATCAGAATTTTTTTTAAAGAAAACAAGTGCTATAAAAACAGTTTTTCAAGTTTTAAAGTCTTTTTTTAAAAAAATAAAACATTAAAACCGGATTAAATCCGGTTATAACCCGGATCCGGATTAAATCCGGATATCCGGTTATAATCCGGATATCCACCTGGATTAAAACCGGATGAATCCGGGCGGATAACCACCCGGATTTTAGCATCCGGATCCGGATCCGGATCCGGTTATGGCCGGATTTTAGCATCCGGATCCGGATCCGGATCCGGATCCGGATCCGGTTATGGCCGGATATCCGGATCCGGATCCGGTTGAACACCCCTAGTTCTACTAAAAATGAGCAGATCAAATAAATTTATGGATTAATTTCAAGCAAGACAGCCAGGAACTTAGCTGAATGGTTGAAAACATATGCTTTCTCCCATATAACAGGGGGAGTATAAGGCATACCTTTGAGCTACCAGACAGTTCTTTCTTCAGGTTTGCTAGATCGTCATCAACTGATGAGCCCTCTAACAGTGCAAACTGCAACATAAATATTATGTAAGCACGGTTAAGTATGATTTTTTTAAAGAAGCCATCAAATGCAGGTGAAGACAATATTATCCCGTGTGAGAAACAGATGGTGAATGTTTAGCAGTGCATCATCCTTTAGAATTAACAAAATGTTAGATAATTGATTTCAGATGCTCAAAGGAATCTACAGATGCATGCACGTCCAATACCCTTTAAAACGTGGTTTAATATTCACAGATCCACTTTAAAACTCAGACTTGCGTTTTAACATACATCCATGTAAATAGACAGTGTATATATACATGTTCTAAAGCATACCCACATAGGGTGCTGAGCTTTACTCATTGACTTGTTTCCAGATTAGACTTGATAAAGAACCTAAAAATTAATTCACAATAGATGCAGGAACTTACTCTGATGTTTTTTCACTCAGATAATCATTGATCTAACAAATATGGAATGCACCGAAGAGAAAGGGAAATGGAGACTACCTTCCCTTCAAGATCATCAGTAGTTAATTGACCAAGAGCTTCCGCTTGGGATTCCATTGCCAAAACTATCAAGATGAAAAGAATCAATAAATTTTAAATCGGAAAAAAATAGGATCAATACGATATACAAAGATTACTTCTTTATGGAACAAGATTCCAGTAAAATTAAGATAATATGGAAAGACTGACAGCTGACCGGGTTACATATTTGGGTTATTAAAACCATATTGTAACCTGTTTACTTATCCCAAAAAAAGAAAAGAAAAGAAAAAAAGAAAGAAAGAAATATTGTGAACTGTACTTTAAAGCTTAAGATGTACCTAAAGTGGCACTGTTTGAACAAGTGTTCTGTGGTGCATTCTTAAAGAACACAACTGATCATATATTAATTCTTTGCATTTCAAATTTTAGCCAAAGGTAGCATGTTCTGTGAGATGCAGACGAGAACAACCCTATATTGCGCTCTCTCTCTCTCTCTCTCTCAAGTTTTCTTAACTTCATATTTTTTCTAAAGGATAATGGCCAACTGAATACAGAATCAACTCTTTCTGCAGCACCCTGGGGTAGAGGGAGGGTTGAGGGGGTTGAAATGCAGAAAATCCAGGATTGTAGCTCGTTATTCAATGTATAATAGGTGAATTGTGAGAGTAATTCTGACCATCTAAATGCATCACCTTTCTCTTCCATCTTTTCAAAAGCTGAAAGAGCATTGCTTGTATTGACATTCCCCAACATCTCGCTCACTTTGTTTGCAGTCCTGAACACCAAAGTAGCCATTACTGACATCATTAAGTTCGCAAATAGGTAAAAGAACATAACAATGCATTCAGGTGGTGGAAGACAAACTTCGCGGACTGAGCACGTGCTTTCAGAGTATCTTTCTTTGATCTTGCTTCCTGTATCTTACTCTCCAAAAGCTACATAAAACAAAATTTATAGAATGCAAATTTATTAAATACTTTATGTACACTAGTTATAGTTAATAGCATGGGAAGAGTCAGAATAACTAAAGGTTGCAAATATAACCAGCATATGGAAAAGTTCATCTGCCAGTCTCTGGAAACAAAATAAAATTGATTCTATCAAAATTAGCGTTTTAACCTGTTTTAACAAGCAGAATTAATTGCCTTGGTTCTGCCCAATTTCTTGCTTACATTTAAAGTTCAAATTTGTTGCAAAGTACGACTGTCACCTAAGATTGAAGATAAATATATCACAGCTCCTCTCCCCAGTTATTCATAGTTCTGATGATAGCTGGTCCTCCCCCCCAAACAAAAAAAAAAAAAAAAAACAGAAACCCCCTTATAAGTGAAATGCCATGGTACATGTAAGGAACAATACCATTTTTTGACAAAATAATGCATCCTAACAAACAAAAAAAGATCCAACTTATCAGAACAAACATCAACATTAAATTCCATAGTACCTATAATGGACATACCTTTTTGACAAATAACAACAAATTAAATGCATTCTACCAACTTCTCAAATCAAATTAAAAAGAAGAAGAAGAAGATCCAAGTAAAAATGCTTTCTATCTGCTTGGCAATAATATTATGAAGATATGCCTTTTTACTTGAATCTTTTACCACACAAACCAAAACATGGCTTCTTCACATGCGCATGAATTATAACGTAACATCATCAATGCCAAAACAACAGAGATGTTAATCGACAATCGAACATGTCTATCAAAACAACCCTATAAGGATAAGAATGGCAAATGAAAAATAGATATTGACGTACCCGTGTATTAGAGACAAGATTCTCAACAACAGTTTTCTGTTGATCAAGTTGAGCTTTCAAAGCGTTAGCATTATCCTGCATAAAAATTTAAGCATCGTCATCATCTTGTAGACCAAATCCTTTAGAAAATGTTGCATTACTTATGGTCCAGATTCCTAGGCATCCCTAGATAGTTCAGTATTCAGTTGCACCCTTTAGCACTAGCACACCAAAAGCAAATAACAGTTAATTCTGCAAACTGTAGTTCTCTTACTGTAACAATTTGTTTTCCTGATATAAATAGTAGAAGTATCCAATGGAAAATAAGAATCATGAAAAATAAAGCGACATCACGATTTGTTGTTCCGGTATAATATGTAAATCAGGTATTCTAATTTTCCTAACCCCTCAAGAATCAAGTTAACTTGGTGACACACATTCCCTAAACGGATCCCAATTATCATCTTCAATTGTAAACCATGTTCTGGCATCTTACCATTCTATTTTTTTTTTTTTTAAAAACTATTTTATTTTTCATAATTTCTTCGCAAAGAAAAGGAACTTCAGCCACCAGTTTGATCTTATAATGGAAAGGCTGGATCTATGCAATCTGTAAACCCAGTAAAAATAAATTGCACTATTTTTCAAAAGCAGAAATGTAAGAAAAATGAACAAAGAAACAATATGAAACTTTTGTTGGGATGAGTAAGAAACAACATGATTAATAATTCAACATTAATCAGTTTCTACAAGTTAAGCATTCAAATTCAGCTAGAATGTTCATAGTAAATCCAAAAAAAACAGAGTTGAACTCCTAGCATGAAATCTTTTACTAAGATGATAATTTACAGCATAAGATTTACGCCTCTTTAGGGCTTCCCGTGCAAGATCTTCTTCTCCTTTCTGTAGAGCAAATTGAGCCTTGCGGTACCTGTATTAAACATAAGGCACGCACGTATTATGCATTACTACTATACTTAGGGAATCAAGATAATAATAATACACTCATCTATTACCAATCTTCAGAAGCTTTTTGTGCAGCCTTATACTTGTTTTCCAACTGCTTTTGAGATGCCAATACCTTCTCACAAAAAAAAAAATCAATTTTAAAACTTATAACTGGGGGGGGGGGGTGCTTAAAAGTAAATGTCACACAACAACAACGAACATAGGTCAGGATTACAAGATTAAGTCTACCAAGAGTATAACATGACACTGATATGTTTAGTAAGCAGTTGAATACCGTAATTGGTTTGCTGTTTGCTTAGTACCAGAAGAATGAAAAAATAGTGCAAGAAAGGAATTGATACTTACTTGAGCTGTGGCCTGACGCATCTTTGTCAAGTCATCATTCATTTCAATCACTGTTTGCTCTAGAATTTTCTCCGGATCTTCAAAGGAACTTATAATTGCATTTGCATATGACTGCAGTTAGGAGAGCGCTAAATTATATCATATGGATTATATAACCAATAGCAGTCAGTAGCCTCTCATGATAAGCATACATAATTTATTTAACGTGAATGCATGCAAACACTTCCAGAAATCTCACCTTGACAACCCTAGAAAAGCGGTCAAAAAGGTTCATACCAGCAGCAAGTGAACCTCCTCTTTGTCTACTACGGGATTGGTTAAAAGTAGTAATTCTTATCCCTGTAACTTTTCCTGTGAGTGAAGAAATATTTCCCAAATTATGGGTTCAAATGAGATTTTTTTATATAGGTAACAGCGTGCTCCTGAGGGTTTAAATAAGAAATACAAGTGAAATTGCCAAGGGAGGGGAGGGGGGGGGGGGGAGAGAAAGAGAGAGATTTTGGAATTCCAGACAGGGATTCAATCAAAGTATTGCAATTAAGAAATCAAACTCATGATATGGAAAATAAAATTATACCAAACAATAGAAATCCAGCATACTAACCACTACAGGAAATTCCATTCCACTTCGGAACTTTCAACTCATTAGAAGAGCAAGAGATTCTGGGATTTTTTTTTTCTTTCTAGGCTTCATCAGTCACTTGTCCACAGAAATGAATATGCTAATTAATTTAACAAGTTCCTTCAAGTATTAGCAGTCTATCAAAGAAACTCCTTAATAGCATCCATTTAAAAAAAGAGAAAATCCAATTTATTTAGAATATCAGACTTCAAATGTAATCATCTCCTTGTATATGTAACAATCCAAACTCACTCTTTGCTTGAGGAACTTCTTATGTTTGTGGACTAGTTTGAGAGGCAACTTTACTCTCTTTCTTTTTATAAGTAAAAATTTTATTCATCAAATGCAATAGGCAACTTTACTTGGGAGAGTTCCTTTCCAAGTATTCACCACATGCTTGTCAAAGAAAAGATAGTGGGTTCATTCCAGATATTTTTTTTTTCCAAAGTTCACTACTGCACTATCACATTACCCAGCAATGCATAGAGAAAGAAAAAGTAAATCCAAATTTTTTTAATGGCATATTTTCCTTAATTTGAAGCCAATAAAAAAACCCCACCTTACGAAGTCTAGTGAAATTGTTTGGATTGCATAAGTTCAAATATTCAGTTATTTTCTTTTATTTTCTCTTTTAAGTAACCAAACGGAGTGTAAGTTGAAACGCAGATAAGAACCCAAAAGAAGTTTTTTTTTTTTTTTTTTTTTTTTAAATCTAAGCGATACCCACTAATCCACGGAGTATTATTAGCAAGAGACGCATACCTCCACGACCGAAAAACGACGTCGTGAGGGGCTTCCTGACCATGCATAGACTGTGAGAGCTCGAAGAAGAGGGCTGGACCGAAGAAGCAGGCGCTGAGGCCAGGGTTAATCCCGTAAATATATGCACTTTCGCGGACATTTTTACTTGCGAAATCTATAAACTTGTTGCGGAGAAACGGAATGGTTCCAAAAATTTATAAATAGAGAAGAAGAAGAAGAAGGAAGATATTGATTGGGGTCGCTTTTCTCCAGTGAATGGTTTTGAGTTTTCGGGGTTTCCAAACCTGTATTGAACGGGCCGGGGCCGGGTCATTACAAGTTGGAGTAACTGTCGGTTTCTTCTATCATCCCAAATTGGATAACAAAATGGACAATCTCTTTCATTTTTATTTTTATTTAATTTTTTGGTTTTTGAGTGCATCCCTGATCAAGTTGCTACAATATTTCATATGAAAGACAATAAGGTTGGGAATTTTAAACTTTCCAAGATCTAAAAATAATATAGATTTAAAAAAATTATTCATTTTTATTTTTTTTTTATTATTATTATTATTATTATTATGTACATATGAAAGTTGCTTTCTTAACGTGGGAGTCAAAACTCCCTCTCCCTCCATCAATATTATCAACTTAATGCGAAGGGTGCGATCTGGACTAATTTGGATAGTGAAGTATTTTATTATTATTTATTATTTTATTATTATTATTCACCTACTTTTTATTATTATTTATTATTATTCAATATTTTATCATTATTTTTTCACTATTATTTATAGAATATCTAAAATCATTTCACTATTCAAATGCAATCTTAATTTTAAAAACTCATCGTACCTACAACCCTACATCTAAAAATACAAACAAGCCTCTCCATATTTCAAACAAGCATGCTTTGATCCATTTTTCTTGGTTTGGAGGAAAGGGAAAACTATGCACTCTAGATTTTTTACACCTTACTTTAGGGATGCCTTGCATACCAAGCTTGAGAATGCACTGGTTGAATTAAGGAGAAAGACCAATCCCAAATACTCAAGACATAGCCATATATAAGTAAGTTTTATAAACCCATCCTCTTTTTAAAATATAATTATGAAAAACTAAACTTATTGGTACATTTTTGTCTAAACTATCATTCTTTGCCTTTTAGATTTAACTTTAATTGGTATGGTTTTTCTTTTGTAGTAATAAAGAGGTGGGAAATAAAAGGAGAGTGAGCTTGTTGGTTTTAACTCCAACAAAGACTTAAGTCTGAATTAGATAGTCAGATAAGATGAGATTGTGTGAAAAATTTATAATAATAGTGAGATGATGTGTGAATAGTAGTAAAATAATTTGAATTAAGATTTTTGTTGGGTTTTGGGGAGAGAGAAAAAGTTAAATAAATATATTATAAAATTAAAATATTGTTAGAATATAATTTTTTTAATATTATTTTTGTTTTAAGATTTGAAAAAAGTTGAATTATTTTTTGTATTTTATATGTAAGTTTAGAGAAATTGTAATGATTAGATTAAAAAGTATGAAAGAGAAATTAAAAAGTATTTATGTTTGAATAATATTTGAACGATGAGATGAAATAAGGCCAAATGCTTATCCAAACGAGGCCCTACTCTTTTTATAAAAATAAAAAAGAGACCAAAATTATCCAATGTGCTAAGAGAACATAAATGTATATCTTTAATATGTTATAACGACATTATAACATATTAATCTTGTCATTATCTTTTTTTATTTTTTTGTCATATCATGTTTAATCTAAATCAATTATTATTAAAATTTATAATTTTAAAATGACTGAAATATTGTTATTTTTATAATATAAAATAACAATAATGATAATAAATCAATAGATTAAACGACATAAATTATAAATAAATAAAAATTATATAAAATAAATGTAACATATCAATTTACACTTAACGTCTACTCCCATTAAGTTATAAATTCATTTATATAAGAGATGGGGCAAGAGCACGAGGTACTTGCCACGTGGAACCAGTAGAAGTGCCAAACCAGCACACAGAGAGAGAGAGAGAGAGAGAGAGAGAGAGACACATACATATGACACGCCAAGATTTCGTTATCCGTTTCCGAACGTTACGAGCTCCTCGCTTCACAAGGAGGATGGCTTCTCTGTTGCTTCCAATTGGTAATCCACTCTTCTAGTTTCTTTCCATTTTAATTTTATTTTCCAAGTTCCCTTACTCGTAATCATAGTTCTGAAAGCAACGTGCAGATCATGATTTTGAAACGGTAAACTCTGTTTTCTTTTCTTTCTTCCGTTTATGTTATAAAAATTGCAAACCCAGATTTCCTGTTACTTTTTTGTTTCAATATTCATTCCTTTTTCTATGACTTCAAATGCGATCTCTTGCTCCTAAAATCTTCGTGATATTCCATTTGTATTAGGTTCTGCTTTTGGCAACAGTCTGTTTGCCAATCATCAAGCCATTTCCAGTGATAAAGTTCGCGGTCTGGTTGTGAGATGCTCAACTTTGGATCTTAAGGCTGAAGCTTCAAGGGCAAGTGAATTGAGGGATGAGTTCAATGTAATTAAACGTAGGGATATAATTGGGCTGGCTTTTGGATTGTCAAGCCTCTTTATAGACTCATTTGAAGCCAAGGGCGCTGGCTTGCCCCCTGAGCAGAAGCCAAGACTCTGCGATGACACTTGTGAGAAAGAGCTTGAAAATGTATGGTGAGATTACATGGCCCCTTACCTGCCTGCAAGAATATCTTTTCAGCACTTCAAATGTTACTTACTAATTAGTAGAGTATAAAGATGCCTCCTCACTGAAGCAGGTTGCATTGTACTATTTTTTGTAGCATGCCCCTGACAGTACCATGACTTAGGAAGATAACAATTAAGCTGTTGAAAGTTAAAACATAGCTGCCACTGCTGTAGGATTATAACTCTTGCATATGCTACTATATAAATTCGTAATATGCTATATATGCTATTCTTTCACTGGGAGTGTCCAACTTTATGTGGGCTTATAACCCTTGCCTGTAGCACTGAATGCCTGTTAATAACTTGATTCTAGACATGTTTATAACATGTCTTGATGTCCTGAGGTACAGCAACGAAGTGTGGTTTCAGTAAATGAGAAGTCTTGAAAACATGCTCAATCTCTTATGTCCATTTGAGCCTTCTCATGTAGAGCTAAATTTCTCCTCTACATTTACACTAAATATTGCATATCTCTCTTTTAAGACCATTTCAATTGGTTGTCTCTCATTCAATAAAATTTTTATTACTCAAACTTTTCTATCTATTTTTTCTTCTTGCAACTTTCCAGCATTATACTTAACAGTCATTCTGAAGCATCCTGAGGCTAGAGTCCTTCTCATTGGGGCTTAGTTTTCACACTATATGTTGTTTCAACATCTTGCCCCTCACTTATTACATAATCGATCTCTATTCAAGTTGGTCAAGTAATTACAGCACGAGACTCTTTGTTTGTACTGATCTCCATGTTTGCTCCATATTATGTCAATTCAACCTATTCTCTTCACATAAATGAAATCCATATTGTCACCATGATGTGATAAAATTCATCGTTTGAATCCTGAAGCTTTGTTTTTGTACTGAAACCCAGTCAATATTACAGGAATTACATTGGAATTATTGCAAGATGGTCTGAAAGAATAATGCCCAAGTAATAAATGAATTCCAGCAGGTTCTCCCCAACCTTCTTACACCACCACAATCATTTTGGTGTAAACTAGTTCTGTTTGTCTATAACCTAAATGTTTTCCAGCCATCCACACTAGTGTAATTGATTGAACCAAGAGATCGATCTCGAGTGTGAGAAACATTTAATCAACTTCATGGCAGTTATTGTGATCAATGCGCAAATGGTGGCCCCAGATTAACATTATAAAGGCCACTATTACAGTGAGTCCGTTGTGGTTCAAACATTTGCTATTATATACAAAATATCTGTGATTGTGAGTCTGCATGTAATTAGTTTTGAATTAATATAGACTATTGACTTCTATTGTTGATGATTTTATGCTCAATGTTGGATTCACTCTTGAATGAAGGTACCTATGGTAACTACAGAGTCTGGTTTGCAGTATAAGGACATAAAAGTTGGTGCAGGCCCTAGTCCACCAGTTGGATTTCAGGTGGGCAAATTTAGTCTGGCTCTTGCATATTAGTTTATTCCTGTAGCATGTGATGATGAACCTAAATATGAATCCATAAGGAGCAATAGGAAGGTCAACAATAGATGACTTTCTAGCTTGTGCAAAGTAATTTGTACCAGTAAATTTAATTTATGGACGATTCTCCAAATTACATTGCTGATTAACTCTCTCAAGTTGCATTTGAGCTATGTTCAGAATCAACTGGTGAATGACATCTTTAGTATGGGTCTATCCCATGCCTTCAATATGGTTATGAAACTTGGTGCATATTCATCTAACTGGAACTTAAGAATTGGCAAACAACTGTATCAGTCATTGCTTCTGCAGGAGTAGGTGATGAGGCTTATTTGGTAGTACGATCCTTCTCTCAGTTTCCCCCCTTCTTATTTCTCATCCAAAACTCTCTAGTCAAATAACCTTTTTTGATTCCCGTGTCCCGTCGAAGTCTGCCTGCCTATTCTGTCAAAAATAGCTTCATATTTTCGCATCATTCATTGAATCAGCATTCACTCCATAGACTTTATCTATCAACATATTGAGCTGGTATGCATGACTAAAAAACTTTACTTACTTAATTAAGCTTTTCTAAGAAAGGACCTTCTTTAAACTGTCCATTGATTTATACAATTGCTTATGTTAATATAAATGAGCATGGAAATAGTTCTATATCCTCACCTTCCTCCTTGTACCAATATATTGAGACTTAGTTCTTACTTCATGTTATGACCATTTCTTCGGTTGATATCATTATTAGGTGGCTGCTAATTATGTTGCCATGGTTCCATCTGGACAAATATTCGACAGGTAAGAACATTGATTACATGGAAAATGTAATTAAGCTCTATATCTCTAAATTAGGCTCAGACTTTGAATGTGTTCTTAGGCCGCCATGTCATATTTGTCTTACATGGGCTTAAATATAGACTTTTGATCAAAATGTGCATTGGTCCCTGACCTATGTGTCAGATTCTAAGACTGTTAGCCGATCAAAACATTTCCATTTTCCTTCAACTTTCAACACAAACATGTTTTAACCCCCAAATATATTTTCATCTCCCAGAAAATTCATCTAATCGCTAGTGGACCTCACCACTTTCACAAGCACCAAAAATACACATCTCTTATCATTTTCTTTCCAAATGGACTCCACCTGTCACAAACATAAACACAAAGACACCTCAAAATTTTTTCTCAAAATTCTCAGAATTTTTTATGCTATAATTTTGTCCATGAAATAATGATCTTGCCAATTTAGTGCTGGATAAAAACTTCAATACCCATCTTATTGTCACTATGGTAACTGTAATTATTGTACTCTGACAGACGTTCCTTTCTTAGATGTTCGTGTCAATGTTGACATGTCGTATTAGGCCACAATAAGGCTCACAAGATCGGAGAAGATAGTGCCACATTACACCCTTCTGTTGCCACACTAATGTTCCTACCATTCTTCTCTAATTTTGTGAGCCATTTTGTGACCTTACATCACATTTCATATCAACAATTCACATTATTTGCATGGTGACGACAAAACAGGACAAGGATCAAATCAAACCATTTTCAAAACATCAAGTGCTAAATTAATATGATCAATAGCGAGGGACAAAATTGAAATCTGACACATTGTTATGCAATCAAACTTAATGAATCAACATATAAAACTTAATTTGGCCCACATTAAATCTTAGTTCGTTTTAGACAGCCTAATCCTAGGACCCACTTTTGTGTAAAGTCCTGCACTGGCATGTCACAGGGTCTGAGAAATACTTACAATTTCTTTGTTCTCTAAGACATCTTCCTTTAAACTCTGCAGTTCATTGGAGAAAGGTCAGATTTACATTTTTCGTGTTGGCTCTGGTCAGGTGAGCTTTAGAAGCAGTTCCTAATCCTTTGTGATTTACAGGTCACCAAGAAAAAGAATCAATGTTAGTTTATTGCATTTTATTAATTCAAAACATTTCTCTCGAGTTCCTATAAAAAAATCATTGCATTTTGTTCGGTTCAGTCTAAGCAATCGTGGTATTTTTTCTGCGTACACTCCTAATTTTGAACTGTTAACTTGCTTATAAGCTTTTGTATACCATCATTACATTGGTTACGTCTAAATAAGGTTCTCCGCCTTACTTAATAATAAATAAATAAAGGAGTCACCATCTTTCTGGTTTTCCAGTCAGTAGTCATAGGAGGGTAATGCCTGTATGATCTCACAGGAAAGAAAAAAGAAGCAAAATAAATAAATTAATAAACAGATCCATGTAATGGTGATAAGCATGTTCCATCATGTGCCATGCTGTACCCAGCCTGGTTAAATAGAAGAATTTTAAACTGGAAGCAGCTACATGCCTGTATCTCTTAAATGGTATCCTTACTTTATCCATATTGCTATAGAAAATTAGAAAGAAGACCTACTCTCTTTAAATGGACAAATGTTTCATGCATGTGCTCACTGTAAATTCTGCTACAGCTTTACTGATTATAATCTAAATGGTAAAACAGGTGATCAAGGGACTTGATGAGGGGATCCTGAGCATGAAAGCAGGAGGAAAGCGTCGAATTTTCATCCCAGGATCAGTATGTTTTTCACTTGATATTTGATGCTGCAACATATTTTTGCTCATAATTTCCTTTTCCCTCGATTCTTTTGATGCTCCTATGCAAGATAAAATGTTCTCAAAGGGGTGTTTGAATTCATGTTCTTTTTATTGCTTTCTAGGAAATTTAGGGACATAAGTCCCAGCTGTGGGGATTGAACCCTAGATCAGAACCCGTCCCTGGGGGACGGATGGAAGGCCAAGGGCTATTGGCATTAGAATTCATATTTACCTTTCTTTTTAAGGCTTGAATCAGCAATGCAGATTCGAAATTTTCATTTTCTGTCCATGTCTCTTCCTGAGAGCCAATTGCAAGTTTCTGTTCTGAAAAATTTTGGTGGAAAGGTTCTAACATTTATTGGGTTTGTTGCTCTTTGATTAGTTGGCATTTCCAAAAGGTCTCACTTCAGCTCCAGGAAGGCCAAGAGTGGCTCCAAACAGTCCAGTCATCTTTGATGTGAGTTTGGAATACATACCAGGCCTTGAAGTGGATGAAGAGTAACAGAATTCTTTGTCCCCTTCTTTTTTCTTGTCCCTTTTTTTACCTTTATTGGTATCCAAAACAAGTTCATGATTTCAGTACTAACATTGTAAAACTTCCATTAATTCATTAATTTCTTTTTTCACACTGTACAAAAGCAGTATTTATTCTTCATTCCAAGCCTCAAATGCATGGCATGGTGGCAACAGTCGAAACAAATCTAAAAATTTGACCATGGCTCGACTCTTTTCTTTGTATTATGAACCAACTCTAAATACAAGTTCTTTGCTTCCATTGGCAGCCAACTGCCGAGGAAACAGAACATGGAAGGAATTATTGGTATAAAAAGGGAAGTCCTACTATTCCCCAACTCATACCAAAAAAGAGGAGTTTATTTATTTCATTGTTTAATGTCATTATAGTCAGTATTACTTCTTTTTTTAAAGAAGAGGATGGAACTTCATTCTATTAAAAGCCAATGGTTACATTCCAACACCTTGGAGTTACAGCATAGAAATCCAAAACCAAGGTGTAAAAACAATCGATCTAGTTATAAACCAAAAACAAAAATCAATTCTGAGGGTGCGGTGCACGGGACCGGGGTTTACTCTGCAGGGGTGAGTCCGAAGGACCCTGCCTTGGAGAGGTTCCCCGACATTAAAAAAAAACAAAAAACAAAAATCAATAAAAGACTAGATCATTTACAACACAAAACTTTGAGTACTAATTTATCACTGCGTGAAGTAGATCATTTTTTCCATTGGTGCTGTAATAAACTCTTCACGAACACCTTTGACACCCATCTGTGCAAGTGCATGAGCCACTTGGTTAACCTCCCTGTAAACATGACAGCAATGAGGATACCAGGTCCCTTGGCAGTAGCCGAATCCTATCCCAATGTTCGTACCTGGACTATAATAATTAGCAAAACCAGCCAATTCCACCCTCCACCGCCACACGCACGTGAGTTGTCCACGGCCTGAAGCTGGCCTTAACCATTGTAAAACCATAACATTAGGAGGTTTAATGGGAATAGGAGCCATACCAAACTACTGTAATATGTGTATATCCGCACTGCTTATTCTTATTCTGATCTGAAGGAGAACAGCTTCAACATTTGATCCGCAAGTAAGCTTTTAACTCGAAAACACACGCTTTCCACAACTCCTAACTGAGACACAACATGGGCTTTATTGAACCATTTCTCTCCACTATGGATTTCCAGTTTCCTATACTATAAAATCTGAATCCCAGCAAAAAAGCAAATTCATGTCAGGCCTGATAAAGAAACAAGGATATGTACAAATTTATTCATTTATTTGCTTGCTTATCATTATGGTAAAATCAGTATGTAAGTAATACTGTCTGGTCTGTGATCCGAGAGCATCATGCCAAAAGCCATCCATTCATTGAAAATTTCTATTTTCATGTACTGGTATGATAATGATAAGCAGGCAAATAAGTGAACAAATTTGTAACAATTACTCGTAACCACTGGTTTGATAACTGGTTGAAACTACTGTTCTGATTCTGTCTATACGCTCCCAAGAACAAGGCAAGGAGACAAATGAACTGGATCAACTCGGAACCTTAAAAGACATTTGTAAGACTGGTTTTTCAGTCCACCAGCTTTGATTATTCAATTCAATATAGCTTGCTATAAACTGTGCAAAACACTTTGTAAAAAATGGAAAACATTGCCTATGCAAACTGTTTTAGCCAAGCAATAATACATGAACCTGCTTTAATGTTCTCATTAAAAATTTGCTATGCATAGTTATAATTTCTGGATAGTCTTGCCACCCGACGGCTAATAATTATTCTGTTCTTACAGAGAGATTAGGATTATGCCACGTATCATCAACATAACATTTACTCGAACCCGAATATAGAAAAAAAGAAAGAAAAAAAACTACACTAGCCTGACAAACTAAGATAAACAGAAGTCGCAATGCCAAGCGCGTACACGCCGATTGCCGTCCCAATCAGGTCCTTTCCAGACCGAGTCACCGCCCCGATTCCAGCAATCCCGACTATTCCAATCGGAACTCTGCAGAGAACTGCTTTCCCCGCGTTCGACACCACGGCATCCGTGAACAGCTCAAAGGCCCATTCCTTGAACTGGGCGGGCCCGAGAAGGGACTCGTGCTGAGCCGTTGAATCCTCTCTGTTGGGCCGCCGACGAGTCACTGCTCGGAGGGCGGAGTCGACCTGGACTTGAGATGGTGGAGAGGGGACCCACTTCATGATGAGAGGGTGGGGCCGGAGGGTAGATAGGGTGCGGTGGAGGTGGTCGGAGGCAGTGGCGAGTTGATAGGGGAAGACGCCAGGGAAAGCGTGCTGGGTCAGGGAGATGCAGTGCGAGTAGCCTGAGTCGCATGCTGAGTCGAACTCGGGCGAGTTTGAGAGTGAAACCTTGACTCGCTTGGAGGCTGATATGCCCATCTCTCTTCTCTGTCTCTCCGCCTATAGTCTGATACACAATACACAGCTGATAAGGTAGTTTTAAGGTCGATGAAAGTACTTATTTGCCCTCGTCCATATTTTTCTTTGATCACAAAAGAGCAACATCTTAAAGCTGAGTGTGGACTGTGGATACACATTCCCCGCTCTCTCAATCCCTTCCGCTTGATGGAATTCAGCCTCATAATGGGCTCTCTTAAATTCCACTTTCCTCAACTGGGTCTTCTCCAAAACCTCCCCAAACCCCACCCACGCTCTTCTGTGGTCACCTGCGGCCTCAGGGGCGGACCCAGAAAGCCTCTGTGGAGGAAAAGTGTGCTCTCCTCGGAAGCCATTCAAGCAGTCCACTACTTAAAGCTATCCAAATCGTCCACAGGCAGATTGGAGGGGGTTCTTAATAGTAGAGTTAGTAGGCTCTTGAAGGCGGACTTGTTGGACGCCTTGGGTGAGCTGCAAAGACAAAATGAATTGGACTTGGCTCTTAAGGTATATATATTACTCCTTGTTTAATATACAAGTGTTTTTGAGTGTGTCATGGTTTGAATTGGCCCTTGGAGTACTGTTATATACACGAAGTTTGCGACCGTATATATGCGTTATTTGTCTTGTAGATATCGATATTTGGAAGATTGGGATTGATGGCGGAAACCCTAATAAAATTTCGGATGGAAAATGGTTGGGCCAGATCCTTATTTATATGGTTAAAATTCGAATGACTGATTTATAGGCTGTTTTGGGATGCGGTAAAATTTCTGTGTGAACAAGAAATATTAAAAATTAACTGGGGTTGTTCAAATGTCCCTCAAACGTAAATTTGCTTCCGTTCATTGTTCATTTTCCTTTTGGGAGATACAAGGAGCGTTCAATTATGCTAGAATTAAAGTTTAGGGATGATATTTCAGACTGTTAATTATTTGGAACTAACCCCACCATGTAGAAAATGTATTGGGATTTTTGGAATTGGCTGGCCCGTTCCTAATCCTTCCTGTCCAACCGTTCAGTTTACCAGTTTCCAAGATGCTGACTCCAATCAAGAAAGCAGTCGTACTAAGTTTTGCTCTACTATTAAGTGTATCATTTTAATTGCGCTATTTTGGTATAAAGTTGAATATTATTCTTTTGAATTTTGTATCTTCTTCTGAATATCTATCAGGCTTTAGGTCTTCCAATTTGTGCGCAAGGAAGAGTGGTATAAACCTGATCTGGTGTTATATTGTGACATGATTCTATTGCTGGGAAAGAACAAATTGATTGAAATGGCTGAAGAGCTCTTTTCGGAAATGAAGAAAGAAGGCTTACAACCCAACACGAGGGCTTTTGCTGAGATGATTGGGGCATACATACGAGTGGGTATGATAGAAAAAGCCATGGAGACATATGAATTAATGAAGGAATCAGGTTGTACCCCGGATAGGCTAACATTTATGATATTGATAAGGAACCTTGAGAAGGCCGGAAAACAAGAACTTGCAGCAATGGTAAAGAAGGAATGTGCTGAATTTGTTGATTATTCCGAGAAGTTCCTTGAAGAAGTTGAGAAATATGTAAGGATTTATAGTCATTGTGCACTTGTGCTTGTTATTTTTTTTTTATCTGAGTACGATCTTTGGCATGATTTCCTATGTGCCCTCATTAATACGGTGAAAACGAAGCTGTTTTCTTGCTGTTACATATAGAAAAGTCTTTATCAGGAAAAATTAAGGGAAGAAACTTTCTCACCGCTTGTCATTTTATAAAGACATTGATATTTTCAGAAAGCATAAGCATTTTGTGTGATTCATGACAATAACCATTTTTTTAGCTTTGCAGGGTAGAAAAAGAAAACAAGTTTATTATTTTATTAACAGTTTCCTGACTTAGACAGTGTTCTGTTAATCTCACTACCTTTAAGTAGCTGCATAAAAAAACCTCCAGTACTTTAATGAAGTAGTTCGGCGTGGACTTTCAATTTTGTTCTGATAAATACTTTCAACTTCGAAGGCTATTCACTTGCGTACATATTTAAATTCCCCATGCTAATGAACAACAAATGATGTAGAATGGTGTCACTTTTAAAGTTCCATGCATGAATGAGGCAAACCTTTCTCCCTAAGTTTACAAATTTTTATGTTCATCAAGCTTGTTTCAAGCTAGTTGCTGACTTGGGATCCTTGTATTGTTTCAGCGAAGGAGGCAATCACTTGATCTTGTGTGATAATTGCCAGTACCTGGACTGCAAACCTTGGACGGGTTTACTCTGGTAGTTATAACTGGAATGAGGCAACATACTTAGCCAGGCTCAACTGTAGCTTGTTGAAGCATTTGTCAACAGAGATGAGATGATGAGATCTACAGAATATGGTTTGGCACTGTTGTTAGTATGTGATAGTTGCAGAATTTTTAGGACCTGCCTTTGTAGGTTTCCATGTGGCTATCTTGATTCTTCATTTCATATTAGGAAAAACTGGATACCGTAAATGTTTCTGGATATATGCTGGCCATGTTATAACAGTTTAGTGTAATTCAATAGATCATTTTGGATATCTCTGAGGCCTCTTCTGATTTAAGGAACTCCGGATTATGTTTTCATGCTGTATTATGATTATATGGCTACATTGTTAGATGGGAAGTTAATTTTTGTCCGCTTATACTCTTTGTCAAATGTCGTTGCTCAGAACATGTCTAGAGGTATACGAGGATATCTAGGTTTTTCACTGCATGTTCTCATACTTTCCCGAATGATAGGATCATCTGAAACCATGTAAATTTTTGGCCAAACAAAGAGTAAACCTAAAACTGCTCTATAGTTTGTAGTAATTTACCACAAGGGGTTGGCCCAAGTGGTGAAGGCCTTGATTTTAGGATATCACTTCCTTCAAAGTCCAAGGTTCAACACATAATGAGTGAAAACAATCATTTGGGGCCAATGAAGGTCTACGATTTAACCAGTTCCGTGTAGGGGAACTTTTGAAGATGCGGTGCACGGGACCGGAATTTATTCTGCAAGGATGAGTCCGAAGGGTCCTGCCTTGGAGAAGTTCTTTGAAAAAAAAAAAAAAAAAGAGTAATTTACCACAAAACCTACGACGTTTTGAACAAGGCTGAGCCGGTTTTTTATTTTTATTTTTTCTTTTGAAGTTACTAATTGATAGGCTGATAGCGCACATTATAACGGTGATAGCTTCTCTCGTGAAAGTCACCGGTAGATCAAAACGCTTCTGACAGCACAATTTTTTTAATTTTTTTGGGTATAATTTCACAGACCCAAAGCAAGAAAAGATAGCAAGGTTGAAAGGAAACCAATTCACCAGAGAAATCTAAACCTTGACTGGGATCTCCCCCAAGCAGCCCGTTTGATATGAGGAATCCAATGGAAGAAAATCAAGTAATGCTACAAACTATATTTTATCGCTATTTCATCCCACTTTCAAATGCAACGCTTTTATCACCATTTGATTTGTTTTATATTTTATAAAAAAATTTAAAGGTTGATGGACTATGCCACCTCGTCATAGTGAGATAAGAGTAAGAGGAGGGTGTAGTTTGTAGAATGTGTTAAGAAGATGTAAACAAAAAATGAATAGAGAGGAATGTGAGTCCATTCACGAAATGGTAGTGTCATACAACAAAGAAATTATCATTTTTTCCCTTTTTTTCTCTGATCAAAGCAAATCTACAAAACCTAGGAATACATATACTTGTTTTTTTGGGGGGCGGGGAGAGAACATCTGTAGATAGGAAAAAAAGGTGGTGGAATCATGAAAAGAAGAAAATTCCAATCTGATCATAAAAAGCGAATATCACAAATTCCTTTCTAGCTAGCTAAGTGGCTGGGAGAGTTGTTGAACATACTGTGCCACATGAAGGCTCTTGAAAGCACTATCTCAAGCTCTGCGTGAGTCCATTTTTGTGTTGGAAGGTGTTGAAGGAACATCACCAATTCCTGGAAATCAAGCGTCTGGAGCTTATCTGACCACTGAAGATAAAAGTAACAGCTCTTGTCAATAATTATTGGAGGTATAATAAAGGTCACTATTGCAGTGGAGAATCTAATAGTAACATCATCTAGCCTCTATCCGAAGTTTAGTTGGAGAACAAGTCATAACCAAATGGTCTACAGTAAAATGTTATCAACACCATACAGAAACAGCCTTTTATATTATTCTCCAGAGGTGAAGTGGTTACCGCAAGTGTTAAGGTCTAAATTACCTTCAACAATATGGACTCTGGTTCGAGACATTCATAATCGTTTGCAAAGTTTCAGAAAATCACATCTAGCAGGAAAGAAATTGAGCAGCTCATGCTATGGCTAGTATGTCCGACATGCTGCAATCAGATATCAGCTTTAGGATAGCGGATGTGATTCTTCCGAGTCTAAGGCTCTATTGCTTGATGTTTCTCTTTCTTTAAAAAAATTGAAAAAAAATAAGGTACATGGAATAGGAATAAAAGTGCACCAACAGACTGGATCAATCATGAACTAGACAACGGCCTAATCCAGAATATTAGCATATGAACCAATGAAAAACAATGCTAAACGAGGCATTACTAAAAAACCAGCCTAAGGCTGTGGAAACTTGCAATGTTTAGTCGGAGTGATAGCACAGGAACTTGCTTTATAAAACATGGAATATTCTTTCCATGTATTAGCAAATAACAAGAAAAGGAACTAATTGATTAGCACTAAGGCCAGTGGTGTTCTGAGTATAACATTCCAACATGGAATGACAGTACTGAGTCCAAATGAGGAGCCCACAAAAACACGACAGGGATAAGTTCAAAAGTGGCACTTGTTGGGTGCATTAGATTTAACTGCAGGATAATGCAAAACACAAGCTCTTTCAAATTTTGCCTTTAATTTCCCGTTATCCACCAAACAGCAGTAAAAGACACAATGATGACAATTGAGAGCAAATACATTTCCAAATTCCAACCATAAATTAGAGCTCGTATCAGCAAAAAGGCAAGAATGCCCATCTCACCGTTAAAAGAAAACTGGCAAATATGTACACAAGGAACTCTGGCAGTGCATCTCCTTCTGCCAGATATGTGTCCCACAAGCGAGTCACAAGTTGGAAAGGTATCTAACAAAACAGAAGCTGTCATTAGCTTTGCACAAATTATTAAAGCACAAGGTCATGGTCAAATATCCCCTGCAAATGTTCACAGCTGCAAATTAAGAAACCCAGAGATTACATATTTAATTCATTTGTTTAAGATTACAGTAATTAATAGTACAGCTAATGCATTTGTAGTTGCCAACCTCACGTATTAGAAGACAGTTGAACCAGCGGAAAGCAAATTGAAGAAATTCCAGCCCTTGCTCCTCCACGTGTCTTGAAACAGGTTCTAGCACAAAGAGATTTTGTCAATTGGGCCCAGCATATTGTAATTAGAACTTTGGACAGATTTTTTATAAGAATAATTTTGGACAGATATGATTATAAAAAAATGAAGAAACAAGAAGGATTTATATATAAATTTTTGTTATCAGTTAATAAGGAATATTCAAGAATTACTTGTATCCTTAGTCAGTGATGCCTAGGTGTTGCCCTTGTATATGTCCAGTGTACTTGGGATATGCCTATGGTAATTGGAAGTTTCAAACATTTCATGCATCAACACAAAAGGGTAATAATAATAATAATAATAATAAAACATACGATTTGGAACTGCAATCTATGGAAGATGGTTCACCAACCACTTCGTCAAAAAGATCTAGGAACTCAAGAAAGCTATTTCTTACAAAAGTTTCCTATCAGAAAAAGCTATTTATTACAAAAGTTTAAAAAGTCCTTTGAATCCTTTCCCATGGAGGCACTTGGAGTGACTACGAAGAATATGCTCGCTTTCCTTCAAAATAAAATTCCTAGACGGCACTGTTCCTAAAAAAGCATAATTAACAACTTATTCTTTCAAAATAAGATACGTATAGAAATCTGCAACTAAAGAGAGTTAGGTTGGTACAATGGGGGTCTTTTTTTCATTTAATATAAATACCGGCCAGGCATTGCTAACTTAATTTTAAAATGTTAAAAGAGGATATTTTAAATCACAACCAATATTATATTTCTTAGGACATTATAGGTAAAATAAATATTGATAGAAGTTAATAAGCATAGCCCAAGTACACAGGAGGTATACAAAGAGACGCCTAGTTACAAGTTAGGGACTTGCAATGGATATAAGAAAATCTTGGAAACTAGCCCTGTTGAGAACAATTATAGAAGCCCATAAGAATTTCTATATAACATTACAATTTAATTAGTACTACGGTTTAATTAACTCAAATCTCCAATCTACCTGTTTGTTATTTTGTAATGACACCACATTAGGCCCACAACATCCTAGCAGGAGATTCGTCCCCTTACTAGAGCACAAAATTGAACTTCTTGAATACAACTATCATTGTATTTACTCAGACAATAACCTATTTCCATTATTCTGCAGCAGATGCAGTGATATTTTGAGGTAACTCTTTACAGCATAAACAGGCTTAGAGAAACTTGAACTTTAAATAATACAAGCATTTTGGTGCGTGCCAACAAGTGTGCAAGGAATTTTTCTTAAATAAAATTGGGGAAAGAGGAGTGACAGGAAAGGAGAGAATGAGAGAGAAAGAAAAGAAAAACATTGAGTAAAAGGTAGATATTGCCGATGCCATCCAATATCAGTGACAACAAACTTAAACAGATTTTTTTTCTCGAGATGCATGATTGCACTGTATAATAGTAATAAGAGGACTTAGAGGAGTATTTAAAAAAATGTGTAAAAATTGGAGATTGAGTGCTCCCAGAGTTTGGCTTATTGGAAATTTAAACAAGTTGCTGCAATCAAAATCAGAAAATGTGTAGTAGAGCACCAAAGGATTTGTAGGTTTCCTTTGAACGTGCTGTTCACAGAAATGGGAATGTTCAGGACTTCCAACTCGACCCAAAACACAAAAACCTACTTAAACAAATAGCAAAAACAAGCAAGGATTTAGGTATGACAGTGGACAGTGTACAGCATTTTATTTCATGCAAAGGAAGCGTTATAGAGTAAGAAACTGGAGGCTAAAATAAAGGTGTTACCATCAATCCGCCTAACCAACTCCTTCAGTTTAAACACAAGCCTTTGAATTCCTGGTTGAGCAAATGTGTAATGGTCTTGCATCCCATCAAGCAATTTCGATAGACACCAATAGCAATCAGCCTCTATGTTAGAGATTTTTTCTGGAGATAAATTAGAGACTGACCAGTTATCCATCCCCCCTTCCAAGTATTCTGACAAGAAAACAACTAGAAAGGGTGTAGCTAGATCATTTATTCCCTGAACATATCCACTTGCAGGATGCCGAATGGCCCTGTAAAGAAATCAGAAAAACCAATTAATAAATTGACAACATGAGGAAAATACTCCAATTAGGACACTTTCACAATCATACACTACAAGTTGACCATTTTCGTTTTTCCTACCTCATGAAATGGACCAAAAAAAGGGTCACAACCATATATTTGTGCTTTGGTGAATTGATATCTTAATATATAATTATTTCGGTTTGACAATCTACACCTATGCATAAGAATCATGGTTAGAAATTTTTTTCAATAGGCACAACTCATGCACTCTATGTGATTAAGGGCATGCTTGGGTAATGAGATGAGATGAGAATTCTGTGAATAGTAGTGAAATGGTTGAGTTAAGATTTTTTATTGGGTTTTGGGAAAGGAGAGAGAAAAAGTAGAATAAAAATATTATAAAATTAAAACATTGTTTGAATATAATTTTTTAATATAATTTTTGTTTTAAAATTTGAAAAAGTTGTATTGTTTTTTGTGTTTTGTTTGGAAGTTTGGGAAAGTTGTAATGATTAGGTAATGATTAGATGAAAAAGTTGAATATTTGAAATTGAAAATTGTTGTGTTTGAGTGATGTTTCGGAAGGAAATTATGAAATGTTTTGATCTCATATCATCTAAGTGCCCAAACATAGCATAAGATTACCTCCATCCCTAATTGACTGGGATGGGGTTGTCATTTGGTCCCAAATACCATAGGTAATAGATGGTAAAAAAATTATGAAAGTATCAAATTATGAAAAAAAATCTTATTTACTTGATCAATAAAATCTTACTTTACCTATAAAATAAAGTTATGAAAGTAACAACTAAAAAGTTTCTTGAATGCACAATACTCATAAGATTCTGCATTTTTTTAATTTTTTTTATAGGTATAAGATTCTGCATTTCTCTGGGCATACTAAGGCAAATTCTTTTGCAGTTGTCCAAACAAGTGCCAGAAGAGAGTTGACATTAGTTTCATGTCCATAAATGGAGAAAGAAAATGGAAAACACAGTTGTTTGCCTGGTGTGTGATGCATCTTTTTCTTGGGTAGAAGTTAAAGAGCAGTATGATGCTAGGTTTATTTTTTTATTTTTTTGAAATAAAGTACGCTAGATTGAGTTTTATTCTACTCTCTACTTTTCTTTTTATTTTCTTTCACTTGTTGCTGTGTTCCAGAACCTTTATTCTAATTATTCAAGCCCCAGCCACAAACTTACAAACCCAATCTGCACAGACCAGCTTCAGATCTGTGTTTCCCCTAAATGAGTCCCAAAATTCTTACACTCCTAAGTCACAAACTATGGAGCTATAAGATCCTACGTCAAAAATTCATTAAGCCAATGCATATTTGTGTAATGAACTAGAGCAGGAGAGACGAAGTATGCAGTATGTGTTGGCGTCTGCCTTAATTCTAAATAACAGAGATTATAGGGTGGTTGTGACCATGTATAAAGGATGCGCTCCAAGGATTTCTGAATTTGTGGTTCGTGGAAGAAAGTAACATCAGGTACGGTTCGTGGACAATCAACAGCAATCTGATGAGAATAAAATTGGCAATTTGTCAAAAATTGGGCACAAGAGAACACAAAAACCAGAACGAAAATTCAAGACATTAAAAATACCTGGCGAAGCATGTTGATCTCATCATCTGATCTGTCAGTATCTGGAATATCATAATACCGAGAAACACAGTCGAGATACTCAAGGCGCTTTCTTCTTAGAACTCCCTCCTTTCTATCTGAATTAGGTGGTGCATATCCCTGTTGTCAGTTCATTTTAAATTTCAAGCACGCAACAAATTTTAATTTAATAAGAAAACTCAGGAGAAAAGCCAGATTATGTGAGCCCGAGCTTAGATATGATGGTCCCTCCAATACATAGCACTACAAAATGAGCCAATGAGCTTTTTTTCTTCCAAGAGAAATGCAAACTTTCTAACGAAGGGGTAGGGAATTAATAGTAATGGTAATGATTCAATGAAGAGATCAGCTATAGCAAGATGAATCGCAGACTATGGCCCCGTCTGGATTCAGAAAGTGTTTCATCTCATCTCATCATTACAACTTTTCCAAATTTCCACACAAAATATAATAAACAATTCTACTTTTTCAAATCCTAAATCAAAATTTTCATATCTCAAAACAATAATAATATTAAAAAATAATATTCTAACAATATTTTTTTCAAATTTCATTTTTCATCTAAAACTATCTCATCTCATCTCTGAATCCAAACCAGCCCTATGAGATTCCTTGAACGTTGTTCCTCGCTAGCACTCAAAAGTCCGCTAAATCAAGATAGCTAATGGAAAAATTAGATTGAACAAACAGCAAAGCAAAGGAAAAATTTAATATTAGCAGAGAAGATGAGTATTTTCACTTCAGAGATCTGGAAGATGACATAACTTAAGCAATGCTTGATAAATCATAAGACCTTGCCGAGGGCCTGTGCACCCCCGGGATTAGTCGGGACGTTGTTCCTAGACACCCGGTGCCAATAAAAATAAATAAAAAATAAAAAATCTTGTTGGCGAGGTCTTAGTAAGGATTAGAAATTGATTTCAGCTTTAAAAACATATCTGTAAAGAAAATGGTGCTCCTAAAAAAAGGTTCTTCCATGCATACGAAGTCTTAACTGTAGAATTTTGGCTTTCTAACAGATTGTTTTAGTAGATGATACAGGAAGACGAAAACAAATCTCAAGTATTATGAGCCGCGGGGGTTCCATTTGCATAATTTTTCTCTCTCCTAAAGTATTTTCTCTCCGTACACTTTTTGCTCCATTGGTTTTTTGCCATTGGTGGTGGTTCGTTAATGGCAATAATTCCCTGTGGAGATTAGTGTGTTATTCCAGTTTGGGTTACGGTGTTGGTTGGCTTTGATGGGGATGCGCAGTGAGGAGAGGTCTGATAGTGGTGAAATACATCTCCTTGGATCATGAAGCTCTGGGGTGGTTGGGTTCTACGGTGAGGGAATGTACAACATCATTGGGCTCTTCTGAGTTCCTTAGAACACGTAGAAAAGGAAATCACGTGTTAGTGGTGCAGAGGGGTTGCAACCACAATGGCAGTTTTTTCTCCCTTTCGGAGTTTGAGCATGAAAAGAGGAGAGGTCTGATAGTGGTGCCAGAAGGGAGGAAGGGGGAGGGGTGGAGGAACTTTGGAGACACCTTGAAGGAGCTCACTTCTCCTTCCTCTATTTTGAATGTGAGAAACAGAGTGGCTTGCGTTCTGTGGTCTTCCCAGGCAGACAAGTCGAAGGTGTTTAGGGGAGACGGTGGTGCTCCATTGTCGACGGTAGACGGCTCACGGTCGTACAGTGAGGTGCTCCAAGCGCAGAAGGTACTGCCTCGAGCCGTGAGTGCAGTGGTGCCAGGAGTGTCCATTTCAGAGGTCGTGCAGAGGAGCGAAGGAGATGGCAGCGAGATGTTGGGGCCAAATGAGGAAAAAATGCTAAGGGTATTGGTTGATATGGAGGAAAAAGTAGGGGTTTTATTGGAAGAAATACTCTGCCTTAAACGCTGCGTTAAGGGGAAGGAAGTAATGATGATGGGCCTGGGCCGTGATTCTGGCTCTAATGAAGGGAGGGGAAGGCCTTCAGTTTCGGACCAGAGGGAGATGGGCTCAAGGGCAAGGAGGGGTCACGTGGTGCAGGCTGGGCTGGTGAAGGGCCCTGGGTTGGGCCAGGTCTTAGGCCCAAAGAAGGCCTTGAGGGCAACGAACCGGGTGCCTGCCGATATCTCGGTCAGGCGTTGTGTCACCCTCCTGCGGCGCTAATAAGCATATTGCCAGACTCCACACCGGCACAAAAAGTTCCGCCGGTCGTTGTCGACCACCGTGGTGAGCCGGTATAGTCACCTCGACGGGAGGATGTTGAGGATGGCGAGTTGGTAGAGGAGCCGACAGAGGATGGGCCTTTGAGCGTTGATTTCCCGTCGCCGTCATGTGGGTTGTCGTTGGAGATTGCACAGACTCAGTCATGCGAGGTGGTCAGAGGCCCAGCTGTGTCTCCTGTGCAGTCTGACTCGCTGGAGCGTGGCCTTTCTTTTCTGGGGTCTCCGTCAGGCACTCTACCACTAGAGATGGGTTTTTTTTACAGGAATAAGTCTAGGGATGGCAAATCTTTCGAAGAGTTGAGACTTTCTGAAAATTTGGTGGCATCCAGAGGTGAACCAGATCTAGTGTGGCTCAGAATTGGCTCTATTTGCTACTGACAGTGCTGGTGAGAAGGGGGCCGTTCTAACTCCTCTGTGTACACTCCCTCCCAGTTCTAATTATGGAAGTTGTGCGTCAAATTGGGTTTTCAAGAAGGTAGAGGAGTTACAAGCTGTTATTGGGGTTTCTTTTGGAGGTTACGAAGAACAGTTTACAGCCCGCCTCGTGGCAATTGAAGCTAGCCGTTCGAAGTCAGCCACAAAGCGGGATAGGGGACTTAAACGGCTAACTTGTTCCATCAATTATGATGTGAAGGAAGGGAGTGGCGGAAGGGATAGATCAAAAGGGAAGGGCAATCTATGTTTTTATGAAGCCTAAGATTTTATCATGGAAGGTACGGGGGCTCAATGATCGCAATAAACGCCTTCATATCAAAACATTATTGTGGATGTAGAAGGGTGATGTGGTGTGTTTTCAAGAAACAAAGTTGTGATTCATTGATAGAAAAATTGTGCTAAGTTTATGGGGGTGCTCGTATGTGGGTTGGTCTTATTTGACTTCTTTGGGGGCCTTAGGTGGAGTGTTACTAATGTGGGATATAAGAGTGATTGAGGCGATTGAGGAGTGTATTGGAGATTTCTCGGTTGCGACTTTATTAAAAAATGTGGCTGACGGATCGGAATGGGCATTTGCAAGCTCCTATGGTCCTAACGTGGACAGGGATAGGAGAAGGTTGTGGGAGGAGTTGGCGGGCCTATACTCCTTATGGGATGTGCCGTGGTGCATGGGGGGTGATTTTAATTTTACTCGCTTTCCTAGCGAACGATCAAGGCATTATCGGAATACTATGGCCATGGAGGAATTCTCCAAGTTCATTTTTTATATGGACCTCATAGATCTCCCCCTGGTAAGGGGCGTGTACACTTGGTCAAACGAACGGGTTTGATCGGAATTTGATAGATTCCTTGTCTCTCATTCGTGGGAAGCCCACTATCCGGAAGTAAGTCAGAAACAGTTAGCTCGAGTCAGCTCAGATCATTTTTCTATCCTATTAGGCTGTGGGGGTATTCACAAGGGTTTCTGGTACTTCAAGTTTGAAAACATGTGGCTAATAGCGAATGGGTTTGTAGATATGGTGCATGCTTGGTGGTCATCGTATCAATTTATTGGCACTCCAAGTTTCATTCTTGCAAGCAAGCTGAAGGCACTGAAACAATACCTGAAGAAGTGAGACTTGGAAGTTTTTGGTCATATTGACAATTAGAAGTTTACACTGTTGGAGGAATTGCAGGAGTTAAAGGGCAAGGAATTATTGGGAGATACCTCAGAGGAGGTGTTATTGAGGAAGGGAACGGTTATGGCAAATTTGGAGAGAGTTTTGTAGTCAAAAGAGACTTCATGGCGTAAAAAATCCAAGGCCCTTTGGTTGAAAGAATGTGATAGGTGTACGAAGTTTTTTCACAAAGTGGCTAATTCACATCGGCGTAGCAATGCTATTGAGTCGTTTCATTCAGGTTCTTTGATGCTATCTTCTCCTCCCGAGCTACAAAATCATATTGTACATTATTATGAGACTCTTCTCATAGAATCGGCTTCTTGGAGACCGAAGCTTGATGCATTTTCGTTGAAAAATCCCTTAACGCGACTTTCATTGCTCTCATTCCCAAGAAACACGGGGTTTCGACTATTGAGGACTTTCGTCCAATAAGCCTGGTTAGTAGCGTTTATAAGATTATTTTGAAGGTTCTTGCCAGCCGGCTTAGCCCGGTGTTAGAACATATTATTTCCAAGCCTTAGAACGCATTTATTCGTGGGAGACAAATTCTTGGTTCGGTGCTCATTGCAAATGAGTGCTTGGACCACAGACTGCGGGAGGGAGGTTCAGGTATTCTTTGCAAGCTTGACATGGAGAAGGCCTATGATCATGTAAACTGGGAATTCCTCTTTTACTTGCTTGAGAGGTGTGGCTTTGGAGATAGGTAGATTTCATGGATGTGTCATTGTATTTCAATCGCCCGGTTCTCAGTTCTAATTAACGGCACACCTGTTGGTTTTTTTGATAGTTCGCGGGGTTTGCGGCAGGGAGATCCTCTATCTCCTCTTCTATTTGTTATGGTTATGGAAGCTTTAAGTAGGATAGTGCAGACCGCTGTTGGTGGAGGTTTCTTATCTGGTTTTCAAGTGGGCAATGGCTCTGGTGGCCCTATTATCATCTCACACCTTTTTGCAAATGATACTTTAGTCTTTTGTGAAGCGGATAATAGCCAGATCCAAACTCTACAAGCACTGTTACTTTGCTTTGAAGTAGTGTCAGGGCTTAAAGTGAACCTTGGCAAGTCTGAGATGGTTTCGGTGGGTGCGGTCTCTAATATCCTCACTTTAGCAAGCATTATGGATTGTAAGGTATCTTATTTCCCAATGAAATATCTGGGCCTTCCGCTGGGAGCAACTTTCAAGAATAGAGCTATATGGGATGGGGTGGTGGAGAAGATAGAGAAAATGTTGGCCGGTTGGAAACGGGTATATTTATCAAAAGGGGGCCGCCTCACTCTTATCAAGAGTACCCTAATTAATCTCCCCACATATTTTTTATCTATGTTTCCTATGCCTGCAGGGGTGGTGAACAGGATTGAGAAACTCTTTAGGGCGTTCTTATGGGGGGCATGGGGGAGGAGAAGAAATTACATCTGGTTAGATGGAAGACAGTATGTGCCCCAGTTGTGAACGGGGGGTTGGGAGTGTGTTACTTCAGAACTTTTAATACAGCTCTATTGGGGAAATGGCTATGGAGATATCACTTAGAGGGGGGATCATTGTGGAAGGAAATTATCGATGCTAGATATAGTGTCACTTGGTATGGTTGGTGCTCCAACGAAGTGAGAGGGGGGTATGGTGTGGGTTTATGGAAGTTTACAAGAAAGGGGTGGCCATGCTTTGAAAATCAAATTTGCTTTGTAGTCGGAGAGGGCAATCGAATCAGTTATTTGCGAGACGTGTGGTGTGGAGATCACGCATTGGAAAGGGTTTTTTTGGCTCTATATCGTATTGCAGTTAATATGGAGGCTTCAGTGGCGGATGTGCGGTTATTTTCTCATGGTTCGCATCAGTGGAATATTCTTTTAATAGGGATTTTCATGACTGTGAATTATCTATTGTTTCAGACTTTTTTAGCCTACTATATTCCACGGGGACTCCTATGGCACGGCAAAATAGATTGAAGTGGAGGTCTAATAATCACAAGAAATGTACAGTTAAGGCGTATTATAACATTTTGACAACACAGGATCATACTCTGTTCCCCTGGAAGAATATTTGGAGGTCTCGTGTGCCTTCTAAAGTAGCCTTTTTTGTTTGGAATGCTGCTCTTGGGAAGATCTTGACCATGGACAACCTGAGGAAGAGAGGATGTGTAGTGATGGATTGGTGTTATATATGTAAAAAGAATGGAGAATCTGTGGATCATCTCTTACTACATTGTGAGGTAACAAGGGTGTTGTGGGATGGGATCCTTCAAAGGGTTGATGTTGCTTGGGTTATGCCTACGAGGGTGGTGGATTTGTTGGGTTGTTGGAGGAAGATGCAAGGCTGTCATCAAGTGGCAGCAATGTGGAAGATGATTTCGTTGTGCATCATGTGGTGTATTTGGACGGAAAGGAATGCACGCTGCTTTGAAGATAATGAACGCACAATGGTAGAGCTGAAGAATTTTTTTCTCCACACTTTAATACTTTGGTTTTCCGTTATTGTATTGAATGAGGACAATGTTCATGATTTCTTGTTTTTAATTTATCGCTCTTAGAACGTGTTTAGGTGTTCTTTTGTATATTTCCTGTGTATATGGGCTATACCTATGTCATTCATATCAATAATATTTATCTCTTACCTATCAAAAATAAATAAAAATTATGCGCCACGGGAATTAGATCCTCAAATTTACATCACTGATGTCGGGGAAATCTCAAATGCAATAATTTAAATCGATAATAACGAGCTCTTTCGCGATCGCATATAACGGTGATCTTGCAGCAAAATAGGATCCATCTAGCTAATTGTGAGACCCACCGTCACCCACTCATACAAGAAAGATTATAACCAGACCATTTTGTAGTGGCATAGATTTCACTAAAATGAGTCAAGCTTTGGCAGCAAACATGAGAAGGTCCAAATCCATGTGACATCTAGAATCCTGAAACAAATGCTCACTTCTAAAAATAGGTGCATTAAATGCTAAAGGTCTTATCTAAAATCATGAGAGGCTAAAAATTCACTACTATCAAGTGTGAGCCATTAACATCTTGTGCAACTATGCGATTGGTACCGGGTGTCTGAGAACAGCGTCCCGACTAATCCAAGGGGTGCACAGGCCCTCGGCAAGGAGTTTCCTGCAAGTGCACTTCGGGTAATTCAAGGGGAAAATCTCATAATCCGATGGCCCCTAGAGATTGTTTGCACCTAAGAGGATTCAAACCTTAGACCTTGGAGGGAGCATACCAACAAGACCAAGACCTTTACCACTTGAGCCAACCCCTAGGGGTTCTATGTTCTCTTTATCAGTCCAATGGAGAAGAAATACAATTTCACATCTTTCCATTCAATCCAAGATCTCTAATTATATGCCAAGAAACATTTTATTACAAGACTAAGGGCCCGTTTGAATACAGAACCATCTCACCTTATCTCATCTCATCTAATTTCAACTAATAATCTCACTTCTATTCGCAAACCATCTCAACTCATCTCATCTCATCTTATCTCACTATCCAAATGAGCCCTAAAACATCCGTATAAAGACAACTTCAGATCACAAGCCAGAGATTCCCAGTCACATGATTTTTAAATTGGATAGCTATCAGAACTCTCAAACTTACCAAGAGAAGCCTCCATACATCTGGGCGCATATAATCTGGTACTCCACTCCAAGCTAACTCGCGCAAATTCTCTACAATATGAAATTCAAAATAGAGATGTTATAGCTCATCAAGTCATATGTACATTAAAATTGTAAGACCTCATAAGAACGACCTAGGAGAAAAGAAGGCAGAGGTACTGGCCCCTATTTGCATGAAAATTACATTTCTTCAAGTAAGTTTTCATTCAAAATACAAACTCAAACTACCAAAATGAAAACCTTTTTCTGAAAGGTAATTATAACAAATTCTAATAAAAGATTAGGAGGAAAACCATGATAAAGGAAGTACACACAAACTTCCCAAAAAATTAAAAATGTAATGTTAGAAATTAATAAACTCTGCAAAAGACAATGTGCTGCTGTTTGGGACAAGTGTTCAAACACCTATACAATGTGCCCAACCATAAAAATTAAGCTAAATAACAGGCATGTCACGATAAAATGTGTGATGTTGGGAATGCCAAACATTCGGATAATGAGGATGCCATTATCCATTGGGATAGAAGTCTACATGCCACTGTAATGCAATAGCCCTTTTTTTGGGAAAAAAGTTTATGTTCCTGATGAATATATTGTTAGAAAAATGGTTTGTCCATAAAAAAATCATTTGATAGAAGATCACATTGTGCAAAGGGCTGAAGGGCTGTCCATTAGACCTAGGTTACATGGCAACAAAAAAAAAAGGTTCCCCGACATCAAAAAAAAAAAAAGGTTACATGGCAACAAAATTGTTATTATTCACAACTACTATTGTTGTAACAGTTTTTTTTTATCAGTACTATTGTTGTAACAGTTGTCAGCAAAAAATATCATCCTGCAGCTTTTTCACATGTTCGCCTCAGCTAAGATGATTCTCGAGAAAAACAATCTGTTGTATAAAATTGTAAAACCAATAAGCATAAAAAATAGCCCTATAACACATTTTCAGAAGCAATCCACACAAGATCCAGTACACACTTACTTGGAAAAGAGGAGAGATAAAAAATTCAGATATATATTAAAATATAACTAAAGCATAGAGAATAATTTCACCAAGCTTCAGCATCTTGATATATACTGGCAGTCCCATCATACTCTACAATATACACCACAACACATCCATCACTAGACATGCGGAGGATGCAAAGACAGAGAGGAGAAACAATACCTAATACGACTGTTGTCCCTGAGAGCACCTTTGTGAACTTCATAACTCTCGCAGAATCTGTAGCTCTAGCACCCATAGCAGACTTCTGAACTTCTTTGGATGTATTTTCAATATTTGAGGTTGATGTTTTCAACTTATTGACATTTGTGTTCTTATTTGCATTGCTTGTACTCTGGACTTCTTCCTACATTACGAGTAAAAGACCTCCTTTTAATTCTCAATCATCAAAATTTCACACATCATAGGTCTATAATAATTTTTTTACAAGTATACTCTTTCTTTTTTTATTAGTATACGCATACATAAAATTTTTTAATAATGAAACATAATGATGAGTGAAAATGGATATCAATATTGCCTCTACTTCCTTGGTCACGCGATCACTTGAGCCAGCATCCTTGAATGAGGAGCTCCTTTCATACTCTGGAGACAGTTCTTGTAAGCTTGGATCTGACCTTCTAGTTAGCAAAATTTTACCAGGTATACTGCGGCCTTTGAGCAACCTAGATAGACCAACAATTATGATTAAACAAATTCTAAAGTCACAATGCTATTGATCGCTAAAAAAGAAGGTATTACAACAAAAGCACATGGCGGAATTGATGTACAAGAATCAGTGATATGCTAAAGAAACTCTATAGAACCATAATATAGGTAGCCTATCTCAATATTAGATAAAGATATTCTGCAAATAGATAACTACTTAGTCTTCTTCATAAATAGGCATCACTCCAAATGCTTGACAGTGGAAACTTTTAGATAATGACATAATCAAATGATATAAACAAGGAGTTGTATTGTTAAAAGTCTAAGACGGCCTATTGCAATCAGAATCAAACCAATTTGAGAAAATCGAGCAGGAAAATCCAGATCCAAGGGGTAAAAAGATGTAAGGAAGTACTTATAAAAAAAAAAGATGTAAGGAAGTGATTTTTAAGGAAAAGAAGACATGGCACAAGGTTATATCAAGAATCGTGATAACTTTTTCTACCGAACATTCAAAACTAAGTGAGACATTGTCATGCAGATAGCAAATCACTAGAGACAGAAACATGGACAGACATAGAGACAGGGATAGAGGGCTGAAAAGTCCACCTCTGTGGCCACATGTTCGAATAGATCAGAGATCCATAACACCAAGTGCAAGTAACCAAATCTTGTAAAATGAACTTCCTACAACTAATTCTCAGCTCCATTCGATTGCCAAGCAAACTTAGGATATAATAAATCAAACTTCGAATCCCATGGTCTACATCTCAGTCCAGATGCTTACCCACACTTTCCCAGAATCTAAACGGAACAGAGCATAACAAACCCACCCAACCCAAATGCACAGATCGTATAAATTACACAAATTCCCTTGCTGATTTATACCAAATACATAAAAATAACCAGGACCTATAAATTTTCTCAACCATATCATAGAGTTTGAGAGATCAGAAGCCATGATTAAGATTAGAAACAATATCCGGTGGATTTTCCAAATCTAATACCACAGACTCACTGACTAGTGAAATTCTGAAGTCCTCGAAAACTCATGAATTTGCAAGCATCTCCATGAGAGATCAGAAGCTTTTCTCCCAATTTAAGGAAAATTCAAGCAAATATAACTAAGAAATGGGAAATGAGAATTCTTGGGAATTAAGGATTCGAACCCTTGAACATTTTTTAGGGTCTGGTTGAATCTCGAGTCTAAGCTCGTTACAGAGCTCTCTTTCTTCCGCTGATTTTCTTCGCTGCTACGGTTGGTGTTGTTCATCATGGTCGTTGCGACGTTGGCAATGGAAAAACCCCGCTTTTCTCTGTGCTTGTAGTAAGTTTGTTTTCCTTTTTCTCTGACTCTCTCTCTCTCTCTCTTTTTTTTTTTTTTTTATTGTCTTGTTACTTGCGACGCCTTTCAAAGAAATAAAAAAGGGCCCACCACATGACATAATTATTTCTTCCCGACGTTGGGAATTAGTATTTGGTCGATATTTTTGCTTTTTTTTTAAAGCCGCATTGGTGCGTCGGTCTATTACTAGGCTTTAATAGCCCCAAAAGAAAGGCTGCCACGTCAGAAACTATACACAAATGAACTTAAGATCATCACACATGATAATTCCAAGAGTGTTCAAAATGTGTTCATCGTTCAAGCCTTTAGCCCCACTATCATCCAAGCTGCAGGAGTCGACAGGGAAGAACACCACTAAGTTCAGCTGATTGGGAGTTGTTTATCACCATGGTCCTCTCCATCCATTGCACCATCCCCTCAGCCACTTACATGGTATTCTTCCAATTTTCTATTTCGTATGGATCTGTAATTTAGTTGTTTAGGATTTTTCTAATTGTTTGGAGTTTTCTTTATTGATCTCACAGTTTCGTATAGTTTCGTTTCCCACAAAGGTTTTTCTAATTTTTTTTCCTGAGTTTTTCTAATTTTAATTCAGGTAGCTTGTGAACCTGATAAGAGAATTTTTGCCACAATTAGTTATCTCGCATAATATTTTATTTCTGATATCCAGCTAAAATATACAAGGTTTTAAGATTAGCAACTCCAATTCATCGCCTCAACTCTTTGGATTATAACATGAGGCCGGTTACTCTTTTTTATGTTAGTTGGATACTTTTAATTATTGTTTTCTCGTAGAATGTTTATTGTTGTTTTCTCGTAAAATGTTTATTACAATTAGTTATCTCGTAAAATGTTTATCGTTGTTTTCTTTTATTATATATTTTTAATTTTTGTGTTTCATGGCTTAAGAGAACTCGCCATTGCAGTGCTAAACTACTGAAGGACCCACCGAAATGGTATATAGTAATCTTACACATAAAACTCGCATTAATAATGGACGACTATTTTGTGTTTCTTTACTGAATTTGTAATGTGGTTTTTTTGTATTGAAGAATAGAATTTCGTGCTCTGATAATGAGGAAGTTGAGATAATAATGCGTGGAAACTGTCCACAAGTTGAGAATGCGGGAGTTGAGGCTGAAAGTGTAGAAGAACAACGTGTTATGAATGCAAAAGACAGAGTGAATGTGGAAGATGGAGTGGATGTGAAGGATGGAGTGTTGAAAAAAAAGGAGAAAATAGGAATGTCCTATTTCGTATGAAGAAGAAAAGACTCAATTAATTACAAAGAAAAATTGGAAACTGTCAGCTAAAGGCCTAACAAAAGGTTCTAAGAAAATAACGATAACACCATTTGACCTCACCTATTTACACTTCAGCCTAAAAGAACAAAAAACGAACACTACCAATAAACTTATTCTAGAATCATCTCTGTACAGCAGCACGTTTCAATTCTTTATGCTGTAAAACCCTCTCGCAAGATGAAGAACAGATGATGTCTATTCCCAGCTTGGAGAGATGAAGTAATAGAACATGATATGGTAGAGCTTTAATAAAAATGTCAGACAGCTGATAAGAAGTGGCAATATGAGTTGTCTGAATGGAGCCTTCTTGAATCTTGTCTCGTATCAAATGGTAGTCAAGTTTAATGTGTTTAGTATGCTCATGAAACACTGGATTAGCTGCAATATGAAGAGCGGCCTGATTATCACAATAAAGAGTAATAGCTTGTGGATGAGAAATTTGTACGTCAGCTAAGATGTATCTTAGCCAGGTAAGTTCAAAACAAGTGGTAGCCATTGCACGATATTCTGCTTCCGTCGAAGAACGAGAGACTATGGTTTGTTTCTTTGATTTCCAATAAACAAGGGAATTGCCCAGTAGAATGCAATAACTAGTCACAGATCTGCGAGTGTCAGGGCAAGAAGCCCAATCTGAGTCACAGTAAGCTTGTAATTCCAAGGAAAAACTAGCTGAGAAGAAAATCCCTTGACCTGGAGAAGATTTGACATATGTCATAAACTTGTGTGCAGCAGCCAAGTGGACATCAATTGGCTTATCTATGAATTGGCTTAAAGTTTGGACACTATAACAAAGATCTGAGCGAGTAATTGTTAAATATAACAACCTTCCAATAAGCCGTCTGAAAATAGTACAGTCATCCAAAAAATTCTCAGTTTCCTTGATGAACTTAACATTCTGATCCATAGGAATCTTACAAGGACGAGAACCAAGAGTTCCTGAATCTACTAGGATGTCTAAAGCATACTTGCGTTGGCAAATGTAAATGCCCTTAGAGGACCTGGCCACTTCAATCCCAAGAAAATATCGTAGTGAACCAAGATCTTTGATCTTAAATTATTATGCAAGAAATCTTTAAGAATAGCAATAAAGGTCATGGAAGTGCTAGCAACAACAATGTCATCGATATAAACAAGAAGGGCTGTAAAAGACTCAGTAGTATTCATGGTGAACAAACTATAGTCAGCTTTTGACTGTTGAAAACCAAAGTCAAGAAGAGAGGTAGAGAATTTTGAATACCATTGTCTTGAAACTTGTTTAAGTCCATACAAGCTTTTAAGCAATTTGCACACTTGATTAGGACCTCCTTTATTGTAACCAGGTGGTTTGCGCATGTGAATCTCTTATTGTAAGTCCCTATAAAGAAAACGTTATTCACATCGAATTGAAGCAAAAACAAGCCTTGAACAGCAACAATAGAGAGCAAACATCGCACATTTACCATTTTAGCAACAAGAGAGAAGGTTTCAGTATAGTCAATTCCTTCTAGCTGTGTATACCCTTTAGCTACTAACCTGGCTTTGTTCCTTTCTACAGTGCCATCAGAATTAAATTTCACTTTATAGACATATCAACAATCTATAGCAGTTTTACCAGGGGCATATTAGTTAGTTCCCAGGTATTGTTTGCCTCCAAAGCTAGCAACTCAATATCCATAGCTTGGCACCATTTAGGATCTTTCACAGCTTGAGCATAGGTAGTTGGTTCAAAATGGGTGGAAATGGAGGAAGAAAAAACTTGAAAAGGTGGAGAGAGTCTCTGGTATGAAAGGTAAACAAAGAGAGTAAAAGAAATACCCGATGTGCATGTTGGCACCTTAGGCAAAAATTGAATTGGAGAGTTAAGTTCGACCTACTCACAATGTAGATCTTGAGGTGTCTTTCTAGTTTTAATGGACCTGCGAAGTGGAGCAGAATTAGGTGTAGGTGGAGTAGGAGTAGAAGGATTACTGGCTAAGTGATAAGTAACAAGAATATGAGAAGATGAAGAAGGGTCATGATGGAGATTGGAAGATGCTGCAGGAGTGTCTAAGAAAAGAGTTGTCTGCAACAATAGGTTTGAAAATAGATTCATCTGCTGAAGGGTCAGTTTCAGGTGAGGAAAAATTATATTGGGTAGATATGAGCTGATCAACATGGTGGGATAAAAGCCAAGAAGGAGAAATATCATCTTCAGGAGAAGAAGGAGATTGAGAAATGTTTTGAAAATGAAAAATTGATTCGTGAAACACAACATCACGAGATATGAAGATTTTGTGATTATCAAGGTCCTACAACTTATATCATTTAACTCTAAAAAGATATCCAAGAAAAACATATTTCTTTCCTCTAGGATCAAACTTCCTCCAGCCTTGAGACAAAGTAGTGGCAAAACAAAGACACTCAAACACTCTTAAATGGTTGTAGGAAGGTTTAATGTCAAAAAGAATTTGGTAGGAACTTTTGTTATCTAGCAAAGGTGTAGGAGTTCTGTTGATCAAATAAGCTGCAGTTAAAATACAAGTATTCCAGTACTTGAAATGAACATTTGACTGAAACTTCAAAGCCCGAGCAACATTCAAAAGGTGTCTATGTTTTCTCTCTACGACCTCATTCTGTTATGGGGTCTCTACACAGCTTCTTTGGTGAATAATACCTTTACTAGCAAAAAAATCTGTCATTTGGAACTCCCCTCAATTATCACTTATAAGGATTTTAATTCTAGCCCCAAACTGAGTTTCAACAAGATTATAAAAAGACTCTATACACTGCCTAGTTTCATATTTGGTCTTGAGAAGATACACCCAAGTACTTCTTGAGAAGTCATCAACAATGGTAATGAAATACTTTGAATCATCATAAGCAACAGTAGAATAAGGCCCCCATATGTCACAGTGCATCAATTCAAACAAATATGATGACTTATGATCACTAAGAGGAAAAGAAAGACGACTTTGCTTTGCAAAAGGACAAACAGAGAAGACATTTCATTGTCATGATCAACACTATTTCTAACAATAGGATCATCAATTAACCTCAATCTAGTATTAGAGAGATGGCCTAGGCGACAATGCCAAAGACCAGAAACAGATAAGCTATCTATGACAGCAACAGAAGCAAAAATACCATTGTTAAAAAACTTTGAAAACTTGTTGGAAAGAGTAGAAGGACCAACAACTATATGCAAGAGGTGATAAAGTCCATGCTTAACTTCACCCATCTCAATCGTTGTCCAAGATGTGAGGTCCTAAATGAACAAGAGTTAGAGAAACAAATAACACAACATGTGAGTGACTCTGCAAGTTTCTTTGCTGATAACAAATTGAAAGTGAAAGAAGGTACACAAAGAATATATGTCAAGACCAAAGTGTCTGAAATTTGAACAACACCAATGTGTGTTACTGGAACATCATTGTCATTAGGCAACTAAACAGTGTATGGGACCTGTGCAGTCACTGTGGTCAAGAAGGAGGTGGAATAAACCATGTGATCTGTTGCACCTGTGTCAATAATCCATGGAGTGTTAGCAACATTGGGAGGTTGATGAGTATAAACTGATAAACAAGTTGGAATACTAGAGAGTTTGGAATAATTCGAAAGACTAATCCTGGATTGAAAATGCCATGTACATTGTTGACAGAGTGTCGAGTTCGTGAAGGATCCTTTTGGTGAAGAAGAGCCAACAGCTGCTGATATTGTCCCTTGGTTAAAGCCACTTTAGCTTCATCATTTTCCTCTTGATCAGCACTGAATTGGCAAAAACTGCAGTGTTCTTTGACTTGGCATGAAGCTTGTGCCCAGGAAGATATCCATGAAGCTTATAACACTTCTCCATTATATGTCTAGTCATATTGCAATGAGTGCATATCGGTGCTTCAACATTCCCTGCCTTAAAATAATTTTCAAACAAATGTCTCGAAACCTTACAATAAGTGCAATAAGGCCTGTTTTGTTTGCAATTAGTAGCAAGTTTTGCAAAAAGTTTGGTATTTACATAATTCCTCTTAGTGAAAAGAGCCATAGAGTCATATGTGAGGGCTTGAGAAACCATCTGATGTTGCCTCTCTTGCTGTTGGACTAAGGAAAACACTTTATTGACAGGAGGCAGAGGATCAAGTAGCATAATCTGATCTCTAACATTACTATACACATCATTTAATCCCATTAAGAACTGAATCACACAATCTTTCTGATATCAGTTCAAGAGAACCTTCAGCTTTCCACAATCACACTTAGGAATAGAATCATACACAGAGAGTTCATCCCACAAAGTCTTAAGTCTACCATAATAAACACTGTTTGAATCTTGTTCTTGCATCACACTAGCCAAAGTCTTTTTTAATTGAAAAATTTAGGACCATTTTGTTAAGAATACTTGTCTTGTAGCTCCACCCATAACTTTCGTGCATCATCCACGAAAATGTGAGTTGATTTCACCTGTTTGCTAACTGAGTTCTGGATTCATGAGACAACCATATCATTGCATCGTTCCCAAGCATCCAGTAGAGGGTTCTCTGGCTTCGTGGGTCTCTGAAAATCTCTATTGATAAAACTAATTTTGTTCTTGGCCCTAAGAGCTCTACACATAGCTCTGGACGAAGGAATGCAGTTTTTAGTGGTCAAGAGATCAGTCACTAAAATGACTGCTAGATTATCTTCATTATCCAAACAGTAAGGGTTGATGACGTCGTTAAAATTTAAGAAGCGTGAAAATTGATTGTTGTTGTCTGAATCCTGCTCTAATGCCATGTTGAAAAAAAATGAGAAAAGCATGTGCAGTAGTAGCATAGAAAAGAAAGAGGAATGCCCTATTTCATATTGAAGAAGAAAAGACCCAATTGATTACAAAGAAAAAGGGGAAACTGCTAGCTAAAGGCCTAACTAACGGTTCTAAGAAAATAACGAAAACACCATTTGACCTCATCTATTTACACTTCAGCCTAAAAGGACAAAAAACAAACACTGCCAATAAACTTATTCTAGAATCATTTCTATACAGTAGCACGTTTCAATTCTTCATGCTGTAAAATAGAGTGAGTGTGGATGATAGAGTCAATGTGATTTCCTCTTTGAGTAGTGGTCCTTTGGAGCTATTCATTGGTATGCTATTTGATGAAGTCGAAGACGCCCAAGCATTTTACAAGGCATATGCAGAATGAAAATGTTTTGCTATTCAAACCAACCATACTCGATTGTCCAAATATGAGAAAAAACTAATTGTAGTAGACTATGTTTGCTCAAAGGAAGGATTTCGACGGGAAAGTCACAAAGAAAAAGAACGAACAATTCCTGAACCTACGGAAACAAAAATTGGATGTAAAGCAATGACGAGAATAAAGAAAGATGGTGAGAAGTGGATAATATCCAAGTTTGTGCTTGAACATAACTATATTCTACTTATACCGAGAAGTACTAGTTTGCTCCGTGGACATAAGGGGTTACTAAAGTCTAAAAAAAACTTATTATGACTTTGAATGAGTACGATGTACCAACGAGGAAGATAATACTGGTGTTGAGTAAAGAGTCAGGTGGTGACTTTAACGTTGGTTGTATTGGCAAAAATGTTGAAAATTTCTTGGGAAGCAAAAGGAGAAAATTATTTAAAGAGGGGGACGCACAAATGCTATGCCTACTTTCTTAATCGACAATGTAAAGAACATGAGTTTGTGTACTTCATGCAAGTTGATGAGGATTAGTGTATGAGAAGTTATTTTTGGGCAGATGCCCGATCAAGAGTTGCGTACCAATATTTTTGAGATATTGTCACATTTGATGCCACGTACCTCTCCAATCAAACCCACAACCAAACCCAAAATCATCTTAACTAATTGCAATCTCAGATCAAGTCGTAGAGTCTAGAGAATAAGCTTAAAATGGCATACTAAAGAGTTTATCCGTTGTCGGTGGCACTGGTTTGATGCCAGAAAGACGTCGTCGGCGACACTGGGTAGAGAACATCGGTCGTTAGGGTTTCTTGAATTGGTCGAGTAAAACAAACACGAGGAATTGGCCCTGATGTTTCTGGAGTGGGGGCGGAGATGGGGGTTTCCGTGCGAGAATCATGAGATGGGACTAGGAGCGATGGAAGCAACGACAGAGAGAGGGGCAAAGAGAGTGGTGGAGAAGGGGGCAGAGAGGGTCACGATTAATCTTCCTCGTGTTTGTTGTTTGTTTTGTGTGTCGAGATTGAGAGGGGATGAGGAATGGTCACCGTGCGTGGTCTCCTGCAATGAGGGTACATGGTAGCAATTAGTGACATGCCTACGTGTCACTCACTCATTGGATGGTTGTTATTTGGAGATAAATAGCTGACCGACTAGAAGATTAACTCTATTTTTTTGTACCAATTTTATTTTGAGTAGAGCTACATGTATTTACATTTTTACTTACAAGATTCATTCTATTATTTTTTTTTGTTTAAATTCAAAATTCAAATTTTATGATTTTCAGCTTATTAATAACTGATATGTGGAAAAATAAATTTTTAATAAGTTTTTCTTAAGTACATTTAACATTTTCCTTTTATTTTGAAATGTAAGTTTTTTTTTTTGTGAAGATAAGTACATAAGAAAATACTTAAATTTTATTTTTTTGTTTATATATATAATTTTTTTAAAAGAATTTGCAACCTCAATCCAAGAATCTTTTAAATATTAAATAAGTTTCTATTTCTTAAGAAAGATTATATGATATTTTGCCTAATTTCTCTAGAAAATCCTAAGAATTAACATAAATTTCTACTTATTCATCTCTACAAAACGAAATATAAAATACATTTTAAGATTTTTTTTAAATGATCAAAATTCAAATTTGGCAGATTTTATTGTCTTTTTTTTATTATTCTTAGAGATATTTTGCGGACAGGTTTTTATTTATGATAGTTTGAAAGTGATTTTCTAAATTAATAATTGAGGACAATTGTATTTATATAGTAGCTTGAAGAAGTTTGTGTTTTTTGTCCTTTTGATTATTTTTTTTTTAACACAGGTGAAGGTTGATAAAGAGATAAATATTTTTAGAATAAATCTATTCATAAGCTTTTACATCACACACCATTCATAGTATAATTTGATTTAAAAAGTAAATTTTAAGATTTTGAACAATTTTTAGGGAAAAAAGGCTAAATGTACTAAAAAAAAACTTATAAAAAACTTATTTCTTCATATGTTAGTTATTGATATGCTGAAAATTATGAAAATTTGAATTTCAAAATAAAACTAACAAAATGAGTTTTATAAATAAAATTACAAGTATATGTAACCCTACTTATTTTTAGGTAGCCAAAGAAGATTAATCTATCATCTTATAGCATGCACGACTGAAGGCTTGGCCCGCTACTGCCTTAGCCGTAGCTCGCAGTGCTGAAATATAACCCTGAACTCTAGACTGATTTATTTTTCTTTGGCTACTATTTGTTTGAGAATCTCAATTTCTCTCCCGTGACTATTAATTTAATCAAGAATTTTGTAACACGTCCTTTACATGTTAAGAACTAATGAAGCTCGTTTCGACGTGAAAACCTCCAAAAGAAAAGAAAATGATACTTTAAAATTACTGTTTGGGTATTTTATTTTATTATTTTATTTTTTTAATAGTTAAGAAAATGACTATTAGTGAAGTAGTATGTTTTTTTTATTTTTAAAAAATATTTAAATATATTTGAAAAAAATAAAATATATATAATTGCTCTCATAATAAGTTTGAGAAGACAAACTCATGAAATTAAATAGGATAAAAAAAGGGTGAAACAGAGAAATAGTGATTTTGATTACTTTTTATATGTTGTTACAATCTTTTGTCTCACTCCATATACTGACTATTACATTTTATGGGCCAGTACAACTAAAAGCAGTAAAGTCAGGGGTAATAAAAGGCCATGGGCCGACTCAAACAACAGTAGTAATTAAATCAGTAAAGGCCATTAGCCCACGATACCGGGCCGGCAGACTTCTTATTACTTAACCTAGGCCCACGACAACATTTGCTCAGCAGCTGAACAAACTAAACAAGTCCCTGAACTGAAGTCCTCTCTGACCCCATCACCTCGAACCCTCCACTTCACAGAAGCTCCGCCGTCGCCCCAATTCATAGCCTTGAGCTTGGCTTGTGACAAACTTTGGTTTGCGGGTATATTATTTTCGAACCGACCATGGCTTTAGACAGTACTGGCATTGATCAGTCGCACAAGGCGCATCGAACTCGCCAGGCCGGTCCCAAGAAGAAGGCGAAATCCGACAAGAAGAAGAAAAACATTTCCGAGAACGACAGGAAACAAAACCCTAAGGTTCCATTAGCTTCATTTATCTTAATTGTTCTGCATGTATGCTATTTTTCTTCTTTAGAATGTGTAAATTTATCAAACTTGAGGACATATTATGTATGAAATGTATAGGCATTTGCTTTTAGTTCTTCGGTGAAGGCGAAGCGATTACAGTCTCGTTCGGTCGAGAAAGAACAGAGAAGGCTTCACGTCCCGCTGATTGATCGGTCTTATGGCGAACCGGCACCGTTTGTTGTTGTGGTGCATGGTCCTCCCCAGGTATCTGATAAAATTGTTGCATTTTTGTTAAACTTAGTAGGTGTTTTGTGCTATTCTGAGTCGTTGCTTTTGGTGGTTTGGGAGATGATATTTTTGGAGTGATTGCAGGTTGGGAAATCGCTCCTGATAAAGTCTCTTGTAAAGCATTATACCAAACACAACATGTCTGAGGTTCGAGGGCCAATCACAATTGTATCAGGTTTATATATGTCTCCTATCCTAAATTATTAAATTAATCCAGTAAGGAAAAAAGAGAAGAAAATCAAGCATATGGGTATAGACTGGTTGATTCAACTTTCTCAGGTAAGCAAAGGCGACTACAGTTTGTAGAGTGCCCAAACGATATCAATGGCATGATTGACGCAGCAAAGTTTGCCGATCTTGCTTTGCTTCTTATAGATGGAAGTTATGGTTTCGAAATGGTGAGATATGCTTTCATGACTTTTGCTTCTTTGTATAAAGACTCACCCACTTGAATCCATGTAGGATTATATTTCAGTTCATAATTAGATACTAGGTTTAAGCTGCCTATTGATAAACCATAAAATTGTATTCATTTTTTATGATAGTCTATAAGAAACTTCTAGGTTTTGAATTCTGTCTGCAAATTTTCTCTCTCCTAAAATTTTCTCTCCGTACACTTTGTGCTTTTCTTGGTTTTTTTTCTATTCTTGTTTCTAGAGTTTGGGTCGTCAATGGTGGTAGTTCCTTGTGGTGATTAGCATGTAGTCCAGTTGGGTGTTAAGTTTTAGATTGGTGATTATCGTGTTAGTGTATTGGAAGGTGATGATGGGTATGTGCACAGAGGTCTTCATTGAACAGAAGTTATTTGTGTTTAGTAGGGAGAATGTTAGGTGGTGGAGAATCACTGAGAGTAGTTGGCGTGTGGTGAAATACATTTCATTAGAGCATGAAGCTTTGGGGTGGTTGGGCTTGATGGTGAGGGAGTGTGCTGCGTCTTTGGGCTCCTCAGAGTTTCTTAGAACTCGTAGAACTGGAAATGCAGTATTAATGATACAGAGGGTTGCAAGCAATGGAAGGTACTTCTCCATTTCGGATTTTGGGCATGAAAAGAGGAGAGGTATGTTAGTGGTTCCAGAAGGTAGGAAGGGTGAGGGGTGGAGGAAATTTGGAGATATTTTGAAGGAGTTCATGGCTCATCCCTCTGTTTCGGGGGTGAGAAACAGAGTGATGGCACTCCCAGGCAGCCAAGCCGAAGGTGCCTAGGGTTGAAGGCGGTGCTCTGTCGTTGATGGTTGATGCCTCAAGGTCGTACAGCGAGGTCCTTCAAGTGCAGAAAGTACGGCAGCAAGAGGTGAGTGGAGCGGTGCATATAGTGCCAGAGGTCGTGCAGAGGTAGTGAGACAGATGAAGGATATTTGTTAAGGGTTCTGAGTAATATGGAGATAAAAGTAGGGCTGTTATTGGAAGAATTAGTTGGGACTTAAACGGTGCGTTAAGGGGAAGGAAGTGAAGGAATTGGGTCAGGTTTCGGATCAGGGGGAGTTGGGTTTAAGGGAAGGGAAGATTGGCTGGGCTGGGCTGGGATGCAGGCTGGGCTGGCGAAGGGAGTAAGGGCCGGGATGCAGGCTGGGCTAGCAAAGGGGTCGGGCCAGGGCGCAGGCCCAAAAAAGGCCTGGAAGGTGTTTCGGGCACCACCCGATATTTCGGGTCAGTGCCTGGCTCATCCTTCCGGGACGCTGGTAAGTGCCGTAACGGCTTCCTTATCGGCACAGAAACTTCCGACCGTCGTCGACGAGCATCAGGGTGTGCCGGTTCAGGCACCCCGTAGGGAGGTTATCGAGGAGGGTGAAGTGCCGATTCAGCAAGGGCCTTTAATCACTATTTCTACGTCGTCGCTTTGTGGGTTGCCGGTGGAGGAGCCACAGAACCTGCCGTGTGTGGTGGGCGGAGGCTCAGTAGTGCTACCTGTGCAGTCCTTCTCGTCAGAGCATGGGTTCTCCTTATTGAGGGCTCCGATAGTTAACGAGGAGCCTCTGAGTTTGGCTTGTTCGTTGCTGGCTCATGGGTTGGTGTTGGAGGATGTTCAGAAACAGTCGTGTGTGGTGGATGGAGGTACAACAGTGTCTCTTGGGCAGTCTGTTTCGTTGCAACAGGGGCTATCTTTGGAGTTGGGTGCTTCTGAGGGGTATGCAGTGGAACCCAGTGTTGATGTGGAAGGTTTCAGAGTTACTGAAAATGTAGTGGAACCCAGGGTTGAATCAGAAGTCGTATGTGGCTCGGAATTGGCATTATTTGCTTCTGCCAGTAATGCTGAGGAGGGGGCCATTCTAACACCCTTGTGCACACTCCCGCCCAGATCTAATTATGGGAGTTCTTCGTCAAATTGGGTTTTCAAAAAAGTAGAGGAAATTCAGGAGGTCATTGGGATTTCGTTTGGAGGGTATGAAGAACAATTTAAGGCTCTCCTTGTAGCACTTGAGGCTAGTCATTCAAAATCAGCCTCTAAGCGGGATAGGGAGCTTAAAAATCTAACTTGTTCCATTAATTATGATGTGAAAGAAGGGAGTGGCGGAAGGGATAGATCAAGGGGGAGGGGTAACATAGTTGTTTATGAAGCCTAAGATTTTATCATGGAATGTACGGGGGCTTAATGATCACAATAAGCGCCTTCGTATCAAAGCATTATTGCGGTTGTGGAAGGGTGATGTGGTGTGTCTTCAAGAAACAAAGAGACGTTTTATTGACAAGAAATTTGTGCGAGGTTTATGGGGGTGTTCATATGTAGGTTGGACCTATTTGGCCTCTTCGGGAGCCTCAGGTGGAGTATTGCTTATGTGAGATAAAAGAGTGGTTGAGTTGATTGAGGAATGTGTCGGAGAGTTTTCGGTTGCGACTTTATTTAAAAATGTGGATGATGGATGAGAATGAGCATTTGCAGGTTCCTACGGTCCTAACGTGAATCGGGACAGGAGAAGGTTGTGGGAGGAGTTGGCGGGTGTATATTCCTTATGGGATGTGCCGTGGTGCATGAGGGGTGATTTTAACACTATCCGGTTTCCTAGTGAGCGGTTAGGGTACTGTCGTCATTCTTTGGCCATGGAGGAATTCAACGAGTTCATATTTGATCTAGATTTTATGGATCTCCCTCTGGTAGGGGGTGAATTCACTTGGCCAAATGGGTGGGTTTGGTTGAGATTGGATAGATTCTTAGTTTCTCCTTCGTGGGAAGCTAAATATCCGGAAGTAAGTCAGAGAAGACTAGCTCGAGTCAGTTCAGATCATTATCCTATCCTTTTGGATTGTGGGGGTATTCATAGGGGGCGACGGTATTTTAAGTTTGAAAATATGTGGTTAACAGCAGATGGGTTTGTAGAGAGGGTTAGTGGTTGGTGGTCATATCAGTTTTTTGGTACCCCAAGTTACATTCTTGCAAGCAAGTTGAAGGTATTGAAACAAGACTTGAAAAAGTGGAATTTGGAGGTGTTTGGTCATATTGACAACCAGAAGATTTCACTGTTGGAGGAACTGCAAGAACTTGAAAATATAGAGTTTTTGGGAGATAATTCGGAGGAGGTGTTATTGAGGAAGGGATTGGTTATGGCAAACTTGGAGAGGGTCTTGCTATCGGAGGAGATTTCATGGCGTCAAAAATCCAGGGCACTTTGGTTGAAAGAAGGCGATAGGTGTACGAAGTTCTTTCACAAAGTGGCTAATTCACACCGGCATAACAATGTCATAGAATCACTTCAATCAGGCTCTCAGGTGATATCTTCTCCTTCCGAGCTAGAAAATCACATAGTACAGTATTATGAGTCCCTTCTCTCAGAATCGGTTACTTGGAGGCCGAAGCTTGATGCTTTGCATTTTGAGGAAATTGATTCGCAGAGCGTGAGTATTTTGGATAGACCTTTTGTTGAAGAAGAGATCCACAAGGTCATATCTGGCATGACAAAGGATAAAGCGTCGGGGCTAGATGGCTTTTCAATGGGGTTCTTTCAAACTTGTTGGGATATTGTAAAAAGTGATGTTATGTAGGTTTTTTTACGAATTTCACTCCTTTCAAAAGTTTGAAAAGTCCATTAATACGACCTTTATTGCTCTTATTCCTAAGAAACATGGGGCTTCGACTATTGAAGATTTTCGACCTATAAGCTTGGTTAGTAGCGTTTATAAGATAATCTCGAAGGTTCTTGCTAACCGGCTTAGTCTGGTGTTAGAACATATTATCTCCAAGTCCCAGAATGCATTTATTCGTGGGAGACAAATTCTTGACTCAGTACTTATTGCAAATGAGTGCTTGGATTACAAGTTACGGGAGGGAGGTTCAGGTGTTCTGTGCAAGCTTGACATGGAAAAGGCCTATGACCATGTGAATTGAGAATTCCTTTTATACGTGCTTGAGAGATGTGGTTTTGGGATTAGGTGGATTGCATGGATGCGTCATTGTATTTCAACTGCCCGGTTCTCAGTTCTGGTTAATGGTACACCTGCTGGTTTTTTTGCTAGTTCAAGGGGGCTACGGCAAGGAGATCCTTTATCTCCTCTTTTATTTGTCAGAGTTATGGAGGCTTTGAGTAGGATGGTGCATGCTGCTGTGGGGGGAGGTTTCTTATCGGGTTTTCAGGTGGGCAATGGTGATGGTGGCACTATTGTCATATCACATCTTCTTTTTGCAAATGATACATTAGTTTTTTGTGAAGCAAAGAGTAGCCAGATCCAAACTTTAAGAGCATTGCTACTTTGCTTTGAAGCAGTGTCGGGGCTAAAGGTGAATTTGGGCAAGTCTGAGATGGTTCCTGTGGGTGTGGTTTCTAATATTCTCAGGTTAGCTAGTCTCCTAGATTGTAAGGTGTCCTCTTTTCCAATGAAATACTTGGGTCTCCCCTTGGGAGCAACTTTCAAGAATAAAGCTATATGGGATGGGATAGTAGAGAAGATAGAGAAAAGGTTGGCTGGCTGGCTGGAAACAGGTGTACTTGTCAAAGGGGGGACGTCTCACTCTTATCAAGAGTACTCTTACTAATCTCCACTTATTTTTTATCTTTGTTTCCTATGCCTGTAGGGGTGGTGAACAAGGTGGAGAAACTCTTTAGAGCGTTCCTATGGGGTGGAATGGGAGAGGAGAAGAAATTCCATTTGGTCAGATGGGAGACTGTATGCGCCTCAGTTGTGAATGGGGGGTTGGGTATTTTTAATTTGAGAATTTTCAATAAAGCTTTATTGGGAAAATGGCTATGGAGATATCATTTGGAGGGGGGTCATTGTGGAGGGACACTATTGATGCTAGACATGGTGTTGATTGGGGTGGTTGATGCTCTAAGGAAGTAAGTGGGGGCTATGGGGTGGGTTTATGGAAGTATATAAGGAAGGGGTGGCCATGTTTTGTAAATCAAGTTCGCTTTGCAGTTGGTGAGGGCAGTAGTATCAGATTTTGGAGGGATGTGTGGTGTGGAGTCCAGGCTTTGAAAAGGGTTTTTCTGGCCTTATACCGTATTGCAGCTGATAGGGAAGTTTCAGTGGCTGAAGTGCGTATATTCTCTCATGGTGCACATCTGTGGAATATCCTTTTTAATAGGGATTTCCATGATTGGGAATTATCTATTGTTTCAGAAATTTTCAGCTTATTATATTCCACGGAGATCCCATTGACACAGCGAGATAGTTTGAAGTGGAGGTCTAATAACCATAAGTTATGTACAGTTTACTTATTAAAAAAAAAAGTTATGTACAGTCAAGGCGTATTATAGCATCTTGACAAAACAACTTGAGATTACTCCGTTCCCTTGGAAGAATATTTGGAGGTCTCGTGTACTCTCTAGAGTAGCTTTCTTCGTTTGGAGTGCAGCTCTTGGGAAGATATTGACCACGGACAACTTGAGGAAGAGAGGATGTGTAGTATTGGACTGGTGCTACTTGTGTAAGAAGAATGGAGAATCTGTGGACCATCTATTACTACACTGTGAGGTAACAAGAGTGTTGTGGGATGAGATCTTTCGGAGGGTTGATATTGCCTGAGTTATGCCTTTGAGGGTGATGGATTTGTTGGGATGTTGGTCAAAGTTGCAAGGTTGCAAACAAGTGGCAGCAGTGTGGAAGATGATTCTGCTGTGTATTACGTTGTGTATTTGGACGGAAAGGAACGCGCGTTGTTTTGATGATAAGGAACGCACAAGTACTGAGTTGAGGAATTTTTTTCTCCACACTCTAATGTGTTGGTTTTCCACTATTGTATTACATGGGGACAATGTTCAGGAATTCTTGTCTTTAATTTATCGCTTTTAGAATGTTTTTAGGAGTTCCTTTGTATACGTCCTATGTACAAGGACTATGTTTATTTCATTCATATATATATATAATATCTCTCTTTTTACTGATAAAAAAAAAAAGGTTTTGAATTCTGATGATTTTACTTAGCTTATTGAAAGGTTTGCACCAATTTTATCTCAATTGAGTTGTTAAGTTAGTTAAGTTTGTTTGCTTTGGTCGGACTGGCTTTGGTGCTAAAAAATTGGTATAGGATGTGCCCAGTTAAGTTTATATTTGCTAGATAATTTTCACTTATAAAAAAAATCTAGATAATTATCTTATTTTTTTTGCTATGCAGCATTTATATTAGGCTGCTTCTATTTTCCATTGGTTTAATATGAAAACATTTAGCGTTTAGATTTTGCTTCTTATGCCATTTTTATTTTATTTCAATCTCCTCTTATGTTTTTTTTTTTTTATAATGACGAGGAACCATGTACTCAGTTCTATTTTTTTCCCTTACAGGAAACGTTTGAATTCCTGAATATATTGCAAGTTCATGGGTTCCCAAAGGTTATGGGAGTTCTTACTCACCTTGATAAGTTCAAGGATGCAAAGAAACTGAGGAAAACAAAGCAGCGTCTCAAGCATCGTTTCTGGACCGAAATATATGATGGAGCAAAATTGTTTTATTTATCTGGTTTAATTCATGGGAAGTAAGTGACTAATTGGCAACCTTTGTTATGGATCATAGAAGCACTGCTTTGTTAACAGATACATTACACATGTGTGAGGTTCATTCTTACTTGATTTCCATCTCGATTGAACAGGTATGCTAAGCGTGAAATTCACAATCTTGCACGGTTTATCTCTGTAATGAAATTCCATCCCCTGTCTTGGCGAGCTTCTCATCCTTATATTTTAGTAGATCGACTTGAAGATGTCACTCCTCCTGAGCAAGTGCGAATGAATAAAAAATGTGATAGAAACATCACTCTTTATGGTTATTTGCGAGGCTGTAATATGAAGAAGGGGACTAAGGTATACCTTCTAAGGGCAACTAAAATTGAAATCTGCATTAAGTTGATATTCAATGATTTTTTTTCCTTGTGAAAAAGGAAAGAGGACTATGTTCCTTTGGTTGAAAGGTTCTGTAATGATCTTCTGGAGTTCTAGATGTTAGTTAACATTTTGGAATGTCATATAACTGTGGTTGACTTTTTTTAAATAGAGCGGATATTAGTGCATCTTACAGAAGTGTAGGCCAGTACGTCGTGGGCATGACTGGTTTTTATCTTGTTTTTTTCATGCAATTGATAATATGGAAAGAGAGGTTGGAGCCTTGGGCTCTTACAAAAAACTGAATCTGTGTAATGATACGATGCCCAAGTTATGTGAATTGCACTGTTATATTGCGTCTTTTTGTTCCTCATCTTATGTATTCAATATAATTTCACTCTATTAGTTTTCATATTTGTACTTATAAATTACCGATCAAAAAAAATATATATTTGTACTTATAAAAAAAAATATTTTTCATATTTGTGATTATCAAGAAACATTCATGTTTGTTTTAAATGACAAAAGCAGTGAGAAATATGATTATGCATTGAACCTTGCTTCTTGCCTCTCAATAAAACAAGCAGCTTTACCCTTAGGTCTATGTTCTGATTCTGAATGTTTCGACATGAATGATACATACTGTCAATGCCAATTCTAATTGAATTATCATGGATAATCTAATACATGTTTTGTGAATCAGGTGCATATTGCTGGTGTGGGTGATTACGGTTTAGCTGGCATTACAGGATTAGCTGATCCCTGTCCTTTACCATCAGCTGCAAAAAAGAAAGGGCTTCGTGATAAAGAAAAATTGTTTTATGCACCTATGTCTGGACTTGGGGATCTTCTTTATGACAAGGATGCTGTCTATATAAACATAAATGACCACTTCGTACAGTTTTCTAATGTTGGTGATGAGAATGGAGTGACACAAAAAGGTTTTATTTGTTTCTATATTCTTACATTTTTGCTTTGTGGGTGAATAGTAAGTTTAATTTATGTTGATTTGGTGTTGCCTTTTCATTATGCTTTTGAGACCATCTATCTTCTGTTTGTTATTAGCAAACGTTGCTATGTTTTCTATGAAGTCCCCTTCATCATTTGTATGTTTTAGTTCTGATAAACAAAATTATATGGTCTGGGTAAAATAACGCCTAGGGGTTGGCTCAAGTGGTATAGGCTTGGTCTTGGTGGTATGCTCCCTCCAAGGTTCAAGGTTTGAACCCCATTGGTTGCATACAATCTCTAGGGGTCATCGGACTGGTGGATTTTCCCCTTGAATTACCCAAGGTGCACTTGAGGGAAATTCCTTTCTGAGGGCCTATGCACCTTGGGATTAGTTGGGACCTTGTTCCTAGAAACCCGGTGCCAATAAAAAAATATATTGCCGGGGTAAAATGGGTATTAGGCACTAGGTAAACTTCTCACTCTTCTTGTTGCTGTAGCCATTATTTTCAATACTCAAGTGTGTTTGTTCTTGATGTAGCAGGAAAGGACCGAGATGTGGGTGAGGTTTTGGTGAAATCTCTTCAGAACACAAAGTACTCAGTTGATGAAAAGTTAGAAAAAAGCTTCATAAGCCTTTTTGGCCGGAAGCCTAATATGCCGTTAGAGGCTCAAAATGATGGAAAAGATGATCATAAAACTGTAGAGCCGGCTCACAAAATAGAACCTTCAGAGAGAGAGAATTCTGGGGATGAAATTGAAGCAGACGAATCTGATGAAGAAAGTGATGGTGGAGATTTGGATGGTACAGAATCTTCAGATCAAGATGAAGCCATTCAAAAAGATGCAATGATAAAAAGTAAAGGTGGTGTTTCTGAAGAAGAGACTGTTGATACATTTGAGCAGCAATCTCCTCTTAAAGATCACTTGCAGGAACATGTTGAGTACCATGGTGGAAGGCTAAGGCGAAAAGCTCTCTTTGGAAAGGACACTGATCACAAGGATTTGAAGGTAGATATTGCTGTTTGTCATTATGCATTAAACAGAACCAAGAGCTGAACAGTGGGTGTGTAAAAAAACATTTAAAGAAAAATTGTTTGGAATTCTGTTACCAAGCATAGGTACCTGTTTAGGATTCTGTGCACGATTGCCATTTAAGGAAAAAAAAAGTAGAGAAATATTTGGTCTACATAGAAATTTTTCACAAGAAAGTCTACACGCTGACATGGTTTAATGTGATCTATCAGATTGTAAATCTTTTTTAATAGTAAGGTAGATCTGACATATTACATCAGGCCATGTCAGCGTGAAAACTTCTTTGTAAAAAATGTGTAGACCTACCACTTCTCTAAAAAGTTTGGGAAAAAACAGTATGCTTAATAATGTCAACACCTTTCCAACTGTTATGGTATTTGCTCATCCCGGCCTTGTGATGTTGATTCCTTCTTGAGATCTCTTTTTCAGCGTTGTGCTTGAATTTATTTAGAGTGCATAGGTCATGATGGAAACTATATTGTCTTTGTTTAAAGACTCTAAACCCAATTTCTTTCTTGATATGATAAACTGCTACATATATTTTTGTGGCATTTTTATTTGAAATTAATCGATGCATATATAACATATATATGTTATCCATTTCCATGTTTGCCTGAGGTATAATGTCATTTTTTCTCTTCTTGATTAACTCGTATGAGAAATATTGTAGTCACCCTTTAGTTATCCAAAAAAACTAGTGTGGTCCCCTCTTCTTGATTGATGCATGTGAGAAATATAGTGGTTGAAAATGACAAACCGTTAACAATATCACAAAGTTTCTATTCTTTTTGCTGTCTTCACGTTTCCTACACTTGCTTAATTATAGGTTTCGGAAGAAGAGAATGAAAACAGTGATGATGGTGCAGATAACCAGACACCCTCTGGTTCAGATTTTTCAGAGGAAGATGGAGAGGATCGTGAAATAGATGGTACATTTTTTTACATGATTGTCAATATGTTATATTTTGTAGCCTTTTTCCTCTTCTTCTTTGAATTCCGTCTATCCTCCTTTTTTCTTTCAATTTTTTTTTCCTGTTTTGAGTGTTCTTATTTGGCCTTTTGGAAGTCCTCTGCTTGTCTTTATAAAAAGGGATGAGATGTCGTAACCAATTTAAGATGGTAGTGGAATATAGTTCAAGTTAATGACTTTTATTGAGTAGTTTTCTTGATTAATTTCTTCATTGTTGACTTGGGCAAGGTGGTAAATCAAACTAATGCCCTTGTTAACATAATTCTGTTTCTAATTTGTATTCTCAACTGTTCTTGAAGAAGATGACATGGGAAACATTTCAAAGTGGAAAGAGTCTTTGATGGAAAGGACTGTCTCGAGACAAAATACAAATCTTATGCAACTTGTATATGGGAAAGCTACATCAACACCAACTACAACTCTTAATGAAGCACAGGATAGCAGTGACGATGAGGAAAGTGATGGAGACGACTTCTTTAAGCCAAAAGGAGAAGGGAAAAAGGTTTTTCCTTGATACACACCCATTTACTTCTAATATCTTAGATGTTTCTCATTGCTCTTTAAAATAGATATAAATGCCTAACCCTTCATATCTGGAGTATATGCTGTGTTCACTCAATTTCTTGATGGTCTGTTCATTGCAGAATCTGGGAGAAGGATTTGATGAAGGAAATGTCAATGCTGAGGACTGTTCCAAATTCACAAATCTGGAAAATCTAAAAAACTGGAAAGATGAAGAGCTTATTCAGAGTATTCGTGACCGTTTTGTAACTGGTGATTGGCAAAAAGCTAAAAGTAGAAATAAGGTCCCGGGGTCCAATTCTGAAGAAGAAGATGATGACGATGCTGTCTATGGCGATTTTGAAGATTTAGAAGCTGAGTACAATAGGCATCAGACCAATGATATTGGCAATGGTGCAATTCAAAAGGAAAACGACTCGGCAACTGAGGAGCGAAGGCTTAAGAAGCTGGCTCTTCGAGCAAAGTTTGATGCGCAATATCCTTTTAACTTGATACGTTTCGTACTGTTTTCTCTCAAACCCAAATCCCAATCCAAGGGTCATGATAATTTTTATTTTTATTTTGCATTTTTAAATTCCTTATGTGGCACAGAAGACAAGTGTTTTTACTATCATTGATGTAGGTGAACAATCTTACTTCTGTTTTGTCGTGAATGCAGTCTTATATGTAGAAAAGCATTATGAATTTTCTCTGTGACCTTAATTATTATGCACATTTGACGGATCTGAATCACCAGATGAAGAAGTTGATAAAAAGGATGGAGCCAAGTTTCATCGTGGTCAAGCTAATGAAAGTAGTTATTTTGACAAGGTAGATCTTTTGGATTATTCGTGGGCATAGTTTGCTACACTTAAAATTTATTGAGAAGTAAATCGTGCTTGTTTTGTGCAGTTGAAGGAGGAGATTGAAATTCGTAAACAGATGAATATATCTGAACTCAATGATCTTGATGAGCCCACCAGGATAGAGATAGAGGGCTTTCGGACAGGGACTTACCTGAGATTGGAGGTTCATGATGTTCCTTTTGAGATGGTTGAGTATTTCGATCCATGCCATCCAATTTTGGTTGGAGGAGTTGGTCTTGGGGAGGAAAATGTCGGATACATGCAGGTAGAATGCACTAATGACTTCATTTTTTCTTGCTCCAATGCCAAAAAAATAGTATCGTTTTTCCTTCTGCTATTTCCTGGGCTGTTATGTCACACCTTTCTACCCAGTTAGCATACCACTTAGTTACTCATGAATGCAACCATATTATGTCCTCTGAAACTGGAGCTTTTTCCAAGACCTGTTTTGCTGGTCAGCAGAGTGGCTCTATTGACTGGGGGGAATTGTTTTGTTGAATTAGGCCTTGTTTGTTTTCGCAAATGAGATGAGATGAGTTGAGATTAAAGTTAAAAAGTTGAAGTAAAATATTGTTAAAATATATATTTTTAATATTATTTTTATTTTGGGATTTGAAAAAGTTGAATTATATATATTTTTTTTTGTATGGGAATTTGGGAAAGTTATAATGATTAGATGAGATGAAATGAGTTGAGAAGTTTCCTGAAAATAAACGAGGCCTTAGGTTAGGTTTGGATAGTGAGTTGAGATGAGATGAGTTGAGATGAAAGTTGAAAGTTGAATAAAATATTGTTAGAATATTATTTTTTAATATTATTATTGTTTTGTGATTTGAAAAAGTTGAATTGTTTATTGTATTTTGTGTGGGGATTTGTGAAAGTTGTAATGATGAGATGAAATGAGATGAGATGAGTTGAGAGCCCCTCTTAATCCAAACTGAGTGAATTCGATTATAATGGAAGTGACTTGTTATTTACTTGTAGCTTCCCAATGTCATTAAGAATTCAACAAGAATCTACCTCCCTGTCAAGGCTGACATGTCACATATCAGGACTCAGCCAGGCAAATTTAGTATAAAATAATTATTATTAATATAATCAAACAATCTAAAGAAAAGAAGGGTTATTTGTTATTACACTTGTAACTCAACTAATTAGATAGTTTTTTTCTTTATAATAAATCTGGTTGGTTTATACCAGTAAGATTTGTATTGGTGCTTATTGAGTTTAATAAATATTTAACCCCTGGCACAATTTTGTAACATTAACAAAAAAATTTCATTTATTACGCATTCATTCTGTATCATTGATGATTAGCTTTCTTATTTTAACCTCTTACTTGGCAAATCTTGATGTCATAAGATGTTTGCTTTCTTTTCTTCCAGGCCAGGTTGAAGCGGCACAGATGGCACAAGAAGTTACTGAAAAATAGAGATCCCATAATTGTTTCAATTGGATGGAGACGTTATCAAACTATACCTGTTTACGCCACTGAGGATCAAAATGGAAGGCATCGCATGCTTAAGTATACTCACGAACACATGCATTGCCTTGCCACATTCTGGGGTCCTCTTGCCCCTCCCAATACTGGTGTCGTTGCTGTTCAGAATGTATCCAACAATCAGGTATTTTTTCTTTTTACTTCTAGAGGGGCCACTTTGCTCTAATCCCATTGTACTGGTTATCCTGTGTGAAACTTAAAGCTGTATTTTCTTGTGCTTTGTCAGAATGACAAGGATTTTGGTCCATTATGATTGTACCATTTCTCTTGCTTTGGTTGGATTTTGATTCCTCATTTGTTCTGTTGCTTGCTGTAGTACCTGGTTTTAGGCAGTTATAGGAAGTATTATTTGACTAAAAAGTAATTTACTGTTAGAGCCTACAAAAATCAGTCAAAAAGCACTTTTCACACAAACAGCAGCTTAGAACTTTTCAATTTGGGTGCCATTCTGTACTTTGTGATAATTGTCAACAATCTGGCTCATAAGTGTTGCATAATTGTCAACTCAGATTCGCTGTTTCTTTCTTTTTTTTTATTGGCACCGGGTTTCTTTTAGATGCACCAAACTACAGTTCTGAGTTTTTCTCTCATATTAGCACATGAAACTTTTTATGGTTTTTACTTTCATATTTTCCCTAGCCCCTAAGTGGCTTCTGTTTGATCTGTCAGGCTACATTTAGGATTACTGCTACTGCAGTTGTGCTTGAGTTCAATCATGCGGCTCGAATAGTGAAGAAAATCAAGATGGTTGGTTACCCCTGCAAGATCTTCAAGAAGACAGCACTTATCAAGGATATGTTTACTTCAGATCTTGAAATTGCTCGGTTTGAAGGTGCAGCTATTCAAACCGTCAGTGGGATTCGGGGCCAGGTTAAGAAGGTAATGTGAAACTTGTATATGTATTGTTCATTCTGACTTTGTCTCCTTAGATTACTTACTAAAAGGAAAAAGATTTTTCCCCTTATATCTTGCCGGTTGCATCTGCTTGTTACTATGTGTTTTGCCTTTTAGTTTTAGATCAGATGCTTCAAATTCAGCATTACCAAGCTTTATTCGATTTCTAGTGGGAAGTATGTTATGCCATCAATATATGCACATTATCGTATGGATGGAACCCTCCTAGTTGACACTCTATGCATGGAAACGTGTGGAAACAAGAAAGTAAAAGCATGTCTCTTCTCTACCCTGAAAGCTTGATTTTATGACTTTAATATGTGCAGGCTGCAAAAGAAGAGATGGGTAACGAACCAAAAAAGAAGGGAGGACAGCCTAGAGAAGGGATTGCAAGGTGTACCTTTGAGGATAGGATCAAGATGAGTGACATTGTTTTCTTGCGTGCATGGACTCAAGTCGAAGTTCCTTGCTTTTACAACCCATTGTCAACAGCCTTGCAACCTCGCGAGCAGACCTGGCAAGGAATGAAAACTGTAGCTGAATTGAGGAGAGAATACAATCTTTCCACTCCTCTTAACAAGGATTCACTCTACAAGGTAAGTTCTGACATAAGGTGGCGATTATTCTGGACCAAAAGCATTGTTTTGGTATTGCTCTTTTCGCTATTATTAATCATCTTTTTGTATCAACAGCCAATTGAAAGGAAGCCAAAGAAGTTCAACCCATTGGTGATACCCAAGAACTTGCAGGCAGCTCTCCCGTTTGCATCAAAGCCCAAGGATATTCCTAGTCGGAAGCGACCACTTCTTGAAAAGAGAAGACCGGCTGTGGTCATGGAGCCTCATGAGCGAAAAGTTCATGCTCTTGTTCAACATCTTCAATTGATTAGAAATGAGAAGGTTTGCAATCTTATACTGAATTACTGTATTTCATGACATTTTAACCTACTTATTAAAAATATATATGTTAAAGCTGGTCTAATAGTATATTTGAGGGTGAAATCTGCTGGAAATCCAATTTGTCTTTGATTGAAAATCCAGTTTTTAGGGTAATCAGAACTACCATTTAGCCAATAAGTACAGAGAGAAGTAAAGATTGGGGGTGGGAGGAGGGAGTTTAAACTCTAGGTTTCAAAATTAAACTGCTTTGTCGATTCTCAGCATTTTCACTGTAAGCAACTGAACTGCTTATTGATTCATGATTTAAAAGTGGTACTTTTTGTCTCTTCCAGACAAATTCTCTACACTATTATATTGTCCTATTTTCAATACTTCTTCCTCTTTGCTGTAATGGTGAAGAGAACTGTTCTCTGTTGAAAACTTAGGGGTGTGGAGAGAGAGACAGATAGAGAGAGAGACTGTTAGGGAATGTTTCCACTTATTCACCTTGATGATAAATGTTCTTGTGTACAAGTTTGTTGAAGAAATAATGACAACTGTTAAGAACATGATAGTTTTTCTTGTAACAGTGAATGATGCTGCTATTTGAAAGTTTTCCTCGCTCACCTCATAACTTTGCCTTTTTGCAGATGAAGAAGCGAAAGCTTAAGGAAGACAAGAGGAAGAAAGAACTCGAGGTAGAGAGAACCAAAGATGAGCAGTTGTCGAGAAAGCGTCAGAGAGAAGAAAGACGGGAGAGATATCGGGAGCAAGATAAACTGAAGAAGAAGAAAATTCGGAGAAATGCATAGGCCCGAAGCTCTCGTTGTAGAATTGTTTTATATAACGTTTTGTTGGGGTGCAGGCAAACCAGGTTTATGTTGTCCCAAAGGACTAGATCAGCATGTTGCATCTGATGTGACAATTTTTCTCAAGCCAACCTTGGCATCTGTCACACACGGAACTTGGTGCCTCACAAGTGATGCTCTTGATTAGCAATTTTGCCGGCCGAAATGCAATGATATCGAGCAGGTCGGGACTGTCTATTGCCGCGGTGGTGGTTTAGCTCCTGCACTTTCATTCTTCAAGTATTCGTGATGTTAATAGTGTGTTTCAAGCATCTAAGTTAACATTGTAGAGTATTAATTCCTAACACTATCAATCAGTTTTGTCCGTGGCACAAGTTTCTCTGGTGAGTTATATAAGAGTTCTACGCACTTTAGCTAGGACTTGTGAACAACTTTTTGAACATTATTATAAAAATTGAGCAGATTTACAAAATTACTGTTCGTAATTTCCTCCTTTTATCTTGTGCATTAAGGTGTTGATTTCTTGTGAGTCATAAATTCAAACAGCATATGTATTTTTGTGATTCTTGTGAATGGCTCAAGCATATGATATAACTTGACTCTTCAAAATAGTATTTTTTTTTTAAATAATCTAAAACAGACATTTCAAAATGTTTTTTTTATATAATTATTTTGGGACTTATTCCGACTCAAATTGTCGTCTTAACAGAGGCGTGTATGAGACATCTATGATCTGCGGAAACAATAAAGAGTTAAGGATGAGTTTATGCATCCCATGGGAAGAAGTTAGAACTAGTTAGAAATGCCATCTCAAGACACGCGTTACAAAAAATTAATTCGAAATTGGAGATCTCATATTTTTTACTTGGTTATGCAGTTCAGACGAGATCAAGTCAGATGTTTAGTTGAAAGTTAAATAAAATGTTATTATAATATTATTATTTAATATTATTTTTGTTTTGGGATTTGAAAAAGTTGAATAGTTTATTATATTTTATTTGGAAGTTTGAAAAAATTGTAATGATTATATGAGATGAGATGGTTTAAACCAGCTTTTGCATTATGACATAGTCATGTATTTTTGTTGCTAATAGGCTCACCTATCCACATCGGATATATGTTAATCTCACCGGATGCTCTCAGCCTCTGGTAGAGATGAAGTCCTCTGTATAGGAGTAGTATTAGTGTTCATCTACTGGTGGTGGTGATGTTTTTGGTAAAGGATGTTGCAAAGAAGGTTGATGGTAGTATTATTTATGGTTGCGATCAGAGACAAGATATAAGTGATATATGAACGCACATATGCAAGCACATAGCCTCCCTGTTTTATGTCTTGAAACCATGTTCTCCTTGATAATGCATAGACACCGATGGTGGTATTGCGGCCGCCACCAGGGCTTGTTCTTTAAGTTTATGCCATAGATAGGCACGGTAACTCAACGTGAAAAAGAGCCTCAAATTGGGCGTGTAACCTACAAAACACAGAGTATGACCCAGCGAGCGACGGAGAGGACGGCAGCTTGGATGCACAGAATTACAGACTGCTTCTTCACATGAGGGTCTCATCTGAAATATGAGGGGTTTGAGATGAAAATTAGACGAATGTACTCAGCTCGTGCTTGACTCCGTGCCTGCAGCTTTATTCTTTCAGAGATGAATATCTTTCCTTATTAAGGTTTTTTGCCATTCCTCGTGTATATGTTGTATGTTGTTTTGTTTCCAGTGCGATGTGTTCATGTCTAATATATTAATATGGCCCACCTTCCCCCTCTCGTCTTGAATTTTTCTTTTAAAATGTATATCCTTATTTTTTAGTAGAAATTCACACATTTCTTTAACATGAATTACATACATTTTATTTGTATGGGTTTAATATCCCTTGCTTGACACACACCCACACATCTAACCTTAAAAAAATATATACATATTTGATATTTCTATAAGCCTAATTCATACTGCATACCATTTTTTATTTGTATGGTTTTAATTGAGAAGAGAGATACTTTAGAATTCTGAGAGAACAGACCGAGGTTTATATCGGCCTCGATACGTGGCAAAATCTGCTTCCATCACCTTGCTGGGTTTGTCCAAGTTTGTAGAAGAGCCAGGAGAACGCCAAACCATACAATCAATAAAATCTCTTATTTGCTTAAACCCGCATTAACATTCACTTGAATTTCAAGTTTCCTCAAGATGAGAGAGGCAAGGAAGAAGCGCTGCTCCCTCAGCACTCCAATTTGTTCAAAGTTTAGCTCCAAACAGGTTTTACCAGTGTAACAAATACATACTCCTAAACAAAAAGGACCGTTGTTCGGATGCGGGTGGGGAGGGGGAAGTAAAAGTTTAGGATAAGGTTAAGAACACACTACCTCAGAACCCCAAACATCTGATACTCAGCTACACAAATCCTTCATTCTAATATCCATTTGAAAACAGAGACCATCATCAGGGGAGTATCTTGCGTCGGCGGCGGGGAGTCTCTCGCTTCACGTACATTTTCTCCATTTCATTGAGAGGTCGGCTGGAACCATCAGGCAAGCTGACAAACTTCCAGCCGCCACCACCTCCACGCTTCCCTCGCGGTCCCAGTTTCTCTACCGTGAAATTCCACCCCTCCGATGGGCGCCGCCGGCTGTACTTGTGGCATTTTACCTCTCCTGCCATCTGTACATGAGCAAAAGACATCATTTGAAAGGTTCCAAACAGCATTAATGAAATACATGTGACATGTATTGTCCAAATTGGGATCTGCAGTACATTGTAAAAGACAAAACCTGAGAAGAGGGGGAGGGGGAACCGCACAGAGACCAAGCAAAGTGGGATAGGGGAGGACTGGGAAAGCAAACAGGGTGAGCAGAAATAACTTACTTTCTTTTTGTTGAAGTTCATCCTCTGGACAAATTCTTGATAAAGCATTTCATCTTCTTTCTGGGAAATCTCATAATGGACTTCATCCAGATCTTTGGTTGTACCGTCCCAACCCTCCGGCATAACTTTGAAGTCAGGTTTGTAAGCAAGGGAAGCCACATGGAATTCCCTGTCGTGAGAATTAAAAAACCTGCAGGATGAAAGGACAGAAGTATAAGAAATCAAGTTGTGTATTAGAATTGAAAAAAAAAAAAAAAACTGGAAGCAACGAGTGTATATTCACTCATATCAAGAAAATGCCTATAACTACTGAATGGAAGTAAATAGACATTTCTCAAACTTGATGTGGCTTTCTCTCAGAGAGTCCTGTTTATTTCAGCAAAAGTTACTGTTTTTCATTTCACAGAAGTATGTATCTAAATTAGAATCAACGGATTAATGACCAACTAGAATAGCTCATGATGGGTCAAGGCAGCTAACATGGACTTCAGCGGGATCAACTGGGTTTTTAATATAGCTAGGTTAACAATGGGCTGGTTAGACATGATTCCACAAAATATGGCCATTAACAAGAAAACACAAATCAACAGTATCAACAGTCCGTATTTTAAAATTAAAAATTAAAACGGTAAATAAGCACGTTAGTTTGCTTATACAAGAATAAACGGTTTGATTCATATCTCACAGTGATTGCAATTAATTCTTCTCGCCAAGCTTCATGTAAACAAGCACATAACCAATGTAAATCACAGAAGAAGCACAACTACAATCAGTGAGTATCATTTCTCATACCATTCAGATATGCATAATAACAAACATAAATGCCACTTAAGATAAACCAAGTAATGTTTAGAACTGATAACTTACTCGGGACAAGTATCAAGCAAGAGCTCCACAGAATCGTCCAAAGGATGCCCAAGCCTTTTCTCCTCTTCCTCCTCAAGCTCCTTTAACCAAAGAATGGCATGCACTCTTTGCCTCATAATCCTAAAATCCTTTGCTAGCCTCTCAACAGTGTAAACCTCAGGATTCTGCTTGTGCAAGCGATACATCTCAGCTTTCTCAGAGTCCTTCAGATATGATCCTCTTGCACCAGGCTCTCTCACTTGTTTCAACAACACACTTGTCTCTTGCATCCTCTCACCCCATCCATCCACAAACGCCTTACTTTTGCGATTCTCCGAGTCCAGTTCCCTCAACTTATCATCAATCTCTTGCAATCCAGATATCACTGAAGAATGTGTGGAGTCCCCTCTGCTAGGTGGGGCCTCACCATCAAAATGCTCCTTGGTCAGTCCAGTTGACCAAGACGACACAGAATCCCATCCCAAATCACCCGATGCCATACCATCAAATGATCCCTCCACAGTCTTGTCCCATTCATCTTTACCATCATTTTCACCAGATTTTGCAGAGAATCCCCTCAAGCTGATTGCATCTTTTCTCAACTTGGTGTTGGTTCTCTCTGTCAAAACTCTGGCTTTAGTCGTGCTTGAGCCTAGTGAAGTGGAAGAAAAACGGGATATAATACGATGCAGATTTTGCATTCTTGAAGCAATTTCCCCACGGAGTTGGAATCGTTTTCAGTCTACACTACTAAAAAGCAACCACAAAAAAAGCAGAAACCAAAATATTCCTGTACTTAGCAAAATAGAGAGGCAACAATACAACCAGGATAACAGATACACATGCACGCACGTCAACAGCCATATACACACATAAAAATTAAGATTCATTATCAAATAGATACGCGCGCACCCACAATAAAGAAAATCCATGTGTGTAGTATACCGATAATTATGATTTAGTAGCCCAAGTATCTGTGTTAGCTGAGAAACGTAAGCGAATGAAAATGATATAATTGAATGAAAAACCATCAAATGCATCCCAAGATGAACAAAAAAATCGCAAACTTTAAGGCTTTTCCCTGGGGTTTCGGCCTCATCCAAGCCCAAATCCTGCCAAAAATGGCATGAACCGCTTCGAATGCTCCGAAAAGTTTTTGAACACGTAAACACTCAAAAATCACAGCTCAAGAACAAAAACGAAACCTCCATGAATATTTAAAATAGTGGGTTTCGGCCTACAATTCCCCCCCCCCCCCCCCCCGGGGAAATCCACTCCTTCAAATGGAGATCAAAAACTTTAATTCTCTACTGCTATGAAATTACCTTGCCACGAATGCTAGCTCCGATTAGCTCGCCTGGAAATTTCCTCCAGGTAGAAGTTGAGGTGGCCGACGGCGGTGATGGTGGCCAGCGATCGAAGGGTATGCTGCTATGGTTGTGACTCTGTTTGTGTATTGTTGCTGTGTAGGCGTGAAGAATAGAGAAGGGGAGAGGAAAGAGCATGACCGTAAAACGATGTCGTCTTTAGGTTTATTCTGGGTGGAAAAGACGAAACTGCTCAGTGCTCTGCTCTATGTATATTTGTAAGATTTAATTTACTAATTTATGTTCTTTTCTGTTTATTTTATATACGAAATTAATAATATGTTTACAAAAAATAAAACACATGCCTCCCAACAAAATGAAGAGATGAAGCTGAATTTCGAAAACCACATGTCTTTGACTCTATGTTTCCTAATTCCCTTCACATAGATCAAGTCAATTTTTTTATTTTTCACCAATGAAATGTGGTCTCTATAATTATTTATATTTAAGAATTTGAATTTTAGATTTATCTCGACTGTTTTTACAACTCCTCTTAACTCATCTCATCTAATCATTACAATTTTTTTAAAATTTTCACATAAAATAAAAAAAAACAATTCAATTTTTTTAAATTTCAAAACAAAAATAATATTAAAAAAATATATTCTAATAATATTTTATTCAACTTTTAACTTTAATCTCAATTTATCTCTTTTTATCTGTGAAAAAAACGAGACTATATTTTTGATTGTATGCGAGGAACTATACCAACAATGTCAACTAATATTTTTAAGTGTTACATTATATATTATAGACATTTATTTGGGAATCGGTAATTAAATATTTGACATAATTTGAATGAATATTGTCACGATGACCAATTTTGAAACCACCAGACCAACCTTAAATTTATAGTTTTTTTCATGTTCTAATTCTGTAAGTTAGAATTAAGGACAACACGGTAAATAATAATGGAGGGACGATCGTTTGGATAAAAAGACTTTTAATTTTAAGATATAATTTACAAATAAAAAATATATTATCTTTAATTCAAAATAAATATTTTTCAATATGGTATATACAATTATACATGTCTATAATGGGATATAAACTTAGCTTCAAAAGCGAAATTAAGATTACATGTGATGCTACGTACAGCACTTGTATCAATCTTTTATTGTATGTGCATCCTAATTGGCCGGGCCAAATCAGCCAATATCACACTTCTCTACATTTGTTAATTTCGTTTAAATTTAATATCACATTAGATTATTCATTTACTTTCTATATAATAATAAAATATTATTAATTTAATAATTTTTTTATTTAATTTATTTTTATCATATTTTATAGTTCTTAAATGTTAATAATAATTATATTCTAATTAAATTAAAATTAAAAAAAATCATATTTTCAACAGTCATTTAATGCTAATAACAAAAAATATTTGATTAAACTTATCTAAAATTCAATCTAAATCTTTTAATTACAAACAAAATAGTATTTTTGCTTAGAGTGAGAAACTAGTATTTTAATGTTTGATGAACCAACAGTGGTCTTCTATCTTTGGACAAGCACTGTAGCTGAAATCTAAAGTATTTTAGATATGCCCAACCCAATGTGAAGTATTTTTTGCACAGATTATCCAAATTTTAGCTATCATTTTCATTTGGCCAAGCCAATGAGAATGCTTTTATATAAAGAGTTTTGTTACTCATCATCTCACACTACACTTATCTTATTTATTTTATTTTTAATTTTTTTGTTTTATTTTTTTCTAAACTAATAGATTTCTTCTACTTTTCATCTATACACAATACATTTGATAAGAGAAAAAAATAAAAAAAATAAAAAATATATTTGTAGTATGTAGTGTGAGGATGATAAGTAGATTTTTTTTCTTATAGAAGATGTGACAGTTTTATTGTGTTTGATTCTTCCTTCGTTTTTTTAAAGTAAAATTAGACGGATGATGGACAATGTTACTTCATCATAGTAAAATGGTAGTTAAATGTGAGCGTGATATGTAAAATTTTCCATAAAGTGTATAAAATTATGAGAAGAAGAGTGTTACTTTTCATCATTAATTTTTTTTATCAGTACCCATTTATTCATGTAAATAGGTGTAGTCAAGTACAGTAGATGTATATAAGAGAAAACACCTAGTTGGGATGCAAAAGAAAAAAAAAGAATAAACCCATATGGAAAAATGAATCTAACAAAACCCTAGCCTAGGCCCAAAGATGCGCCTGGCCCAAACCACCACCAGTGCACCAAGCCTATCCCACCAAACCCGATTTTGCCCTCAAGCTTATCCCACCACCAATTTCCCAACACACTACTCAATACTTGTAAGCTCCGAACGAGCCTACTAAAAATATACAATTAGTTTTGTCTCCCTTTTAGTCCTCCATCGACTTGAACTACCTTGCTTATTGTCATAGTTGATTATCCAATTAAGACGCTTTAACTCTCTCCTCATCTTAGATCTTTATTTTGCGCCAAGTACATGACCCACCTCTATTGCAGTGAGTAGTGTTGTGAATTGGTCCTTGAATCCTTCGTAGGTAATCCTCACACACTGTTGCATCTCATTTACTTTGTCCAAAACTCAATTCGATGATGAATCAGCTATATTGTTAATCGATGTGAGAGATATCAGGTGGACAACATTTTCTACAGCCTTTGCTCCAAACTGCGGACCAAGCCTTGAAAACTCCCCCTCGCAAGGCACCAATGATAGCCTCATCCTTTCCTCCACACCAGTTCCTAAAACTCGCATCTCCTCCGCAATGTTATTGATGATGTCACCACCTTGGCCAAAGTTATGTGTCGACCCACAAGATGCCTGAAGAGTTACACCAGTTACCTCTGACATGAGTGGTGGAACCATGGTCGTTATTTGAATTTTGGGATTAGAAGAAACTCCCCCAAAATTCAGCAATCCAAAGATTCCATCATGGGTGCCATCAATTTGACGAAAAGAGCATTGACTGCGCAAGTCGTTAGTGATTTCCGAGTCATCGTTGGGGAGGGGCAGTTTGTTTCGGTCATCTCCACACCAATACCCGACGTAGAACCCTCTTCAAATGTAGATGACCCGCTTCTCCTTTTGACCCTCCACACTCGCTTGATTTTAGATATTGAAACTGGACCAAACCCAACTTCTTTTTTTCCTTTATCTAATTTTTAGCATTCAATCCATCACTTAACACACCAAGCTCGCCCTTATTGGGCTTTACAACAGCACCATTACCACCTTTTATCTCACCTAGCCCCTCAATTTTTGTTGATAACATAGCAATTGCTGCCTTCAACTCAGCAAGCTGGTGTTCATCTCTTTTAATGTACAATTACCATTGGGAAGACCCAAACCATCCATTTCAAACCCCTTCTGACTTCGAATATTTCCATGTACAATCTCTAGAGGTTGCAGACCCCTTTCACTGCTTCCCTTCTTGCTCCTATTAGCAAATTGATTCATCGAAGCTGGACCTGTATTCAAAGCTTATGCATATGATCACCTCACCACGGTGCTTGGACTCAGGTCTTTTTGTTTTGGAAAAATCTTCTTGCAAACAATTTCGTGCATCAAATCGCGCACTAATGTTAAATGTAGAGCATTTTTTTAATTTATTTTTATAATAAAAAAAATTATGTGAGTGTTGGTACGTAGTTTAGTTCACCAAACTGCTTGTATCTAGCAAATCCCTTTTGTTTTAGGCCCATTGTTGTTCTCATGAGCAAATAAATGCTATTTACTTTTCACCAATGACCCATCTCCATGATTGTGAGGAAAAAGATCAGCAAACTTCCGTAACTCGATAACAAATTTCTCCCAACTCATGCCTTTATATCCTTCCGGAATGACTAGAATCTCCCACCAACCTCCTTCACCATATTCGGTTACATATAAGAATCTATTGTGTACGTTGGAGCATTGTTGAGCCACGAAGGCTCTGTTTCCTACACACGTGTTTGATGAATTCCAATTGTCTTTCCACCTAAAACACATCTTCCACCATATCCACTAGCCGACCTATACCGCTACATCCCATAACTAGAGACTTCCAAGCCCTTTTACTCTTCTCCACAATTTTTATTGAGGACCTCCATTTCTCTAGTGAAAATTCGAGAGTCTTGGATTCCACCCAAAAGTTCACAAACTGACCCATAATGACGTGAGCACTAAGTGAAACAGAGAACTATTCCTGACAATGATTGTCTGAAATAGCCATTTGTGCACTCATTCCGCTGGAGCAACGAACCATTGGAACAACCTCGCAGGTTTTAGATTCCCAGTGATCTGCTCCCAACGACTATGAGAGAGCTTCGATTAAGTGAGACTATAGATATACTCCAATGATGGTGGAAACACCAAATCTAAGATTTTTCTCCACCAAATATGTGCTGACGAAGCCAAATGGAAGGCTTTTTGATAAAATCCCTCTCGCCAGAGGGAGGGCCGTCGCCGGAGTGTCCTTAGAGGAGTCGTTGGAGCCTGTCAGCCTTGTTTGTGATGGAAGGGTTCCTAAGAGGATCCCAGTTGCGAGAGCCCATCAATTATGTCTGTGGCGGTGGCGAAGCCACAGGTTTGACAACGCCTGGTAGATCTCGTTTCTCTCTCGCATCATTAATTTTGTCATCTTTAATCATACTTACTAAGATATCGTTTTAAACGATTGTTTATTTGAGTGATTAATATATAAAATCACCTATATAATGCAACATGTAAGCAATGTTATAAAATCAAACATAAAAAATAGAATTATTATATTCTCAAGATGATGTATAATATCACTTAAATGATAAAATTTATAAGTGTAGAACATAACATTCATATCATTCAAATGATAAGATTTTAATTTTAAAATTTATCTTTTAAATTAAATTATATTATATTAACAACTTAGATGTCCTCTGCCTACGAATTTGAAAATAATATTTTTATTAAAAGTATAATTTTTCTGCGGACAAATATTACGGATGGTGAAAATCTCAGGCCACTTTCATTTCGGGTCCAAATTGAAAGGTAAAGTTTTCTAGTCTCACTTTATCCACCGGCTGCAGTAAAAAACGCAACTTCCCCCAATACCTACCTACCGCAGATTGCAACGACACAGAAAAAGAAAGAGAAGTGAGTGAGAGAGATAGAGAGCGACCGGGAGAGTGGGAGACAGTTCCACCAAGGCTGTCTTGAGTGAGAGCCAGCTCTGAGTTTTGGGGTTTCCCAATATTTCCCACCTTGGGCTTACCACAATCCGATCGACATTGGGCAAAAATGTGTGTTTTCTCCGATTCTTAATCCCAAACCTTAAAAACCTTCGATTTTAGCCCCGCGCTTCTTCATGGCTCCGAAATCTTCAGGCATGTTTCTTCGTTCCTTTATTTCTCCGTCTGATCAGCTTCTTTTTTCACTAGCTTATGTATGTCTGATTTTCTGGTTGGTATCTGAGAAACTGCGGGAGAGGGCCGGGGTAATCTTAATACGAGTTTCAGGTTTTCTTTTTATTTAACTGATTTTATGTTTTTCTCGTTTATTGGAGCGCAATCCGACTGTTTGGGTTTGTTGATATGTATTTTTTCTTTCAGTTTTTGAGGTGTTCTGAAATTTTTGGGTTTCTTGGAGTTTTCTTTTATTTTCCTTCGTTGTATTGATTATCAAACGCAGCGTGAATGTAATGTGAACCGCACATGCATTGGTCAGCTTCGTCTTTTTCCGTGCTCCTTGTGTTATGCTTTCCGAACACGACCATTTAAGTCGCGTTAGTTTTCCTCGCTATGGATTTTTTTTAAGCTGATACTATATTTTTTCAGTATATTTCTCATGCTTCTGATTCGTTTCCTGGAAAATATAACTTATATCTCATATTCTATGCTGATTTGTTTGAATAGAAAAGCTTACCTAGAATCGTCTTGTAAGACCTCAATATTGGGTGCTTGTTTTGAACTTTTGATTGTGGATGTGTATTTATATTCACCGTTCAATAAGCTTAGTATTAAAAGGAACAAATGGAAACCTTCAACGTGGCATGCATTTGTTTTCCGGTCCAAGTAAGCAAAGATGGTTTTGGAACCCATTTTGGGCTGAATTTGCCCATGCGGTAAAGCTAATTACATGGAATATTTCCCAAGTTTGGCACACTCCATCTGTAGCTTGATAATGTGATATTTTTGAGATAGTTACGCTGTAAATATTAGAGTAGTTTCTGTAGCTCTATCTCTTAAGTAAAATGTATGTGGCCTCTCTGGAAATTCTTAACCCAACTCCTTAGCGGCCATTGTTAATTATTTGCCTTAATATATTGATTTGCATTCCTGATGGTGTGAAATCTAATTTTCTTACATTGGGCCTAATGCAGGTGTTGCTGCATTTGTCTGAGCTATCTCTGGCTTTTAACCAGCTGACTCAGGTTTTTGTCATAAATATCCATGATAGCAAAGGGCTAGTGGAGCCATGGACTTTTTCCAGACTTTTGGTCATCTTAAGGGTAAGTTATATTCCGTGATTTGTGCTGTCTTAATAGCCTTGCCTTTCCTTGATGGGATGATGCAAAAGTTGTCACTGAAGGTGTTGTCTTGACCCTACAAAAGATGAACTATTTGACGTTAATTTTCCTTTTTTGATTATCTAGAGTTACTCGGTGGTGTGATGTTGGTGTTTCATTAGTGCAATGCTGTTTTGACCCTGAGACTCTTAGGTATCTATTTAGATTATTCCCTTGCTTTCACTTTTTTCACGAGGACCATCCTTAAGTCTGCAATATTTGGGCAGAGTGTATGTTACTAGCATGTTAACTACTTTGAAAGAGTTATGGCTTTGCAGTTTATGCCTTTTTTCTCATTCCTTTTATTTTCATGTTATCTTTGCTGCTCACAATTGCTGTTCAACTATTTTGAATTTGGAACCTGACTTTACGTAAGTGTGAACTTTCGAAGGTGTAATACCCCATATGATATGGATAAGGGTAGGTGGTGTATGGGATCCCATATTGCTTGGGAAGGAGAAGTTCTTGCTTTTTATAAGGTTTCAATGGGGCTCTAATTGTATCATTGACTAGTCCTTTTGGAGTATAGGCCATGTGGTTTGGGTCTTCCATTAGGGCGTTACAAATGGTATCAGAGCCTATCCCAACCAGAAATGTGGGACTTGAGCCGTGCCACCTATAATGGACAGGCCCGACGAGGACGTCGGGAATTTAAGGGGGGTAGATTGTAATACCCCATATGATATGGATAAGGGTAGGTGGTGTATGGGATCCCACATTGCTTGGGAAGGAGAAGTTCTTGCTCTTTATAAGGTTCCAATAGGGCTCTAAATCATTGACTAGTCCTTTTGGAGTATAGGCCATGTGGTTTGGGTCTTCCATTGGGGCGTTACAGAAGGTCTATTTTTTAAGCAAGTAATTGTTAGATGCTGAAATTACAACAATGCCGAAGGTCTAATTCTTGTCTTCTTGCAAATCTGGAATTTGTAGCACAATTCTCATATGTTGCGATCAAATGTTGTTTAGACAATCTGAAAAGCCTTTTCTTTTGGGTAGAGGGAGGGAGGGAGGGAGCAGAGGATATGCATATTAGAAACACATGGAGGGGGTACTAAAATCACCATGCGCATGAATGATTCCATTTTAGAGAGTGATAATGGGTGTGCGAGTTACGGTGGGAGGGGTTTCGGTTCACCCGACCCAAATGCACACATTTTATTCATGCTCTTTTTACCCCTCTCCAACAAATTATGTTCTATAGGTATGGCTCTTGGACCAGTTTGACTTTGATGTCTATGAAGATCTTGATGTGGTGAGGTCACTATGGGAGTATGGTGTGGAACACATGGCTGTGAGTATCACACACTGGATTTTTTTGAACTTTTTTTAAGGGAGAAATATTGAAGGTGAAGGGCATGAGAATTGTGGAATGAACTTGAAAGTATGGGTTGTGCTCAGTTAGGTCTGGAGTTGGATAGCTTTTTTAATTTTTATTTGTATATTACATGGAACCTCACCAAGGTAGGATGGGCAGTTTGACAATGAGTTGGAGGAGTGGCTTGGGGAAAAATGTGAGGAGTGATTCCATCCATTTTTGTTATTCTCACCCTTTTTTCTTGACAATAAAAAAAACTCTTAATTTGTCAAATTTGTAAGTCTAAAATTGCCAATTTACAGATATTCATTGACAGAATCCTTTGATATGGACTGAAGTGTATTTTAAAAATGTGAGGGAGATCAATGGATTTTCGCCTAAATCCAAGGGGTGTATTTTATCCTTGAATCTTGAAATAATAATAACATAAAAAGCAATGAAGAAGCTTCTTGACATGTTTCAACCTATAAGTAGATGAAGGGCATGCTTGGACAAGTTGGACTGGAAATAGATGGCTATATTAGGTTTGAGCATGTGTTTGTTCATTGTCATTTATTATTTTCTTTCACAAAAGAAATTACTTGTTTCATTGCTGAAGGCTGGCTTATATATGGTTGCAGGTTCTTTGTGCAATCAGTTATTATTATTCATCATTTGGTTATACAGTTTTCAAGAATTAGTGGCCTTGCAGATGCTGCTTGCACCTACTCATACTTCTTCCATATCAGAGCTAGCTAATCCCCCTACTACTGGACTGTTTGATCCCGTAGAAATATCTCCCGCTGTCATTCCCCGTTACCCAAATCCCAGTGAACCTTTGCCACCTATGTACCCAACCTTTCCTACCAGATACGAGCCAGTTCTAACAGGAAAATGTCCTGTAAACTTCACTCTTATATCAAGTCTCATGGAAAAAACAGCATCTGATTGTTCTCAACCATTGGCGGCACTTGTAGGAAATGTAATATGTTGTCCACAGTTTAGTAGTTTACTCCACAACTTCCGGGGCTTCTACAGTATCAACTCTGATAAGTTGGTTTTGCAAGATGCTGTTGCTAATAATTGTTTTACAGACATCATTAATATCTTAGCTAGTAGAGGGGCAAGCAGTACGTTACCTACACTTTGCTCCGTTAAATCATCAAGTCTTACAGGAGGGTCTTGTCCAGTGAAGGATCTTTTTTCCTTTGAGAAAACAGTGAACACAAGCAAATTACTGGAGGCCTGCGGCACCATAGATCCTCTTAAAGAATGTTGTAGACCAGTTTGCCAACCTGCAATTATGGATGCTGCTCTTCAGATATCAGGAAGGCAATTGACACTCAATGAGAATAAGAATATAGTGGGTGAGCCTTATCCAATTGATTCTCTCAATGATTGCAAAGGAGTGGTTCATTCCTATCTTTCAAGGAAACTTCCGTCAGATGCTGCAAATACTGTGTTTCGAATATTATCTGCCTGCAAAGCCAACAAAGGTAGTGAGTTATGGTATTTCCTATGTTTGTTATATATAAATGGCTATAGTGGTTGTCTGTAAGTGTACAGGAACGTTATTAGATAGCAGATGTATACGGTTGTCCAGTTCTAACATTGTAAGGCATCCTTCAGGTGAATGAATAACACTAGTCATAAATGCAACGGGAGGAAAGGTGTAGGCATTCTGTTATAAGCTTAGATAGTTTATTGCATCAGTTCACCTTTTTCCTTGCTTGTCACATGGTTTCATCATTCTTGAAGATTCTTGTTTCAATTTATTTGTTTGTTTGATTTATTCTATATCATTATTTTTCAAATATATCCAGAAGGAAACAATGAATAATGGCCAGCCAAAAGATGTAACTATTAAACATCTTATTCATTTTCACTTTAGAATCTTATTCATTTTCCTCTTAAACAAACGTTGCTTATGGGAATTTTATATTTCATTTTATTTTAATCACTATGTTATTATTATTGCATGTTGACTAGTCACGAATGGGAGGTACCCACACTCATGCATATGTAGCTTTTAACCACAATCAAGAACTAGCAAGCATGAGATTTAAAACTTCAGGTTGTTGTGGTAGAGCAGAAGCAAATAATATCAAGATTAACGTTACCTGGCTTTCAGAAAGAAATATGACCAGATTTTCATTTTTTCATCTCTATTTATGTGTGTTTGATATAATTCTAATGTAGTATTTGTTGTTGCGGTTGGTTTGCTGTCCCACTATATATATGTTTTATGAATTGTCGGTGCCATTTAAGTCCTAAATGAAATAAACATTACTTGTGCAGTGTGTCCTTTAAGTTTTAAGGAGCCTTCTGAGGTTATTGTAGCATGTCGTAATGGAGCTGCTCTCAGTCCTTCCTGCTGTAGCTCATTAAATACTTACATTGCTGGAGTACAAAAGCAAATGTTAATAACAAATCGACAAGCCATAATCTGTGCAACAGTGTTCGGATCCATGTTACGGAAAGGTGGGATTACGGAAAATATTTATGAGCTTTGCGACGTTGACTTGAAAGATTTTAGTATCCAAGGTACATTTCGTGCTTTATTGTTCTTGTTTTCTGCCGTTGGTCATAGCTTTATTTTATCTGGCCCTGAACAATCTCTCTGTCTGTGGATCTACATGTGCACTGGAGCAGTATATGGACAACAAGGTTTGCTACTGTTTCTGCTTCCTTCTTTCAATCTTCATCATTACTGTTGTTGTTCTCTTAGTGTTTCATATGAAAAGATTTGCTTTAGCCTTATATTTTTTGATAAGTAAAGGTACCACATTTTATTAAAAGTACTTTGTGTTTGTGGGCTAATGCTCTTGTACTGACTGATGATAATTTTAAGGATTTGCTTTAGGCTCTTTTTGTTTCTAGTGTGAATTAGGTATTTCCTTTGTATACGTCATGTGTACTTGGACTTTGCCTATTCATGGTAATAAAATTTTCTTATTAACTATCAAAAATTAAAAGTACTAGGGTGCAACCCAAGCAAGCCTATTTTAAGGAAGGTTTGGGTAGCAAGAACTACTAAAATCGACAAAAGATGCAAATCGGGCATTGTTGTGGGGACCATAGTCCATTCCTAGAAAGGTTTAAGCATGGCTGTTTTCAACTCTGGCAGCATTCTCTCACAGTCTTCAAAGTTATGGGCATTAAGCTCCTTTTACTTAATGTGGAGCATTTGCTTTAGCATTATGGGCATTGTGTCAGCCTTGAAGATATATGTGAATGCCTGATGCTCGGAGCACATGGTTGGGAATTGGATTATGTAGTAAATGCTAGCTTCCAATTTTCGTGGCTTTTCATGAAATAACATTTATCTGGTTGCTTTGTCAAACTTCTTGTCGTGATGTCAAAATGGTAACAAGTATGTTGGATGATATTGACCATCTGAGGTGGGTTAGGGAAATTTCCTGGTACACTTTTAGGCTAGGTTTTTGTGTTTCGTTTGATGAATAATTGGATGGTGATAAAAATAGAGTTAGTATTCCTGAATGTTCAATGATTGATGATTATGTTTTTTCACATATAAAAAAAAAGGTTTTTTACTTACTTTTTTTTATAAGTTTTTTTTTAGTTAAAAAAAGGATAATTATGATTTTCATTGGAATGCAGGGTGTCTACTTCGGAGCTTGCCTGCAGATGTCGTATTTGACAATGCAACAGGCATTAGCTTTACATGTGACTTGAGTGATAACATTGCCGCCCCATGGCCTTCGTCGTCCTCAATTTCATCCGTGTCTCTTTGTGCACCTGGTAAGTTAATGAAAATATCATTTTTACCTGTTGTTTCTACTTGCAGTTTTAGAAGATTAATATAACCAATGTTAAAATTCTGAGATTAGCATATTTGGAGTTTGTTCTAGTGTGTCCATATCCTTATTGATGTTATTGAATTTTGCAGAGATGTCATTGCATACACTACCGACATCAGAGGCTTTAAAAAATTCTGGTGTGTGCCATTGCTTTGTGCAATTTCCAGCTCTCTTAAATTTAGTATATCATTGGTTTTCACATGCACAAAATGTGATGAAAATAAAATGATGCATAAAAAAAACATATTGCCTCATGTATGCGAGATGTTTGAGTTGCGACTTCTGCACTTATTAGTAAAGATTTATACTTAAAAGAAAAGGATGTGCGATGTTGATTATTTATGAAAATGGAAGTATTGGTGGTGTCTAGCGTGCTGGAATTCAGATTTGGCACCGATTCATATATCACAGAGGATTTTATACATATACAAAAAGTAACATCATTTACATTTACATTATTAGTTTTTTTCAGTTCCCACGTACCATTGCAAATACAAAATTTTAATTGAAACACATGCACGCACACACCAACATGTTAAACAAGTTTTCATCAGATGAGCATTTTGATATACCCATAGTTCACTTTACCTTTTATGCTTGCAAAATATGAAGATGATTGAAGATTATGAACTGTCTCATCTGTAAAATGTTGATATTTCACTTTGTTTTATATTTTCTTGGATTCTGGGGAAACGTCATATTTGAGATTTTCGTACTTGAATGGTGAGATAGATGAAAAGCTTCAAAATCCCATTTAAGAGGACCAAGATCTTTCCTACGGAACTGTTTGCCAAGATGTTGCTTTCATTTGATGAATAGAAGAAGAAGACCATTGCACTATAAAACCAATAATTTGATTAGTTTTTTTTTTTTTTCTTTTTTTTCCGAAACTTATTTATTGTCCAAGAGGAAATGACATTTGATTACAATGCTATAATAATGCAGGTTGTGGTGGTGGTGAGTTAGAACTGCTGGTACCCATTTTTTCATTGTTTATTTTCAGTACATTGTTGTACTGAAGGAGATTTTGCTTGGGTTGAGCTGGCTTGAGGTTGGAAATTGGTTGTGGATTTTTTGCATGTATATTTTGAATAGCTTCCATGTATAGTAGCCTTGCTTTGTTTTATCCGCTCGTCTGGCATCTGCCCATTCCTTTTTAAGCTGTTACTCTCTACTCCATGCATTAGGTTGCCAATCCATCGAGTATACATATGCTTATGCTGCACAACAGAGTAAGCCATACGCAAAATTTTTCTGTACTTAATATAAAAATAAATATTTTTTCCTGTTTTCCAATTAAATGCAAATTACACGAGCTAAACCCGGTATACATAATGAGAAATGATTTCGCTACATAGAGATGTTATAAAAGTAAACGTACAAATTAACTTGACTTGATATGGTACGTTAGATTGTAAAGTCACTTATATTGTAAAATAAATCTAATGTATCATGTGAAGTCAGGTAAGTTTGTAAATTTATTTTTATGAAATCTTTTTGTGGTTGTTGTATTTATACACGATGTATATATATATATATATATATATATATGAACCTCACGAAGGAAAAACAAGGCAATAAAAATAGACTATTTGTAAAGATAAAGAAAAAAAATTGTCTAGTTACCTGTACCGATAAACGGTACAGATGGTTCGGACCGATCATTGTAATTTGGGGTTTTTTTTTTCTTTTTCATATAATTTTTAAACATCTTTAAATATTTTTTTAAAAAATATATATAAATTTATTAATAATCACTTCCTTAAAGAAAAAAAAACCAAAAAAAGACAAACAAACGTGTATAGGATGTTATGGAGTGTTATGGAGTGGGAAGGAGAAAGGGTTGGCAATTGGGGGACGATCATTCCAAAGTCATGGACTCAGAAATAGGAAAAAGACAGTCTGGTGGGTAGCTTTTAACGGTGTCTGCTCTTTGAACCTTTTTTTTTTAAAATATATTTTTTCTGTGTACTTTGTGTATTAAGACTGTCTTTCTGTACATTTTAAAGAAGGCATGTCAATTAAGTTTATTCTATTTTAGAGGAAAATTCTATACTTTGTATTAAAATTCCTATTAAGAGAGCACTTTCTTTTACCATATGCCTGCCCAATAACTGGTTTTTAGAGAAAATGCGCGTTGAATCAAAATATAAAAGAAAATTTAAATTTAAGACTAATTTCTTAGATTAAAAAAAATGTAAGATATTAAAACAAATCATAGGCGGACAAATTCTCCCATATAAAGAATGAAGTTAAAATTAATTTTTGAATTTAATTAAATCCACATGGATTGAATATTATAGTTTTGAAGGGAAATATATACATTGCGTGGGCTCTAAAGAGTTAGATGCGGTTTAGATAGTGAAATGAAATGATATAGTTTTAGGCATAGTTTGTTTTTAGAAAATTCTTTATCTCATCTAATCATTACAATTTTTTCAAATTTCTACACAAAATAAAATAAACAATTCAACTTTTTCAAATTCAAAAACAAAAATAATATTAAAAAAAAATATTTTAACAATATTTTATTCATTTTTTAACTTTAATTTCAACTCATATGATCTGCGAAAACAAATGAGGCTGACGAAAGTTGAAAGTTGAATAAAATATTGTTAGAATATTATTTTTTTAATATTATTATTATTTTGAGATTTGAAAAAGTTGAATTGTTTATTATATTTTGTGTGAGAATTTGAAAAAATTATAATAATGAAATGAAATGATATAAAGCACTTTCACTATCCAAACGGAATTAGGGCATATAATTTTTAAATAATATGTACCCGAAATGCGTATTTACTAATTTTTTTTGTGTATTGAAATATCTAATTTAATCGAGTAAGTCGGCCTTATTCAATCAAAACTTAGAAAAACTTTATATAGATTTTGAAAAATATTTTAAAAGTACCATGTGGATTCATTGGCCCTTAAACCAGGTGGATCTTAAATTATTAAAAATGCATATTAATTTATATAGATAATTTTCCAAAAGAAAAAGGAAAAATAAGTTTATGTTATTCAGGATTTTCTTTCAACACTAAAAAAATTCTCAAACTATAAGTAGTATTTAAAAGGAATCCAGATATACATCAACCGTCACTCTTCAAGTAGGTTGATGAAAATAATTTCTCATTTAAAAGAGCATTGCTATTTATAAATCTCACACACCACACACCATACACCATAATTTTTTTTATTTTTTAAAAGTTTTTTTGGTTTTATTCTTCTTAAAATAATTGAATTTTTCTATTCATCATCCATATACTATATATTTGATAAGAGAAAAAATAAAAAAAATTACAAAAATGATGGTGTGTGATATATAAGGCTTATAAATAGAATTTTTCGTATTTAAAAACGTTTCGATTAGGATACAATGACGTTTTTATTCATAAAATTACAATTAGTTAAAATGAAGTATGTACGGTTCTGCTTCTAAAACCCCTCGTCTCCTTTCAAACTAAAACCCTAGCCCCCTTTCTCTCTGGCTCTGTGCAACCCCCAGAATCGATCGATATGGCGAATGCAGAGTTTTTCCAAACGGATTGCGAGTCGATTTTGTCACAAATTAAGCACCAAGAGAAGCAGATGAGACTCAAAAGAAGGTCAGTTTTTTTTTTTTTTTTTCCTTTTAATATCCTTTTTGGCATTTAAATTTCCTTTTCCTTTTATATATGATTGTGCTTGTTAAGAGTGTGTTTCTTTTATAATCTTGTTCCGGATTTTCCGCGATCAAAATTTCCTTTTTTTGTTATGTTTGTATTCGTGAAAACTGAGAAGTTATGTTTTCCTCCACAAAGGAAAAAATAAATAAATCGAAGGCACTTTGCAAATGTATCGGTTCTTCTGATTGAAGTTTACTTTTCCAGAATTACTCTAAAGACTTTGAGTAATAATGTGAATTTGAACGAGTTAGGGGCGTGGGTTCATTGTATCTTATGCGAATACTTGTCTACAATTGATTAGTCTGCTGCTTTCTCTTTAAAATGTGCATATGCCATTGTTTGTTGGGACATGATATTTCATGTATGAGCTTATCAAGCCAAATTTATCATATGAAATTGATGCAGATGGTTGATGGGGCTTCCTACATCCAAATCTGAAAGAAAGCGTTTTGAAGAACCTGAGTTTTTGAAACAGAGGTGAGTGTGACAATTATATATCTTATAACTCTGTTTGTTTCTTTTGATTATTGGCTGAAGCCCATTTTTTACATATTAGACTAATGGTTTTCATGTTGTCTCAACAGGACTTTACCCGAGTCTTTGCTTAGGGAAGATGATGTAAGTTTTCTGTGGTAGAAATCGCTTTTATACTTAATGGGTGTTCTTGATGGATAAATAAACTATGCATGTAGAGCATCATGGCATGGTGCGTTTAGAAATCGCCTTTATGCATTGTTGTGTCTTCATTTTGAGGCAGTTGTTAAATAAATACTATGAACGGCCATATCTTATTATTGAGTCAGTTCAATAATGAGGTTGGTTGTTATGATATCTTGCTTGTAAGGTTTCGGAGGCTTAATAATATGATTCTCCATTGTTGGGTCCCTGCTATCTGTCCAATTTTGCATTTTACATTTTGGGATACACAATATTCCCTCCTGTAAGCTGATGATTTCCTTAATATCTTATTTTCAGATATTCTACGAGACCATAAGAATGCGTATAGAAGAGGCCTTTGGAGCATGTAATGCTGAAGGATGGCACAGTGTTAATGAAGATCATATGGTATCGTCTGGCATGCGCAGTATAACAAGAAAAATTATGTCACACCTTGATGATTTGACCAATAAGGGGCTATATCTTGTTGCCATGGTTCTTACAAGAGGCTCTTGCGAGTTTGAGAAAACTCGTTGGAAGATGAAGAAGGTAATTAAAGATCTTCTTCCAAAAGTTTTGGGAAGCAGAAATCACAGCCATCAAATTAGCATATGCAGACAGCTATCTCAACTTCTCAGTGACCCAAAAAATTTCCGAGAGAAAGGTTTGAAATTTTTTATGTCTAGATCCCAATCCCATCATGCTGCTGTGAAAAAGGTCCTATCTGGACTAAAAAACTTGCCTTGTGAGATCCTGATTGCGATGTACAGGAAGCTTAAAGGTTCCCAAGCAGGCACGCCTCAATTATTGCCTCGCAGACATGGATGGGGTCGAGATTATTTAATTAAACAAGTGAGGAAATATAGCGAAAGGATGCTTTCAGAACTTGGTGAAGGGGACGAGTTACAAGAGCCACTAGCCAAAGCAATGTCAGTACCTGGCTTGCTGCTAAAGCTAACACCAGGTTTTCAAAATTCCTCTGTGATAGAGTTTTACCCATTCTCTTCTGAAGTAGAAAGCCTGCAGAATGAGATAGCAAAGGCTATTTTGTTACTGAAAACAAAGGTTAGGTTACCAGTGCTGAAAAACTTGCAACTTTTATTAGACCCGAATGCCAAAGTATCAAATCGATGTTTACGGACAGCAATTAGGAAAATGTTGACTGAATATCTCTTTGAGTGCAGTGAAATGGATGCCATTCCAAAGCCTATATTGGAAACTCTTGCTATTATCAATAGTACTTGTAAAAAAAAAATCAATAGTAATTCTCAAAGTACACTGCTTGGATGCTTTAGTAAGGAGAAAGTTGAAGAAGAAGTAGAATGTATATTGAGTGTGAGCGCTCTGACAAAGCAGATTGTGTTGGATTTGCTGCCTGACCATGACTTTGATCAAGAATTTACCGATGCCTATATGGAGGAATTAGAAGAAAGTGATGATGGCAATGATGGCTGGCTCCTGGAAGATAGAGGCTGTCAGAGTAGTAGGTCTCGCTATACTGATTCAGTTGATGAAGTAGAAAGTACTGGAGAGTCAATACCATTCAATGTCAACCCACCTACCTCTACGACCAACGAGAGCATCTCTTCCTCCCCATTTACCCCCCAAAAAGACTTAAATGGTGGTTCTGTTGAGGGACTTGAACCTAACGATTTTAGTGGAATAGATTTTATCAATCCTAGTAGAATCCTTCCTTCCTCTTTATCCTGGAAATCAAGATTTCATAGCAGGATGGTTGACGTGGATATGAACCATAACAAAGTTGAAGGTATTGGCAGATCTTTCATGCCTACAGATGGCAATTATATCCCCTCACCTGTTTCAGCAAACCAAAGGTGCGAGAGATGTGAACCTGAATGCAATTCTGGAATAGCTCCGGCAAACACTCCACCTTTCATTTCTTCGAACTTTTCATGTGGGGAACAAACAGCTAATAATGACAAGCAAAGTAAATGTAAGAACCAATACCTTGCCATCCAAGAAGTTTGTGACGAAACTAGTATGGTTGCCTACAACCTCATTGGTCATTTGCTGGAGAAGCTAGCACAAACAGAAGGCTTAGATTTGGACTGGAGAGACCATTTGTATTTACGAGGTGATAATTCTATGGAAGAAGATTCTCTAGGTATCGGAAGTATCTTTTTCCCTTCTTTTCAATTGAGCTCTATGATTACCGAGAACAATCCTCAAGGGGGGATGATCATGACATTTATTTATTTATTATTATTATTTATATAACATATTGCAATTACATGTAAGAGATTATTTCTCTGTATGTCATCTGCTTTTTTTTTAAAGGATAAAATTGTGACCCAGCCTGCCGTGATTGTTGATCCAAGAATTGAAATACAAACATCTAAAAACAAGTTGATGGTATGCACGATATAGGTTGTGGATCTTGCAGGCCTGTTAGATTTCAATTCAAGTTTAGAACTTACTGTGGCGGAGTATTTCATGGACAAGGGATCTGAACAAACATTAGAAAAGCCAAAAAGATTAAAAATTAAAATGGATGTGTAAGAAAAAATAAGGATTTCACCATAGGTGTTATGTGTATATCAGAAGTACATTCTTGTACATGCTTAAAAGTTGAAGGTGGTCAATAGATGGATTTAAACCAATAATATCATGCTATATCAGAAGAAAGGCTGAAAGGGTCTCTTGATCTTGCGTGGTTCCAAGTTGCCAGCTAATGTTTGTTATCTCTTTCCTTTTCATATTCTAATATGCTTAAAAGGAACATATTTGATGATGTTTCCCATTTACATTTGCAGTGGGAGAGGAAGGGCAGAATCTATCTGAGGCATACAATGGAGGTTCAGTTGTTGTCCGAGTAGTTGAAGAGCAGATACCTTCCTTTCCTAAGAGGTATTGTTACTTATCCATTAAGATCTGCTTAAGGCAGGATTGGTGTGACCTAGATGAATAAGTGCAATTGTGCGCCCAACAGAAGTAAAACATACATTTTTTATAATATATAAATAGTTCTAATGGAAAGATTCATAATATATAATTTAAGAAGTTAAACTTTTATTACCCAATTTTACTTGTAAATAATATATAATTTAAAGAATTTCATATAACAAATTAGTACTTTGAACTGTATATTTTTCAAAAGATTGAAAGAGCACGATTTAGGCCTTCCTGAAAAGCATAAGAAAAGCATGCCTCATGCATGCATTGGTGAATGCACTTTCACGTAAGGTATCAAAACCACTTTACTCTTGGAACTCTATGTTCTGCTCTTTAAGAATGCCTAGTTGTGCTTTTAACAACACCGGGTAGGATGTTTATTCTCTCACTTTCGAGTTAGTCTTAATGCGATTAATCATTAATATCAAATTTTAACTGTCTTGTTGTAAGTCTGATAATTAGGCTTGATTCAAGTCAAGCATTCCGTTAATGGAGTGAAACTGTTTATTCTATGTTTCTAGCTGAGCTAACTTAGAACATTGAAAGGATTTTGTTAGATTACTTTGTGGAGTCTTTAAAGAAAATTATGCAAAATAAAAATACAATTGGAATCATTCTCATAAGTAGGAGTAACCTTTTTGTTCTACGAGTGCAGTGGAATAGAGAAAGTGAAGAAATTGTTGGGCTTATGATAGCATTCTTTGAGGCTTGGGTGGTCATTTTCAGAGGTCCTGACGGTTCTTTGGAATGCCTTTGCATTCTTTTACCAGCTTGCCCATCCCTTCTGAGTTCTGACATAGAGGTAAGTGTGCTGTTTGTGATCCTCCTTCGAAGCATTGACATCAATAGAGTTCAGTTGTGGCAGTGTGACAGATGACTGTTGCCCGTAATACAGGTCACGTTCTACATCTCATGGGTTTTGAGCTTCATCTCACTTGGATGGAAATCCAAATGAAGAAACCCAGATTTGAATGATGGCAGTGTTCCTACGGTTGCCCAGAACTGGTGTAGGAGTGTGTCTGATAATTGGGTAACCGCAAATAGCGCAGATGATAGTTTGAATATGCTTTTCCGTCTGTAGGTAATTAAGGATGTTGTCGGTAAGTCTTTTAAAATATCATCATTTTAAAGCCATATGACCCGATTCTCCAAACGGAAAATCTGAGTTCAAAACCCCCCACCCCTTGTATAAAAAAAAAAAAAAAAAAATCATCATCATTTCATTGTTTCCTAGTATAGCATTATTTGATCGAAGAACTATTTGTTAGATGATTAAAAAAATTTACTGAGTATCATGTTTAAAGAAGAAATTGTTGGTTAAGTCTTCGTGTTTTGATCGAATTAATTTACATTTTTCATTCCGTGTTTGCATGTGGGATTTTCGTCGTGTTGGTTTCATAAATTCATATCAAGAACTGTTTTGCATTAGCTGTATCTCGTTTGGTAAATCAAATCAATTATATTTAAAATTTAATTTTTTTCTTATGGATTACATATTTTATTCACTTTTTTCAAAGTGATTACACGGTGGTTGTACAATTCACAGTTGTAAATATCTTTTCTCTAAAAGATAGAGTGAGACGAAAATTTTACCATGACTTAAATAGTTGAGTATTACAAACTAGGTAATATATATATATATATATATATATATATATATATAAATGATCAATCAGGGGCACACTTGTCGTGCATACAATTTTTAAAAATCTAAAAAATCCAATAAATATTTCGTCAGTGAAATATATTAACAAATTACAAATGCTTAAAATGAAAAGAACTAGATTTTATTAAAAAAACGATCAACTTCATTAAAGTTATAAAACTAAAAATAGGCAAAAATCAAAATAATATAACGAAAAAAAAAGATTTAAAAAAAAAATAATATTAAGCTTCTTTTCTCCACAAAGTTGATTATACTCCTTTTTTCAGTTTTTTAATTTTTTTTTTAATTTTTTTCTAACATTAAAATTTTTTTTTTCTTTTTAATTTCATAAGTTTGGTTTTTGTGTATAAAAAGCTGAATGATTATATATGACACGTGCCTGTATGGTATTAGACAATTGCCACATAAATGACTTTATTTAATGAATTAACAGAATTGGGACCGAGAAAAAAAATGATCAAATTCTAGGGACCATTACAGTAATTTTTCTAGTATTTTTAGATCCTCTTTAGTTTAAGCTCAGAGTTCGGCAGTTGCCTGAAGATAGGATTGCGGAACTAATGAGGCTCGAGTTCGAATCGCAAAATTGGATCGGATCACATGGTTTGTGGGCTAGAGAGATGGGTAAGTTGAAGAGCCTGACATGTTAAAAGACTGCAAATTCAAACTGGAATTGAAGCGCGAGCTAAAAATAACTTATGGCCAACATTTCATTATTTCACTAAAAGATTCATATAGCTGAGATCTCAAGCCTCAGTAGTTTGGACAGCCCATTTATCCCGATGACCCACAACAGCAAGGACTTACAAATGACTTCACACAGTAGAGAGAGAGAGAGAGAGAGAGAGAGAGAGAGAGAGCTTCATCTCAAGCACCACATTGCAATTGCATCACTTGTCCGCGTCATTTTCCCAAACATTGTCCCAACCACCACTTGGAGCTGCCTTTGCTCCTTCAATGTAGTTCTGGTTTGCGTGGGGATTGTGAGGTCCAGGAAGTGGAAGTCCATTGGGGCCCGGTGGCTGAACCATCTTGTGCTTGGTTCTAATGCCCAGAATCCTCAACACAAATCTAGCTAGCTCTCCGTACAATAAACCAGAGCGATCAAAAAGCTGCAACAAAAGCCCATGTTAATACTTTGATGGTGCTAATCATACTCGGCTGTCAAATTACATTGACCGAATTGGTTATACAAAATCAAATTATCTCATCTCATATAATCATTAAAAATTTTCTAAACTCACACAAAATATAATAAATAATTCAATTTTTTCATATCCCAATACAAAAATAATATTAAAAATTTATATTATAACAATCATCTTAGACAACTTACATTCCGAGGATATGATACATAATGAAACTTTCAAGTACTTTTTAGTTTGAAAAGCACTGTCACAAATATCAGTCAAAGAGGCTACAGTAGCTTAAATGGATTATATCTTCTGGATCAGTCTTTTGAATCATAAATGCAATTGAAGAAATGTCTTCTCCTGAAGTCATATCAAGTGGTGCTTACTAAAGGCTTATATTCTGCCAAGTAGAGCTATTACGCAAAAACTTAGAACATCCCAAAAGCTGCGCTAAAAGTCGGCCTTTTCAACTCAAATCTTAATGATGACCATATATTGATACAAACGTCAGTGCGCAAAAGCTATCACATATTTGCCCAGTGGTAACTAATATGAAGAAGATGAGAGGTGGTTTTACTTTATTTCCATAAAAAAAATGCCATAAAAGAAAAACAAAAAAATGGATGCCGATTCTACCAGAATTCACACAGTATATGGCCAAATGAAAGGAAACAGGATGGAGAAAACACCTGAAGCATTGCAGTCATAAACATATGAAAGGCCTGTGTATTCTGGTCTATGAGAATCGAGATCCTACCAAAAAAGTTTACCACACCCTGCATCTGCAACAAAAGAAAGTCCAATAATAAGTAACAGCATAACCGAAATATTTTTTTTTTTATAAGTAAATAAGCATAACCGAAATATTCTCACCCAAAATTGAAAAATGAAGGGAAAAGAGAGTATATTACAACAATCATGGGCTAGTATAACTCCTCACAATGTTCAGCACAAAAACGATCTTCATATAAGGTTGATTAACCATCGCAACGACATAAACAAATAAGAAATCAATTAACAAAGAAGCTAGACACATCTGAAGCAATCCATTAACATCATGGTCAGAACTAAATGCCCTTTTCTAGTAATAAGTAAAACGGCAGATAGAAAAATGTGAACATATGGAGGCAATTTTATATTTGTCAGACACATTTGAGTTACCAACTTGAAATGATTTTGAGTACTAATCATCTGGAGAGGTTTTAAGAAACCTTTTATCTGGTATAGTCATCTGACGAATGCCCTTTTTCCTTTCCTTTTTTTTTTTTTGGCAGGATTGAAGATGGTAAGATTTGAATTTTAAGATTAATCATAACTCCATCTAAATACCTAGGCCATTGGCCAAACCCAAGGGCAAGTCTGTCAGACTTCATATATAAGGAAAAAAACTACCTATAGGTACTATGTGCACGATGTGCTTGTCATCCTACCTATAGAAAGAATTAAACTAGACAAGTATATGTCTTACCACCCGAAGAGCTGAAATCCAAAACCCTGGAGGAGATGGAGGAGCACCATATGGATTATTTGGATCTTCAACTCCATCAGGACCACCCATACCCATTCCATAACCACCCATACCCATTCCATAACCACCCACGGAGCCTCCAAAACCACTATTATACATCCCACCTCCATACATGCTGGAAGATCCATAAAGCCCTCCATAACCTCCCCTATTCATGTTGTTACCGTACATACCCCCACCATACATTCCCCCTACACCACCATATGAACCTGAGCCATACATTCCAGAACCATAGCCAGAGTTGTAGCCCACATTAGAGCCATAACCTGTAGATTTGGGGGCAATTTTCAAAAGATCCAGAAACAACCATAAAAAAGGAGAGGGAAAAGAAAAGGAAAAATATTTCCATTAGAGATCAGTAAGTACCTCCATAGTTGCTAGTTCCATGACTCTGCTCCCAAGGCCTCGTGGGAACAGGCCTGCTAAGGGCGTTCCTGTTAATAGCAGCATTCTGACCAGAAGTAGAAACTATTTCTCCTGGTTTTGCAGTTCCTGAAGCCTCAACTACATCACTCGTGCTGCCCCCTGATGGGGGTTTAAAAGGTGCAGGGCCAGTTGAGCCACCTGCTCGCTCCCAGGGTTTTGGTGGAGGGCTATTAGCTGCAAAATGTAATAACATGAGTTAATTTTCAAAAGTGTTGCTATTTTCGAAAGAAAGGGTTGACTGATGACCTCATCTTAACCAAGCAAAGCGTTCAAACAAAAAAAATGACCACAACATATTTCCAAGTACCATCTGATTGTGTGAACGTTACTAGCATTCAACAAAAACCTAAACGTCAGAGCATTGATATATGTGGGAAAACACTTCCAGGGCAGTAAAGCATCATGTTTTCCAAGCATCTTCAACAGATATTCAAATAGACAGTCAACTCAGGTTTAGTAATATACGATTCCAACATTTATCACAGAATATATAGTTTATATTACTGTCTAATAGAAAATTGAGGAAAACCGCTACCTTATTAACAGTACCTCTCATGCAAATACTAGAAACTAGGATGCCTCAAGTGAAACTATACCCAAATCTCTTGCAAGACAACTTATATCTATGCCCAAACCAGAATTCACAGATGCATGAATCGAAAGAGCAGCTAACCTAGAAGTCCAACAAAATTCTTATATTTATGCATGTGCGTGCATGGCGTAATGCTACAAACCACTTTCATTCCACTATATGAAATGTGACACTTTTATCACCCTTGGATCCTCTATTGTCTTTCAAGAAAAACTCAATGATTGATGGGCAATGCCACATCATCAAAGTAGGATAAAAGTCGGATGAAAGTTTTTACTTGTCAAACAAAAAAAATAAAAGAAGTCGGATGAAAGTGTGGTATATAGAGTTTTTGAAGTGTATTTTCCTGCACGGAAGGTTTCATTCCGCGTGGGAAAGATTTTCTAAGAGAAAAATTTACCTTGGAAACAAGCGGGGCAATAAAACTACTCGCAGCACGTAGTCAGATGTACGCACATCGATATCAAATCGAATCAAACAAACTGAATCAAATCTTTTTTTTTGTAAATAAGAAAAAAAACTGAATCAAATCTTTTGGCTCTGGAAAGAACAAAACAAAAGAATCAGAAGATTTGTTCTTTAGAGAATATGGAAAGCCGAAAGCCGATTGTTCAAAACTCTGATTACTTTCGTTTTCCATAATTCTCTCGGCGACCAGACACAGCCTGACTTCAAAGTTCAAACCGAAAGTTTTGGAGAAAAATAACTAAAATTCAGCTAATTGAAAGTTAAATCCAATATCAGAGTAACTCATCGGAACCCCCAAAGTAATCAATCAGTAATCCAAAAAATAAAAACGTTACGAATACAAAAACCAATAAATTGAATATGAGAGAGAAGAATTAGAGGACTTTACGAACCGGACGGCGGGCGATTGGAGTCCATGGGGATTGCAGAGAAGCGGCATAAAGAGATAACGGACGTAGGTTTTTGCTCTCTCTTTCCTTCTATTCACCCAAAGCACTTTCTTTTCTTCTCGTCGGTACACGACAATACATGTAGGTTGTTGTTTTGGACAAAGCTGTATCTGGATCGTCCATCTTTTGGACCCCAGTCATTTCATATAAAGATTGCGCTCTCCAACACATTATCAACTATCTCATCTAATTATTATAATCTTTTTAAATTCTTATACAAATAAAATAAAAAATTTAATTTTTTAAATTCTAAAATAAAAATAATATTAAAAAATATATTCTAATAATATTTTATTCAATTTTTAATTTTAATCTGAACTCATCTCATCTATAAAAATAAATGAGACCTATAAATTTGTTTGGAAAAGTTTCCGCCTCAAAATTTTTATTTCATTCTCAAACATCATTCAAATACAAATACTTTCAAATTAATTATTATAACTTTTTCAAACTAATTATTACAATTTTTCCAAATTTTCAAACAAAAGATAAAAAACAATTTAGTTTTTCAAATCTTTAAGTAAAAATAATATTAAAAAATTATATTCTAACAATATTTTAATTTTATAATATTTTTTATTCAACTTTTTCTCTCTTATTTCCTAAAATTTCATAAAATATTAACTCAAATTATCTCATTACTATTCACAAACTATCTTACTATGATTTACAAAATTCTCATTTTATCCCACTATCCAATCTTGTTCGACACAACTACCAGATGCACAATTCTTTTTTTTTTGGTAAAAATTGTTATTTTACAAGCAAGCTCTAATTGCTTCCATTTAATTAATATGTAATTTTTTTAATTCTTTTATTTAAATATACATATTTTAAGTATTAAGATATAAAGATAAAAATGATAAATCACATATTAATTAGATGAATGTATGCAATGTAAAAGCATTTTCAATAGCTTATGTATTATACAAGAAATGTAAATTATTTAAAGAATTGTTCAAAAGAGGAGTTTCATCCAATTGTGTAAAAGGAAATCTAAATACAATTTGTTACAGTAACCCACTACATATAGTGGGTACTGTTTATCCTGTAAACATTTTCTTATATTTATATTTCATTTACTCTCTCATTTTGTTTTATTTAAATTTTCACCATGTAATCAAATTTTTTTTATTGTTCATCATTTAAAATACTTCTATTTTATTTTCTTTTAAAAATAATTTTTATCCAACTTTTTTCATATTTTGTTTTTATTTTTAATTTTTATTTAGCTTATATATTTTTATTTAGTGTGTATAGGACTAAATTATATAACATAGTATATAAAAATATATTGCAAATATATATGGATTTTGTAAATTTATTGGTAGAAAGGAAATATTTAAAAAAAATAAAAAAAAAAGATTATTTAAATGATATGAATAAAAAATAGATGAAATATATATAATATATTATAAAAATCAGTATGTAAAATAAAAAAAATAAAATTTGGTAATATGTTTTAAAAGATAAAATAAAATATGAGATGTTTAGGCCCCTATATTTTTAGAAGCGTAATATTAAAAAATATCAAAACATTCCATATTTTTAATTAGTGAAAGGGGAGGATCCACTTCTGGATCCTTGTCCGTCATTCTCTAGGCCGAAGGCATGTTTTGAAATCAATTTCATTCCATTTTATCTAACTCATTTTTTTTCTAAACAATATTTAAATACAAACACTTTTAAATTAATCACTATAATTTTTCTAAACTTTCAAAAAAAAAAAAAAATCAACATTTTCAAATCTCAAAATAAAAAAATTATATTCTAACAAAATTTTAACTTTATAATTTTTTTTATTCAATTTTTTCTTTCATTTGCCAAAACTTAAATTATCTCACTATCATTCACAAACTATCTTACTACTATTCACAAAATTCTCATATCATCTTATTTCCGAGCATCACTTATTGTATTAATCCAAAACAGAAAAGGAAGGTTATGACTCTTGAAAGGGCGAGAAAGAAAGAATATGAAATTTCGAGAAATTAGAGCCTTTTCATGCGATTCTTAGGGAAAAATACTTAACCCAAAGTAAATATTTTATATGTAATTAATTGACCTACAGTGCTACACATTCGTTTCACTTGAGCAATCTATCTTCAGAACATCAAAAGAAAAATTACCAAAAAAAGAGATGGACATAAATGAAGTTAAAATCCCTAGTCATTGTGTTAACATAATCTCGTACTAATGGTCATGTTCTCTCAACACATCTAAAGACTACATCCACCCACAACATAATTTCATTCATATGAGATCAAAATACCTGCTGAACTGCTAACAAGTCAAATGTTTTTTCTTCCTCATGTCCTAAAACACAAAATCAACAGCTCCAAGCCAATCTAATTCTCGTGTAAAACATATACAGACTGGGATTAGATCTCTGCAGAGCAGTATACCGGGACACTTCTAAAGCTACAGCCTTTATTGCAAATTCTACCATATACAGACCTATATATAAGAAGATACATGGGCAACCCCCAATATGCAAGAGCTCTATCGGTACATTTCAGAGGAGGAGTTTCTTTGAAATATGGCAACAAATTTAACCCACAGTGATGACCCATCTCATAATTGGCATTTGGCAGTGCAGGGGATGTAAGGAAAAAAGCACTAACTTTTATGAGACATCGGGCTCATATCTACAGAACCCCTCCTACCTTCTCAGAACTCCATGCATGTGAACTAGAACCACCTGTTGGAGCGTGGAGAGATTGATCAAAATACTACAAAATCCAGACTACTCAAATACCACTCACCGAGTTGACTATTATCCTCATACTATGATCCTCCATTCAAGAAACAGTTGCTACTGCCAGAGCTGCTTATAGTACAAGGCACATCACGAACTAGGAACTTCACATTATGTGTGCCGATATCATCCAAAATCTCAAGACACTCTTGAAGATCTGAATCGTTCTCTAGCATCACCCATTCCTCTTCATCATCTAAATACTTTAGCTGGAATATCCCGTTTTGTAACTTGAACCTCTTTGCAACTTCTTCATACAGTTGGAAAAACCCAGCTGAAGGCTCAAACTTGAACCGGATTGTATCTTCTCTATAAGTAGCTTTCACAGTAATTTTGGATCCACCATCAACACAGCTTGTTTTGACTTTAGAATGCTTCTGCTCCTCAAAGCTCTGAGAGCTTGATGAACTACCATGCATCATTGAACCAGAACCGTCTGATGAGTCTGTCAAACTTGAAGAAGTAGGCTGGTTATGTTCAACAATCCCAGCATCCCCACCAACTCCAGTATGCATTTCGTTGGCAGCAGCCAAGGAGATGGAGCTTCGAGGCGCAAAGTGGGAGTCGGAATCTACTAATTTCAAGCTACCCCTTTTCAGACCCCATTTTTCACCTCTATCCACAAGATAAGAGCCCAAGGTGGCATTTTCTGAAGAAGTCGGAGGAGCAGTTTCAAGGCTAGCCAGCCGGCATGATACAGCATCTATTGCAGCTATGTTTGAATCTTCACCACAATCAAGCCAAGAGACACTGGGTTTATCAAGTTCACCTTCACAAGCATTGATAGCGAGCTCACTTGAGGGCCCTACTTGGTTTCCCATAGAACAGTCATCCACTTCGGGCTTGATTAGAGAACTCACGCCAGGTGTTGAAGGTACTGAAACTGCATTTTGGGTAGCAGGCATGGCATTTTTTACACACATATCTGTGTCCTGGAAGAGGAGACCTTTCTGTGAATCAGATTCCTGGGTTGTGGAGCCTGATGCAACAAATTCCCCAGTGGTTGGGTCAAACTTCAATCCTCCCTCCACCCCCTGAACAGAATCAAGCACAGTCTGTATTTTCCTTAACGAACGGTTCACCTTATTTATCTTACGGGAGGGCCATCTTGAAATTCCATGTTGTCTGCATATTCTTTTGAGAGTAGTGGGGCAAACTACACACACAAAGAACAAAGAACCAATGTAAATCAAAGTCATACGGAAATGAAGTGCACATAGTTATATTTAACATTAAAAAAATGTTTGTTCATGAAATGGCAACAGTAGGACCTCTACAAATGTTTTTTCTTTGTTTCTTTTCTTTGTTTCTTTTTTTTTTTTTTTTTTTGGGGGGGGGGGGGGCATGTTGTTAGTGGGTTCTATAAAAGATTATTACTACAACTCTTGGTCTTTCAGATTGTTACCCAAGCTCTGAAGTTAACATTACTAACCAAATCCTAATAAGAGTTGTCCACGTGAACTTTTCAATTCTAAACAATAGAGACTACTGTTATAGCATTGTTATAACAACATAATGAGCACTAAATAAACTTCTCCAATGCTTGGACGGACTAGATGTTAGTGGGCGTTAAGAAATGATACGAGAAAGCCCAAAAGGTCACAACTTTTATGCATGACCCCCCCCCCCCCCCCCCCCCAAACATCTACCCTAATTTTCAATAATATACAAGAAATATACACACATGGACAATAAGTGTTTTTTTTCTTTTGAAAAAGAAAACCATATCTATTTTATTGCCTGTTTTTCTGAAATTTTAAATCCTCTCTTTAACTTGATGATTACTAAAGCTTAATAACTCAGGATAACTGGATCAGTCTTTAGGAAATGTCCACACTGTTAATAGCAACCTCTTAGTTAGGTTTCCGCAGCTGGCTTTTCTTATTTTGTACAGATTAGACTTTCCAAAATAGGGGTAGCGTGTACAGCTAGGGGATTGAGAGAAAATCTCGGTTGTAATTAGAGGAAAATGCTTTTATATCTTGCTGTATGGTTTCTATATATATGAAAGGTCTCAAGACATGAAGGTCATTCAGACAAATTGACACACACATGGATAACAAATCTCACCGCCTATGCTTTTTGCGGCATCCTTAAGACTCCCAGAGAAGTATTGCTGAAGAACATTTAAGCTCACATTTTTCTCTGCTGTATTTCGCTTTTTCTCCTGCCTTCTTGATCCACTTCTCGCCTGCAAGATGTATAAGAAACAGTTAAAAAACCGATCCCACAAGCTCTTCCAAATCACGCACAAAGAAAACCCAGAATACTTGCTAGAAGTAAGAATAGACGCTTTGAAGTAGGTATTAACATATATACATCCAGTATAAATAATGTCACACGGCATAACAGTACACACAGCACAACAGCTACTGCAGAGCCACAACAGATTGTAAACCATACACTGCAAAACAGATTCCCTCGCACTGCAGAGTAGATGGTTGGTCTCTGCTGTGATATAACAAACTTTTATTCTTTGATTCTCTTGCAAAAGTCTATATATAGACCACTGTGTACTTTTATCTATTATCAAGGAAAGTTTTCCTACATTCCGGTGTTATTTTCTTTATTACTCTGATTCTCAACATGGTATCGAGAGCCACTCGACTCAGCTAGTCTTCCCCATTCATGGCCAATCCATCTCCCTCTCCCTCTCCCTCTCCCTCTCTCTCTTCTCCATCCATTCATTCCTCCTCTCACATCATTTCAACCAAACTCACCACACAGAATTACCTCCTTTGGAAAGTCCAAACCTCAGCGTATCTGTGTGGTCAAGACCTATACGGCTACCTTGATGGCACCTTACCAAAACCTCCAGAATTCCAAACCAATGACCCCAATCAACCCTACAAACCCAACCCTGCCTTCTCTCTTTGGAGACGCACAGACCAAATGGTCCTCAGTGTGCTATTCTCCTCCCTTTCAGATTCTATCTTGGGTCATGTTCTTTCCTCCACTACTGCCCGAGATCTTTGGAACTCACTGGCCTCAATGTTCTCTTCTCACTCTCAAGCCAAAGAATTCCAAATCAGGTTCCAACTTACAAATCTATCCAGAGGTGACCAATCCATTACGGATTATTTTTGCGAAGAACGCTTACTTGCCGACTCTCTTGCTGCTACTGGCAATACCATATCTGAGAAGGAGCTTGTTTCCTATCTCCTCAATGGTTTAGGCTCTGCCTATGAATCCTTTATCACTTCTATCACCACAAGAGCTGAACCATTAACGTCTCATGAACTATACCAACTCCTCTTAATCCATGAAAGTCGACTCTCTCATAATGACAAAAACAGCACAGCTTCACTTGATTTTTCTGCCAACTTCAGCGCAGCAAATTCCTATCGTGGTCGTGGTCACTTCAGAAATGGTAGGCAAGGTCGTGGACGTGGCAGAATGTCAAACAATAATCGTGCTGGACGTATGTTTCAAACCAACAATGGCATCCAACAACACAACATGCAGAGGCCTATCTGTCAAGTCTGCAACAAATATGGGCATGTTGCTCTACAATGCTGAAACAGGTTTAATCATTCCTATCAGTATGATTCTCCAAACAATTTCTCTGCTCATTCCTCTGCTCAAAATGATTTTTCTGCTAATTACACTGCTCCAAGTTCAACATCAGACAACATTTGGTATCCTGATTCCGCGGCTACGCACCATATCACCAACGATCTGGCCAACTTAAACATGTCCTCGGAACCATACACTGGTGGTGAAACAATTCGGGTTGGAAATGGCACTGGTCTTCCTATTCTTAAGCACGGTGACACCTCTCTTTCCACTGACTCTTCTCCATTTCTTCTTCGTAATTTGCTTCATGTACCTTCCATCAACAAAAACCTCATATCTGTTCTTCGATTTTGTATTGACAAGCATTGTTTCTTCGAATTTCACTCATCCCATTTTTTTGTGAAGGACTCAATGACCAAGAAAATCCTCCTAACTGGTCCAACCCGTGACGGACTCTACGTTTTTCCAGCTACCAGTGCTTCCTCTCCCGCCGTCAATGTCAGCGAGAAAACCTCCCTTGCTCAATGGTACAGACGAATGGGCCACCCTTCCTTAGCTCTTGTCAATCGCATCTTGCGCAACCAATGCTTGTCTGTTTGTCCCACTGAAGACGTCTTCAAATGTCCAGTGTGTCCGTTGGCCAAATCTCATCAGCTGCCATTTTCTTCTAGTCAGGCCCTTTACAATAGGCCCTTAGCTTTGATTTGTTCTGATCTATGGGGCCCAGCCCCTTATGTATCTCGGTTGGGCTTCAAATACTACATCTCTTTTGTAGACCATTTTATCAGATATACGTGGTTATTTCCCATTAAATTCAAATCGGATGCAGTTCATATATTCTCTAAATTTTTGCCATTTGTTGAAAGATTATTTAATACCAAGTTACTTAATCTTCAAATTGATAGAGGTGGTGAATTCAAACCCATCACCTCTTTGTGTCAAAAACTTGGAATTAATCATCGTATTTCATGTCCCCACACTCATCAACAAAACGGACTTGTCAAAAGTAAACACCGTCATATAGTTGAAACTGGGCTTGCCCTTTTGATCCAACATCACTTCCCTTCACATATTGGGCCGATGCCTTTGAAACTGCCGTTTACCTTATAAACAGGCTTCCCACTCCAACTCTTCAAAATCAGTCTCCATTTTTCAAAGTTTACAAAAGTGACCCTGATTATAATTTCTTAAAAGTTTTTTGTTGCCAATGCTGGCCCAATCTAAGGCCATATCTCTCTCACAAATTCAATTTTCGTTCCACATCCTGTTTATTTTTGGGTTACAGTACAACACACAAAGGCTACAAATGTTTAGATCTTGCCAACAATAAAATGTACATTTCACGAGATGTTACATTTCATGAGTCTTCTTTTCCCTTTCCTCAGATAAAGCCCACCAACACCTCTCACTTCCTCCCAATCTCACACTCTGCTTCCGTTTTTTAACACATCCATTTTAGGCCCACACCTAACTTCCTCCCAACCTGATCCAACATCCACTCAGTCCACACCCTCTCTCTTAGGCCCTAGTCCATCTAATTTCTCCCAAACTACTTCCTCAATGTCTTCGTCAACCTCCCGCACCACAGATTCATCAAACTCCTTACCCACATTCAGTCCTCCCATGTCGTCAACAATCCTCATCCCGCTCAGGTCCCCCATCATCACTAGAGCTTAAACTCATTCTTCCCGTCCCAAGGTTTTCACTGATGGAACCGTACCCTACCCTTCTCGACAGTGTCTCACTACCAGTGCCTCGGTTCCCGATGACCCATCAAGCTATTCAATAGCTTCCAAGTTCTCAGATTGGCGTCAAGCAATGGAAACAGAGTATGCTGCCTTGCTTAAAAACAATACTTGGATTTTGGTTCCTCCCTCTCCAAATTCCAACATTCTCGGTTGTCGATGGGTTTTTAGAACCAAAACAAATGCCGATGGCTCTTTTCAAAGGAGAAAAGCCAGATTAGTTGCCAAAGGCTTTCATCAACAGCCTGGCATAGACTATCACGAGACCTTCAACCCAGTAGTCAGTAGTTAAGCCAACAACAATTTGGCTTATCCTTTCCATTGCTGTCTCTCATGGTTGGTCACTGCATCAGCTAGACATAGAAAATGCCTTCCTCCATGGTACACTCACTGATGAAGTTTTCATGCAGCAGCCTCAAGGATTTGTAAATTCAACTCATCCCAACTATGTGTGCAAACTCACAAAGGTGATCTACGGACTCAAACAAGCATCAAGGGCTTGGTTTGCTCAGCTCAGCTCGTGGTTAACTGAGTATGGTTTCTTGGCCTCTAAAGCCGATCCCTCTCTTTTTATTTTCAATCGTGGTGCTATCTATATGTTTCTACTTGTGTACGTAGATGACATAGTCATCACTGCCTCACAGTCCTCTGCCATCAATACATTGATCCATGATATGAGCCTTGCCTTTCCAGTCCGTGACCTCGGCAAACTCTCATTTTTCCTTGGACTCGAAATTGACTATACTTTTGGTGGTCTCCTACTTTCTCAAAGGAAATATATCAAACAACTTCTCACACGCAGCAACATGCTGCAGTCCAAGCCCGTGACCTCTCCAATGGCTTCTTCTATCAAACTCTCAAAGTTTGACTCTCCTAATTTTGATGACCCGACCTTATATCGTAGTTTAGTTGGTGGCCTTCAATATCTGTCACTAACCAGACTCGATATAGCCTTTGCAGTGAATAAAATTTGTAAGGTCATGCACACACCCAAACTCACTCACTGGACTGCTCTGAAAAGAATCCTGAGGTATCTCAAAGGTACCTTAAATCAAGGTCTCCTTTTTGCATCTCCTTCCAGTTTTGCACTTCACGCATACTCAGATGTGGATTGGGGAGGTTGTCCCGACGACAGGAGATCCACTGGGGGTTTCTGTATTTTTCTTGGCAAGCATCTCATATCCTGGAGCTCTAAGAAACAGAAGACTGTTGCAAGGTCTTCCACTGAAGCTGAGTACAAGTCCTTAGCATCCACAGCAGCAAAGTTACTTTGGCTTCAGACCCTTATTCGAGAACTTGGGTTAACCTTGAATCAAGCACCAACACTTTGGTGTGATAACCTTGGAGCTACCTACTTATGTGCTAATCCTGTTTATCATTCCAAAACAAAGCACATGGATATAGATTATCACTTTGTTCGTGATAGAGTTGCAGCCAACACTCTCAAGATTGCCTTTTGCAGCTCAAAAGAGCAAATAGCCGATGTTTTGACCAAGCCAATTGTAGCAGAAAAATTCAACAGCTTCAAATCTCGTCTCAAACTGGTTGATACCCCCTTGGACTCGAGGGGGCATATTAACATATATACATCCAGTATAAATAATGTCACACAGCATAACAGTACACACAGCACAACAGCTACAGCAGAGCCACAACAGATTATAAACCATACACTGCAAAACAGATTCCCTCGCACTGCAGAGTAGATGGTTGGTCTCTGCTGTGATGTAACAAACTTTTATTCTTTGATTCTCTTGTAAAAGTCTATATATAGACCACTGTGTACTGTTATCTATTATCAAGGAAAGTTTTCCTACATTCCGTTGCTGTGTTATTTTCTTTATTACTCTGATTCTCAACAGTAGGAATCAAATTCTCTCCACAACAAACATGCCATAGATAGCTATTATACTCCAATTCTTACATTTTGCTTTTCTTTCTATCAATAATAAATGCTTGATGGATATGCATCATTGTATATGAAAAAGGCAAAACAGAAACCAACAAAAACATTAACTATATCTACCCAGCATAGGCTCTTGAAAAAAGCTGAGGCACCTTATCAAATACACTTTGAGCTCAGGCCAGGTTTTTGTACAATAGTAACAGATGGTGTATTTGATATATAACCCCTGAAGCACCCTCATAATTAATAGTATTCAACCTATATCTGAAATATGTGAGGTCTAATATATTACTCATGTATGCAAAAAAAAACTCATCCCCAGTTCTAACGGTCACATAAATCAGACACCTAACCCGCTTTATAGCACAGTTTCAAAATTTTATGTGCAAAATTAATTATAATGAAACAAAAAAGAGTTTTGTTCCTCTTTTTTTAATGTCTAGCAATATCGACAGATGCCAGAAGCAAGTCAAGAGGAGGAAAAACATGATGCAGGAATCAAAGGAAGTCAAACCCATAAGACCAGATCATTGAAAATTAGCATAGAAAGCCGAGTTTTAACAAGCTGCTAATATTTTCCCAAGAACAGAACTACAAGACAGTGATAAGTGGCCCAAAAGATGGAGGGGTTTGTTAAAACTACTTTTACCTTCAAGTGCATAGTTGCTCAAAAGAAAAAACAGAAACTAATTTTTTCCCTTAATTTTCATGTGTTATAGAATGTCAAAGTGTCCCATGTTTCCATCTATATCAGATATAATAAAATCAAAGCCCCAGACCACTCAATTCTTACTTCAATATTTCTTGTTCGTGGTCAAGCAATACTTTCTCCTCAATATTTCCACATTAGTTTAAAAGATGAAAGGAACACAAGGCAAGACAAGGAGACAGCTCTCCATATAAAAGCGTCCAAACAAGAACCAATAGAGACAGGAAACACTCAGTGGCATGGTCGAATGCAGTTAATTACTATCTCACAGGTCCCTGATATAAATGTGGAAGATTATGTGCCATGAGTGGTCTTTAAGAATAATTTGATTAGAGTTAGGATGAAAAATACATTATCCAGTTTTACTACATCCCCTACCGCATTCTAGAGTAATCAAGATACTTTTGTTTTCATCATACTCCACATAACATGACAATTTACACCCAATGCAAAGTAAATCAACCATTCATGTACTCACCAGTTTAATCCCCTACCTGGTTCTCTCCTGTTTTAAGTTTCTTTCCCTAAAGTATCTATTGAGGTTTCCAAATCAACCTTTTACATGAAGAGAGCACCTAAATCATTGAAGCAGAGCACCTAAATCATTGAAGCATCCAGCCCAGGATCAAACAAATATAGAACCATCCAGTGCTGGGCTTTTCAAAAGTTTTGCAAAACAAAGCTGAACATACTAATTGCAGCGGTGCTACAGCTATATTACATATAAGGTAGATCCTAGTGAGTGTAGAATATGTTTGGCTTTCAATTGACCATCTAGAATGACTGCAGCAAGCACGTAACAAATATCCCTTTACTTTTTATCATTCATCAACCAAGTAAACCAGGGGAAACCACATTCCCCAGGCAATTTCAACCAGAAAGATATAATCTAACATCATTGCAATGATGTAGGAACCATACTTCCTTAGACAAATTAATGCTTGTAAGTTATTCACCAAACTATCGATTAACCAAACCATGCTTCTTCCATTTTTCAGAGTAACACAGAGAACAAGAAGAAAAAGAAGAAGGATATCTTACGAACAGTACTTGTTCATGAGGACTATCTGCCTCAATTCCATCATTTCTTGCATCAGATACTTTCTGACGTATCTTCTCAGGTAATTTCTCGGTTGAATTCACATCACTATCTGATGACGTTGCTTGAGAGTTTCTTTTAGACATAGTCATCGGTGTAAACTTCTGGACTGCTCCCATCTGGAATGCAACATTAGAGCCTTCTCCGCCAGCTAATTCCGTATCAGAAACTGTCCTCAAACTCTTACATATTCTCTGCATAGTACCTGAGAGGTTGTTTAACAAGAGTTGCTGCTCCAAACTACCCTTCATACTGACAGGGAGAAAGAACTCCAGTATATAATCAGCATCACCAGTGTAGGTGCTCCTTAGCCTGATCGAGACTGCTGCATTCAACCCAAACTTGCGTGCGTGATGGACAAGTGGATACTCACTTATGTCATAAGTCTTCACATCAGGAAAGAAGAAGGGATGATTGGATTGAAGTGCTTTCCCAGCTATACCTTGCCCTTCATCAAGATGATGTTCCAAACATGCATGTACAAAACCTTCCATCATTTGATCATTAACATAGCAAGCTGTCTCCTCAATGCAAAGTATATATTTCTCATCAGAATTTGTTTTACCCTCTCTTACCCGCACTCCTGTAATTTCTTTACCAGCTCTCTCAGTGTAACAGCAAGGAATCCATGTCTGAGCTAGTGGCAATCTATGTGCATGACATACAGCACGTAAGACATCAACTATCTCTGCTAAGGCAGCTCTTTGGTTCACCGATAGACACTGCAAATAGCATATTAACTTGATAAGGATGCAGAATTGATCAAGGGAAAGGGGGAGGGGGCCAGTGTCATTAACAGTACCTGAGGATGAAGTCGAGGAGGTGCCGCAGTTGATAAATTCACAGCCTGCAAGGGACCATGGTAAGAATAGATCTTATAATAATATTGGTAAACTTTTTCAATCTAATGCAAATTCATACAAAAGATACTTCTTAAAGAAGAAAATATTCATTCAAAAGATACAAGATCATGTAGTTTGTAGTACATTATTGGAACTGCATCCACTCAGGCAAAACAAAAAAACTGCACCCTCAAGTAACATTGAGCTGCATCATCCCAACCACTCCTAACATTGATCCAACAGCTCATCCTATTTGAACCTCTAACTACCATATCCACAATCACCGTGAATAGGCCCAATCCTCCCTTCAATTGAGAACACATCACCCTTAGTCCCCCAAATAAAAATGTTCAGATGTATCCCCATCCACAAGAAGACCTCTATGTAACTTTTCTAGTCTATTTGCAGAGGCATAATAAGAAGAGAAAAATAATAGGGTATAAACTTACATAACATGCCCAAAATAAGAGTAATCTTCCCTCCTTTAGATAAATAATATATCTTCTACCCTACAAGTCTCTTTTCCACCTTTTTGATATTGAGCTTCTGAACACTTCAGGCCTTAAAAGAATAATCCCAAAGGCAGACCTGAAGTATGTCATGGGGAAGCACGCAACTTACAACCAAAACTGTTACAATGAGGTCAACTCCATTGCCCATACATAACACCTACCGGTACAACTCATGGATATTTTCCAAAGCCATAAATCAAAACGCTTTCTAAAGCAGTGATTACTTAATATTTATCCAGAAAATACTATATGGTTTTTCCTTTCTGCTGCCGTTTTAATTTATATCATAGCAGAAAAGAATTTAAATCAAGAACAAGCGTATCTTGATTCTCACAAATTAAAAGTGGTTAGGTGCTTACTTACCCTTATATGTATTCAACTCAAGGATACTGGGAAAGGGAAATTTTTAGAAAAAAATAAATAGATAAAAGGAATCCCAACAAATGGAAAAGGGAGGCCAACCCTGAGCGCATTGCAAACAATTTCCATCTCTTTGTCAAAATTGGGCTTCTCTTTGGTAGTGACAAGTTCCAACACAGCACAGCAGGACATCGAATGAGAATCAAAAACTGGCAAGGCAATAGATCCACGGACTTCATGATTAGCTGCATGATCGACTCTCAGGTACTCAATCTTATTGTAGTACCTGACGTTCGAAGTCCATTCTGGAACCTTGGAGATAAACACACGACCAGGAAGCCCAAGGAAAGAATCAGATCCCCTTTCTGCTGAGAACGTAAACAACCTTGAAACTTCACGATACCCTGCAAGCAATTGATCAAGCAAATAGGGTTGCTCACTGGTGCTTAAGACGTAATGATCACCGAGCCTCATGGGAACCCAAACTTGTGCCAAAATGCCCCCACCGGATGACTCTTTGAACAGAGACAACGCCCTGAGCATCTTCTCATCAACTGACCAACTAAATGGCCTAGGAATAATATAATTTTCTATATTCAATGCATTATTTTGTTGAAAAGAACCGGTATTTTGTGCAGCTGCTACGTCATTTGTGTCGTTGGAATCCATTGAGAAGCCGTACCGGGTGTCCATCTGTTGAAACATCGTTTTATCTCCAGAATTGAAAGAATTCTCCATAGGATTGAAATTTCCATGACTTTCGTTCACCGGAAATGCACCGGTGTTCTGTTCTGTGAAATTCAAAGCATCCAACGATGCTCCATGAGGCATTGACGCAGACGATGACAATCCATAAGAGGTGAAAATCTGATCGGCTGCACCAGGGCTGTTGCACCACCCAGCGTATGTATCAAAATTCATGAGTTCCGTGAAGTTTTCCTCCGAATTAAGGTTCCTTGTTCCGTCAAATGAAAGCAAATTCTCCATCTGAACTTTTGAAGATGCCCAAAATCCAGTCCCTTTTTCTTTAGAAAAAAGGGGGTAATCCATCTTCAGCTCAAAACGAAATTTGAAACTGAAGTTAGGATCCTAGAGACCTATAAATTGACAATGGCTAGAAAAGTCTTCATTTCCCCGTTATCTTTCCTCGCCGCTACGCCAAAGACCCTCAAAGCTCCTCGTGGATTTGTCTTTCGCGGTGAAACACTAGAAACCATCCAAACAAGTGCTCAATTTTCCTGTCAAAAACAAACTTCACCCAGTTCAAACATACAAAATCTGCACTGCCCACGATAAAAAACACCCTTCTCGGCAAATAACTACAAAACTTACTGCAACATTAAATTAGTGAAGTTGAGCATATCTAATTTTCTATAAAAGCAATATAAATATACTATATAAAAAACTTTGACTCTGTCCTTGATAAGATTCTGATAGAATTCACCTCTACCGCCAACCGCCACAAACTGGTCCAGTAAAAGGCCACAGTTCTCAATCAGCAGTAATCCACAAAACCCATTCAGATTCATCCCTTAGTGAATAGATGTACGCCTGTGGGTGAGCAGAAAATGACAAAATTAACCAAAAGTTGTCAAAATCAGACTGGAACTCAGGTAGAGATGAATGGAACATGAAATTCAAGGCCAAATTCAGATTTCCCAGATAAAAAAACAAAAATAAAAAATCCGACGAAAGAGCCGACCTAAGCATCTCAAACTTGACGATTTCGTGTCTTGAAGTTTTCAAAGCTCGCTCAGCTTTCAGCAAAAGTCCAAGAACCATAGAGAAAGAGGGTGAGTGCGTTACATCCGTGCGTGTGTGTGAGTTGTAAGGGCTACTATAAAGGGAAACCCTAAGGAGTGGGGATAACGGCTTTTGTACGGTTGTCGGAGAGAACCAACCGGCTTACTAAAAAAGGAATGTTTTGCGTCTGTCTGTTTCTGGGAGCTAATAACTATGGGGACTTGACCTGTTAAATTAAAAGAGCAAGTGCTGTGTCTGTGTGGGATCCAGAGTTTGTACCGATAACTTTGCGCAGAGATTCGGACAAAGAAAACGAAAGGGGTCTTGAATGTTAAGCTTACACTGTACTTGGCCTTTCTGTCCCGGTAAAGCAACTCCCCCGCACCAAAAACAAAACAAAACCCGAGATTTGTGTTCCCGATATCGTCCTCCCAACCCGAGATTTGATAAGGAAAGACAGATGGGAATTGTCTATGTTGTCTGTCTCTTCTATATTCTTACCTTTCTTCCTTTTCCATTTCCTTCTGGTCCAAGAACGAGGAGGGAAAGGAGAACAAATACATGGTGAAGAGCAATCTTTCCTTTTTTTTCCTTTTGGTTTTGTGAAAAAATAGACAAGGGAATAGTAGCAATGGCTTTGGTCAAATGCAATTATGATTTTTTAAAGGGCAATGCTATATCACACTCCATTATACATCACACTCTTTATACACTTTACATAGTTTTTTTTTTTTTTCACCCAGCACGTTAGGTGTGCTGGACTGCTTTCACACAGTAGAGTGTGAAGCAAATTTTTTCTTTTTTAAAAGGACCCAACAAAAGCATATAATCTGATGTTTTTAGCCCAATTTGAAACTCAGGGTCAACAAATTTAAGTCATGGTATTATTGATCCTTGTACAAAACAAGGAAAATGTATAAGAACGTGAGTGGCCGAGAAAGGATGGATCGAAAGTCATGCTTTGTCCATTGTGGTGATGTTTTGTGTTGATAGAGGAAGAAATAAAGGCAAATGAAGAAACATATTGCCTCATAGAATCCTGAAAAATGGGTTCTCACTTCTCAAAGTCTCCAATCGGGCCCACCCACAAGGGATGGAAAGGAATGAAGAGAAGCCTAATGAACTTGCGTTAAAAGTAAGTATTTGTTTGTAACATCTTAGTCTCAATTTTTTAAAATTTTATTCATAAACTTGGTTTAAATACAAACGTTTTTTTATTATTTTTATTTAATCATTGTAGTTTTTTCAAACACCTAAATAAAACATAAAAACCAATATAACTTTAAAACTGAAATAATATTAAAAAAATAATATTTTAATAATATTTTAATTTTATAATATTTTTATTAATTTTTCTCTCTTATTTTCCAAAATCTAATAAAAATGTCTTAACCCAAACCATTAACTATTATTCATAAACTATTTCACAACTATTTATAGAGTTTTAATATCATTTCATTACCCAAACATCTCCTAAGTACAATAAGTTTGGACGGAAGATTCCAACAACAATTTCGTTATAAAAATAAAAATAAACAAACAATAGGTTAAAGAAATTAGACCTTGGGCCATAGTAACTAAAGAAATGACCATAAAAAAAGTAATTTTGTAATTAAGTTATTATGTTCTCAAGTTGATGTGTAAAATACATCATTCACATTACTTAAATGATAATATTTGATTTGTAAAATTTAAATTTTAAAATTTATGTTCCAAATCAAATAATATCATATAAGTATTTTATAAGTGTGTTCTGCACATCAACTTAAGAATATAATTTTTCTTTGTAATCAATTGGTTGATTTTTTTTTAGTGTAATCAATTGGTTGATTGGTTTAATGGAGTTGGATTATATTTTGTCCCTTTTGAATTGAGTTGTTATTATTATACATAATGGGTAATTTTTCTTTTTGTTCTTCGTGTAGCACAAAAATACCACTTAAATATTTTGGGGCCAATGGTGTTTTATTTGGAGGAAAATGGATGAAAAATCAGAAAAAAAAAACTTATTTTTACTGTCATTCAAAGTTTGGAGGACCATCCCCATTGTCCATGATCAGAGGGGATCCTAATCTATTTTTATTTTTATTTTTTTTATTTTACATAGGGAATTATTGTAATTGCTAGATGAAAACGATATAAGATTATTTTTCATATACCTTTTTGTGAAAAATGAGTCTCACATTAATTAAGGATGACTATTGTATTGTCTTGACTTCTTATATAAAGGTTGGTTTAGGAGGTCAAAACAATCCAATGACTTGAATATAATTTTAAGTCTTTAATAAATTGTATATATCTACATACAATATATTTATTTATATATATAAATAAATAAAAACTTTTATATGTGAAGCGGGAGCGGGTAGGGTCCCGCTGGGATCATCCCGCCCCCCGCCACCCACCACCCACCCCAGTTAGGCTCTCTCTATGCGGGGCGAGAGACACTACCCCTACATGGGAGGAACTGGATAGGCCGCCCGCCCATACGGAGGCGGGGCGGGACAAGGGACCCCGGGCCACCCCTAGCGTATGCTAATATTTTTTTAGTAGGTTTAAGGAAGTTAAATATTTTTATTTTAAAAAAGGTTGAAATGTGAGAGAGGCAATAGGTAAGAAAACTAGGCTAGGGCTACAGTGGTGGAAGAGGCGAGTAGACAGATGGCAGGAAGAGGAGAGGACAGAAGGTAGGGGGGCCTTGAAGTCGGCGACTGAATCTTGGGAAGCTGACGCGAGCGTGGAGTGGTATTGATTCGAAAAACGAAAAAGTCGTCCTAAATTTCATAAAAGTACATACACCCTATCTCACGCGGCCACGCCACCACCCAAGCTCACAGCTGTCACTGTAATAAGTTCTTCCTTTTTTACTTGGAGTTGAGTTTTTAGGCCACCTGGAATCCATTTTCAAACTCCACCTTTCAATTATTTTAATTCTTTTGTCCTTTCTTATTCAATGTTATTTAAAAGAAGAGTTTTGATACACAACTTTCATTATATTCTATATTTTATATTTTTTTAAATTTTTAATAATTTTTAAAATTTTTTTTAAGTTTATTCTTTCTAAATTATTTTAAATTTTTTATTCATTCATATAATAAATATTTAATAATAAAAAATAAAATAAAAATTAAAATAATATGAAGTGTAGAGTGTTAAGAGATTGTAAAGATTTTTTGTCAAAAGAATAATGTTAGAGCGGGTAGCCTCTAGCATGTGTTTTCATCTATTTTTTTTTTAAATTACTTTTTATATAAAATTTTTTAATATTTTTAAAAAATAAAATAAATTCACAATATTATTAAAAAATACTTTCCTAATTATAAAATAAAATAAAAAATATTTTTTTATAATTTTTTATTTCTTGATTAAGGAAGTATTTTTTAATGATTTTTTTTTACTTTCTAATTAAGAAAGTATTTTTAATGATGTTGTAAATTTATTTTATTTTTTAAAAAATTTATAAAAGTGTTAAAAAAATTTATATAAAAATAATTTTAAAAAAACACATAAAAACACATGCTATAGCTCCAACGGGAGCACTCTAGCATTGTCCTATTTAAAAACTTTTATATCCCTTATTATTTATAGAGTAGTGCTACATCTCTCAGGATGTAGCCTGAGAACCCATTGAAAATATAACAAATATATTTTTATTTTATATTTTTTTATTTTATGTATTTTGTAATCATTATAAATATTTTTAAAAAAATAAGAATTCACAATATCATTAAAAAATATTTTTTAATCACTAAATAAATTTAAAAAAAAAACTTTCAAAACACAAATTCAAGATCTAAATTCGGATCCCAAATCATTTATCTTATATAATTTAATTTAATAGATAAATTTTAAATAAAATTATTCTTATTCACAAGATACTGGTCGTGAAGTGTGTGGATGGACCCACAATCTTTGCCCATCAGTGACAGCTGGGCATGCTATTACGCAAAATCTTCCTTTTTTATTTTTTTTATTCATATATTTTTAATATTTTAAAATATTTTTAAATAATATAAAAAAATATTAATATACTAATAATTATTTTTTTAATCAGTAAGAAATATATATATATATTTTAAATAAATGAACGGTAAAAATAAAGAGACAAAATATGACGAAATAGTAGTATTATTTTAATGAATAAATATAGATAGAAGTCACTATTAGGAGCATCTATTTTGCACATATGATATGACATCATCTAAACCACATATCTCTCCAAGTGAGTGTTGGAAACAAGTAACTAGAAACAGCCATATAGTGAGTATAAAGTATACACTACTATAATGATTTCTCTCTAGTATTACTCTATTTTAATAGTCGATACAAATTACAATGCTATCTGTAAGAAGAAAAATTTTTCCTGCTTGAGAATGGACCAAAAAATTCGGCCCAGTTGCCTCTGGGCTCAACGCCCAAAAATTAGGTCATCATGGTTTTGATGTGTTTTGGGCAGCACCGACAATCTTTTTATTCTTCTCAGGCACAACTAACTACATAGGGTAATAAGCAAACCATCTGTCAAGCATGGCAGCACACTCCTTCTGCTTGTACTCTGCAGCAATGTGACCCCCTCCCTGACCAGAGAGTGAATCAAAATACAGAAACCATCGTCAGTTTTTTTTTTCTTATAACCATTATCATTGAATAGAAGTCATGAGTTTGAGGGGTTTTCTTGCCTTCACGGTTACAAATGTCATGACAAAGTCATTTTCTGTATACTCCTCCGTGTATCTAAGCGAAACATGTACTGTGTAAGTAACAAAATTCCAATGTTTGAGAGAGCTTGAAAAGGAAATCAAAATCCCAAACCTACCCGGCAACTTGAGCATCGAGGTACCATGGTCGCCAAGCATCCATTAGAGTCATGTTAAATGATCTTATCCATTGTCGTGTGCCAATGTGGGGAATAGACATGTCATGATCACCACTGTTTGGAATCCAACAACGACATTAGAGGTGTTAAAATTAACTTTGTTACTTTAAAGACTCTGTTTCATGAGCTCTCTTTACTAGCTAGCTCCAAAGATTGGGAGCAAAATTTTACCTGTATATCAGAGCTCTTAGTTCAGCTTGAGTAAAATTCTTGTGATAACTAACGACACTTGAGAACTCCTGTGTGTAAGATAAGCTGCTGTTGCACATCTTCCATGACTCCTTCGTTCCCTAATTAGCATTACAGAGCTATTGTTTAGTCCATTTTTTGGGTAAAAGGGGTAGTATCACTCATAATTTTCACTTACCTTTCGAATATTAAGAGCTTCTTGGACGCTCATATCATTTGCCCAGATGCCACACAGCACGTGTCGATAATTCTGCGAAAATAGTAATCCAAATGTTGCTCACACATATATAATATACATACATACATATATATATATATATATAGAGAGAGAGAGAGAGAGTTACCCGGCACCAAAATGCAGGGCCTTTAGGATGTGAAAGGAGAAGATCTTGGGACTGCTCTCTTAGGGATCGCCGATCTGAATTCACTGAACTTGGTTCTGGGGATGTCATGGAGCATGAAGGTTCAAGAACATGTTGAAGATTTATCTCAAGGATCAACTGCATGGCCATTACTAACAGGTCAATGAAGATCGTGATGAGGAGAATAAATGCAATTGTACCAAAAAGAGAGAAGAATAAGAAGAAGGGAGTCAACTCAAGGCAATTATAGCAGTTTGCTAACCTCTTCAATGGTTTGAAGAACCGACTCACATTGTGCATTGCTCGAATCCACATTCACAAAGTCTCCGTTGCAGCTTATATAGGCGGTCTAGAAAGGCATATATAGGAGAGAGTAAAGACACAATAACAAAATATTAATGATCCAAAGGCAGTAAAATAAGGAAGCGTAACAAGCTGGATAAAACAATGACAAAGCTGATTCTACAACTCACGGTTTTCTTTCGGAAGTAGATGCTAAAATCTACTCACAAACTCTGTTTCTTGCATCACATTTTGGAAACACAAGCTTTCCATTGATGAAATGATCACTTAAAATGAGATAATCCATTGATAGCTAAAAACTTTCCTTGTTATAAACGGTTTGAGAAGGAAGTACACTGGTTTTTGCCAATTTAATGCAGCTTATGAGGCAAAAGCAGTTCCAATTTGAGTCATCCAAATAAAACTTTACAAGTGGAGACTATATCCGCATTTGGATTCAGAATATATGCAATATCACTTCCTTCATCTGCCAAAGCTAAACTCCTATCAATGAGACCCGGATGTTGATATGTTTGGTGGATTCCCATAAAAACTTATAGAGAGAGAGAGAGAGAGAGAGAAGTCATCATCTCACCTCATAGAGTTCCTTTGGAATAAGAGCTAGGTGGTAAGCATAAAGATATCTTGAATTATCATCAATTTGAGTATCCGTCTTTGGGTTCCCAAGCACATAACCCTGATTCAATTAAAAGAACATCATGTCCTACAACAATTTTTGTTCTGAAGGAACTGAAAAATAGTTGCATGGGTTGGCAATCCCAATTAACAGAGAGGAAATCATGCATGTTCAAACTAACTGAAGTAATTAAGGTTCAAGGTAACATACTTTCAGATTCATGCGTGGATTTTCTTGAATTTGATTGCCTGAGATCCAAAATCAATATCCAAAACAGAGCTTAATGAGTTTATGTTCCAAATCTAAAAAGGAATTGCTCTGATCTCAAGGAAACTTTATATACTGATTATTTTTGTTTTCATCAGAGTAATTTACCCCCTATTATTTCTTGAACGACCAACGGCACAGTTATCCCTGAATACGAATCACCACCTATGTACAGTTGATTCGACTTGAATTGTGGGTGCTCCATTATCCACTGCATTACAATTTGAAATTTCAATCAAATGAAAAAAATAATTACAGTGCGGATATATAACATATTAATTGAAATTTAGTGCTGTTTTTCACTCGAGAGTTAGCCCATAAAAATGCAAAATAAATAAATAAATAAAGAGGTTTTATGCACCTTCCTCAGAAACTCATAGGTGAGTGCTGCTGTTGCTGTGTCACTACTGTAGTAGCCTTCTGAGGTGGTGGAGTAAGAGAATCCGGTGCCAACGGGTGCATCCACGTATATTATGTTCAGGCCCTGCAAAAGTTGTCTCCACCCTTTGAGTATTTGGTTTTTTTTTCAAGCTTTGGGATGAGAATTTCAAGTGAACATAGAAATATCAGAATAGAGTATGATCTGCTAGCTGCATTTAATTTAATACCTTGGTCCATGTGTATGTGTTCAAATGTAGTGACGGTAAGCTCCCATTGTATTCGGAATAAGTGAAACCCAAAGGTCCTGTACCAAATTTGAAAGATCTCCATGCTTTTAACTTAGGGTACTTGTAAGTTAGTACTTGGAACTTATACAATAATATCACGCCACCAAAGCCATATATTTATTCTCTCTAAAATTAAACTAATTAAGAAAATGTATAGATATTTCTTGATCGAACGGTAAGGTTTTGAGTATGAGAAAGATAGACACATAAAATGAATATTATAATATTTATTTATTGAACATTTAATATTGTTTGAGCATTTATAAATATTGTAAGATCTACTTTACGTATCTATCTCTCTACGTTCTGTTAACTAAAATTTGATTAGATTAATAGTTATTTCCTTAATTATTAAATAAAAAAATATTAAAAATTAAATAAAATATATGATCGGTCAAATCGAGGGGTAAATTCTGATTCATTTTTCATAAGACAAGTCGTGCTATAATTGAATATAACACGTACGGGCTGTTCAAAAGAATAATAGAATTGCTACGTCCACCGCTCCCCGCTCCCGCTGGGAGCTACAGTTAGGCAAAATTTCTTTTTCTTTTGTTTTTTTTTATATGTATTTTTTAACACTTTTAAATATTTTTTAAAAAAATAAAAAAATCATAATATTATTAAAAAATATTTTCTTAATCACTAAGTAAAAAAAAATAAAAAATTACAGCAGTAGAAATGAGTGGTAAGAATAGTATTTTTCAAAGAATAAAGTTCTGGCAAAAAGAGGAAGGGAGAAGTACAGTTGAAGGACGAGGAGAAATACCACTCTCGTAAAAGAATGCCAAGAGAGTAGAACAGCCAGGGCCACCGGTGAGCCAGAGCACAACAGGGTCCTGTGCAGGGCTTCTCTGAGACTCTACGAAATAATAAAACAGCTGCACATCTTCGGTGTTACCTACGCCAATATATCTGCAATCAAGTAACTCAATCACCCCAAACTTGGGAAAAAAAAAAGAGAAGAAATTAAAAGGAATGGGGCTTGGCAGATAAGAGGAAAAACTCACCCAGTTTCAAGCGTAAATGGTAGATCACCAGCAAACCCAGGTAGGGTCTTGACAACTGTGCGTGAGAGAGAAACGCCTGAGAAAATCAGTAGCAAAGTAATGTGCAGACACGCCCCATACAACAACGCTGCTCTGGAGTTAAACATCGTGAAAAATGGGAAGCACTCGTACTAGAATGAGACTATTTTCTCTCCCTCACTTTGCCAGAAAACGAAACCGTCTCCGTCGATATTAATATGCAGGCCCTACCGAACGTTCATGAAAAAATGCATGGGAAATAGGACTTTTGTAGAATCAGACTGTCTCCTTCGTTATTTGAATGTATTATTTCCTATCAAACTAATTTCACTTTCCATGTAGAGTTACGACCATTCTCTAAAGTGGAAAAGTGGCTCAAGTTCCCTTGAAATTCGGCTGTGGTTAAATTCGTTCGCATTCCAGTACTTGTCATTCAAATGAGTACTGCTAGAGCCATCGCTGGTGGCTACCGCTGGAAGCCACCGCTGGCTTTAGCATGTGTTTTTTGATGTGTTTTTTTTACAATTATTTTTTATAAAATTTTTTTAATATTTTTTAATATTTTTAAAAAATAAAATAAATTTATAATACTATTAAAAAACACTTCCTTAATCATGAAGTAAAAAAAATTATTAAAAAATACTTCCTTAATCACGAAGTAAAATAAAAAATTTTTTTTTTACTTCATGATTAAGAAAATATTTTTTAATAATATTATAATTTTTTATTTTTTTTTAATATTTAAAATTGTTAAAAAAATCTATATAAAAATAATTGTAAAAAACACACATTAAAAAACACATGATAGAGCCAGCAGTGACTCCGAGCGGGAGCCACTAGCAGTGGCTCTATCATTTTTCCATTCAAATTAGCATCTGGCGGCTTTTGATTATTCAGATGTGATGAGGTGGAAGTTAAAAATTAAATAAAATATTATTAAAATATAATTTTTATTTTAGAATTTAAAAAATTTAAATTATTTATTATATTTTGTATAAAAATTTAAAAAAATATATTAATTAAATGAGATAATTTGTCATTGATTCGTCCAAGAAAACAGTTGTATAATTGTATTGTATTCTTCTTATTTTTTTTATTTGCTGGGAGAGAGTTAGGAAATGTTTAGTATCTAAACGAGATGAGAATTTTGTGAATATTAATGAGATAATTTGAGTTAAATATTAATTGAGTTTTGGGAAAGAAGAAAAAAGAAATTGAATAAAAAAATTACAAAGTTAAAATATTGTTATAATGTAATTTTTTATTTGAGATTTTAAAAAATTGAATTGTTTTTTTATTTTTTATTTAAAAATTTGAGAAAATTGTATTGATTAGTTGAAAAATTGTAATAATTAATTTAAAAGTGTTTATGTTTAAATGATATTTAGAAAGTAAATAAAATGAAATTAGACGAAATGGAATGACCACATCGCCTTATATTCGGTGACATTTCACTACCTACCGTTGAAACTTGCCTCGATTTGATAGGGTTTGATGAACGAAAAAATAGGGATCATACTCGAGGATTGCCGCAAACAATACTCGAGGAATTAAGTATTCATGATCTATTTAAGGAAAAAAAAAAGTATTCATGATCTACTCGTTTTGGGGAGTAGCGATTGTTAGGAATTGATGCAGAGAATGTAAGTCTTTGAGAATAGATGATAATATAAGAGCTCTAGTAGCGAAATAGTTAAATTTGATTAGGAAATCTATTTTTATAAATTTAGTTAGATATTTTTCAACGTCATCAAATAATAAATTCTTTAAATATATAATTATTTTATTAAAATATTGATTTTGATATTTTCATTTATTTTAATTCTAATTGTAATTGAAATATTTATACATTATTAAAAAAGTAAACATTAATTTTTTAACGTTCAAATAATTTCAACATATATAATTTTTCTAACGGTCGTATTTTGAAATCAATGTTGACGTATTTCACCTTGAAATCAACACTTATCTCACTACTAGTGCTTTAATAGAGGTTTCTTATAAGGATTTTATTACACATTATCTTACACCATATATCACGTATATTTTAATTTTTATTTTATTTTATTCCTACTAAATTAATTGACTTCTTCTAGCTATCATCTCTATATCATATATTTATTAAGAAAAATAAAATAAAATAAAATAAAATAAATAAACAGCTGTTTATTGACCCAAAAATTGTTGTAAACTGTTTTTTGGTTCCTAGAAGTCAACATGAGTAAAAGATCTTCAAGATTTATTGAAAGGAATGATGTACCTAATAATGGTCTCAAATGCAATGTACGTGGAATTAATCTGATTCATCAATATTTTAACATATAATAAACGTGATATCATTGAATTCGAGAACAATCAATGGAGAAAAACGCGTCTAATAAACATGCAGACGTCTAGCTAATAAACACCAAATCAGTTAGTCACTAAAATCCAAATCCGTTTGGTTTGAACTTTGGGGTTTGCGAATGTCTGCCCTTGCCACTTTTAGGGCTAACTGATTATTTATTTATTTATTTTGACAACAGGGCACATTGATTTATTGGTTGATGTGTCATTTTTTTTTCACCTAACCGGATGGAGACTGATGGAACGTGTGTATATAATATTATTTTATATAATAATTATATAAATTAATTATGTAATTTTTATTTAAAAATTATCATTGACTATTTATATAATAAAATTATTTAATATTTATTAACTATATATAAAATGTTAAAGATATTATTTAATTTTAATTTTATAAATTTAATTAACTGTTTATATTAATTTTTCTGTAAAAAAAAAAAAAAATCAAAGACCGACTATTCGGACCAACAGATGGCTAACTATTCGGACCAACAAAAAATGTTGGTCAAGGAGTGATGCTCCAACAGGAGTCGCAAGCTGTGGGAAAGGGTACTATTAGTTGATTATTTGATAGGTGACATCAATTTTAATTTTTTATGTTTTTGTCTTTTTGCGCCACCAACCAATATATTAGACTCGGGTGGTCCATGTACACCCACCTATTCAATTTTAAATAAATTTCGAATTAAATATTATTTACCTCCTCACACTCTATATCTTATAAAAATTATTTTATATTCTATAAAAAATACTCCATATATTATAAAAAATACACTCATATTTTATGAAAAAGTTATAGATGTGGAGTGCGAGAGTGAATAATAATTGATGTATAATAAATTTCATTTAATTTTATTATTTTGATATCAATAATATACCCGTACAATTATTTTTATAATATTTTATAAAATTATAATTTAAATTAAGAGTATTTTTATAAAATAATATTCTTTATTTTATAAAAATACTACTCATTTAAAATATATTTTTAAATAAGTATAAAATTTTGTAAAAATAATTATATTTGTATCACTTTCCCTTTTACCCTTAGCAGTAACAGTATAATAATAACACAACTATATTTCTTATTAAAAAAAAAAAAAGTTGTTCCATCAAATAAAAATTTATGTCCGCTTATATATTTTTTTATTATCTATATCACTTTTAATATTAGTATTATTATAGTCGATTAATTTTAAATTACTAATTCCAAAACAAAATTTTATATTTTTGATATTTTGCAAATATCTTACTTAATATACCTTTAATTGCTTACCAATATTCCATACCCACATTCGAATTGGAACAGAGATTCGAGACTCACATTCGGTGAGTTTAGCATTTTTCATAAAGGAATGGATAAGGTGTAGTTTAGCACTCCTCTATAATATAATTTTTTTAAAAAATATAAAGAGATTCTTTCAAATGTAACTTTTTTTTTTTTTATATTTGATTCCTTATTTTGAATTTTGTTACATGAATTATAGAGAGGAAATTATTCATCATTATAAACTTTTTAAATTAATTTCTCTCTTTTATTATTGATTTTTTAATAAAAAATATAATATTTAAATAATATGAAGAAAAAATAGATAAATTGATATATAATATATTATAAAAATTAATAAATAAGTTTTGATAATATATTTTAAAAGATAGAAAAAAATTCATTAAAATTGTAAATTTAATTATTTTATTTGATCTATTATTGACATTGGAACAAGGAAAGAGAAAGATAAATGCATGCAAATTATTTTTCTTTATTTGATCTATTATTTGTCAAATAACAGGAAAAAAAAAAAAAAACTTCGAAATTCATTCGGTTTGGATCTCGCTGTGAGGTGGAGGACACCCGTGAGAGAGTGAGGGAGCGTGGAGGAGCTGGGCGGCTCGGCTGGGCATGGGGTGGCTAGGGGAGGTCGTCGGTGGGAGGAAGAGCTTCTAGTGGTGGTGCGGTGGCCGTGGGAATGGCTAACGGCAGCGCTAGGGGGAGAAACCCGTGGGTTTCGTGCGTGGCCTAGGGAGGAGCTACCGGCTCCGGGTCAAGCGAAGGAGGAAGGGGGAGGTCAGGGGAGATCCGTGGCGGTGCTCGGTGGAGCTGGAGGCTGAAGACGACGGCGCCACGACCGTGCGAAGTGAGGAACTCGAGAGGAGAGAGGGCCTCGCGTGGGGGAAGAGGGACTGCCGTGAGGGGCTGGGTTCGGTGGAATGGTGCTCGTAGGCGTGAGGGGGAGCTTTCGTGGTGGTCGGTGACGACGCTGGTGCCGCACGGCGGCGCGGGGTTGAGGAGGGTGCATCCAAGACAGAGGAAAGCTACTTCGGGTGGGAGAGGGGCTGTTGTCTAGGGGAGAGGAAGTACACTGGGCAGAACGAAAATTTGGAATAGAAGTAGGGGTAAAATGGGAAGAGAAAATGTTAGACGAAAACACTGTTACTCAAGCATTCGCACTTTATATATAAGTAGATATAACCCAGGCTCTATCCAAACCAACAGGAGCCGTTGAGGGCTGAGCAGCAGCTTTGGCGGCGGCCTCCGCGGCGATTATGTCTTCAAGATCTTTATCAGCCACAGACATAATGTTATCCAGTAAAAGAGTTGGTGGATCCATAGAGGTGGCCACAATACTCGATTCCTCCCAAGAAATGGCCAACATGGTGCTTCCACCTTCCTAGGAGATGGGTTTACTTGGCAACTCCTGAGAAGAAGTCAATTTAACATTCCCGACGGCCGGAGGTGATGCCCTACTCTGTTGTTTAGGGGGAGGTACCAATTTTATACCTTCGCTCGGCGCCGAGGGAAGTAAAGAACCACTTTTGGATGAAATAGACTCATCCGAACAGGGCGAGATACGAGCATTTTTTACCTTTCTTTGCTTTTTCCCGCCTACGCCAAGACGTTTCTTCATTCTCAAATCGCCCGACGGCGGGAGGGCACCCAAAAACTCACGCCCTAAGACGTGGGCCCGACTGGGGACCATCAGGAAGGGCAATCAAAGCTCCATGGTAAACATAGCAAAATAAAGGGCAACAAAGACGACCATACCTTTCGCATCGATAGCTTTCTGATTGGGAGTATGAACTTTCAAATCAACAGAATCAGGAATGTTGAAGTTATTTCGGGCATTCTCCAGTTCGCGCGAAGTGATAGTTGAAGACCAGCGAGAACCCACAAAAATGGAAGTCGAGGGAGCAACAACAATTCGAGGAAGGGAGTCGCAAGGTGGAGAAGAGTCCGGAGCAGGAACCACTGCCTTACCCTTGGAAGAAGAGGAAGCCATGGAAGATTGAAGAAAGTTTCGAGAAAAGAAAAAGGCAAGAACTCAAATAAGAAAAAGGCAAGAACTCGGAGAAGGAGAATGCAAGAAACGAGAACAAGGCAGAAGACCAAAAGAAGAGGGAAAAATGAGCATTAAATAGGAGTTGAAATGAAGTGACAGTTTGTGATACCCTGCTCCTTCCTTCTTACGTACGCTTCTTCTTTCTGACGTATGTTCCGTCTTTATGACGTAAGTAAATCCTGAGGCCAGATATTATGTAAATTGTCTGCCCCTTCTATCTAGCGACTGCGAGCCTTGTCAGGCGTGCCAAATCATGATGGCGTGTCTTCGAAGGATATCGTACGACTTCTAGGGCACGCTCAGTGTTTTAAATATACTGAAAATATTTATAAGGAGTATTTTCAGTGTTGTTGAACTAAACTTGATTTTAAATACGACAATTATAATATTCTTGAAGAGCTCCAAAAATATTATAATTGCCAGAAATCATTTTAATATCATTATTAAAATGATTTCAACTATTTAACATATTATGAGATTTAAATTATGTTGAAAGCTTTTATTAATTAAATGATTTTATTCTCTTTAATACGTTAAGTGAGACTTCATCATTTTATTAATTATGAAGAATATTATTTTATAAACTAAAGTTAGTTTAAAATAATATTCTACCTTAATTCCTCTAAGCACTTTTAATTAAGTTAATAGTTAATACATTTTAAATCAGTATTTGAGATCCATCGTTAGATTATTTCGTGGATCCCCGGACGAAGGGATTGGGTTAAATACTCAGACCCCCTCTCTTTCTCCCTCACTTTTTCCCTAGCACTCCCTCTCTCCTCCCTCTCTCCAGCATACGCCGTACGCGATCCACCCCACGCCCGAACGACTCAAGGCCTCAGCCCGGCGCCGCCGTGCGTCGCCAGCTCTCACTGCCGGCACCATTGACCTCCTCTCCCTCCGGCGAGCCCATCCACGGCAGCCTTTCTCTTCCACGCTCTCTCTTCCTCTCCCTTGGAAGTGCAAAGCTCGAACTGGCTCAAGGCCACTGCGCCGCCGTGCGCTGCCCAATGGCTCCACTGCTCCCACGACGACCTCCCCTCCCACCAGCCATCATCCTCCACCGAAGCAAGCCCCTATTGTGCAGCCCTCCCTCCTCTCTCACGGCAAGTAGCCGAAATGGGTCTTTGACCCATTTCCCCATCGTGTGCCGCCGTGCGCGGCACCCACGACCACAAAGTGACGCCGTTGACTTCCCTCTCCCTCCCCCTTCCTCCTCCACGTGACCCGAGGCCCATAGCCTCTCTCTCCACCACACGGGTTTCCCTCTTATGCATGCACGGGTTGCATGTCCTCCACCGCCGTGCGCCGCCACCCACGGTGGGTAACCACCGTCATCAGCCTCCTCAGGCCGCCACCAAGCCAAGCCAACCACCCATGGCCCTGATCTGCCACCCATGCACGCACACTCTCTCTCACTCTCCCACGGCCTTTCCTCCACTTCACGGCCTTGAACCGCCACCTCGACGCCACCACAAGATCCACCGCACCTCCCTTAGCCAAGCCACCACTTTATGTGGTGGGTAACCACAACACATGATGGACAGTCACTGCACGTGATTGACCGCCACTGCACACGGCTAGAGCCGTCGTGTTATGCCCTTCACCGCCATCACAAGGCCACCATGAGCCCTTCCAAGACCACACCTAGCTATCCAAACGCCTAAACAGTTAACGTACGTAGGTCAGCCGCCACGTACGACACTTCCGACATCATCGGCTGTGACCAATACACGGGTTATCCTGTCGATGGTATAACCCTTTATCCCTCATTAATTATGTTAGATATTGATTAGTTGACTAGGTTGTGGACTGTATTGTTGGTTTTGTGGAGTTGTGGTATTGTGATGTAGTGCTGTGTAACAAAGTGTTGGGCACTCTGTGTAATGAAGTGTTGGGCTGGTCTGTGTTGTATGGAGGTGTATTGTGCCGTGTAGTGTGCTGTGAAGTGTTGTGCGTATTTGGGAAGTGTGCTGTGTAGTGTTGAGGACTGTGTTGTAATGGTGGCGTGGTGTATGTAGAATGGGAATAGTACACGCTGTGTGTACTTTGTGTGTGGCGTAGGGTGAGATAAGGAGAGTATATATAAAATATACCCTCTTGGCATATGGTGGAACGGGATGAGTATATGGAGAGTGCACTATGTGGTGTAGTGCGTGTAAAATGAGTACATGTGGAATGTACTCCATGTGACGGATTGATGTACCATATGGTTGTACGCCATGATGGTGATGTGGCGTAGTGTATATGAAAGGAGTACATATTAGTGATGCACCATATGGCGGGTATGCCATAATGGTGATGTGGCGTGATGTGTGTGAAGGGAGTACATATGAAATGTACTCCGTATGATTGAGTGATGTACCATATGGCGGGTATGCCATAATGGTAATGTGGCGTAGCGTGTATGGAGGGAGTACATGCGGAGTGTACTCCATGTGATGGAGTGACGCACCATACGGCGGGTATGCCGTAATGGTGATGTGGCGTAACGTGCATGGAGTATACGCGGAGTGTATTCCATGTAGTGGAGTGACGCATTATATGGCGGGGATGCCATAGTGATGATATGGCGTAAAGTCTATAAATGGAGTATATGTAGAGTGTACTCCATGTGATGGGGCGATGCACCATATGGCGTGTATGTCATAATGGTGATGTGGCGTGGTGTATGTGGAACAGGAAAAGTACACGCTGAGTGTACTCTGTGTGACGTGATGAGTATGAAGGGAGTACATGTGGAATGACTCCGTATGATGGTGGGATGCACCATATGGCGGATATGCCATAATGGTGATGTGGCATGATGTGTATGAAGGGAGTACATGTGGAATGTACTCCATATGGTGGATTGATGCACCATATGGCATGTATGCCATAATGGTGATGTGGCGTAGCGTATGTGAAGGGAGTACACGAGAAGTGTATTCCATGTAGTGGAACAATGCACCATGTGGCGGATATGCCATAATGGTGATGTGACGTGATGTGTATGAAGGGAGTACATGTGGAATGTACTCCGTATGGTGGATTGATGTACCATATGGCTGTATGCCATAATGGTGATGTGGTGTATGTGGAATGGGACGAGTACACGATGAGTGTACTATGTGCGGTGAAGTGATGTACTATATGGCGGGTACGCCATAGTGATGATGTGGCATAGCATGTGAGAAGAGAGTACGCTTGGGATGTACTCCATGAGGTGCAGCGATATGCCGTGTAGCGTGTCGCAGTGATAAGGATGATTGTGTAATTGATGGGCGTGGAACGTGATGAGTAGTGTCGGGAACTGTGGAATAGTGTCCCGGAGTAATTAAGGTGTAGCCAGTAGTCTGAGGTGGCACGTGTCACCGTGATGGACTTATGGCTAGGAGTATTCGTGAAGTAGTAGAACAAGTATAAGAGTGCGCAGCGGAAGCATGACTGAGGAATGTCACGAAGTGACATGACTACTGACAGTCGTGTTTGCGATGGACGAAGTAGCAGAACAAGTGTAAGAATACGCAGCGGAAGCATGACTGAGCAACGTCACAAAGTAACGTGGTTATTGGCAGTCATGCTTATGACGGGTGAAATGTTAGAGTGTAGGAATGACGTAACGAGAACGTGACAAGATGTCACGATGTGACGAGAGTACGTGAGGAACCGTACTCGTGATGAGTAGGAGTTGGCGTATGGAAGTGACATAACATGATGTCAAATGACGTGACAAGGTCACGGTGTAGCTTGAGAATAGTCTCGAGCTATATGACGTGACATGAGACGTAGTTATGAATGGAGTCTTGTCGTGTTAAGTGTTGGGATGAACTGTCAAAAGGGACGGATAGCATGAAGAGCCATGCTAACCGGATTAAGAGAAGGTTGGTATAGGAGTATGGCCCTTGTCCCTCGAAACTGGTGATCAACGTATTATGTATGTTGATCTTAGGTGATATGGGGTAGAGTACATGTGTAACATGGTGAGACACATGTGCCGGACGGATTCACCATATATAATGGGTAATCTGTCATTAGCACAGTTGCACGGTGCTTAAGCCTCAGAGTTGGCTTAGAGCCGTGTGGCTTGTCTGGATGGGAATGAAGATTTGTATGGGCTAAGATGCATGAAGAAAGTGACGAGTGTACTGTCCAAGGAAGGGATGCGTGACTTAGTTGATCTGAGTCATGCGTCAGAATGAGATTTATGAGAAGAATGAGACAGAGGCCTTAGTGTCTTAATCCTAAGGTGAATCATGGATTCACTTTAGTAGATGAGCGCTCGAGGCAAGACATGAGTTAGAAGATGGGGTGACCGTCATGGGTCCCCGAAGGTTTTAACTTAGTAAGGAACACGTAAGAACACGGGATAGAAGGTGAGTGTTCCAAGTATAGCGTATCTTATGCTTTCTAAGTTTAAGTTGCTTATGCATTAGATAAAAAATGACGTTAAGATATGTGTATGCATGTAGGTTGCCATCTGACAAGCATGAATGGATTGCGTGACATGTAAGTAGCATGGAGTCCAGGTAAGTGTTACGTTCATACTCTTATAGAGTTTTCAAAGATACAAGAAACGCTTTTCCCTTAAGATGCTCACGAAAAGAAACAAAAGACACTTTAAGAAAGAAAATGCTAAGTGTTCAAATGTATAAGTATGTACGGCCCCTCCTTGGCAGCCCCTGTTTACGCACCCAAAGTATTAATTGTACGCATGTGAATGGATGACTATACGCTGTATCTATTGTATGTATTTTCTAAGAAAATCCATAAACTGATAAAAACGCATGAAAGGCATGACAACGGATGCTTTTAGGGATCCTACGAACCGACGCTTTCATGTGCACCACGAGATGACGCTCGTGGATGCCATGATTGACGACGTTCAAGGTGACGTTTATGGATGCCATGAAAGCTGACGTTTAAGCCCATGTATGTTCTTAAAAGAAGTTTTCCACGAACGAACTGTTAAAGAAAGGATAGGATTGAAACGAACTGAAAAAGGAAAAGATGATTTTCGGGCTCACGCCCCAAACACTGTTTTCTCATGAAAATAAATGTTTTCTCATGAAAGGACTGTTAAAGAATGAACTGAATGAAAGCTCCAGCTCTTTCGAGCTGACATGAACGAACGAATGAAAAGCAAGAAAGAAAAAAATGAAAGCATGAAATGTATGAAGATATGTAACGGCCACATGAATGAATGAAAAGGGTACCAATGAATGGGCATATTGCAATGCCGGGTAAGTAGTACTGGAAGTGCACCCAGTGCTGCCCCTATGAAAGGGATTCCCAACCCATGGCCACGGGCGGAATCCGGGTCCAAAGGAAGACCTCTAACCCCAACACACGGGGCGTAACAGTGTGTACTGGCCTATGAAAGTGATAAGAACGAATAGATGTATGAATGCATGTACGAACGCACGAATGCACGAACCTTTAAGAAATGAAGGCACTGACGGGAGAAATGTTTGACGACAAGAAAGCTTTTTAAAAGTAAAACCCCGTCCAGTGACGTTTTCAAATGAACGCACGTATGACATGTAGGCATGCACGTAATAGTATGTACGAATGATGAATGCATGAATGAAAACCTATGTTGTTATATTTTTAACTGTAGGAAGTAATGCTTACGAGTTTTCGACTCATTTTAGTTTTTATGCATGTCCCTCCCCCTCACAGGAACTGCATGATCAGGACGGACACGGCCCATGGGGAAGAGCACGGAAGTCTAGGCACGAATTTTAAACGTACAAGAGGCCTTTTTATTTCAAGATTTATGTTTTCCGCTGTAAACCTCTTTTATTGTCAAAATATATTTTAATTTATAAACGTGGAGTCTTGCACCCTGGGTATGCAAGTGAAAAAGTTTTAAATCGGACGGTAATTCCCGTCTTCCTTTTATAAAAATATTTATAAAAAGTCCCACCATAAGGACGTGTGTTACACAGTTGATGTGCCCGAGGAGGGAAACAGAACGACGCACTGACACACCTTGAAAAGGGAAACGACACCTAGAATCAAGTCTCATCACGCCACGCATAATAAGACTTCGCGGGGTAACTAGAGGGGACATCCTGACCGGTTAGCCCCTAGGTGGGCTTGGGTCCTTACTTGTGACCAAAGCATGTATCATTATTGAGAAGCCCAGCTCAACACCAAGAGAACCCAACCCATAGTCAATACCAACTGGATAACTATCCAATCGGTGGCAAGGGATAGAAAGGGCTATCATTCAAATATACTAAGAGATTAACCCTCATCTCTAAATTTGAATTCAAATAAAGGATAACCATTATCCGATAAGAGAACAAAGATAACTCATGGAGCTCTATATAAAAGAAAAATCCAGGTAAGTAAGGGGATCAAATTGTTTGTTATTATTATTAGCTAAAAGGTCGCTGACTTAGGTATTAGAGACGTTCTCTCGAACCCCCAAGCTCTCTATTCTTTGGTTGCAAATGATCGTAAGGTGGTGGTGGTGAAACACATTCACAACACACATAACATATTTTCACAATACATTTCACAACAATGTTGTAAGATGACAATATTTTTGTAAAAGTAATGTTATTTTTATAAAGTATTTTACAAAATTATTACTCATTTGACACATTATTGTGAAATGTGTTGTGAAAAATTATTATTATTATTATTATTATTATTTATTTATTTACTTTTTTGGGATGGGGCTCCCTTATCTATTATTGTATTGATGGTGCCTCGTGAGGAAACAGTTTGCACAGTTTGCACATGCACGTCATGTGGATAAACCAGGAAAACAGATATAAGTGGGTGAACCCATTAAATTAATAGAAATAGAAAAGATACCTTGTTTACATTAACATAAAAGAAAAATAATAGTTACAGTCGTGGATTCATAAATATATAAATACCGTATAATCATTTTAATAAAAATAAATAAATATAGATTTATATGAAAAAAAATTAATTTTTTTAATAATAATTTTTTTTTAAACGACAACACGTTTCATGACTTTATGTGTCATTCCTCGAAGAATGATGTTACGTCCATTGCTCTCAGCTCCTGCTAAGACTTATCGTTAGGTTTTTTTTTTTACCTTTTTTATATGTATTTTTAAATATTTAAAAAAAATTATAATATTATTAAAAAATACTTTCTTAATCATTAAATAAAAAAATTAAAAAATCACAACGATAAAATAAAACGATAAAAATAAACGGTAAGAGAAACATTTTCCTTCCTCGAAACACAAAAGTTCAAAATCCATACATGTTTCGTCCTTTATCCGACGCATTAAAGTAGAGTAAAATATTCTTTGGTTCTGCGTAGATTCCGCGAAACCGCGTTGACGTCATTCCAATGAGCCTTTTTTAAATAAAATATAATAAAAATGCTATTATATGGTACTATTCATTTTGTCTGACGTCATAATAATTTATTAAAAAAATAAAAATATAAACATAAAATAATAGAAAAAATCTAAAATTAACCGCGTTGACGTCATTCCAATGAGGCTTTTTTAAATAAAATATAATAAAAATGCTGTTATGTGATACCATTCATTTTAGCCTTATATGATATCATAATAATTTATTAAAAAAATTAAAATACAAACATAAAATAATAGATAGAATCTGAAATTTTAATTTTCTTTTATTATTTTAGATACCATTTTGTTTTGAATATTTTTTTAATATAACAATGCTAAAACAGATTAAAAAATTATACATAGGATAGTGAGGGAGGATCTTTCCCACTATAGATATTCAGCTAACATTAAGGAATTTTGATTAGCGGGATATTTTTAAACATGTTGTTGGAATGTGCCCATTGCACAATAAAATGCGCTCATTGAATCCTAAAATCGATATATTTTGATTGCTTCCCAGACTTCCAAATTTTTGAGGAGATACCTTCTCGTTCGGTTTACAGTAGTATAGCAATATTAGGATTGACGCTTTTCTTTATAAATAAAATTTTAATTTTGAGAGTGATTGAGATTGGCCCATCGGCACCTATTTAATATCTCATTTTTAGTCTAGATAGAACGAAACATACAGAGAATACTTCATCTTTTATGAATTATGATTCTGATCCATGATAATAGATTACATTGTGAGTAAGGTCTCCATGATAATATACTTCAACTTCTAGTCATATATGATATACTGCAAGAAGTTCATTGGGAAGGTCTGGTTTACGGAGAGATGAGATGAGAATTTTATGACTAGTAATAAGATAGTTTGTGAATAATAATGAGATAACTTGAGTTAAGTATTTTTAGATTTTGGGAAAGGAGGGAGAAAAAGTAATTGAATAAAAAATATAATAAAGTTAAAATATTGTAATAATATAGTTTTATAATATTATTTTTATTTGAGAATTTGAAAAAGTTAGAATTATTTTTTATTTTTTATTTGAAAGTTTAAAAAAATTGTAAGGATTAGTTTAAAAATTTTATATTTGAATTATGCTTGTGAATAAGATAAGATGAGATAAAATGAAATCAGATGAAAATTTTATATCTTATCTAAGACCCCAAACCTGTCCTAACTTCTGGAAATCGTGCATCATTCTCGAACAGAGAGATGTCTCAAAGTAGCAATAATATTATTTACACATGGATATTGTTGGAAACAATAACAGATAATGCCTTTATATATAATATATATAAAACCAGAATACTCCATCCGTACTTCAACATATAATCTGGCTCACATAATTACCTAAAGGAAAATGCTATGCGCCCCGCTCCTCCTTCCCGCTTGACGTGGAATGCCACGTTGTAAGTGTTTAACAATTAAAAATTCCCATTCCATCTTCAACCTTCATTCATCTTCAGTCCAAACGAACCGTGGCAGGGGTTTCATCTTCAACCTTCCTTCGTCTTAATAGATCGAACCCATCCCACACCATTTCGTCTTCCCTTCCGAGAAACCCATTTCATCTTCAAGCCATTTCGTCTTCAACCTTCCGAGAAACCCAGAAACCCATTTTGTCTTCAACCTTCTGAGAAACTCATTTCCTCTTCAAGCCATTTCGTCTTCAAGCCTCTAGGCATCCGACGACCAAAGAGACCCATTTTCAGAAACCCATCCTTCCCGTCGCCTTTCCTTCAAGCCTCCATCCCAGTTCGAGAAACCCACCCTTCCGTCGAAGCCATTCCGTCGCCTCCCCTTCAAGCTTCCGTCGACTCACCATTTTCACGTCGACGTCCCGATAAGGACATTCTATTTCTGCTAACAATAAACAACGATTCTGATATTTGTAACCAATATTTGAAATGCTTTACAATTTTGGTTGTAAATTTAGTTTTTAGTTGCTCTTCCAATATTTGGTTGTAATATTGTTAGCAATATGCTCTGCAAAATTTGGTTAATTTTGTTTAATTGTTAGCAATTTGCCTAGTATAATTTGGTTAAATTGGTTAATTGTCGATTGGGTTTTCAACATTCTCAAAAAAATAAAATAAACTCCATATGCTTTAACATGTAAAAAGAAAAGCTAGGTTCAATGTCTATGAGAGTGGAAGAGATGGTTGAATTGGCTTTTGGAAATTCTTAGTTGGTTTTGGGAATATACATGGAATGGGTTTGGATTCTTGTATTCCTTCTGATTTTATATGAAAGCTTTGGAACACAAGTAAGAGAAAAAGGTAGAGGTTGAAGAGAGCAGAAGGCAGTCTAGAAGGGAAGAAAAACCAGAGTTTGGAGATGGGAGGCTGATTTGTCTTTTGTTTACAGGTTTTTGTGACTACCCCTGATTTTGGACAAATTTGGAGGTAAATTTGGACTCTTCTTCTATGAGAGTGTCTTTGTGTGGCTAGGATGTGGTCCTCAACATGGCTCACAAACTGTGAGATTATTAAAAAAAAAAGAAAAAGGAATAGAGAGACGAGGATATAGAGATAAATAATAATAATAATAATAATAATAATAATAATAATAATAATAATAATAATAATAATAATAATAATAACAATAACAATGGCAGATAGAATTATTTTCAGAATTCTTACCACTATCATAAAAAAATGAATAAATCAACTCTACTCTCTGTGAAACTTTGGTTTTAGAATAGAGTTTCGATGCACCAATATTCCAAGAAAAAAAAATTTGGGAAAAAGAAAAGTAGGGTTCTAGAGTGATCATTTTTTAACTACTCATGTTCCAAATTTTCAAGACTTTAAAAAGGGTCAGATGGTAAGAGCAAGTTTGGTAAGAGCAGATGGTTGATTCCTATATATGTTCTGGCCCCTATTTACTTCCACTGTTAAATCAATACCCATATGTTTACTACTTGGTTGGTTCTTAAATTTAGCAGATTTTCCTATATATACTTTTATATGAGGCCAGTAATCAATCATTTGGTAGTCTATAAATAGAGGTTGTTAATATTGACACAATGTCTGAAGTACGTAGTAGCACTAGCAATATGTCACGCTCAAGAAACTCTTGTCAAAATGAATACCCAATATGCTTTTGTGGTATTAAAGCATGTCGGCGAACCGCTCATACGGGGGATAATGAGGGTCGCCGATTTTTCAGTTGCCAAAACTTTGAGGTATTTTATTTAATTATTTGAAGTTATTTTTAAATCTTTGTGAGAGCAAATCTATTTTACTTGCATCTTTTTTCTATTTTTGGAAAATCAATTGGGTAATCTTTGTAAGGTAATATGTGTTGGTTGATTTTGAACACTGGACATTCTTGCGGGTTTTTTTGTTGGTATGACCCAGAAATACCACCATATGGCGAGAAGTGAATCAGCCGTTTAAAAATTGAAATTCAAAAGATACAACTTGCAATGGATATCCAAATAACTTGACATCGACTAGAAATAGAGACTGAAAGGCGCAATCGAAAGTTTGAGAGGTTCAATGTAGTTGTAGCAATTTCAATGTCGTGAGTACTTTGTTTAAGCATGTTTTTTGGGAAATTCTGAAAAAGAAAATGTTGGTTGGTACATAGATGTAATATATGACTATGCTTGGTTGGTTGGTTGGTTACTTTTTGTAATAGTACAAAGTGAATGATGCATAAATTTAAATGTATAAATGGTTACTCTGCTTGGTTGGTTCATTATTGGACAAATTTTGCACTTCTAAATTTTCTTCCTGAAAATGGTATCTCATTTCAAAATTAATAAAAATAAACCAAAATCAGAAACTGATCATTAATCAACCAAAATTAGATCATGTTGTCCCTCCCTTCATTAATCAACCAGAAAATTATACCTTCATTACAAAATATATGAGCAAATATACCATTGCTCCCTCCTAAAATATACAAAATATACCATTCGTCCCTCCCAAAATATACAAAATATAGAGGAACCAAAAATCTACTATTACATTACAAAGTATACAAAAGCTGTATGGTATCTTCCATAAGCATAGCGTCTTCTAATCACCACATCTGCATCATGTATGATTAATTTCTTGCATCATTATCCGTTCGAATTGCCTACAATGATACAAAAATATATAGTGTCAGAAATCAACTTCTTATATAAACCATAAAAGAAAACAAGTACTGGTCTTCTATGAGTTACAAATTTGCAGAGAAAAAATCTATATCTAAAGTACAATCTACTTATAAAAAGTCGAAAGCAGTCTATCCAATTTTTGTATATAGTTTACAAGTCACTTTGCCATGAATCAGTTTGAATAAACTAATATCGATTGATTGAACCAATTATATATATATATATATATATATATATATATATACACATACATGTGTGTGTGTGGAAGAAGGGTTTAGTGAAACATCAATTCCTTGAATTTTTGTTTGTTATTTTGCTACTTTTGAAGACCTATCTTATAATTTGCGTTTTATTCCACCTGCTTGTCTTTCCTTTTCCCTGTTTTGGTGTTTTTTTTTTTGCTTTCTTTTTCCACAATACTGGAAATACTTGTTTTGTATATTTTAAATAGTACTACTACAAGTTTTACACTTTATAATCTAAATTATTAATACTTACAATATATATATATATATATTTATAGGAAAACATCAATGTCATTAAACGCATAAAAGCATTACAAATTGTTCTAATCAAGCCAAACAGCTTGGGAAACAGACAGTGGGACATGGTCCCACCACATTTCAGTATCTACCACATTCAAAGCATGCCTAGCCAATCTATGTGCAGCTTCATTTTCCAATCTGTGAACATGTACACTATACACTCTTGGAATCTCTGTATTTATTGCAGCAAATGTAAAAGAATTTATTTCTCATCATGTTCCTTATACTGTAATAGAACAAGCTTCATTTTCCATCTCTCATATTTCTTGTTCTAGTTGTTATATAATAACAACTAGAATAAGAACAAGAAGTTGAGACCCCACTGGATTGTAAAATAAAAAACAACCATAAATGATAAGGGTCTCAAGAAGTTAAGAAGCATGTTTGTAAGGGGTACAAATTTAGTTGTCATGCATTGAGAATATCTCATCAATAGCTGTTTCCAATAGAAGATGTAAAATAAGAACAAGATCAATAGTGCAGCTATGGGTTCCCAATATGAGAGAATAATGTAAGGAAATATTGTAGTATTTTCCTTATGTATTTGTAATCTAGTTTTCTTTATGAAATAGGCTATTCATGTGGTTGTCGATCTGGTTTTCTCTGTATTTCTTGCAAAAAAATGTCCAAGAGGTGTTAAATTCTTCTATGGTCCTCCTATATATATATATATATATATATATATATATATATTATATCTACCTTCTATCTTGTGCCATAAATTTTATAATTAAATCTTATGAATATGTTTATTTTCACTCTCTTGTTTATCTTATTTAGCATTGCATACATGCATATGGTCGGTTCTACCGCCTGCCTTTAATTGTGCATACTCTCAATTTCTTCATTTTCAGTAGCTTATCTCTTCATTCCGCTGTATTGGTATCAGAGCCATTCTGGTATCTGATCTGATCGAATTATTCTTCTTTACATTCTCTCTTGTTTGTTTTCTTTTTATCTGGTGCGAACTTGTTTTCCTTACCCTGTGTTCAGGATCGGGTCAGAGTAGCTTAGTTGAACCCAGGTAAGTCCCCTGTGAAGCCAAGGTTGGCGTGTCGGGCAGTTAGTGGTTCAGTTGGGGTAGCCTCTCAAACGGTAAGTTCCCAGGAAAGAAAAATAATGTCCACCTTATAGATGGAAGACAGACAAAAAGGAATGTGGGGGAGGACTAGTTCCTCAGTCAGTTCCAGGTCGGCTGTGCCTACTGATATTGTTAATGAAGAAGATTGCTCTTTTGGAGAAGAGCTATCTCCTGTTCTGAGATCGTGGAAGATCCCAGAAATTGATCCAAATTCCCTTTATTCAACCACTTGGTTGAAAAAGACTTTTTCAAAATCTTTGAATGTTCGGACAGTCGAACAAACATATAGTATATCTGGATCCCATGACAAGTATCATCTCTTTAAAGAGGATGATATTAAAAAATATGTTCTTGAGGGATACAAGTATATACATATAGCGTCTGTTCAAGTTGCTGCTAAACCCCTAACAAGGTTAGGCATCAACGCCTCTGTTCTATTTTGTTTACGAGATGGTCGATTCCTCAAGTTCGAGGATAGCATTCTCGGTATGATTCAATCCTCCCTTTCGGAAGGACCTGTTCATTTTGATTGTTTTCCTAATTTATCTTTGGCTTTGACTGATAAGCATATTTTAAAATGCTTAATTTTGAATGTACTAACTTCAGGATATCAGATGCTTGAAGGAAGTAAACCTCTTGCTTTAATTTTCAGGGTTTATTATCGTCTTTTAAGAACGAATTTAGATCCAAAAGCTATTGTAAAACCTTCTGGAAAACATACTCTCATGATCCAGAGTAGTTCTTCAGATGTTGATATAAATGTTCCAAAAAGAATTTATTGGGAAGATATAACCCTTCCTAATGAATGGATTTTGGAAAATGAAAGCCCGAAACCTCCAAGAAATATTGTCCCGGATGCTGGTGTTGACATCATCCAACAATATTTGAATGGAACTGTTAAAATTTCTTTTAATAGACCTGAAGCCCTTGGTAGGAGAAGAAATTTTTTTGCTGGCTCCAGATCTAGTTTTATTGATACTGTTCAGAACAATCCAAGGGATGAGTCTAAACTCAACCAATTCCTTGAAGATTCTGTACGAACAGTTCAACCTGTTAAATCTACTTTGAAACTGAAAGGAGTTTCCACATCCTCTCAGGTTACATCTGCTTTTTATACTGCACAGGGTGCTGGATCTTCCAAAGATCAAAACGTAAATGATGAAGCAGACAAGGAAGATAACTCTTCTATGTCTCCAACAGCTTCAGATATGCAAGCCCCTATTGCACCTGCACCTGTTCATCACAGTCTAAATGTTTTGAACAAACCTTTTGAAATTGATTTACCTTCTCTTTTAAAAGATTTTGCTGCACCAGAAAACAAGCAAAGGCGTAAAGCCTACCTAGCAAAGTTTTCTGATCCAGAGAAACAACGTGTTAAACGCAAATGGAAGAAAGAAATGAATAGGCTCCAAAGGCATATTTCTCTTCTTGACTTTGCTGAAAACACTTATGTTTCTAAAAATACTTTAAATGTTGTTAAGAATGATTTTGTCAGGGAAGATGGAAATACAGTGGTCCAGGCCACTCATCCTCCATTAGAGACTGTTTTAATTCCTTTTAAAGGTACTCATGTACCTGCTACTCCTTTTAAAGTTGCTCAAACCAGTTCAAAAGATCCAGAAAAGGACAAGATTCTGACAGAAGCAAAAAAGATTATTTTTCAAAATAATTTTACGAATCTTGCTCTTCACACGATCGGAGAACAACTTGATCGGATTGAAGAAAAGGTTGAAAAACCTGTATTCACTTCAAATCCAGTTTTCAAAAACGAATATCCTGTTAATATCTCTAAAGATCAAGCAAAGAAAAGAATTGAAAAACCTTTGATTATTTTACCAGAAGCACGGTCTAAAATAAATTTTCAAAATACACAGGCCAAAACTCTGGATAAAATAGATCAAATGCTTGCTGATCTAAAGAAAGAACAACCTTCAACCAGTACTCTTAACAGTAATGGTAATGAAGTAGGTTCTACAGAGAATTCGGAAGAATCATCTAGCGATGAATCTTCTGAAGATAAGGATATTGATTTAATTCAAAAGAATTTTCAAGATTTGGAGATTGCCAGATTTTCTTCAAAAGGACCCAAATCAATGAGTCTGACGAAGAATTGGTATTCCAGGCCTACTCCACCTGATATACAATTTGAAGAAAAAGTTTTTCAAAACCAATCTTCTTACTCTGCTGACAAAGTTTACGAATGGAATATTGATGGTTTCTCTGAACAAGAGATCATTAATACCATGAGTAAAATGTCTATGGTTGCAAATGCTTATGTCAACAATAACATTAGACAGCCAGACATAGTCAGGATTTTAACCCAGAGTTTTACTGGTGTTTTGAGAAATTGGTGGGATAAGTACCTCACCAATGATACAAGGGAAACCATCCAACATGCGGTAAAACGCAAAGAAGATGGAACACCCATTTTTGATGAAGCTGTCGGGATGGCACATCCTGATGGTGTTAACACTTTGATTTACACTATTTTAAAACACTTTATTGGTACGCCATCCGATATAACTAGTCGCATTAGTGACCAGTTAAATAATCTAAGATGTCATCAGATGTCTGATTATAGATGGTACCAAGATGTCTTTATTTCTAGAGTAATGCTTCGTGATGATAGCCAGAAGCCTTACTGGAAGGAGAAATTCATTGATGGATTACCTCGACTATTTGCTTATAAAGTCAAGGAAGAACTTACAGATGCCTCTGGGCTTCTTAACTATGAAAGTTACACTTATGGTGATATTTTCAGTATTGTTAAGAAACTCGGCATTAGTTTGTGTCATGATCAAAAGATGCTTCGAGAACAGATGAGAAATAGTAAGAAGGCCAAATACGAAATGGGCACATTCTGTGAACAATTCGGTCTTCCTAGTATTGCTCCATCTAAAAGAAAGCATAAAATTGTTAAACCTCATGGTGGTTTCAGGAGAAAGCCCCGTGATGAATTTTATAGAAAATCTCATAAAAAACCTTTTTCCAAACCATTTTCCAGAAAAAAGGATTCAAAGGATGTTTCTACAGGAAAATGTTTTTTATGTGGCAAGACTGGGCATTTTGCTGATAAATGTCCCAAGAAGGCCAAGTCTTTTAAAAAGAAGATTAACCAGATGGATATCAATCACCATGATAAAGAGGAACTATTTCGACTCCTAGAAATAGAATCGTCTTCATCATCGGAGATGCTTGAGTACAGTTCTAGTGATTCAGAATATCACTCTGAACCTGCAACTCCTAATCCTTCTGATTTAAAACTGAGTTGCAATTGCAATTCTACTTGTTGCAAGCCTCCAGATAAAACAATCAATGTCTTATCTAAGGCTGAAGAACAAGAGAACCTCTTGTTAACCTTGATTTCACAAATCACTAATCATGAGCTCAAAGAAGAATACCTTCTTAAGCTAAAGAAGATGATGGTTCGTCAAGATCCAGAAACTTCAAACCAAAGGATTAATTTTCAAGAAACCTTGGAAAGATTTCAAAAGAAAAAACCCAAGGATATTTCTGTTTCTGATTTACAATTTGAAATAAATTCTGTCAAAAAAGATATTGCAGATCTCAAGTCTGAAATAAACAACCTCAGATCTGAGAACGAAGTTTTAAGACAAGAATTTTTATTAATCAAGATTGATAAACAGCTTGATCAGGATATTCCTTCTGACAATGAGCAGACTGAGGCTGGTTCCAGTCAACAGGATCTTCCTGCCGACAACCAGATCTGTTTAATCCGTCATACCATTCCTCCTAAATGGTTTTCACGTGTTAATATTATTGTTGCTCATGATTTTCAGTTTTCTGTCATTGCTATGATTGATTCCGGATCAGATTTGAATTGCATTCAAGAAGGACTCATTCCTAGCAAATATTTTGAAAAATCTACCGAAAGATTATTCTCGGCAAATGGCTCAAAGATGACCATTAATTATGAGCTCAATAATGCTCATGTTTGCCAGGATAATATTTGTTTTCGAATTCCCTCTGTTTTAGTCAAAAACATGTCTGACAAAGTAATTTTGGGAATTCCTTTTATCTCTTCTTTATATCCCTTTATGACTGAGAAATATGGTATCACTACCGATCCTTTTGGTCAAAAGGTTAAATTCCATTTTGCTTCTCGTTTTGAGATTGATACGGATAAGAGCAAGAAATCTTTGTTTTTAGCCAAACAAAAACATTTGAATTTCCTCCAACAGGAAATCAAATACAAAAAGATTTCTGAACAATTATCCTCTCCTATTTTACTTTCAAAAATTGATGCTTTTAACAAACGTTTAATAACTGATGTTTGTTCTGATTTACCTAATGCTTTTTGGTATAGGAAGAAACACATAGTTTCTCTCCCATACATTAAAGATTTCAATGAAACCAATATTCCCACAAAAGCCACCTCTGTTCAAATGAACAGAAAGACTTTGGAGTATTGTAAAAAGGAGATACAAGATCTTCTGAAAAAAGGCATTATCAGAGACAGCAAGTCCCCTTGGTCCTGTCCTGCATTTTATGTCCAAAAGAGTGCTGAACTAGAACGTGGAACCCCTCGTCTAGTTATCAATTACAAACCCTTGAATAAAGTCTTAGAGTGGATTAGGTACCCTATTCCCAATAAAAATGACTTAATTCATAGGTTGAGTGATGCTGTGGTCTTCTCCAAATTTGACCTAAAATCCAGTTTTTGGCAAATCCAAATAGCCGAGTCAGATATGTATAAGACTGCTTTTGTAACCCCATTTGGCCATTTCGAGTGGAACGTGATGCCTTTCGGCCTTAAAAACGCTCCCAGTGAATTCCAAAATATCATGAACGATATTTTCAATTCGTTCTCCCTTTTTACCATTGTCTATATAGACGATGTTCTTGTTTTTTCTAAATCTATTGATGAACATTGGAAACACTTGCAATCGTTTCTTGACATCATTAGATTCAATGGTCTTGTTGTTTCAGCAACAAAAATTAAATTGTTTCAAACCAAGATTAGATTCCTTGGTTATGACATCTCTGAAGGCAAAATCAGGCCCATCCAAAGAGCCATCGAATTTGCTGACAAATTTCCTGATGTCATTTTGGATAAAAAACAATTGCAGAGGTTCTTAGGATCTCTCAATTATGTCTCTGATTTCTACAAGGATATGAGGAAACAATGTCGTCCTTTGTTCAAGCGACTCCTTTCTAATCCTCCTCCTTGGACAGAAATCCATACAAATCTAGTAAGGAAAATCAAAGCACATGTCAAAACTCTTCCGTGCCTTGGTATCCCTACTTCTGATTCATTTAAAATTGTTCAAACAGATGCCTCAGACATTGGTTATGGTGGCATTCTGAAACAATGTGTTTCACCAGGTTCTTCTGAACAAATTGTTCGTTTCCATTCTGGAACCTGGAATTTTGCACAAGAAAAATATAGTACTATTAAGAAAGAAATCTTAGCTATAGTACTATGTATTTCAAAATTTTAATCTGACCTTTTAAACCAAAAATTTTTTGTCAGGATTGACTGCATGAGTGCTAAATTTGTTTTAGAAAAGGATGTTAAAAACATTGCATCAAAACATATTTTTGCACGATGGCAAGCTATTTTAAGTGTTTTTGATTTTGACATTGAATACATCAAAGGCACACAAAATTCCATCCCTGATTTTCTTACCCGTGAATTCTTGCAGAAACCCCATCATGGCCAGCAAGAAGAAAGGAAAAGAGAAAAATGTTCATCTACCACCACCAATACCCAGTATAAAACTCATCAAGAATGAGTCTGGACCATCCACTACAAGTGCCGTATCTACAGCACTCGATATTGCAAACAGGTTCCAGCCACTTGGCAAACCTGTTCAGCCACAGACTTTCTCGTCTGCGGTCACTACCACTTTTGACCCATATGCGAAAGCAATTGAGTCAAAAAATAAAAATATTGTTACCCCTCAGTTTTTCCTCCCAAAAGGAAAATCTGAATATTTGAAAAAGAATTTTTCCTCCTATCTGTTCCATATCGAGCCCAATAGCACGATATATACAGATGTGTTCAAAATCTCTTCTTCTTACTTTCCTCCTCTTTTTCACTGGATTCCTGAAGATTCCTCCAAAAATCTCCAATTTTATTCCAGTATTCTCATTCATACCAATTCCTTGGTGATCAAACCTATTTATGACAAGGTTGACACCAACAAACTGATTTTTCACAGTGCCTATATTCACCGAGTCATTACTCAGGCAGAATGGGGATCAAACCCATCTACCACCAAAAGACTCGCTTCTACAGACACTGATTTCTCTTATTTTGATTATATTGATGCCTGGAAACGCTTCATGTTTTTCCAGACCCCAAATATGGACCACTCTTGGTTCATAAGATTTGACTCAAAATTCAAAGGAAGTTTTCCTTTATGGTTCCTGCAATGGTGGAATCAATATGGATTAATTCCCGAGAATCTTCCTGGTCAGCTTTCCCAAGCTTACCAACATTTTGCTAATATCGTTGGTCCAACTTTGGATCAACACTCTAAAAAATTTCATCAAACTTTGCATTTCTGCCAAAGATACCACCTCCCGTGGATCTTTAAATGGAATTATGAAAAGCAAGGAGATATTATGACACGAGTTTATTTCATAAAATGGTGGGATAAATTCGCCAATACAGAAAAAATTGTTGATTTAATGATCAAGGACTTTCCGACTACTGCACCCAATCTGCAGAATAAAACAGAATTTCCAAAGATCATGGCTGGACCATCCAATGCTCCTGAATATCCTCTAATTCAGGCCCCTACTTCTCCAACAAAATCCGGGGGGGTAAAGGACAGTTCATCCTCAAAATCCTCTAAGTCTAAAAAGAAAACAGACATCTTTGATGGACTTAAAAAGAAAGATTTAATCAACATACTCAAAGAATCACTATCAAAGTCTCATAGCAAATCTGAAGATGAAGATTCAGACACTGCATCAGAGGCTTCATACAACAATGTCTTCGGTAACTCTGGGTTCTACTCAGAAGAAGAATAATTGCTAAAGAAAAGACAAAAGAAGACCCACTGACAGGCTCCTTTTGTCCAGACTACTACTTGAGTTCAAAGAAGACCCACTGATCGGTCTCCTTTACCGATTTGTCGTTTTGTGCCGAAAGCAGCATCCGCCGCCAGACACAATGATGACACCCGTGGTTAAACAGTACTAACGCTGTTCACTCACGGACCTACTTTTTCTTGTGATTACACAGTAACTGACAGCTGTGCTCACGGAACCTTTTGTAAACAGGAACTCCTTATTCTATAAAAGGGGAACCTCATTTCATTTTTAGGCAGAAGTTTCATTACCAAGCTCAGAGAACTTTGTAAGCCTCTGCCTTCCAAACCTTCTCAAATTGTCAAGAGCAAATACCGCTCTACCTTCTATCTTGTGCCATAAATTTTGTAATTAAATCTTATGAATATGTTTATTTTCACTCTCTTGTTTATCTTATTTAGCATTGCATACATGCATATGGTCGGTTCTACCGCCTGCCTTTAATTGTGCATACTCTCAATTTCTTCATTTTCAGTATCATATATATATATATATATATATATATATAATCATAGCACACCAACAATGATATTCACTGTAAAACTTTCTAAAGTGAGAGCAATTATTACTTCTTTAAGACAACACAAGTTTATCTTCTAGAAAAGGCTAGGCAGTAACTATCCTGCATTAATATATAGTTTAGCAGCTTTTAATTAATATATATATATATATATATATATTTTATCTCAAATTCACATAAACATGTCTGATATCCCTCGTTTTAGTCAGAACAGAAAATCAAGTTATTGCAACTCAAAATTGTCAAAAATCCAATACTGCAAAATTAAAGCAAAAACATGAATCTAGGCATGACCTCATGAAAGGATGATCAAATACCAAAAGTGAACTCCACCTAGGTAATGCTCTAAAACTATAATTGATAAACAATACTGATCAAGCAGCAGTGATAGGTTGGCCTTCAAGCAAAAGTGAACTCATGCCCAAGGGCATCCTGTATGTGAACTGTTTCAAAGCTTCCCTCTTGCTTCCCCCTGTTCTTAATTATTCCAACACGACCCCTGTTTCTTCCACCAGTCACCATGATAACATTCCCAAATCGCATAAACAAATTTGAATTTTACACAAATCATATTAGGATATGATTCTAATATCTAACCAATGCAAAAATTAAAAACACAAGTCTCTGCCTGAAACTTCAAAAAGGCAAAAGGCACCTATCCATGGTTCACCGGACTCTAACCTGTCCATGTTGACTATGAAATTTAAGAGTTTGATTTGCATTACTATATAATAAAAGCTACTCATCATCCACCGGTCACACCTACCTTGACCCACCTTTTTCCGATTGTCTGAAGCCAAATATTGCTTTTGGTAATGGCTTCTGCTCTTCCTCCAACTTTCTTTTATTTTCCTTGATGCTACTCTTTCCAATTTCTGCTATTGCTCAAACTAGTTGTAACATCACCGTGGGTAGTTCTTTCTCTGAAATTGATGATAACTCTACATGGCTCTCTCCTTCGAGTGATCTTGCCCTCTTAGTCAATCACAAATCCCAAACGACGAAAAAAAATTAGGAAATGTACCGGAAGACGGCGCCGGAAAGAAAGTGGCTAGCTTTCTTGGTTTAAAACACGTTCGGGGTCAGACGTCTAACTCAGAGGATGAACTCGGGTTTGGGTTTCACTTCTGAACGCGAAGTGAGGAGCATGGGAGGGGAGGGGGGGGGGTGGGTGGGTTGGGCGGGAGATAAATTTTTTTTTTTTAATAAAACAATTTTAAAGGACGTGGCATGCCATGTACAGCGGGAAGCTCAATTGGGAAAACTGAGCGGTATCTATAGCACTATCCTAATGAAAAATATCAAAACTCTGCTTTTATAACATGGTATCAAAACTCTCTAGCTCTCTCAAATGATCATACAAGCATTTCATTGATATTCGTACTACAACAAGACATAATTTTGTATACACACACAAGATATTGCCGATGATAATAGTGAGCAATGAGACTGCAAAGATAGCCCATGTGGCGAACTTGAGGGGCAGTGGCTGGGGAATGGATATGGCAAGGAAGAATGCAGCGGTGGCGACGAAGACTGCAAGTAACTCCAGTGCTCGGGCTGCGGTGGTAAACTTTGAGCTACTAAATTTGTATACAAAGAGGGCAGAGAAAATGAGAAACATAACGAAACAAAGCAGATAAAAAGATGGAGGAAATCTCGAGTGAGTTTGCTGGGATTTGAGTGCTATTGCAATGGCTGTTGTGAAGCAAAACGACATGATTATGTTCTGCCACTCTAGGTTGTGTGTTGTTGTAGGTGGATCTAATGGTTTAGGCAAGAGTTCGGACATTGGCGCTAAGAAAGCAAAAAAGACTTCTTTGGAACGCCGTACAATGTTCATCATGTTGATATCTGGGTTTGCTTTGCTAGGAATATGACAAACTCATGCAAAGAACATCCTTGGCATCATTATTTATAGAAAAATGATTTACACACAACATTTTTTATAATACTTTACACAACTATGTTTTAAATGGAGGATATTTTTGTAAAATATCTTATAAAAGTAACATAATTTTACAAAAATACCATCATTTTATAATATTATTGTGCAATATGTGTTAAATATTTTCACATGAACATTAATAACTGGATCTTTGATTTTTCTATTATCCACAATAATAAACAACAGTAGTAAAAGACGTACCTTTCTCCATCTGTTTGATGAAGAAATGAATCTGACTATGAGAGAAGGATCACCCTAGCAACTTGGCCTCACTAGTGTCGCCCGATGGCTAGAGGCACTTTAACGTTTTAGGTGAGAACCCTTTAACCCCTTAGTGCTATTTATAGATTTCTGGCCATCATGGAATCTAAGTCTTTGAGTTTGACTATGATTAGAGATCAAGAGTCAATCTATCTATTAGGAGTTTTTATCCCATTCAAAACTCTATCATGATATGGGTGAGTGGGACATAGAGTTTAAATAGAACTCTTACATTCTTCCACTTGGCCCATACGCCCATAAATGATATTTTCTGTTCATGAGTATATTACAGGAAATTAACCATACTGCGCAAATTCATTTCCTGAAACTTTTCATAGCTCAAATACATTTCATGAGTTCCATCAATGTCAAACTAGCTACTAATGCGAGTCATGGCGGTCCTCTGTTATATAATCAACAAATTCCCTTTCATGTACCACAACATCAGTAACTTAATTTAACATGATTTTTTATTGAGATAATTAAGGCTAATACTATAATGCCTTGGGTTCCAATTTATGTCTATTGTAGACATTATCTTGTCATCATTCATCCATACCATTTAATGTACATATAAAGTGGAAAGACAAGAAAATAAAAACAAAATAACCATAATAGATATCATTAAGTGTCCAAATAGAATTCAAAACATTTACAAGCTCATTAACATGTTCATATCATAAGACCCATTCTATCAGCATGTTCCTTAAACTGATTCGCTACTAGACCATTTGTCAATGGGTCTGCTATCATAAGTATGTTCTATGGACACTGTTTGTTTCTGTACTTCCTCCTTAACGCTTAGGTATTTGAGCTCCATGTGCTTGGCACCTTTAGAATACCTATCGTTTTTGGAGAAAAATACTGCAGAGGAATTATCACAACAGCGGCCTGGCTATAGAGTCGACAACCCCATGCCCTGAAATAAAGTTCCTCAGCCATAAACCATGTACTGTGGCCTCAAAGCACACCACAAACTCAGCCTCCATTGTAGATGAAGCAGTGATTGTTTGCTTCATACTTTTCCATGAGTCGCTCCACCAGCCAACAGAAAAACATAACCTGAAGTGGATTTCTTGCTATCAGAGCAACCAGCAAAATTAGAGTCTCAGTACCCATTTACCTCCAAACTGTCAGTCCTTCTGAAGGTAAGCTGGTAATCCTTAGTTCCTTGCAAGTATCGCAATACACTCTTTGCTGCTTTCCAATGAGACATCCCTGGGTTACTTTGGTAGCGCCCAAGCATGCCAACTGCAAAACTAATATCTGGCCTCATGCAAATCTGTGCATATATCAAGCTCCCCACGACTAAAGCATAGGGATTTTTGCCATCTCTTTACGCTCCCACTCATTTTTAGGACATTGAGATAGGCTAAACTTATCACCTTTTGATATTGGAGTGTCCAGTGATGAACAAACGTTTCATGCCAAATCTCTCAATAACCTTTTTTATGTAACTTTTCTGAGACAATCCCAACAGTCATTGTTTTCGATCTCGAGAAATTTCGATTCCGATCACAAAGGATGCCTCACCCATATCTTTCATTTCAAAGTTCTTAGAGAGAAAATCCATAGTTTCATAAAGTAAGCCAAGATCACTGCTAGCCAACAAGATATCATCAACATACAGGATCAAAATTATGAACTTACTCCCACTGACCATTAGGTATATACATCGATCAATAATATTTGCTTTAAATCCAAAGGCAGTAATGGTATCATTGAACTTTAAATATCATTGTCGGGAAGCTTGCTTAAGCCCGTATATTGATTTCTTAAGCTTACATACTAGGTGAGCTTTGCTCTTTTCTGAGTAGCCTTCTGGCTGCTCTATGTAGACCTCTTCATCCAAACTTCCATTTAAAAATGCCGTTTTCACATCTATCTGGTGTAACTCTAGATCATAATGAGCCACCAATGTCATAATGATCCTGAAAAAGTCCTTTTTAGATATTGGAGAAAAAGTCTCTTTGTAATCAATGTCTTCTTTCTGAGTGTATCCCTTGGCAAAAAGTCTAGCCTTATACCGTTCAATATTGCCTCTTGAGTCACGTTTGGTCTTAAAGACTCATTTACACCCGACTCATTTACTCCCTTCAGGCAATTCAACGAGATCCCAGACTTGATTTTGATCCATGGATTTCAATTCTTCTTTCATGGCATCGATCCATTTACTAGAATCATTTCCCTCTATAGCTTGTGAAAACGTTAGTGGATCTTTACTTGTCCCAATGTCAAATTCAGATTCCTGGAGATACACCACATAGTCTGTTGAAATAGCAAGTCTTCGATCTCTCTGAGACCTGCATAAGACAACCTATTCTGGTGACTCTGAACTTGGTTCGTCAGTGGTATTATCATTCTGAGATGGATAATCATTTACATGTTCTAATGTATCATTGTGATGATCAATTAGAGGAACCATTATCTTTTCTGAGGATGTAGGTATAGGGACATCTACCCGTACTTCTTCAATGATCACATCTCTGGGTTCAATTCTCCCATTGATCTCGCCAAGTTCAATGAATTTGGCATTTCCTGTTTCCACCATTCTCGGACTGTGATTAGGACAGTAAAACCTATACCATTTGGATCTCTTTGGGTACCCAATAAAGTACCCGCTTACTGTTCTAGGATCCAATTTCCTTTCATGTGGATTGTAAAGTCTTGCTTCGGCTGGGCAACCCCAAACATGCATGTGCCTTAAACTCGGTGTCCTACCAGTCCATAGCTCGAAAGGAGTTTTTGGAACTAACTTACTAGGAACTCGGTTTAAGATATACATTGCCGTCTTAATAGCTTCACCCCACAGTGATTGCTTACCATACTTCTGACCATATCCAATAAGGTCCAGTTACGCCTTTCAGCAACACCGTTCTGCTGTGGCGTCCCATGCATCGTATACTGTGCACAATGCCACGCTGTTCAAGAAGTTTGGCGAATTGGCCAAGGTTACGGCCCAATTCATCATACTTTCTATAATATTCTCCACCTCGATCTGACCTGATGATTTTCACCTTTCTATCTAACTGCCTTTCCACCTCTATGAGAAATACTTCAAGTACTGAAACAGCTTGAGATTTCTCATGTAGTAGATAGATGTATCCAAACCGTGAAAAATCATCAATAAAGGTGATAAAATACTTTTCTCCACCAAAACATTCAGTGGAAAATGGTCCACATATATCGGTGTGAATTATTTCAAGAAGCCCCTTACTTCTTGTGGCACCTTTCTTAGTATGTTTGGTTTGCTTTCATTTAATGCAATCCACACACACTTCAAGATTAGTAAAATCAAGATGCAGAAGAATCCCTTCTTTTACTAATCTCTATAACCTTTCTTTGGAGATATGTCCCAATCTTTTATGCCACAAGTCATAAGAATTTTCAATCATCATGTTTCTTTTAGTTCTAATACATGTTTCATGGTACTAGGTATAGGTATTTTTAATAAATGTATTATCGAGGCAAAGTCAATAAAGGCCATCGGAAAGAAACCCAGAATCAATAGATAAATCATTTCTAAACAAATTGAAACTACCATTATGGAATGAAAAAGAATAACCATCAGTATCTAGTTTGGATAAGGAAATCAAATTATGCCTCACAGAAGGCACATATACTGTGTTATGAAGGTCTAAATATTGACCGGTACTTAAAACCAAACGAAAAGTTCCTATGGCCAAAACTTCAGCCTTATTATCATTTCCCATAAAGATAAATCGTTCACTGGGGCTTGGTGTTTGGCTTGTAAGGTATCCCTGCATGGTTATGAAAACATGAACATTAGCACCTGAATCTAGCCACCAAGAGTTAGTGGGAACATTTACAAGGTTTGGTTCAAAACATACAAGGGCAAGTGACTTGCCCTTCTTTTCAAACCAAGCCTTACGTTTCAGACACTTAGCTTTCATGTGTCCATGCTTCCCACAAAAGTAGCATTTGTACTGTCATGTTGAACCTGATTAACTTTCCCAGGCTGCTTTCCTTTCGGTGGTCCACTTCGTTTCATTTTGCCATAATGGTACTTTTTCTTTCCAGCTTCTTTGGTTACAAAATTAGCAGAGTAATGTCCTTGTTGTTTCAGTCTCACTTCTTCCTGAACTACCATACTTGCCAACTCATTCACATTCCATTTTTTTTAATAGAATTATAATGCATCTAGAATGGACCATATTGAGGTGGCAATGAGTTCAGGATAAACTGAACAATGAAGGACTCCTCTACTTTCATTCCTAGGTTTGTAATCTAGCGGCAATATTTGTCATTTCAAGGATATGTTCTTGCATTCCTTTAGCACCATCATATTTCATGGTGGTAAGTCTAGTCATAGGTGTTCCTGTTAAAGATTTATCTATGGACCTAAACCTCTCCTCATCATTTTTCAAAAAAGTTTGGGCTTCCTCAGCACTAGGGAGTGAATTATTTATATTTTCAGCTATGATCATTTTCATGAACATCAAACTCAACCTATTTGATCTCTCCCATTGTTTATATGACTCTCTGATCTTTGTTACTATTCTCAGTGATGGGTGGTGGTTTTGGACTCGTAAGTGATGAGTTCAGGTCAAGGACTCCCAAGGTGAACCTAACTCGCTCAACCCATTTAGAAAAATTAGAGCCAGTCAGAACAGAAACGGATGAAGTTTGTGAGTGTAGTGATGTATGTACGCTTACTGCAAGAAAATTTTGTCACATAATGCTTTGAGTAAGACACTTATAAATAATAATAAGAATTTAAACAATTATGGATAAACTAATAGTGTCATCAA